>CM052436.1:176973940-177141565 GCA_028533085.1 Varecia variegata
TGCTAGGTGGGTTGGCTGATTCGCTCAGCAGGGAAGACTCGGCAAGGTGAGTGTGAAGAAGGAGCCCCTGCTGGAGAGCCCGTCTGGGACCCAGCCACTTGGGTCTGGAGTGCCTTGCCAGCGATCATCAGCTCTACACAGCAGGGAGTTTGCAGCCTTCCTGCTTTGGCAGGAAGTGACTTGATAATGGAAGATGGGGGTCGGGGGTGGCGGGGACAGAGGGCCCAGGCCAGCCAGTGTGGAAAGAATTCATGACTGGGGTTACCATGATCTGAATTAGGATAGGGCAGTGGGACTGGGAAGGAAGGGGAAGGTGGAGACATTTTTGAAGGAAGACACAGCAGGCCTTGGGGAGGGATGGGATGTGGCAAGGGGCAAGAAGGAGCTTTTGAACCTGGGTGATCAGAATACTTGGAAGGAAGAGCTGGCTTGGTGGGTAACATGATGAGTTTGGCCTTGGATGTGTTGAGTTCGTGCTACCTCTGGGAGGGCAGATTGGAGAAATCTATCAGGCAGCTGGAAACGTGGGCCTGCAGCCGGCTGGGAAATGCTTTTCCTCTCTGCTCCGCTTGAGTAAACCCAAAGTAAAGAGTACTGAAGTGTGAGTACGAGGAGTCCCCCTGCTCTCTGAGGGGGTCAGATGATCAGAATTTATGTAAATGTAGCCACAATTGCAGATGCCCAGTGAATGGGATGAGTCAAGAGCGCACCAGAGGCGAAGATGGCACAGCGATCTTCCTAAGGTGCAAATCTGAGCGTGGCCTGCTGCTGCCCATCCTCCAGGGGATGGGCCCTCATTGCCCTCTGCTGCAGTCGAGCTCTGTAGCTTGCCAACATGGCCCCTTGAGACCTGAAGCCCATCTTACACCATTCTCCTCTCCCCTCCTTGCCTCGGTTTGAAGAACACATGGCATCCTTCTCACTTCTGCAGTTTTGCACCTGCCACTTCCCTTTCCTAGAACATCCTCTCTGCTCCTGTCTCTCAGTCCTTCAACACCCCAGCGCAGCCTTTCATGGCCTGTAACACTCTGACTTCACTGTGTCTATTGATAGGCTTTTCCCCAGTACTCTGTAGGTTCCCCAGGGATGAGAGGTGCCTCCTGGGCATTTTTATGGTGCTTCAGCTTCTGTTACAGGGCTGGGCACAGGGGGTGCAGGAATAAATTAGTGAGTAGGTGAATGAATGAGTGAATGGACAGAGAGATGAAATGTTGTCTATGTCTAGTCCTTTTTCAGAGGTAGAGGTAAGTCTTCTCAAGTTCTGACTTTTTTTTTTTTTTTTTGATTGGAAGAAACATTGTAGCTGCTGGGGAAAACATTCTTCAACCTTGAGGTGATCTCTGTGCTGCCCTGGCATTGCTTCCCATGGCTCTTGTCACGTCTCACCGAGGTATCAGGATAATCAGCTCAACAAGATGCTTGTGGGCCACCACATCCTGGTGAAGCCTGAGGAGTACCAGAATATTTCCAGAAGGAAGCTCCTGACTTGTTAAGTCAGGTGGAGGGCTCCACACTGTCACCTGAGAGAGGCCTGAGTAGCTGGAGTAATCAGTTCACTCTGACCATCACAGAGCACAGGAGATGGGTGAGGGAGGGAGGCTTATGTGGTCAAGAGAGACATTAGACATTGTTTCTTTGTCTGAATTTAGCCACATGTCGACTTTCTGACCTCACTAAAAGACTGTGCCTTAGTCCGTTTGGGCTGCTCAAACAAAAATACCAGTGATTGGGTGGCTTATAAATAATAGGAATTTAATTCTCATAGTTCTGGAGGCTGGAAAGTCCAAGATCTAGGCACCGGCCGAGGTGGTGTCTGAGAAGGGTCTGCTTCCCAGATGGCTGTGTTTTTGCTGTAACTTCACATGACAGAAGGGGTGAGAGATCTCTCTAGGGTCTCTTTCTAAGGGCGCTAATCCCATTCGTGAGAGCTCTGCCCTCATGACCCAATCATCTCTCAAAGGCCTCACCTTCTAATATCATCACCTTGGGGGTTAGGATTTCGACATATGAATTTTGGGGGGGACATAAACATTTAGTCCATTGCAGACGGTATGGCCATCTCTTAGTCTTTAAGATGAGTAAGTCCTTGAATCTGTGGCAAAGCCATTGCTGTACCATTCTGCCTAAGGAACAATAATTTACTGACATTTATTGAGTACTTACCATGTGCCAGGCACTGGGCTAAGGCCGCACTTTTACTTGGATTATCTTACTGCATACTCATGGCAGATTCTATTGATTTGCCCATTTTACAGTTCAGGAAACCCAGGCACAGAGACATGGTTAACTTGGTCAAGATTGCAGAGCTGGGAAATGCAAATAATGCCTAAAGTATCAACTACTATGCTAACTAAGTTTCTGAGCCTGAAGACTCACAACTTTTCACATTGGGCCTGGGAATGATTCTGTCTGCATTTGAGAAGGAAAGTTGAGTCATGATCTTAAAGTTGCTGGACAATGTGCTGTGTTAACAAACCGAGGAGCACGTATGATAGAAAATCTTCGGTTGGTGGTTTGGATTTTAAATGGTCTCCAAAGTCTACAGTTCTGTCGGGACATTTCCCTACATGGTTCAAATTGGGTGATTCTGTTGGATTCAGTTGGATAAGCAAAATCTGTAATGAGAAATATTAGCGTTTCTAGATCTTTATCTAAATCATAACATTTGGTACAGTGGCTTTAATTTACATATCAAAGTTATTGAGAGTGAAATGATAAATAACTCATGAAGCCAAAAATGGCTAAAGATAGCAGAATAATAAGATCTGATACTGCATGTATGTAAATTCAGAAGCCAATATTTCCACTCTGAGAACCGTTAAAATCAAATGTTTCTGTTTTCAAGTCAAAGATCAGAACCAAAAAATACCTTTTCTTCCTGAAATTTTTCTGTTCCCTGGGAACCCTTTACATTGTCAAAGGAAAGTGCAGAACTGCTTAGTTAACAGACAGCTTTCACTTTTACTCTGCTGGGTACTTTATTTTCTACTTAAGCGATGATGTTTCAAATTTTGTTTAACCTTTTGATTGACTTAGCGATCTCACGAGCTGTAATCTGTTGTTTCTGGACTTCTCTTTACATTGTTCTTGATTTCAGATTGTTCCGATTGCTATAATTGTTCTGGCAAGATTCATATAGGTTCAATTCATGCTGATGTATGAAGGTTTATCCTCTTGAATTAGGAGGAGATACTATTTTTGTGACCTCTTCGAAGAAGCTTCATACTTACTGTGGTCTAGAGATTTCTGTGCAGACTCTACATTGCCTCATCACACCTTGCCTCGCAGCTTTTTTTCATTGAGATAAATTTTAATCAGCTCCTCATCAATGTCTGCTTACCTGCCGAAGCGCTAGACTTCTCAGCTAGGGAATGTCTCTCTTTCTGGGGGCCTCTCCATGAAGGGTACTGAGGGTTAGTGGCATATGGAAACTAAAATAATTTAATTTTGTTCTTTTTGAGAGATGTAAACAGATGATTTCACGCCTCTGATTTTATATTAATGAGAAGAAACAGAGACAGTTCAATAAATGCTTCTCGTATGTTTTCATATTATGGCCAACAAAGTAGAAAAGGCAGCCCGGGGGAGAATAAGGGTGACAAGGATGTCAAGTTCAAAGGGAAGCTGAGCATGAAACATACAAGCAAAGAGAAATACCCATGGAGAAACCAGAGCAGACAGCAAGGAGGCAGGCAGACACAGGACTGAGAACTGGAGGACAGAGTAAGTTTCTGTAGATTTTGAGGGGAAAGAGCCCATATTAATGATTCTTTCCTTGGGTTTGGGGAATCAGAATAAACTATCATATGCTATGTTTCACATCCTGATAGAATCTCATGCAATTTTAAGTAGAGCAGTTTTCCTTGATTGGGTATAGCCATTCTGCTTTGTTTTCACATGTATTTGAAAATTAAAGTTTCCTTTCCCATGAGACCTAAAGGTTACACTCATGGGGAGGAGTGACCTGTGTTTTTTATTTCTTAAAAATGATGTTTAGTTTGCATTTCTGTTTTAAAAATGTATCCTCTTGCTCAATGTCAAAAATTAAAAAATATGTAGAATTGGTAAATTGGATCCGTATGAAAGCAAACAAAACCATGACTCAAAATATGGAATATTTTCACCCTCTCTTTTCCATATAGAATTATATGCCCTGTTTTTATGGATTTAGTGTCCAATTCTACATTAAGTTTCTTACTCTCTTTTTAAAATTTCCCACATTATCATATATTTTACAATTGACTATTCCATTCTATTAGTATATAAACTTATTTAACTATTTTCCTCTTGTTGGGCTTGTAGGTTGTTTCTAGTTTTTGCTGTTAGAAGAATGTCGTAACAAAAATCTTTGGATTTTAATCTTGGTGTACTACTTGTGATTGTTTCCTGAGGACTGAGTCCCACCAATAGAAAAAGATTATCAAAAATATTTCTTTTAAATATGTTTAAGGTGCTTGATGCACTGTTCAAAATTGTGTTTGTGTTCATTCATTCATTTACTGGCATTTGAATGCTCTCAGCATTGCAGGTTCTGAGCTAGATTGCTGGGGAGTCAGCGAGGAGCAAAACTGACATAGGGTCTGCTTTCTGGAACACACATACCAGTGGAAGAGACAAATAGTGCATAAGTAAACAAGTAATTAATACAAAAATTATGGCCAATCCCCAGGCTGCCAATCATAAATCTAATGGAGGAGACAAGCAGGAGTTGTAATATCCAGTAATAAGAGGGCCAGTGAGTAGACCCGCTCTGGGGAGAGGGTATTTAAGCTGAGACCAGGAGGATGGAAAAGGCTGCTCTGAAAAGAACGGTGAAAGAACACCACTCCAGGTAGAGGAAAACATGTGCAAAGGCCCTAAGGCAGGATGGAGCTTGGAATATTCTGGAAATTGTTGGAAGTCTGTGTGGCCACAGCACAGGGAATAAAAGGAAAGAAGGAAAAAGATGGGGCTGGGGAGTGGGCAGGAGCTGGTCACCATCATGTAGGACTTTGTGGGCCATTTTAGTGGGGAGTTTGCCTTTTTGCGGTAAGAGCAATGAGAAGACAATGGAAGGAGAGCCAGGATTTCACTCATGTTTTTAAGAAGAGCACAAAAAGGAGAACAAAATGGTGAAGGCATCTGAACAAACCCCCATGTGTTTGAGTGTTGCTCTGAGGAGGCCCTTAGGCAGCCTTGGGTCTCACTTTCAGAAAGGAACGTGTGCATATTTTATATATAGGGCCAAATTCTCACTTTAGCTATTTTGTCATCATCATTTAAAATGTATCAGGGTTTCTATTGCCTCTAAAATATTTTAGCTTTGGATCTGAAATACTGTGAAATGAATTAAATATTTCAAAATAGCATTTTATTCTGTTATTGATATGATAAGAAATAATACATACCTAATATATGAGCAAACAATAAGAGATCAAGAAATGTTAGTAGATATTATGCCTTTCTTCTGTTGATGGAAATCTAGGTTCTTTTCACTATTGTGAGAGAGGAAGATTTTCATACATATTTGTCTATTTGCTATGGATATATTCCATTAGGAGGTATGCCTTTAAAAAACTTATTTTAGCAAATAAGCACTATTGTGTGCCAGTTTAAACTCCCATCATGAATGCATGAAGGTGTTCATTTCCTGACATCTTTGTCAACCCAGGATATTAATTTGTCTTTTTAATTTTTGCCAGTCTGTTAGGTGCCAGGCTGTTAATTGGCATTTTTGATTATTTATTAATTAGAGAATCTTTACTTATAGGAAGTTACTTTGTTTTATTTGTTGCTATATCCTCAGAATCTAGAACAGTGCCATTTAATGCTTGTTGATTGAATGGATGAAGACATGAATATTTTTATTGACGATTTACCTTTCTTTTGTGAATTGGTTAATATCCTACATCCATTGTTTGTTGGAGTGATTGTCTTTTTCTTGGTAAGTTTCAGTAGCTCTTTATACATTGTAGGTAAAAACCTCTTGTTTGAAGCTTCAAATATATTTTTCTAGTTAGTGATTTTTCTTTATATCTTATTTGTTATTTAAAACTTTTATAGAAAAACAGGTTTTTAAAAACTGTTATGAATTATTTCGACCATTGTCTTTATGGTTTCTGGCTTGGATTATATGGAAAAAAGCCATCCCCAGCCTAATATAATTTTTTGCATACATTCGCCCATATTTTTCTTCTCTATTAATACAATAACACTATTCTACTCACTGCATCAAACTTACTTGTCTATAAAAAGAGTAATCTCTGTTTTCACTTTCTTTGAATTTTTTTTCTGGCATAATTTTGTCTTTATTTATTTTACATTTTTGAATTACAACTTTGTCGTATTTCCTGAATGAAATTCACTTCTTTATTGTATGGTATTTATTTAACAAAGTGTTGGATTCTTTTTGTTAGAAATTTTATTTTGGACTTTTGAATGTATATAAATAAAATAATCTGTAGATCTTTTGTGTACTTTCTTAAAAACTATGAGGCTTTCTTCTTTTCTTTAGATCTAAAACCACGCTTTTCAAACTTGCCTATGAATCATCTGGGGAGCTTGTTAAAGTGCAGATGGTGATTCAGGAGTAGGTCCAGGGTGGGGTTCCAGAGGCTGCTGTTCCAACAAGCAATCAGGCGATGCCCATATTGCTGGCACATGGACCACACTTTGAGTGGCACTAAGGGACTCAAAATAACACAAGAATTATGCTAGATCATGCTTGGATCCAGTGTTCTTTTGAGAGTAATGTGTGTGTATATCTATATCTATATCTATATATAAAATTCAAGTTCTCAAATTTGTTGGCAGACGGAGTATTTTCTAATGAATGAGTCTTTAAATATTTTTCAGTATCTATGTCTCTCGTTTCTACTTTTGCTTATGTTTTTATTCTGTTTTCTCTTTGGTTAGATTAATTCATGGTTTATCTAGTTTTTTGTCTTTTTCTCAAAGAACCAGATCTTATATTTATTTATTAATTTTGCTGTTTCTCTATTTTTTAATAAATTGATTTCTGCTTTTATCCTTATTAAGCTCATCTTCCTGCTTTACTCAACTCTTTATTTTCTAGGGTCTTGAGTTGATCTCTTAAATAGTTGACTTGTTTCATTTCTTGCTCAGTTATTAAAGTATTTAAGGCTATGAAATTTACTTTGGTACACTTTGGCCATTTTCCATGTATTTTGATGTGTGTTGGTTTCGTTATTGCTATTCTCTAAAATTCTGTAATTGCTATTTTGGTTTTATTTTTGACCCAAAAATTATTTCCAAGCTGTTGGAATAATTATTTTGTTCTACTTTTGTAATTAATTTCTGGCTTATTGTAGTGTGAGTGGAGAATGTAATCTATATTATTAATTTCTTTTTGAATATTTAATGGGATTTTCTTGGTTGTTTAATATTGGTGCTTTTCTAACTGTTTAATGGGCATTTGAAAAGGAACTAAATTCTTTATGTGCAGTGTACAAAGTATGCAAAGTAAAGCTTTTACATTTACTTTAATGATATTAATCAAATCCTCTACTTTAATGCTTATTATCTTTTTGATTAGTCCCTGCTGTTATTTTCCTTCATTCTCCTCACCTTGTATTTTCAACAGTTTTTTCTTTGCAATGTTTGATGCTATGTAACTCAGACCATGGGCATTTTGACAGTTATACCTTTATTGTGTACTGTGCCATTTGTCAGTTTGAAAGTGACCTTTTGTGGTAAAACTTTACCACTGTTCTACTCACTGAATCAAACTTAATCATCTATAAAAAGAGTAATCTCTGTTTTCACTTTCTTTGAAAATTTTTCTGGCATATTTTTGTCTTTATTTATTTTAAATTTTTGAGTTACAACTTTAGTCTTCTTCCTGGCAAACATCGTGTACTTGTTTTTTGTTGGTTTTGGATTCATTTTGAGACTATCTTACTATCAAGTTAATCCTAGCTATGCTTTTAGTTTTAATTGCTATCTTTGCCTTTAAATCTTTTGCCTTTAATTCTTTGTTATGAGTATTCATCTTTGCTACAGGAAATAGCTGCAGTCTACTTTTATTTCTTACTAGACATATTTTTTAAAAATTATTTTTAAAATAATAAAGTTTTATGATTTAAAAGTTTGTAACTATATTTGCCAACATCATTTAGACTCAATTCTATTTTTGAATTTCATCAAGAATTTAGAATGCCTCCATATTATTGCTTACTCACTTTTGAGGTCGATATTTTGACTGAGCTTTTGATTATTTAGAGCATGGCTCCAGGTTGTTTGTTCAGCAATGGTGCATTAGCCTCAGCCTTCTTGAGTCCTGGTGTATTTGAGAATATCATGATCTTCATCTTCTTCTCCTCTTTTTCTTCTTCTTTCTTCTTCCCTTCTCTTTTCTCCATGATCATCTTCTTCCCTTTTCTCCTCCTCCTTTTTCATCTCTTTGCACATGAATAACTGTTTGGCTTCGTGTAGAAGAATGTTTCTTCCTCAAATCTCCATGGATATTGCTCTATTGTCTCCTGGAATCTATTAATAGCAATCCTAAAAAAAAAGGTCTTTTTCTTTGTCACCAAGTATTTGTCCTGTGTGCTTGTGTAATTCTGTTTTAATCCTTTACATTCTGGGATTTCATTAGGGTGTTTTTCCATGTTGGTTCCTTTTCCATAATTTGTTTCTGTTGCCTGTGGGTCCTGTTAAAAGTCATAATCAGATTTTCCTTAAGATAATGAATATTTTCTTCTGCTGTATCACTGGCTATAGTTTCCAATTTGCTTTTTCAATTCCTTTGGGGGCCCACCCATTCTAGACCCCTGTTGTTTGTTTTTTGTATTTAATATTATCTCTAGGATTGCTTTTTTATCAGTCTATCATGTACTATATTGCATTCCATTTGATTATCTCAAGCTTGTTTTTTTTTTCCCTCATTGTTGACTTGGTGTATTATGTTCTTTGGCATTCTATGGTGGACTTAATTGTTTCTTTAACTTACTTCCTTAGCTCCATAATATCACTTTATTGTCTTATAATTTTATATTTTATATTTTGATTTGTTGTTTCCATGAATTTTTCAATTTCTTTGAGAGTTCAAATCATTGCTGTCACACATTTTTGTTTCCTTATCCTTGTAAGACATATGCTCTTAGAGATGCATACTTATAATTCATTTTAAAATTTATTTACTACTTTTTTTTGCCCCAGAAATGTTGCATGATTCTCCCTTTTGTTGCATTTTTCAACTCATTTTGAAACAGTACTATACATTTTTAGGTCTCCTACTTATTCTGAAATAGTCTGTGTGATTTTTCTTTGATATGCAACTTGTTTTCCTCAGCACCATCAAATCTCATAGAACCAGAAATGAGGGCTGTCTCTGAGGTTTATATTCTGTTTTGAGTTAGTTAGCCCTTTGGGGGATTGGGGAAGAAGAAAGAGCTGGGTCCGTGGTTTATTTCCACTAGGGAGTTTTCTTTTGGCACGCTTTTAAAATGTTTTTATTTTCTATTTCCTTTTCTTTCTTTCTTCTTCCCTTCCTCCCTGGCTTTCTTTCTTTCTTTTTTTTCCTTCATTCCTTTCTTTCTTTTGCAATTATGTCATCATATCTCAGAGCCACTGTTTGAGGACATAGCCTGTCTCATTGTGGAATGAGGTTTCAATTGTTTCCCATCCCACACAGCCTCAAAATTTCATCATATTGGTAAATAATCCTCTTTAAAACAAAATAAAATGCTTAAATATGAATAACTTCTATTTGGTGTGGGCTCAGAAGTATTTTTATTCCCCATCCCCACCAATATAATTTGCTTTAATTTTACAAATAACAGTTGCAATTACCAAAGTAATACATTCTTATTGTATAAATCTCTGAAAGTATTTAAAAATACCCAAAGAGGGAAACAAAAACCCTTACAATCCTAACATGTGGAAATAATGACTGTTTACTTTTTAACATATACTTTTAGTTTTCCCGCCTATTTGTATACACGTGTGTACATTAATATAATGTGAATAATACACATGCTGTTTGGAAACCCTTTTGCTTTTGATCAGCAGTATATTGTGGAAGTTCTCCCATGTGGCTGTTCTTCTTCATCATTAATTTTAATGGTTGCGCAGTACTTTTCCTTGTGCTTACCTGCATTCCTTAGTTGCTTATAAAGAGATGCTATGTGTAGTAACTAAACAAAAGGCAAAAATGGAGGGAGGAACAAGATGTATTCAGGTCTAAACTTGAAATAAAGCTGGGATTGATTTATTATAGGAAATGGTTGGAGAAGTCGTGGGTGGCTGTGACATCTCTCCCTACACACACACTCATGCTCATGTAGACAGAAATATCCTCATCTATGGGGTGCAGAGGGAGGTAATACCCCTCCAGATGTTGGAAATTCCAAATTGAGCCCAAGCTCCTCTCATTTCAACCATGTGACTGGGGCCAGCCAATTAGTCTCTTTGCTTTATTTTGCTTGGCTGTAAGGTGGGAGATGATAATATCTGCTCTTGCCTACCTTTAAGAGCTACTTTATTCCTAAATAAGATTTAAATGAGAAAATGTTGGTGCAATCACTTATTGAATGAATAATTCCATCTATTGCAGAGGGGTGGTCTTGGTGGCAAAAGTCCATTTGATTCCACTAATATTTGTTGAGCATCTATTCTGTTCAAAGGCCAGTGCAGGTAATCAATATAGGAGACACATCCTATGCTGAAATGGCCTTGTTATGAATGTTTCATTTTTCTCAAATCAATAATCTTATGGGTGACAGTGCCGGCTTCTTCTCATCACTCTGATATGATTAATTCATTCATCATGTTAGACTGATTTAATTATTTATTATGTCGTTTTGTTTATTTAATTTGCATATCAATTGCCAGGGTGCTGCATATCTCAGCTTACCGCAGAATCATATTAAGAAAGGTTTTGATGCCGATGCAGGTTCCAGTGGTCTCCCAAGGGGCAAAAAACGTTACAGTAATTGAATACTTAGGTGCTGGGATGCAACTGCTATGATTTTTTTTTTCTGACCTGAAGTTCAACCTCCTTCTTCCTGCTTTGGTCCAGAGAGACAGCTAGTTGTGAATTATGCATTCTCATCTATCCTCTGGTCAATGTTTGCATATTTTACTTTTCCATAGAGGAGGCAGCATTTCCCTTGAGAAACAACTATTTCTAACTCTTGGTACTCAGCTTAAAGAAAAATAAAGAATGCTAGTCAATGGTCCCTTACCCATGTCTCTGGGTTTTCCGTTTTCAATCCAAACTCTAGTGACCAGGCCCCAAAGAGGCATTGCCCATGTTCCCATCTTGTACTCCAGCCTCCCCTGCAAGACCAGTGGGAAAACAGGTGTGTGAATCCTTGGACATTGGATTTGCTTACCTTTCTGATCATCAGTGTACTACGATAAATGAGACTGGGACTGAATCCTGGTCATGACCTTCATTAGCTGTGTGACTTTGGGAAGCTACTGAACAATACCAATAATGATCATAGTTAAAGAGCACTTCACACCTCCCAGGCTCAAAGCTAAGTGCTTATATTATTGTCATTTAGTAATCTCCCCAGTATTTCTGTTCTAGTTACAACAGCTGCATAACAAACCACATAGAAACTTAGTGGCTCAAAACAATAGTAATCATTTATTTTGCTCACATATATACATTTGGGCAGGACTCAGTGGAAGAGCTTGTCTCTGTTCTGTGAAGTTATCTGCTGGGAAAGTTTGGGAGCTAGGGAATGGCTTGCTTACCTGATGACCACGTGAGTGCTGGGAGCTCAGCTTGTCTGTGGGCTAGAGGCCTTAGTTTCTCTCCATGTGTGCCTCTTCTTGGACTGCTTGGGCTTCCTCATTGCATGGAGGCTGTGTTTCAAGAGTGAGAGCGTCCCAGAGGAACCAGGAAGAAGCTGCCTGGCTTTTTCTAACCTGTCCACAGAAGTTACACATTTCTGTGTTTCTTTCACAAATCCATCCTATTTGTGAAAGGGTTCATAGTCACAACCAGGTTCAAGGGGAGAGGAATGAGCTTCCACATGTTAATGGAGCAGTGGTAGAATCACAATGTAGAGAAGCATGTGAGTGGGAGCCATTGTTGCCATCATCTTTGGAAATACCATCTGCCACAATTCTTCTGCGGTGGAATTTTTCCCCCTCCTTTTACAGATGAGAGAATGGAGGCTTAGAAAGGCTACGTAAAATTCACCATGGTCACGAGCTTCTGGAATGGTTGAATGGAATTTGGATGCTGGGAGTCTGACTCTGGAATACATACTTTTCACCACTAATTATTGTAACAGCAAACATTTACTGAGATATTACTGTATGCCAACTACTCTTCTGAGTACTTTACATATATTGACTCATTTAACACTTCTAACAAATGTTCTCAATGGATTCTATTGTTATCCCCATTTTACAGATGGCAACACTGAGACACAAAGCTGTTATGAGCCTTGCTCAAGGTCACACAGGTAAATGTCAGAGCTGGGATTCAAACTCAGCCTTCAGTCCATGTGCTCAGTAACATACTCTTCTGGTTCTCAAGTAACTATGTGAGTTGATTATAATGACCTTCCACGCCAAAGGCAGATGAGAATTTTTTGTATTAGTCTCCCCACCACTACATACACCCTAAGGGTTAATTGAGGTCATACAATCTCTTTAATAGGAGGAAGAGCTTGTTTGAACAAAGTGGACGCAGCCTTTCACACCCAGCCTGAAAGGAAACACTCACAGATACAGCTTCCCTGTCTCCCTCCCTCCTTCCTTCTTTGATGCTTTACCCCAGCTTTGACTTCACATGTGCCATTCAAATCCCATCTCCCACATTCACCTGCTGCATGGCCAAGGCAGCTGCTCAGAGTGAGCCTCACTGTTCTCACCTGTGACACAGCGTACCTCATAGGGTTGCCATAAGGATTTAAACATAGCCCCTGCAAGGGGCCAGATGTCTAGCAGTTGCTCAGAGATGTGCTGGCCTTCCTCCTTCCTTCCTGCCTGACATTCCTGGAAGCACAGTTCATTCTGGAAATTCTCCTCTCATTCTCTTTTGCCTGGTAATCAGGTTGTGTCCCTTTCTCTGCTCAACCATGGGAAGCAGAGCAGAGACAGGGTGAGCTGTGTTAAGTAGGTGACAATGAGTGGGATTGGTATAGCGATAGAAACAGACTTTTCAAATAAAGAAGAAAAACTAAAGAAAGAAAAAGAACAAGAGGCTCTTGCTTAGCGGCATGGGATTTTTTCTCTGGGAGGCAGTGAGGTGGTTGGATGGCATGATTCTGTCTCCTGGGCATGTGGGAAGAAGAATAAGATGATCCTTCCCTGGGAGTCTCAGTAAGGCCTGATGTCTGTCCTCAGTGCCGAGATTCTCACCTGTCCTTGTCTCTCGTCTTGGGGTAGCATTTTAGTCCTCAGGAGCCTAGTGTTTCAGGGCTTGGGGGGGCTTTAAGGATGATCTGAGTCCTCAAATAGACACCCAAATTGGGTGAGCCGTTTGGTTCACACAAGCGTGCAAGGCAGACACAGGACTAGAACTGGGATCCTCCAATTCCCCCAGCTCTGATTCTCTTTTCTTTGCTATAACACTTTTAATATGGACTCTGACTTGAAACAGAATCATTGGGTTTGTTTCTGCTTTTGACTGTTTATTCATTAATCTTGACTACAGCTTCATGAGGGACCCCACACTAAAAGCACGCAGCTAAGCTGCTTCCAAATTCCTGATCAATAGAAACTATGTAAAATTATATAATGGTTTGTTCCCTTAAGTGGTTAAAATTTGGCGTAATTTGTTAGGCAGCAATATCTAACTGATACAACAGAGAATTCTCATTGTCCAATACTGTTTGTCATCTCTGGCCTCTTACTGTGTTGCTGTGCCCCTGTCTCAGCCCTTCATCTCCGTTTGTCCTTTAAGGACCCTTCTCAAGAGATTTCTGGGCATTCCAAAATTACTACTATTTATCATAATGAACAATTTTACTTTTTAAAAATTTACTTTAAAAATTTTACTTTTTTTTTTTTTAAATTACATCTCTCTCAGCCATGTCCTCCTAGGCCTCACCTTTTATAAACACATTAAGGTGTTTTCCCTAAACAAAGGGCTGTTGCTTTTTTATGACAAATTCTGCTGTTCTAGGCCAGCTGGCCAAAATGGTAACCAATTTGTACAAAAGCAGTTATCTCCCCGTCACATAATCTGAGGCTCAGGGAAGGGGAGTGACTTGCTCAGTGATTTAGAATTAGGAAGTAACAGAACTGGGTTTCATCTGGCCTCAGAGGCTGTCTCTGCCAAATGCCTTAGGATGCTTCTCAGACATTTCCACTGAAGTTTTCCTAATAGTAAAAGAGAATGTGTGTATGCTCCCTGGGGTCTGGGGCAGGAGCCAGAGTAATCTGCCTCAAACAGGATATTGCTTTAAAGTTTTATTCTTTAACTTAAAAATTAATGTGAATTTTTAATTCTGCTCATTAATATATTCATGTTGGCTGTAACATAATATTATGTTAGTTAAACTAGTCTCAGTTACACTGCAATAACAAATAACTCCAAAATGTCAGTGGCTTCCTTGATTGGGGAATGTACCTGGCACCTACATAACAAAAAATTACATTGTCTCAAATTACAATAGCATCCCAGTTTTTGATTTCTTAATTTGCATTTACCTTTGGAGCAGGAAAGGAAAAAAATCTCAGTGGCTTAATACAGACATACAAAGGTGATTTCTGATTCAAGTCACATTTCAACGTGGGTTTTGTGGCTCCTCCAAGCCACGACTACGGGTTTCTTCTAACTTGTGACATTGACATGTGGACTCTAAGGTCAACATGGACGGAGGAGAGAGAGGAAGTGTGGAACATTATACTGGGTTTTATGGTCAGGCTTGGAAGTGATCTACAACTCATGTAATTCATTGGAATCCAGTCACCTAGTCCTGATACAAATGCAAGAGAAGCTGGAAATGAGGTGGTTTTTTACACCCAGGAAGACATCAGTGAAATGGAATTTGATAAATACATAGCATTACCTCTGCCACAAATATTTTAAATTACTATACAAAGAAAAACATCAAAAAGTTTTCTACTCTTCCCTTTATTGAATGGGTTAGACTGTATTGCCTTGAAACTGTCACCTGGAAGATTGTTTTGAGTAGAGAGCTGACTATGTGTTTTGGGTTCTATGTCTGGGCACTTTCTCTTTTATTCGTGTCATAGTCTCTCAACAGGACTTACTCACATAAATTGGCTTTTTCACTGTGTTACAAGAAATGTCAGGGCAATCACCAAACAAAGAAGTTCTGAATGCTTCCAGGCAGGTAGCATGATGCAGTATCTTAGGCTGACGATGGTGGGTTTTAGTGATGAGAAGTCAGGTTGTTTATGTCACATGGCCTGGTTTGTCACTCTGGGAAAAATGCTGGTCAAAGGATTTTGTGAGCAAAGAATGAAGATGGAGAATATTTTCTTTATCATGAATGCTTTGATTTTATTCATATGTAACTAAAAGTCTCAAATAAATTTTAGTCCCTATGGCAGATTGTATATGTTTAAAAAGATCACATCCATATTTTCCATCACATGTGCTTTTCCAGAACCCTGTCATGCCCCCACTAAGTGGTCAGATTGTGTCTCTTGTTCTTGAATCTTGGGTCTTCCTTGATGAACAGAATGTGGTGCAAGTGATGCTGTGTGGCTTCTGAGGCTGTTGTACAGAACAGGCCACACAATGGGAGACCCGCCTTTGGAGCTCTGAGCCACCATGTGATGTGCTTGAGGTGGCCCTACTCTGAGGCAGCTCAAGCTAGTCCACATGGAAAGACTATAGGGAGAGAGAGAGAGAGAGAGAGAGAGATGCCCACCAGCCCTCAGCTTACCAGTCCCGGTGTGACTGCAATCACACAAGTGACTCCAGGCCAGAACTGCCCAGCCAAGCTGTCCCCAAATTCCTGATCCAGATAGACCATGGGAGACAGTAAATGATTGTGATTCTTTTAAATAATTTTTGGGTGACTTGTTACACAGCAACAGATAACTGGACCAGTCCCCCTAATCAACTCTAATCCTCCAATCCTCCGACTTCTTTTTGGGCTCAGCGGTCTGGACACATGCCACTAACACACTAAGAGTTTTTTGTCTTGATTTCTGGACAAAGATGCTAACTCCTATTCCTGCCCTCATTCCTGCATCCCCAGGAAGACAGGGTGGGCAGGGCAGCTAAATTCCATGGGTCCTGGGCCAGCGTACACAGAGCACCCAAAGACTGGGTTTCCCCCTTTTCTTCACCTTTCCAGGGATGGGCATCGATGTGTGGAACAGGTGAGTCAACATGGATGTGCATCTGCATCCTTTATGACCTACAGCAACTTGTCTAGAGTCAGCGGGTGAGGCTCTTTGAATGTATAGGCTCAATTTAATCCTTTTAGCCATACCTCAAATTCTTTCTCTTATGACCTCATTCTTGATGTGCCATACAAACCCTGCCCTGGACTTTCCTCCAAGGGTGAACTACTGCAGGGGATAGCAGACTATGACCTGGGGGCCAAATTAGATAGTATTTTTTTTTTGTTTTAATTGCTGATTTTTATTTATCTCTTACATACTCATGTGACATATGTCACCATAATTTCAAGAGAAATTGTGCCACATATGTTACTTTGAGAAAGTAGAAAACCAAGAATTTTTTTCCTATTCTCATCCCAACATGAAAAAATTATTTAATAGGATTAAAAGTTTGTTGGCCATATTTGGAAGACTTTTTAACCTTCTTGCATAACTAAGAAATTTTAATGGGCTGAGCTTGCTTGAACCTGGTTTTAAAGCCATTCCATGGGACCTTTCACTCTGTGAAGTAGAAGATAGCACTGGGATTCCAAGGATGAGACAGATCTTTGCAACAAGGAATCACATATGTGTATATATGTGTTTATCTTAAAAAATGTATTAGAATTTTTTTATTGAGGTAAAATATACATAACATAGAATTTACCATTTGAACTATTTTTAAGTTTACAATTCAGTGGCATTAAGTATATTCAGGTGTTGTGTAACGATCACTACTATCATTTTCAGAACTTTTTCATTATCCTAAAAGAAACTATCCATTCAACAACAGCTCCCAGTTTCCTCTGCCTCCCAGCCTGTAGATTTCACCATTCTACTTTCTATCTCTATGACTTTGCCTATTTTAGGTAATTCGTATAGGTGAAGTCATACAATATTTCAGATAGCCTTTTTAAAAAATACATAAATAAGGTTTTATGGGAACACAGCCATACTCATGCATGTATATATTGTTTGTAGCTGGTTTTGCACTCCAACAGCAGAAGTGAGTAGTTGTGATAGATACGCTACGTCCTGCAGACTTGAAAGTATTTGCTCTCTAATGCTTTACAGAAGAAGACGAGATTAGGGGTGGCTGGCCTCTATGACTATTTCCTTAGCATAGGCAAGGTGCATCCTTTCCAGCCCCTTGAGGTTGGATTTCTTTTTTCTTTTTCTTTTTTTTTTTTTACTCCCAGAGTGTCTGATTCATTGAGGTTGGATTTTTACAGTATAAATATAACTAAGACCTTTAACTGTATTTGATCAAATTCTTACTCTGTTTTTAATCTCCCTGATTTTTGTAGTTAAAATAATGCACACCATTTCAGAGTTCTCCTTGCCTTCTCTCTTGGGTTTGTTTCTCTCTATAAAGTCTAAGTGACCTGTATAGCTCTCCTTCCACCTTGAATTTACTAATTTAATACCCTTTATTCCTACCAGGTAATTTTTATTCCTTTTCCTGCTGTATAACAGAAACCCTTTCTGATTAGTACTGTCCACTTCACACAATTGTTTCCCAGTTATGAAACAGTATCTGCTAAATCATCTAACTTTGCAGCCTTCCCTTTTCATTAAGGTGAGCAATGAATTAGTTCTCCTTATTTAGATTTTGACCTTTCTTTGTGCCATCATTTTATTCCCTCCATGAAGAAAAAGAAGACTCTGACTTAGAGTTCTGAAACAGTGACGGTACCTAAGTTTTCAAAGTCATTTCTTATTTTACTATGCGTTTGTTTAGAACTACAATTCAGGTGACCATTTTGCTTTATTTTTCCAAGACACATCCTTTTCACCATTCCTTTTCACCATCCTGTCGAACATACTCTTTGATGAGGAGCAATGTCAGGGAAAGATGCCGACATTTCTAGGGCACCAAGTTTACTGTGGCCTTGATACGCACTACGGCTCTCTGAAGTTTTGCTCATTATTGATCAGGCCCTTTTGTGTGTAAGTTCATACATACATTTAAAAAAATCAAACACTTTGCTATCCCCAAACAAAACAACCCCAAACACCTTATACCAGATGATTTTACTATCAGTCACTTACCAAATTCACATCTTCATAAATATCAGCATTATGAATATACTGAACAAAAAAAATCAATGAAGTATCTAAGTCAGGGCTTGGCAAACATTTCTTATAAGAGCCAACTAGTAAATATTTTCCCAATACATTTTTTCCCATAAAACTCTCTTTATAAAAATAGGCAGTAGGCCATGGTTTGCTATCCCCTGTTCTAAATCATTCACAATCATGCTTTTCCCCCTGACTCTTAAAATGTCTTTTAAAAGTGCATATTATTTTTAATATGTCTTTGAAAAGGTGATGGCTTCATAAGGTGATAGATATTTTGTGCATGAGCATCATGAGGCTTAGGGACATTTTTTGTTTCTATGATAACCAACAATAACCAAAGCATCTAAGTGCATCCTACTCTTTGGACCTTGGCTAAGGCTGCTCTCCCTTTGTCCAACATCTCCCCAAGGGCTGTGATGTTACAGTGGGAAGCCCAAGGGGCAACATGACAGTGGTGTGACCTCCTGTGATTTGAGGTTTTTCTGTGCTTTTCTCATTGCATTTCAAATTCTTAATGATTTCAAGTTTACATCTCAAAATTCCAGCTTTTAATCATCTATTTTCCCAGTTGAAATCATACTTAAGGCAGGTAAATGAAGCGTGAGAGCAAAATCACAAAATACAGCCATCTGTATACTCTTATGCTGTTAAGGGAGGGAGGAGAGGGTGGTTGGGGAAATAGAATCAAGTGTGTGTGAATGGAAACATTGATGTGCTAACAACTTGAGTTGATTTGTGGGAGCCAGTGGAGTTTTGCGTAATAATAAACCAATGCTTGTTTCTAGGGTGACACATTTCCTGCTCCCCCAGATATAGCTGGGAGGTCCTTGTCAGCCTAGCTGGGAAAGCCCCGCTCCCAGCTCACCTGCTTTGACTCAGGAAGTGCACCAGCCACCTGGGCCAAAGTGTGCCCCATGTACTCTGACAAACTGCTGAGCTGATACCCTGGTCCTCCCAAACCACAGCAATGCCAAGTTTTCTCATCTCTCACTGTTCGTGAATATTTCCTGGTCTTGTCGGGTTGCAGTCTGAAGTGTCCGTTCTTGGTGCGCTCATGGTCAAAAAATGACCAGGCGCACCAAAGTAAGGCAAGCACGAAAATGAAGTTTATGGAGGAGACAAAGATAGGATTAGAGAACAAGAGCAAGATATAGGTTTACAGAGCGAGATACATATGCCACAGATGACGACCAGACCCATTGTCATAGCAAAAAGAGAGAGAGGAAAAAAAGGGCTTGGTAGTGGTCTGGGTCTTGTTTTACATAGTGTCCAGATTGGGATCTCCCTCGTGGCTCAGATGTGACTGTGGAACTCCTTTGATTGGACAGTTGGGAGTTATATGACCTGAGTCTTACTATGCATGTGGATCTCCCATGAGCCTCTCTGAAAGCCTGTTTTGGGGGGTGAAATGCAGACACAACCACTTTCGTTCCTAGGAGACCCGGAATCCCGTACTAGCTACTTAACAGTCTGTGCTTTCCTGAAGAACCACACTATCCCATGGAAATTGGCAGATTTCTACCTATTGTGCTTGCACCCATGTGCAAAATATTTAAGGATTTGTTGTAATATGACCAGGTTCTTCTCGTACTTGGAATCAGACAGTTGAGAGTCCAAACCCAGCTCCCTACTCAGGCTGATCCACATGACTTTAAGCAAATATACATACCTAAGTTTTCTATTCTGTAAAATGGGCATAATAATACCCATCTCGTAGTATCTGCCCATTCATTTACTAATTCATGTACAGGATGGATGGTTATTGAGTACCTATTGTGTGCCAAACCCTGTATGATGCTATCCTGAGACCTTATGATAAATGGTAGATGTGAACTTATTGTCTAGTAGATGTTGCAAGGATTAGGGATAAAGTATGTGAAATGTCTTTGATGTAGTAGATCCTTAATACAAGGTAGCTGTTCCATTGTCATGATGATCATGGGTGTTGGCAGTTCCAGGTCACAAAGCACACTGTCACTGCATCAGGTGGCTGCCCTCATTCCTAGCATGTCCCATCAGTTGACTCTTTGCCCTTGAGGCCAAGACTTGCTGCTCCTCTCTGCTGCAAGTGGCTGACCCAATCACGGGTTCTGACCTGGGGTTCCTATTTCCCTGTAGCCTCTGTCTCTCCCGGTTTATTGCCTGGGAGAAGCATCTAATAAAAAGTAAATGGCTCTGCTGGTCCTGCGTGAGTGTGTGTTTCCCTGCTGCATGGGGCATATAATTTCATTGGCTGTTGTGAACCTGTCAGTTGCCATGTGATATAAGGCAGAGCTGCTTGTGGCACATGGGGGCTGGGAACCCTGGACTAGACCCAAGGGGGAGCTGGGGAAGCCTTTGCATCTCTCCAGGGAGCACAGATTCACCCTTTTTATTTAAATGTCACCAGTTTAAGAGCAGTACAAGCACAGAGACTGTATAGTCAACATGGACCAAAGGACATTTTGAAATGGAAAGAGCATTAAGTATTTTCCGGCCTGACTCTTTGATTTTGCAGGTGAGGAAATTAAGGCCTGTCCGATGAGAAGGACACTCCATTGATCATTCTTTGTTTCAGTAATCTTTATGGAGCACTTATTCTCTCCACACTCTGGGGACCCAGTGACAAACATGTGGACAGCCTGGAATGGCCAGTCTCCAGGACAACCCCCCCAGGATCCCCACCTTCTGGTCTTCCCACCCTGTGTGATCCCTCCCACACTGTTCCAGGTTGTTCCAGGGCTGGTGTCTGTGACCAGTGGAATGCGGCAGAAATGATGATTTGTCACTTCGAAGATTACTTTATAATAAAAGCTACCACAGCTTCCATCTTGGTCTCTTTGTGGGATCCCTCGCTCTGGGGGAGGCCAGCTGCCACATGCCTGAGCTCGGAAGAGGATCCCTTACACCCGTCGGGTTTTCAGATGACAGCTGCCTTTAGTAGTTACAAGCTTCCTAAGTGCCTGAAAGGAAAGGCAGGCAATAATGAGAGGTTGTAATAATTGCTGTAATTATTGTTTATCTGTATGTATAAATTGCAGCTTGGGGGATGTGTCAGGAACAACACCTTTGAGGAAGTGAAGTTTGAGGTGATCCCCGAAGGATATGGAGGGGGTAGCTGAGGACCCAGCAGGGGAGGGTGGGTGGTGTGGGAGGCAGTCCCCATGATGGGCAGTGTTTGGTATGTTTGAGGAACTGAGGGCCAGGTGAGTCACTGGAGTGTTACACCTGTCACCAGGTGTTCCACCAGAGGAGACAGAGGAGGTGAGTGGGGGCCAGACCATGTGGCCTTGCAGGCCCCTGTAAGGGATTAGGATTTTATCATCCAAGCCAGTGCTGCTGGACAGAGCTTTGGTGGTGAGGGCACTGTTCTACATCTGCGTCATCGAACACGGTAGCTGCTAACTGATGGTGGCTATTATGCACTTGAAATGTGGCTCATGCAACTGGGGAATGGAATTTTACATTTTATTTAATGTCCATGGATTTAAATTTAAATAGCTGCATGTGGCTAGTGGATACTATACAGGGCAGTGTAGAAAGGGCAGCGGGCAGCTGGGGGAAAGGATCCTGGTGGGGCGGTGGCACGATCTTGGAGGAGTTTGTAGGAAGACCTCGTGGTTGCCGTGGGATGACACATGGGAAGCGGCAGAGGGAGGCAGGGAGGAGCTGATGCTCCAGGTGAGAGATGATGGCTGCCCGCTAACTACCCTGGGGTCTGTGGCTTCTTGTGCCCACTCATGGCCGCAGAACCATGAGGGGATTGGAGTCACTGAAGCTGGAGTGTCAGCGTGGGTTCACTCCCACCTGGTTTAGCCTGATGCAGGAACATGGCCTCCAAAAAGCCCTTACTTGGACAACTGCAGAGGACAGATGGCTTTGCGCTCTCAGAGAGGAGGGTCTATCCTCAGCGGCTGGTGCTCACAGCGTATAGCTATCTTTCCAAGGCTCAGTGTGGTTGGATATTTGCACAGTCACACCTGGTGGCTGCTTATTGCCTATGCTTTAGTTTCTTCTTCTGCAAAATGAGATACAAATACTATCTACCTCCTAGGAGTTTCATAAGCCTCAAATTAAATCCATATAAACCATTTCCCACAATGAGTGGCGCATGGAAGAATGGATGGCTATTTGCTGCTGTTTTCTTTATCATAATCACTGGCATCATCTCTGAGCTAGGAATCTCTAACTCCACCTGCTCATCTGATATCACATGACCCCCCAGGATGGACAAGGTCTGATCCAGAAACTTCCTCTTGTGCTGCTACTGAGGGGAATGCCAGGGTTGGATTCAACGGGATGCTGCAGCGGGGAACCAGTGACTCAGGGTGAGGCCAGAATGTTCTGGTTCATTTTTATCAAATACTGGTTGTTGTCCTGAAATGGACAGGTGGAGGTTGCAGGCAGCTGGCTGGCTTTGGGGACAGTGGGTCACAGTGAGTCACAGAGGAGCTGGGAACACCAGGGGTCTGTGCCGTCACACCCAGTGGCACTCTTGGGATGCTTCTGTTAGAAAAGAAAATCTGGCTGGGTCATCTTGTTCCTTGTGGCCTCAGGAAGGTAGCACGTGTGCAATGAAATATGAGTTGGCATGCTGTCAGATCTTCATATTAATGCCAAGTATTAGTTGAATATCATATTAATATACTATCTTTGTCCCTGCTGCTTGGTTCATGGGATGAATGATCTATATAGATGAATGAAAGAATCCCTGGTTAGCTTGGCCTTATTACACCATTGCATTCATTTTATTTCTCTGTTGTCTCACTTTTTGAGGCTCTTGTGGTTCACAGTGGTAAATTTAGAGCTTGTGTTCTGCTTTTCTCACCCTCCTTCACCTAGTTTCGGCCATACTGGCCTCTGGCTGGGCTGTTCCTTGAATGAACAGACACAGCTGTGCCTTAAAACCTTCGTGCTGGCAGTTGCAGGTGTCTACGACATCCATCCTTCCTCTCCTTCCCCGAGACCTGCCGCACTCACCGTCTCCCCTCCTCTGGGTCTTTGGTCACGTCACCTTCTCAATGAGGCTGACTCTGACCATTCTATTTAAAATTACCACCCTCTTTCCCCTTATTACTGATCTACTTTTACTTTTCCTTCTCCACAGTATTCACCACCTTTATTCTACATAATTTACTTTTAAAAATCATATTTATTATATTTGATCTGTTTCCCCCTTCACAAAGGTAAGTGCCACAAGAGCAGGGGTCTCAGTTCTATTCTATTCACCGCTGAATCCCCATTGCCTGGTACAGGGCCTGGCACAGAGTTGTTGAACTACAAAAATATTGAAGGAAGAAGCCTCCAGGCTCTTTAGCCTGCGATCCGAGGCTCTGACCCCCAATCTCCACTTTCATTCCATTGTTTCAAGATGCCTCCTGCTCTGGCTCCAGGTTGGGTCATCTTCATTCGACCCTCCTATCTTTATATCCCTCATTCTTCCTTCCTGAATCACCTGCTGTCTTTCCCCACTCTCTCCTACCAACCATCCACCCACCTGCCAGGCTGCCTTAACACTCCCTAAGCCACTTGCCAGCCTCTGTCCTTAGCACTCACTGGCTGTGCCTGCTGTGTGATGTTCATTCATTCCCTTAACTGTTGACGATTCTCAGATCTTGAGTTTCTCTTTAATTCTTCCTGCTATGGTTGACAGCACACAAGGAGAATGGACTTTGGTGTCAGACAAA
Source organism: Varecia variegata (assembly GCA_028533085.1). Classification (NCBI taxonomy): domain Eukaryota; kingdom Metazoa; phylum Chordata; class Mammalia; order Primates; family Lemuridae; genus Varecia; species Varecia variegata. Next base: position 176,997,961 of record CM052436.1, read on the forward strand.
CCTGGGTTCTTCTTCCACTACTCTAAAACTTGGTCAAGTTAGAGAATGTCTCAGAGCCTATTTACTTATCTATAGAAATACAAGTAGTGAGATTTACCTGAGAAGTTATCGTGAGAGCTAAATAATGTAACATGCATGAAAGCACATAGTAGGTGTTCAAGAAAATTTGTTGAGTGACAGTGGAGTGAGCTGAGAGTTAAGGGCTAGGGAGCTGCAGTGTTAACCAAAGAGATTTGATGTCAGTGTGCTGATTTTGGAATGGGAGCTTGTTTTTGTTCCACATTAGAATAATGAGAAAGCTCTTATCTTTATTGGCATCCTTCTGTAGAAAGAGGAGAGCTGTATTTGTGTCAGAGATAATGTGGTGCTTTTACAGGCTTCTGTGTGATAGACAATAGCAGGGTCCTTTTAACTGGTGTGTTAGGGACTTTTTCTGTCTGTCTCTTTATATGGTCGTCAATTCCAGTGTTTTTGTGGCTTCTGGATGGCTTTTCCCGTATTTGGGTAGTTACTTCTTTGTGAATTGGGGAGGGGTGTGTGTGTATGGGTGTGCCTGTGAACCTGCATATATACACACGTTTGTATACACATGTGCATTCATATGTGGACATACCTGCTTGTATGTGGGGAGTTATGTGTGCATGTCTGTTAACACGTATGTATTAATGTGGTTGAGTACGCCTGTGTATGTGATTGTGTGTGAACATGGTGCTGCCCTGCAGATACAGCCCAGATGAGTGTGGCAGATCCATCCAACCAGCTCCAGGTTGAGGGACAGAGACCAATGTGGAGTCTGACTGGGAGAATGGGGCAGTGGTGGTAGAAAAGGGAAGATTGGGGTCTGTGGGAGCCAGGGATGGGACCAATGTGCCCAGAGCAATGCCACCCATATTAAACAGGAAAAATGGAGTAAGGCCTAGATGCCAGAAATGAGGCTGCCAGAAGTGAGGCAGGAGACCGGACAGAAACAAGGCACACAGGTGGCAGGCAGAGCCACCAGGCAGCAGCTCCAAGGTGCTCAAAACCTCTGTCCTATTTCCTAGTGGGTTGTGGGCGGGGGCTCTGGCCATACCACCCAGTGCACAGCATTTGTCCTGGGAGTGTGCAGTGGGCATCCCCAGACCCCTGGATGCGGCCAGGACCAGCAAGAGGCTGCTATGCTAATGTCACATGCACAGTGGATGTGTCCCTCTGAGAGTGGATGTGGAATCCTGGGGGCCTTTGCCTGGGATGCGAAGGGTCTGGTGGTGCTGGACTCCTGCTGTGGCTCTGCCTTGGTAGTTCCCTGGCCTTGGGAGGTTGCTCCGCCCCCTGGGGTTGATGAAGGGATTAAACAGTTTGATGATGTAAACAGAGTACTCAGCTCAGGGACTGGCAGAGAAAAGCCACTCAGGCAACACTGGGTCTTCCCTCTCCACTGGCCTTCACCGATATTTCCAAACCTGGGTTCTAGGGCATTTTGGCATCCAGCATGGCTCTGACAGGTAACACCGTGGCCTGAATTTAACCTAGTGATACATATGAGGGAGATGTTTAGGGTTTCCTTGTGTGCCCCATGGAATGACCAACAGTGCCTGCAGAGGAAAGGACAGCTTGTGATGAACAAGAACAGGAGACCAAGCCCCTGGGGTCAGAGTGACCACACACCAAGAAGCCACCAGGGGCAACCTGGAGTCTGAGCCCATGTAAACAGGTTGTCCCAGAATGGGTGCTGCTTGCTGACCCTGCTGGGCGTGTGACCTAACCCTTCTGGGGAGTGCAGGAGGTAGTGATTGTGTCTCTCTTGACCAGTTATGAGAAGTTAGAAAGTGGGTCCACACAGTGCTTGGCAAAGAGGAAGAGTGTCTCTGGTCATCAGGTCCTGACCTCTGGACTCCATGCTGCAAGAGCAGTGGTGACAACCTGGAGCACGTCCTCGGGGGGCCAGGTATGACAGAGGGTGGGAGGGATGGAGGCTCTCCATGCTGGGGAAGCCTAGCGGGCAGAGCTAGCCTCATCCCCACCACTCCTTGCCTTTCTTGTGGGTGAACTACACTGGCTGCCTTCTGCCTTCTCAAAGGCACTTGCTACCTCAGGGTCTTTGCATAGTTCTCTTTGCCTGAAACTTTTTTTTTTTTAATTTTCTAATGGTTGGCTTCTTCACATGCTTTGCTCTTGTTTCAAATTTCACTTCCTTGGAGTGAAATTCCAAGGAATTTCTTCCTTGTCCTTCTTGGCAGAGTGGCCCTCATGTTCCCTGGCTCAGTCACCCTCTGCCAAACTCTGTGCTTGTTTCTTTTATAATCTTTGTCATGTGACATCAGTATGTTACTTGTTTGTTTACTCCATTGCAATCTATTGCCTACACCCACTGTGAACTCTGTAAGAACAGATGGATGGCTGCTTAGTGACTCTGTCTCTCCATCACCTGGCCCAGTGCCTGCCACATAGCGATGCCTAGTAGATATATTTGGGTGCTAATTGTCCAGGGGTAGAAATTCCTGGGTGGCATCTCTGGGTCAACCTAAGGAAGGTGTTTCATCACTTCAGGGACCGAGCACCCCTTCACCAGGGATGCCTGAACCCAAAGCAGGAAACCCACATGTTGGGGATGCTATGTAAAGTTGTTAGAAAATCTTCACCTCTTTCAGAGGAGTTTAGGGCCTCAGTGATACCTGCCTGTCCGTAGCTTCCTCCTGTGAGTCTAACTCTGGCCTCTGACGGTGGAGGAAGCTGGTAAGAGCAGCTCTTGTAGAGCCCAGTGGCCTCTCTGATTGGGTTGGTCACTGTTTTGTTTGCTTTCTCAGCCTTTGTAGCTACCACCAAAAGCCGTCCATCAGAAAAGGGGAAAGGAAGGAAATGGACACCAATTCATTGCCTAATAGTATCAGTTAGTTTTTGTTGTGTAAAAAAACAGTCCCACAACTTAGTGGCTTAGAACAGTATCCATTTTATTTTGCTTAGGATTGTATAGGTTTGCCAGGTGATTATTCTGCTCTGGCCAGCATGTTCAGTCTCTGCTGGGCTCTCTGATGTGTCTGAGATGCTTTCGTCATGTCTCTGGTGTTCAGCAGGCTGCCACCTGGGTGCCATGGGTCTCTGCCGTGTGGGTTCCTGTCTTCCAGCAGCCTGGCTCAGGCTCATTCCTGTGATGCTTTTGGACTTCCGAGTGCAGCAAGAGGCTGAGCCCAAGGCACAGGCACTTTTTAAAGCTTCTGCTGTGGCATGTTAGTTGATGTCTTACTGGCCAAAGCAATTCACGTGGCCAAACCCACAGTCAGTCTGGGAAGGAATGACCCAAGGGTATGGTTACAGGAAGGCAGATATTGCAAACAATCTACCACTCTCTCTGTGTAGGTGATTACATCTGATTTATTCCTTGATAGATCTCAGTAACTCCTTAAAATAAGGACTTTTATTGTTTTTTTTTTTTGTTTTTTTTTTTTGCTTTCTATGGATAGGAACCCTGAAGCTTAAGGAAGTTAAAGGAGGTGCATTCACATCGTTGGAAGTATCTAAGTAAAAATTGTACCAGGCAAATTTAAACAGGCAAGAAAGATGTTATTCAAGACTATTGCAATAGGGAAGACAGACCAAACACAATTGTGCTGAAACAAAGGGCTGGAGAGTTTTTAAGAGCCGACATTCTTAGGCCACTTGTGTTTGCTAATTGCTCTTATCAAAGGAAAAGCAAACTTTCTCATGTCTTCATGACAAGATATAGTTTTAAAAGTTGGAGCAAGGTGTACTGAAGTTAGGCTCCTACCTTCCTGAAGAGACTGGGAGGTAGGACCCTCTCTCCTTCAGTGTTTACGTTTCAAAGAGATGGTTCCCTTGTCCTTGAGAAAGACATTTCTTGTTCTGTAAAACTGGTAAGTGACCAGGAGAAGATTTACATACATTTCAAAGGGGCAGAGAAAGAATTTTCTAAAGTAGATGCTCTGTGAAAAGGGAGGTGAGGGTTCTATAGCCAGGAGGAAACCTTTCTAAAAGTTTAGTTAAACCAAGGGAAACGTTAAGACTGTCTTGGTCAGAACTGAGATTTGAACCTAGGACCATCTGATTCCAACTCTCATGTGTTCCTTTTTCCAGGACCACACACAATACAGGCTGCAGTTTGGGGAGATGGGTCTGTCACCATTTAGAGGCAGCTTGGGCAGTTTCTGAAGAATTCGTTTTCTTATTTCAATAAAAGAATGTATTTAACACATTGATGGATCCTATAAAATTGCAGATGCAGCACACAGGAAAAATGATCTTAAAATAAGCTGTAGAATTCTAGCTCCACAATGTCAGAGCCAGAAGGGGTCATGAAGACAAGTTAATCTATTCCCCTGGCTGCACAGGTGGGAACCAAGGTCTTGCCCAAGGTCACAGAACGAGACCAGGTTGGATCTGTATCTGCACCCAGGGCTCCAGACTCCCAATTCCCATTGCTGAGCTCTTTCTACCCCATCCTCCGAGGCTTTACGCCAGTGGCTTCTCCTGTTTTCCATTTTTTTTTCCTTCTTTCTTTTCTTTTTAAAGGCTCACTGGCAGCTACCGCTCCAAGGCAGAAAATGTATTCATTTAAATGACTTCGTTTGGAAATAGAAGCTTGAATAATGATGTTACCATTTATAATTGCTCTGATTAACCACACCACGTTTTGCAGTTTAGAATAAAAAAAAAGCCTCATTCCTTTTGTGATGTGAATTTTAATTGCCTTCTCTCAGGAAAACCCCTCTAGGCATGCTTGCCTGCTCCCCAGCTCCTGGAACCGCAGAAAGACCCCTCCAGGCACACCGGTGTGTTCCCTGGGTTCACTGGCTGAGATTTGGGGCTGGACACAGGGGAGATGTTCTGGGAGTACCTGGTTGATTTGAGATTTTGCAACAGAAGCTACCTGCTTCTACAGTCATTTACCTTTGTAGTGAAATGTAAAACTCCTTTGGGGGAAGCACAATGCCCAGACTGGAGACCTGGGAGAAGGGGACCTAAAATTTTTCTAAGGGTGTTTGATGCACACTGTAGTTGTGTCCCTGAGATTACAAAGGGGGCGGGATCATCCATAATTTATCTGCCTGTGAATGTGTCTTCTTAGATGGATTTACTTTTACCCTTTTTTTAAACCTTAAGGGTATTTCACTTATCGTTTGACATTTCACTCATATGAAATAAGAATCAGCATACTACAATCAAAAAAGGCAAAACTTAAGAAAATATAGGTAAATATTTATTTGATCTCGGGGGGAGTAAGGGCTTTTCAAGTATAAAAGCCAAGAAACAAACTATAAGGGGAAAGAAAGTAAATGTTAATTACAGTCCTTCATTCTTTCCATTCCTCTGCCTGGCATTTTGGACTTTGAACCTAGGGTCTTGATTGGACTTTCAACTCTTTTCTATGATTTTGTGCTTGTTTTGGGTTTTTCCTAATTATGTAACCACAGGCACTTGTTGCATTTTCCCAGAAGAGGAGCTAAATCAGGCTGGCTGTCTAGCCTTGACATTGCTGTGGTTAAAAATTTGAACAGGATATTCAGGTAATAGTATGGATGACCTTTTCAAAAGCTGGGGTATGGACTCTTCTGTTTCTTCTCTCTTTCTTTTGTCAATTTGACAAAGTTTCCTAAAATTGTAATTCCCAAGGGTGGCAAAGATATAACTAAATGGTTATTTGTGTACCATGTTCATAGATATATAAGCTCATATAACCTTTTCTTAGGAAAGTTTGGAAAGATATATCAAGAACCTTTAAGCATCTTCCATAATCCCATGTTTAAGAAACAGTGTTCTAAGATAATAAACAGATGCGTACTATACTTTAACTATAATTAAGTCTAAATCTTTGTTGTTTCTAGGATTTGAGAGGATGAAGTGGGAATTTGGTTGCCTGTGTTCATGAAACCCATAGTTAGGGCTGCTTTGGCAGGAGGCCCAGTGCACATCCGTCTTGGTGATGGTGATAAGCACAGCTCCATATATTTGACATAGTTCTTTCAATCAGTGTGGTCAACATGAGAGACATGTAAAGTAGGCATGATAATGCTAGTCTTGCAGGGTTTTTGTGTGTAGGGGAAAAGAGAATGCATATGATAAGACCAAGTGCTTTATGACCATATCTAAGAAATTCTTTTTTTTTTTTTTCAGCAAATTGGACTGGTAGTTTTGGATGCTTTAGCCTTCTGTGTTGAATCCCCTGGGCTCCTTACCCCTCTGTAGCCCGGTGTTGGCTGGAACTTTAGCTAGCATCCCCTTCAAATTCAGGTTTGGTATGGGCATGGTGGCAATTCTATCTCGTTTCCTCAAGCATCATAATAATGCCATGAGGGCAGTTTAAAACAGAAGCTTTTACAGAAAATATTTTCACAAAATAAAAGAAGTTTATAAATTTCAGATAATTTTTAAAACAAAAATTTGCTGAATGAAATATTTTGTTAAAAAATATATATCTACTACACAAAGTATGTAAAATATAGGAAAATAGAAAGACTAGGAAAACAAGAACCCGTATATTTTCTGACTTGTCAAAGATAACCATTGGTTGTATATTCATGTGTTTCCTCTGTGCATTTTCATATAATTGAAATCATGCTGTATATGTTGTCATGCATCTTGCTTTTTTTTTCATTTAACCATAAAATATACACTTTTCTCATGTTATTAAAACTCTTTGTAAAGATAGCTTTGAATGGCTTCATGATATTCCATTCCCTGGATATTAGATAATTATTCATCTCAGGTATTTTCAAACCAATGGAAAACAATGTTGGTTTTCATATCTGATATTTTTCTGTCTCTTATTCATTGTGTCTATATCATATATTCCACAAATGATTTCCTTGTTCAGAATGTCTATATATCAGGCTCAGGGCAGAATTATACCTTTGTTCAATGTCAGTAATGACTCATGGTTAAATCTATAATGCATCCTAGTTATTTTTTTAAATGTTATGCCGTCTATAATTTCCACTGGACATGGAGATGGTGCAGCAGCACTGATGAGAAATCATGCTCAAAAAGTAAAGTGAAAAGTGCATTTCTGATTGAAGTGAATGCTGATGACAGATAGAAAATGATCATTGGGATGGTCCTGGGAATAGCTTTTGTTTTAATTTTTGTTAAGAATTGGGATTAGTGAAACATAAAAAAAGGAGCGTGTTCCATTTTGTGGGAAATATGAATACAGTCAAAACTGAATAGGTTTTTCTCCTCTCTGTCTCTAGCTGTTGTGGAACTTGTACTAATTTTCTGGAGTTGTTCACCCAGCGCTTGCGATGGCTTTTAGCAGAAACGATCTCATTTCGGGAGCCTGTGAAGAGGAAAAGGAAATGTGTTCTCACGACTGTGAGTCAGTGTAGAGTGAAGGAAGCTGCAGAGAAGCTCTGCGTGTGTCTGTGGGTGTGGAATTGTATGAGTGTGTGTGTGCTGGGGTGCGATGCATTTACAGAAATAATTAAGTCTGAGAGGGGAGGAGAATGTGGAAAATGATGACAAAGTTGGGTGAAACTACTGCTTGACTTGCTGAAGTGCATGAATGTGAAGATCTACTCTGGGGTTCAAAAATTTGGGGGTGATGTGGCTTAGCTGTAGTTGGTGAGAAAATAGCTAGAGGTGTTGTATAATGGGAGTGCAGGTAAGGAGTGGTGACCAGAGAAGCTATTCAACTTTCTCAAGACCTTACAACTGAATTCATATCTGTGCCTGTTTAATTGCAAAGCCCCTCCATGTTGCACCACACCAATAGACCTGTTCAGCTGCAGTCGGTGCACAGTCTGCTGCTGGTTGGGGAGACGCAGGTGGGCAGTGGCGATGTGCTGCTCTTAAGGGCAGATAGCACTCAAGGACACTCTAAACTTGAAAAACGGCAGTCCAAGGTTTACCCTGCTTTCATTTTACACACCCTTCCTTGGCTCTCTCCCAAAACACTCTTGGAGAGAATGGGACTGCAGTGCTGGGAATCACCGTCCTGATTAGCACCTCACTTTTGCACCTGTCAGACACGGCGGCTCGTTACCTGGAAATCATACGCAGTTTTCCGAATAAGTGGAGTACCGGTAAATAACTGCAAACTAAATTTATCCATTTATACCTGGGGCAGGTGTGTGAACACACTTTGCTTTCTACTATTTTATGTTGTATGAAATTCAAGCCAGAAATCTATCCTTTGAGGCTTCAGCCAAATTTTGCTTGGTAAGATAAAGATATTTATCCCTGTTTGTTTAATTAATTCAACAGCATATTTAAGCACCTGCTATATGCCAGGTACTATTTCAGGTAAGTGGGACTGCGGCGGCAACAGGGGGCCGAGGTTGCTCTACCAGAGAGTTTACAGTTTGCAGGAGAGGGAGGCAATGCATTAGGAATCAAATAATTGCGGGGAATAAGTTCAGGGAGGAGAATGACAGGGTGATCTGAGAGAGAGCGATGAAGAGGTAGGCAGAGATTGCAGCCATCTCTCTGAGGAGGTAGCATTTGAGCTGATATTTGAGGCCCGAATGCCAAGAATGAACCTACCACATGAAGACCTGGGGGGCATCCAGCTTTTTTGTGGTTAAGTTTTTGTTTCTTTCCCCAAACTTGCTTCTTCCTCTGTCTTTCCTAGATCAAAATGGCACCACCATCTATCCATTTGGGTTGGTGAAACCTCAAATACAGGCATTATCCCTGATTCCTCATTTTCCCTTTCTCCCCTCATCCTCCTGTCTCCACCCCTGAAAGATATTCTCAGTCTGATGACATTCTTGTCTCCATCTCTACTTGCAGCTGTCATCATCTCTCCCTGGACCACTTCAATAGTCTCTTGATTAATCTTCCTGCCTCCACCCTTGTCTTCCCCAATGCCCCGTAATTATTTTTTCACTCAGTCGTTAAGGTGCGATGATCAATACTGTAGTAACCAGCCACATGTGGGCATTTAAATGAAAATTAATTAAAAGAATAAAATTAAACATTCAGTGTCTGGGTCACACCAGCCACAGTTCACATGCTTAATATCCCAATGTGCCTGGTGGCCACGACACTTGACAGTGTAGATATAAGACATTTCCATCATTGCAGGAGGGTCTTTTGGAGAACCCTGAGTTAGAGGGAGATTTCCGAAATATACATCAGGTCACATCCCTCCCTGCTTAAAACCTGGAATGTTTTCACAACTCCCTTGGAATAAAACCCCAACTCTTTTCTCTGACTTACAGAGTCCCACATCACCTAGCCCCTTCCCACCGGTCCAGCCTTATCTCACTCCTCTCTCTTCCTTGATCCTTACTTTCCAGCCATACTCCCACGTCCTGTTTTCAGAATGCAGAGAGATTGTTCACTCCTCGGGACCTTTGCAAGAGTTCCCACCCTGGGTTCACTCTGCTTGGAATGCCCTCCTTCCTCTCCCCAAACCCAAACAAATTCTTTGTGTTGATGGCTCCTCCTTGCCATTTAGATCTCAAAATAAATATCACCACCTCCAGGAGACCTTCCTTGATTCCATCCAGTCACTGTCACATAGCCAAGTTAAATTGTCTGTCTACCTGCTCTGGTAACTGTCTTATGTTTTGCACGTTCACTTATTGCTGAATGGTCTATTGTGTGTCTCAGCCTACTAGTGTGTGAGCTTCCAAAAGGCAAAGGCCACGTCTGTCTTATTCAAAGTCATAATCTCAGTGCCTAGAATAGTGCCTGACTAGTAGGTGTTCTATTAATATTTGTGCTAAGAATGAGTGAATCATCATAGGTAAGCACCACTGTTGCTAGCCCATATGGTTCCTTTGTTGAAATTAGAAAAAGGCACCCTTGGCTCTGGATCAACTTATCTAGTGACCAGCCTACACAACTGAGCCTGGTAGCCTGAGGGCTGAGGTGGAGGTGATCTTTCTAGGAAGGGGGAATAGGAAGTACAAAGTCCTTGAGGCAGGAATAGATTTGATGTATTTGAAAAAAAAGAGACTGGTATGTTTGGAGCACAGTTTGTGAGGGAGAGCACAGAATGAAAAAAAAACTGGGAGAGGTGAGCAGGGGACAGATCACATGAGGCCCAGAAGGTGGTGGTAAAAAAATTGTATTTTCTTCCAAGTACAGTAGGAAGCCGTTGGAGGATTTTAAACGGGGGAGACACATCTGATTTATGATTTATTTATTTTTACAGTTTAATTTATTTGCCTTTATGGGTAAATTTGTTTTAACATTTTTCCTAGGTATATGATTTGGGGGAACTTTTAGTTTTGAGACTAGTTTTCCCAAGGGGTGGGGACTTGCTGCTCTGAAGACTGAAAAAAAATTCTCAAACAACACTTTCAAACACAGCAGTTAGGTTCCAAACACACTTTGACTCTTCTTTGAAATGCCTTCTGACATGGATTGCTGCTAATTTTGAAGGTTAAAATCTTTGGTTTTCTCCTAAAGGTGACAGAGGCAGTGCAGAGGAAAACTAATTAGGAAAAATGCAAAGTAGTTGAATGTGGTCATTTGTTAGGGTTTTGAAATGCAAATAAAAATTGTGCCCAGCACTTCCCTTGGCATGGGAACACCTATTCAGCCTGGAGTTTGGTCTTAAAATTCATCTGCCTGGGAGCAGGAAAGTGTGGAGATACACTGTGAACACAGCTTGAGACCAAAGGAAAAATGCATCCCATTCTTCCAAAAGTATTTACCATATTCCCTCATTTCTAAGATGTTGTAAAGACAGAGGCACCATTGGTTAAGTTACAGCTTTCTGGGAACAACGACATAAACATATTAAAAGTACACATCAATTGCAAAAAGGACCCGGATTTCAGAGAAGTTAAAATGTGAAGCAAAGTGTCTCTTTCTCTCTCTCTTCCCCCCACATATCATCTATCATCTATGTATGAAGCAAAGACTAACATAAGACTTGCTATATTCTAAATACTTTAAATATAGACTCCTTTAATCCTTATGACAACTCTTGAGGTGGGTACTATTACCCCCATGTTCCAAATAGGGAAACTGAGACACCGAGAGGTTATGTAACTTGTACAGTGTCATATAACTATTAAGTGGCTGATGTAGGATTTTAATAAGAGCTGTCTGGCTCCAGGGTCTGATTTAATCTCTGTAGTGTGAGAAAATGTGATAATTTGGTGCTGGCTAACCATCAGCAAATTAACAGATGTCTTTCTTTGCTTCTCAACATAAAAGCTCAAGTTGGTACCCAAATCCTTGCTAGATAGTTATCTAACTATGACTGATGCTGTTGTTGTGTTTGACTGCAGATTTGAAACAAGGTCTATATCCCAAGATGTGTTTTAATAAAGCATTGTTATTATGGCCCTGGTGCCCCGGGGGTTGCCTTGTTCCTGGACGGTCTAAGAAGGCACATCCTGACTTCCTGCCCAAGAACAAGCAGACAGAGCTGCTGGGCTGGGCGGGTGGGGGCTGAGACCAGCTGGAAAGGGCATTTATCGAAGGTAGCAACGCCCAGGGGTTAGCCACGCCAGCTCAGGAATAATGCTGCCTAGCACGAGCTGCTTTTGAGCTGTGTAAACTCAGGCAAGTTCTTTAACTTCTCTGGGCCTCTTTCCTCATCCATAAAATAGGTTTAACAAGTTCACAACCTCTCATCTGCAACTCTTGGGCCAAATGTGTTTCTGAATTTGGTTTATTTAATGTTCTTAGGAATGTAAAATACATAGTAAGTATACTACATTATTAGTATTTATTAATAACAGCCCCCCTCCCCAGCAGGGGCTGGGGTAGCATCCCACAATCAAGGATGTTGATTTTTTTTTTTAGCAAAAACTATGAATATTAACACTGAGAAGTCTATATAAAAACTATAAATAAATACACATCAGCTTAACTCAAATCTTAGCACCAAATAAGTTTGTGGCACCAAACTTATGAAAAAATCTTTTGGTTTTCAAAGCTTTTGAGGATTCAGAATTGTTAGGTCAGGGTTTGTGGATCTACAGGTAAAGTCTTAGCATGTTCCATAATGCATAGGGAAGTGCTCAATAATTTCATCTGTTATTATTTGTGCATGTGTTTTCAAGTCATCACTGTTGAGCAGTGGCGAGTGTAGCTGGCAGAGAGACTGGTGGTCCTGGCTAGACCCTGAATACCTTGTAGCGATAACTGCTGGATTGTGAAGCTCTGATGTAGAGCCCAGAGCACCTGGTGGCTCTCAGAACCCAGGTCCCCATCTTCTGGGTCGCACCAGCATCCTAACTGGCTTTTGGTTGTTCTGGTAAAGATAGAAGGAAATAAATCAGAAGGACCCCTTCCCATCCCACCCCTGGGTAGAATCATCCTTTCTGCTGAATCCTTCCTTTTTTATGGCTGTAAAATGAGGAGAGAATTGAGAAGGACAACAACCAAAAGAGCATTTTCCTTTAGGCGAGCACACATGTGACACCCCATTGACGATAGTGACATCTTCCATCTAGCAAGAATCAACACAATATTCATGTACCCAGCAGTTGCGGGTGCCAGAAGCTGATGATGACTTGTCAGTTTCCATCCTATCAGTCATTTTCAGGCAAACAGTGTGTCTCTGGGATCCACATGGACGTGGCTGAACTTTCACAACACTATGCATTTCTCTGTAAGTGATTGATGGGTCCTCTGCAGCTGTGGTCCCCAAATCCTGGGCCGCGGACCAGTACCGGTCCATGGCCTGTTAGGGACTGGGCCACAGAGCTCAGCTGGCAGCGCCCCCATCCCCATCCATGGAAAAATTGTCTTCCACGATATTTAGGAACCTGGGGGCTGCACCACTGCGCTACAGCTTAGAGCAGTGACCCGGCTGGGGCCCACTGAGGCAGCTCTGGAGGGTTGGAGATCTTGCGGCGTGTGATGGACAAACAGAACGTGGGAAGAGTCAGACAGACCTTGGCCCTGGAGCCCTGGCCTGCCACTCTGTGGCTGTGAGACCTCAGCTGATGTCCACAGCTCTGTCAGCCTCAGCTTCCTTCCTTGTGAATGGAGGTAATAGTAACTCCTTTCCTCACCAGGTCCTTGTGAGGAGTAAATGACCTGATGCCTGTGGAAGGGATTTACTAACTGGGAAGCTCCAGGAAATGCCGGTCCTGTTACGATGCATTTGTTGTCAGTTAACTTCTGATTTGCCACATCGAGTTCATTTGCATAACTCTCAGCCCCTCCTCTTGTGTCCTGGAACCATTCTGTATTTAACTGTCTCAGTGAGTCGTGCACTTGTTAGTTCATGTAGTCCTTTGGCAGTTTGTGTGTTCATCCACACATTCCTGTCTCACCTACCCATCCGTCCATCTGTCTCTCCACTGGATCCCTGTTGTGTGCCAGGTATTAGGCTAGGTTCTGGGGTACAAAGGTGAATCAGATAAGGAAGGACCTTGCCCTAAAGGAACTCACAGGCTAATGGGGAAACAGGCAAGTCCACAGATGAGGGTCATCAGGTGTGGTTGGTGCTATAACTCAGGAGTGGGCTACAGATGATGGGGACGCAGCGGGAGAGAGCTCGGTTCTGTTGGGGGTGGCAGTGGAGGTGGAGGGAAGAGCTAACGGAGTCCATCAAAAAGGAAGTGACACTGGAACAGAGACTTGAAAGGCGGAAGGGCCTAGCCAGCAGAAGGAATGGCACATGCAGGGGTCAGTCCTGGCTGGAGCAGGATGTATGTTGGGGGGTGTGTCTTGGCAGATAAAAGGTGCAAGAGGCAGGCTGGGGCCAAGTGGTGGGAGCCGGCAAACACAGACTGAGCATCCTGGGTTTAATCCTGATGTCTGTGATTGGGTTGCCAGCCATTGATGGAAGGTTTTAGGCAGGAGCTTATGAGTCTTTGGTTTGAGTTTTTGTCCATTCTTCCTGACATCTGATGGAGGGGTGGGCTTGGAGGGGGTGAGGCTGAAGTCAGGGAGGCCAATGAGAAGGCTGCTGCAGTGGTTTGAGTGGCAGCCCAGGAGAGAAGGAAGCAGGGTGGGGGCTTGAGGGATTGCAAATGCTGCCAAGGCATTCAGGATGTATTAGATTCCTAGGGCCTCAAATTACTGTGAACTTGGTGGCTTAAAACAACACAAATTTGTCCTCTCACAGTTCTGGAGGCCAGAGTCTGAAACCAAGGTTTAAGCAGGACTGCACTCCCCCCCAGGCTCCATGGGACAATCTGTTCCTTGTCTCTTCCAACTTCTGGTGGCTGTCAGTATTCTAGTGGCTGCATCGCTGCACTCTCTGCCTCAGTCTTCATGTGGCCTTCTTTCCCATGTGTCTGTGTTTTTCCTCTTCTGTTTCTTATAAGGACACTTGTCACTGGATTTAGAGCCCATCTTGGTAAACCAGGATGAGTTCATATCAAGAGCCTTAAATTAATTACAGTTATAAAGACCCATTTTATAAATAAGGTCAGATTCACAGGTTCAAGATACTAGGAGATGGACATATCTTTTGGGGGCCACCATTCAACCCACTGTAGCCACCAAATGGGTGGATCAGGTCCTGTTTTCAGGCTGTCTTTAAGCTGTAGGAGGATGGGCTGGGCTCTGGCACAAATGTCATGGCAAACTTGTATAAACTTGTCGTCTGCTGAAGTGTCATATCACCTCCCTGCAGCGCCTTTCCAGTGTTTGATGAGTATATAATACCAGACCAAATGCTTCTCTTAAAGAAGGTGTCGTAATGGCTACAACAAATGGAAGTTAAAGCAGGGGAACTCTTTAGAAATAAAGTAGAAATTCAAGTGACTGTTATTTGCGGAGAATCTAATTTTCTCTGACAGTTCCGCAGGTACCTTGAAACAATCTCTTAAGAAAAATGTATTTTCTGAAGACATTTCCCAGTGAATTTTACAAACTTTTTCTCTGCCTGATGATCACGTACAATGGAAAGAGCTATAGCCTCGCTCTATTTTTGTTTTTTTCCTTGTTTGTGCCCAGTTGCCGTTAATAATGTTGGCAGAGCTCTGCCTTGCTGGGAAGGCAGCACCGTTTTTTAAAAATGTGGCTCAGATGTGGCTGCTGCTGATACCCAGGTGAAGGGACTCCCAAACCCACTGTCTCTTTCATTTGGTGCACGTTCTCAGCGCACCCACTGGGAGTTGGGAAGTGCTTTCTGCTGCAGATGCAGGGATGAAACAGACACAGTTCTGCTTCTGACTTGCAGGCTTTTAGGGGAAATGGACGCACACGTGGCCGTGGCAGCTTGTGCGACGTGGTGTATCGAGGGCTATGATGAGAGAGCAGGTGGGGCTGGGGGAACACAGAGGAGAGATGAATTTCCATAGAAACAGAAATAACCATGAGTATAGAAAATATTGCCAGCCTCCTTAGACATCAGGCATGCTGATTAAGATAAGATACCATTTTCACTTGTCAAATGAGGCAAGATAAAATTAAAGTGGTGTAATACCTAATGTTGGCAAGCATGGTAGAAAATAGTTTTACGTACTGCTGGTGGGAATGTGAATTGCACAAGCTTTCTGGAAGCCAATCTTATGAAAAGTTCAAAGGACTCAAAAAGGCAAATCTGTCTATTCAGGTGTCACTTCCTTTCTGTGGTATTCCCGGCTTCTCAGTTTTCTGAACCTCATCATGGCGCTTGCCACTTGGAATTAGAATGATCTGTTGGGTAGCTTGTTATCCCACTGCACTGAGACCAGGGCTTCTGTCTCTTGAGTGCCTAATGCCATACTTTTTCTGAACATTCTAGCCATGTAATAGCTTTAAGATCAAGTGTCCCTTGAATGTTGCTGTCTTTATAGAATTTTCCGAGATATTCTTGCAGGATTATTTTTACGGATCGAATTTAGGATTGGTTTGTCAGCCCTCCAAGCCTCCCACTGTCCCCAAAGAAAATTAAATTGGGGTATTATTTTGGATTTCTTAAATGTATAGATGAATTTAAAGAAAATCAACATCCTGACCATGTTAACTTTTTCCATTCATGAGCATCATGTGCTTCTATTGGTTGAAGTTTTATTGTATGGCTCTTAGTTAAGTTTAATAATATTTTTACAAGTACTAAATCTTTCTGGTTAAGATTATTAGGGTTTTTAAGACAGTGATGTGCTGGAGCCAGCCCATACTTGCTTATAAGAGCTGATTATTAAACTTTCACAATTTCTATGAGGTGGTTGTTAAACACAGGCATTCTTAAAGCTTAAGTTACATAAACCTACAACTGTGTAAACTCCATTGAAAAACAAAGATAATAAATACTCAAGACCCATGACTTCCTAATTATTTTACTACGTTTATTATATTATCTGTGTTCTTGGAGTTATTTATGTCTATTGCATGTCTGTGTGGTGGAAACACTTTATAATCCTCTCCTGTTGCATATCTCTTCCGAGTTCTGCCTTTAGTGCTAACATGTGGGTTGTTTGAAATAGGTCATTGTGGGAATATGTAAGCCACAGATATCAGAAAATGTTATAAATCAGGACTTTCTTTCCCAGAGGACCTGTTGTTAAACATTTACAGTCACCCCTCTGTCTATAGATGAGTGTCTATTTATATCACTGCATGTGTGTATGTATATGTGTGTGGATTTATAGCATGGGATGTTTTCTTCTCCTGCTTTCTATTTTTTGTTGGTTGGTAGGATTATATGAAAAAGCTATGAGTTTATTTATTTACTTTTATTCTGGATATCTTATTGAATTTGAGTATAAGTTACAATAATTTCTCTGTTGATTACCATGACTTTCCTAGATAATCAGTTTCAAATAATGATAATTCAACTATTTTACCAAGAATTTAAATCAAGAATGGATATTTATTCTAATAAAATATATTTTGGCATCTATTGACATATGATTTCAAACTTAAAATGCACTTCTCCTTGGATTAAATATGTTAATTGATTTATTAATGCTGAATATCTCTGTGTTTCTGATTTACTTGATCATGTCATTTTATTTTTTTAATATATGAGAGGACTTGGTTTCTTAATTTTGTTTTGAATTTTTATATGTATATAGTAATGGTTTATGGTTTTGTAATTTTTATAATTTTTTTCAGATTTTCATATCATGGTTATGACAGAAATCTTTGAAATGAATAGTGTTGTGTATTTTTCTCTGTTCTATTTAAATTTATCAGTAGTTAAACGTCTAAGCTTTGGCCTCATGGTCAGGTAATACAGCTTATAAAACACAGAAATTATCTGTTGAGGATTTTTTGTGGCCTTACTGTTATTAATTTTTGGTCATCATTTTACAAAAATACTCAAAGCACAGGAAAAATAATTGTATGCAGGAAAAAAGTTAGATATATGTCTTTAAATTAGTGTCATTAATTTTATTAGTCATGGCTTCTTTATCCTTATTTAAATTTTCCCTTTTTGATCTGTCAGGACTTAAGAGAGATATGTTAAATTCTTGTACTGTTATTGTATTTTTGTTGATTTATTGGTTTCTAACAATTTCCTTGATATATTTCAATGCAGTGTTACTTGCTGCAGAAAAGGTCATGGTAGTTAAGATTTCTTTGTGAATTATACCTTTTATCAATGTAAAGTGGCTTTTTTGTACTATTTAATGCTTTGTCTTTGAATTCTACTTTGATATGGATATTGGTACACCTGCATTTTTTTGTATTGACATTTGCCTATTAAACCTACCCATTTTTTCAAATTTAATCTTTTGGGAATCTAATTGCTTAAGATCATGTGTAATGGAAAACATTCAGATATACGCCATTTTTGACTCAGTCGGTGAGTCAATGTCTTTTACTACGGAAGTTGAGGTTATTTATACTAATGTCGTAACTGCTATATTCTGTCTGAATTTCATTATCTCATTGAATTCTTTCTGTTTCTTACGCTTGTTTTTAAATTTTACTTTCTCCCTACCTCCCTTTTAGTGCAGGGGTTGGCAACCTATAGCCTGTTTTGACAGCACCCAGGTTAAGAATGGCTTTACAATTTTAAAGAATTGCAAAACAAAACAGAACAAAGAATATGAAACAAGAACTGTGTGTAGCCCAGAAGTTTAAAATATTTACTATCTGGCCCTTCTAGAAGGAGTTTGTTGATTCCTTGTTTAGTAATTAGGTTTTCATATTCCATCCTGCTTTTAGTTTTACTATTGGATACATTTAGCTGTCTTAAAAATATATTTAAATTTAACTTTTCCTGAAACTTATTTGTGATTGTCTTCAAAATACAAAATACGTTATTGGCTTCCCCCTGTGCAGGGTGGGGTAGGCAGCATAGTGTTATGTACTCTTATATAATCCTGATTCATTTCCTCAGTCATTGATGGTGAGTATGGAATTTTTATCCCTGTTTCTAATAATTACTATTTAAACATATATATCTTTTTAAAAGAATTATTAACAGCATTTACATTCTGTTTATAACTGTATTTACATCAGTTTTAAAGAAAATTTCATAGTTTGCTCGGGTGCTCATGGACAGACCTTGAAAAATATAATTACTCATTTTCTATTTTAAAAAATAACCCCATTTGGTTAAGGTATTTCTTTTAGCACTTGGCAGAGGGATGGAGTGGATGGTGGAGGTGGTGTTTCTGCATGTGTCCTTTCTGAGTCCTTTTTCATTTGTAAATATCTTTTTACTTCTTCCATACATGAGCATAGCATGATTTAAATCCTGCAAATATCTAATCATCAGCATTTTCAGCCTAGTACTTTAGAGAAGTCTGAGGTCAGTAATTTACTTATACAAATGTTTATCCATATCAGTAACTTGCTTTTTCTTCTTTGATGCTTAGAAAAATATTATTCAGGGTGTTTAAGACATTTGGTATAGTTTATTTTTTTATTTGTTCTAATCTATTTTTTACAAATTCTCATTATCCACATAACATATCTCTCTTATCTTTCATATTTATAATTTTCTTTCTGGTCATTTTATTATTGGGAGCTTTCTCTCTGCACTGGTACCTACAATAACAGGCTCATCTAATATACCAAAGTTTCAGCACTCTGAAATCTCTAGGGAAAGTCTCCATTTATTATCATATTCAATAGTAGTACGTCAACAAATGAGAGGAAAGGATCAACCCTATAAACTAGGCATAAGATATAGAAGCTGAGAGTTAATTCTGTATCTCTGTTCCTCTTTTTAATAAAGTACCTGTATGAGTTTCCACTTGCTGCTATAACAAAGTACTACCAATTTCATGGCTTAAAACAAAAACACAAATTTATTATCTTACAGCTCTGGAAGTCACAAGTCTAAAGTCAGGTATATGCATTACCTGTGTTCCTTCTGGAGGCTGTAGGGGAGTGTCTGTCTCCTTACTGGAGCCCACAGTCCTGGACTCCCAGCCCCATACCATTCAGAGCTCTGCTTCTGTGGGCACATCTCCTTCTCTGACTCTCTTCGTCCTTCCTTCACGTACAAGGACCCTGTGATTACATTGGGCCCATCGTATAATCCAGAATAATCTCCCGGTCTCAAGATCCTTAATTTAATTACGTCTACGGAGTCCCTTTTGCTCTGTGAGATAACATATTCATAGGTTCTGGGGATTCCAGTGTGGGTATTTTTAGGTGGTCATTATTCATTTGACTGCAGTGCCCTTCCCTCGTGCATTCAGAGCCCCCTTCCCCTGCACTCCCTCTTCAGAAGGCAGTTGAGTTGATCTCTTTTCCTTCCCCCCTGTCCCAAGGGCATGTTTGTTCATTTCTGTGAGGTGTCTGTTGTGTGGGTGAACACCGTGTTAACTCTTTCTCCTTCTATTCCAGGACACCCATTCTACTTCCTTCCAGCCAAATGTAACTATAATACTTTTCCTTGGGGACTGACTTCTTATTTTCATTATCCAATGAGAACCCAGTTGTGTACAATAGCTAAAATATCCAGTATTTCTGAGCAAAAGGATCTTAATATGGAGTTCCACTTGGAATGAAGGATAAAATAAGGTTTTATGTTCCTAGAGAACCTATAACACCATGATGATCTTCATTGCTGCCTTCTTTTTTCCTTGGTTTCTGGGAAGTTTGAGTCTACAGTTTACAACTTCCCTATTCCACAGTCGTGCTCCTTATAGCTTTTAAATACATTAACATTCTCTTATCAACTGTTGAATTCCAAATATTCTTTATTTTAATTACCTATCTTTACATTTTTTCCTAGTTTTTTAAGCCACATCTCTGTTCATCTCATTTAAAAAAAAGTATTTCTTCATTGAAACTAGGTTTTCTTGAATTTATGGAGAACACAAAGCAGATAGTCCTGAAATTTAATGGCATTTCATGCAATAAATCATCTTAGGAAAATGTGTTTTCTTTGCATACTTTATTCTCTCTTGGTTAATTTACAAAGTATCTTCCTAGCCCAATATTGGTTATATTTTTCATTTTTAGTGATTTATAAATGGAGATAGTGCTACCTGTCCTGGTATGTTCTCCCAAAACAGGGGAATGAATTATTTGGGGTGCTGTTTACTCTCTGCTCAGGAGCGATTTCTGACATCTTGTATCACCTGCTGTTTGTTTAGCAAGCCAGTTGCTTACGGGGTGTGTGTGCATGTATCCATGTATGCATGTGCATCTCCCTAATATTGCAGGGAGAGGAAACTGTAACAAGTGCAGTCTGGTGACTATACGTACTTGGAGGGTGATACTTCTGTTAACTTGACTAAATGAGATATTTTGCTAAGCTTTATTGCTAAGGTTTGATTGTCTGTGTCTCTTCAAAATTCACATTTGAAACTTAATCCTCAATGCAATATTGCTATGAGGTGGGGCCTTTCGGGGATAATTAGGTCAGGAGGGCTCCACCCTCACGAGTGGAAGTAGTGCCCTGATAAAAAGGCTTGAGGGAGTCTGTTTGTCCTTCTGTTCCCCTTCCACCATGTGAGGACACAGCAAGAAGGTGCCGTTTGGGAGGCAGAGGGTAAGCCCTCCCAGACACCAAGTCTACTGGTGCCTTGATCTTGGACTTCCCAGCCTCCAGAACTGTCAGAAATAAATTTCTTTTGTTTATAAATTACTCGATCTAAGCTATTTTGTTATAGCAGCAGGAATGGACTAAGATATCTATCAAAATATTCCTTAATATTGACTTAAGATCTCATTGGTGACTGTATATGAGGGTGTTCCCAGTAGGTTATAAGTAGGTTGGGTGGTCAAGGTGCAGGCATGCTATTAGTCACCTGGGAACAAGACACTCCTTGTTAGTGGATGGTGGGAGGGACGAGGTGTTTGGGAATGGGGCCATCCCTTGGAAGGGAGAGTTCCAGGAGCCAGGCATGGGATGGGATAGGCTGGTGAGGTCCCAGATAGGGAGTGAGTTCCCCCTGGAAGATCTCACACTGTTTATTTATTGTCACCTGGATCAATTCTCTGCCTCCAATGCTTGTTCTCTCTTAGGCCCCCCCTCAGGACTTAGGAAATCTTCCTTAAAATTCCAGCCAGTGTCAGCCATTCACAGAGCTAATGAAGGGCTTGTGTGTGGGTACTGGCTTTAAAGAGGTGAGCAAGGTCCTCTTGGGGCAGGTGTTCGTGGAAGATGGAAATGAGAAGGATTCAAGCAGAATGGGAAAGTTGGCCTGATATCCTGGGATTTTGTTTTGTTTTTCTCTGTTGTCTCATCTAGGCTCAATCATTGGGGGATTTCATTTTATTATATGGTGGAGGCCAGTCACTGCATCTCTCTGAGGCTCTGTTTCCTCCTCTGTGCAATGGGGATAATAGCAATGCCTACTTTTGGGGGCTGTTGTGTGGATTTAATGAGATGATGTGTTTAAAGTACTTACCTCTGTCCCTGGCACAGGAATCTGTGCTCCATCAAATCTGGTTTTCCTGTCCTTTCTTCTCCTTGAGCTAAAGATGCTCTGCTTAGCATAGTGTTAGAAATTAGTTATTTCTTTTGGTCATCACTGCTTCTTTTCCTTGACTCTATTATTATTATTTTTTAATTTAGCAAGTACATACATAGTGCTTTCTATGAACCAGGTACTTACTGTTCTAAGCACTTTACATACATCAGCTCACCTAATTCTTATAAGAATCTGATGATGTAGGTACTATTTTATCCCAATTTTACAGATGAGACTGTAGGACAGACAGCTTAACAAACTGCTCAAAGATACCCCACTAATACGTTCAAAACCAGGCAGTCTGGCTTCAGTTTACTTTTAACCATTAGGTTAGGATGTTGGGTATAAGTAAGTGACATGCTGTAAAATAATAGTTGAGAAATTGTAAAACATACAAGATGAAAAAGCATAATGGGTGAACTCAAATATTTAATTTAAGAAAGAAAGTGGGAATGCTAAGAGATTTTAGGATGTAGAGATTACATCATATCACTATCTTTAATCAAGGTGTATTGATTTTTCAGGCAAATACTGGGCTATATTAAGGCAGCAGAGGCAGAATTGCTGCCTTGAAGAAGTGGTTCTCTGCCAGGAGGGAGCTCATCAGTTAACAGGCGAGGGGTGATGGGTTGGGTTGACAATACATCTTGGTGTGCTGGGGATGGTCCCAGTTTATGTCTATTGTTCCCCAGCATAATTATTATAACAGTCGTTTTCCTTCTCAAAAGTGTCCTGGTATAGATGATAAATTATGTGTTACCCTAGTAAAGGGGTAGGGGGAGGTGCAGGGAACAATCTGGAGGTGAGAAAAATGTTCCAGCCCAGTGTTCTATAAGTTTGGTGATGCCATTGTGCAAATGAGTTGGTTGGACCAGACACTTTCTGTGTATGTTTGTTTGCCCCTCCTCTCCCTCCCCTTCCCTCTCTTCCAGTTCCCTCCTATTCTATTCCTCTCCCTCCCCTTCCCTTTCTTTCTTCCCTTTCCCTCTCTCCTTCTCTCCCTCCCTCTCCCTCTCCCTCCCTCTCACTCCCTCTTCTTCCCTCTCCCCCTACCCCCAAGCACACCTAGACTCTCAGGATGCAGTACACAGTTTGGGATGAAACTCAGCTCCGAAAGCACCATGTGTAATTTGTATGGGAGACACAGAGGCTGTGTGCAGCTCTTTCTGCTGAACTCTTTTTGGGCCCCTTGCTTGACTGATTGCAATAAATGAGGTGTCATTTAAGAACACATGATGTGGAGACCACAAGTATTGGGCCCAAAGTACAAAATATTAATTGATAAGAGAGTAATTAATGAAAACCTAATTAAAGCAGACATTCTGAGCAGGGCATTCCTGGAATCCTGGGACCTTCTCAATTACCAACTTTCCTCTGAGCTTATAATGTGTAATTGGGAGGTATTAGGCTCTAATGGATGAAATGAATACAAAAATTAATTAATGAAAAAGAAAATTAAATCTGAGTTTGTTAAATTTCCATAGATGGGGATAGTACGCTGAAACTGTAGGTGCTAGAAGGTGTATTAATGAAAATCTTTACAAGTGACAGAGTCTCACTTGCAGAACTGACATCGTCTTTCCGTGCCTTCCCTCGCCCTGTGCCATTTGTCTCCATTAAATAGCATCTGATGTCAGCTCGGGCTGTGGGAACCAAGGGAGAGTCGTAATTTGCAAGAATCGGAAGTTTTTCCTTATTTCCTAGGAGAGAAAGTGTGTTTGGGCATCTCTCTCCTATAGCTTCCCCTGATATGGAAAATGGTAAACTAAGACTGATCCTCCCAGTCATTCAAAAAGAAATACCGTATCAAATCAACGTAGAGTATGATATTAAAAACATATTTACTTTTCTTACAGCTGTATAAAATATTAATTTCATATGCAGGAGACCTGTTTTATAAATGTTTAGGAGCCAGTGACGTTTATGAGGGCCGCTGATTAGGCCGGCTGGCTGTGTGCTTCTGCGTACTGCCACTTGACCTTTGGCATGAGTCATTGTTATGTTTTATTGATCTGTGGTTAATCACTTCTGGTTTTTGATTTTCCTTGTGAAGTGAGTTGGGGACTTTAGGCATGCTTAGGACAGCTTATGACACTGTTCTAGCTGTTTCTAAACTGTAGTGTCCACCAAAGTCACTTGGGGAGCTTGTTAAAAATATTCAGGTTCCATGGTCCCATCCCTTGATCAAGCTACTCCTTTAGCTCAGGAACATGGCCCAGGAATCTGCCTTTCCAATGGGTGGTTCAGACCCAGATGACTTGGGCACTGGGATATTTGGGGAGCCAAGTGGTTTTTGCCACTGAACAAAGGAGTAGTCACTGTAGATCCAAGGATGTGATATCCAGACTCAGTTTATGTGCCTCCTAGATTCACCTGGCCCTCCTGTGTCCCAAGCCTTGACTTCTTGCCCAAGGTACAGTCCTGCCCACTGCCACTGTCACCTGAGCTCCTAACAACACTGATCGTCTTGCCTCCCTATGGGGAGAAGGCCTGGCTTTGGCATAGTTTCCATCACTCCCACCATGGTGGCAACTGCACGGTCTTGCATGTCCAAGTTCGAGCAGATGATACCTGGATGAGGCCCATCCCATGGGGTGCAATGTGGCTTCTCCAACGGCTGCATGGAGGAGCTTGGCTCTCACAACCTGTACCTGCAAGAGAGTTAACATCCTATGGGACAAACTTTGATGAGAGAGCCAGGAAACAAGGCCACAGCTGAATTCTCCTTTCCTCCTGGAAGGGACACTCTGAGGCCGAGGGCTGCCACACAGCTGTGTGACCCAGCAACGGGCTTCATTGTCTTGTGAAGCTGTGGCTGGCTTGGGATTGCACCGGCTTGCATTTGTTTTCCCTCCTTCCCTTCCTTCACTTCTCTCTGTCCCTAACTCTTGCCACCCTGGCATTGCCCCTGCAGTGAGGTCCTGGCATGAACACTTTGCCACAGCCTTTGTTCCTGTGCCACCACCACAGTGTGCTGGCTGGAGATTAAAGTCAGATAATGTTACTGAGCCTCAGCCTCCTCATCTGGGAAATGGGCACAACAATCGTAGTACTTTCCTCATGGGGAAATTTTAAAGCTTAAGGAATAATAGTGTAACTCAAGTATAAATAGAAGGATAATGCTATAATAAAGAAATGCTAATGATCAGCATGCTAATGACTGTTCTTCCTTTCAGTTATGACAGTTTAGGCTTATTTTAGGAAGACCTCAGGTATGCAGGTAGTAGGGTGAACCAAACCTACATTGTTCTAGAACGGTGCTTTTCAGAATGTGTTCCTCAGCCTGTTGAAAGTTGTTGCTTGTGACAACAGACCAAAAAAAAAAAAAAAAAAAAAAAAGCAAGTGTGGGAAATTCTGGGGTCGTAGGTTTTTCATGGAGGGCTTCTTTGGGTCTGTGGGTACCTCGTTTCCCTGCCCTGCAACTTTACTAACTGTCTGGTAACCCAGAATAACCAAGTTATCCACTGTCTCTGTGCCTCCCAGGGTTGTGGTAAGGATTCACGGTGTTAGTACAGATAAGCGTGTAGAATGGTGTCTTGTACACAGTAAAAGCTCAATAAATGTTAATGATGGTCATTAATATGATTTATCGTGATCTGGCAATGTGCATTGTGAATCACTAAGAGGGGCAGAGAGCGTGCAGCGCTTCTTAAACTCACGTTGTCCGTGGGGTGTGAGCTTGTGCATAATCCTCCTCCTTCCTCTCCCCAGCCCTGCCCTCTCCCCCTACCTCTCCTGTCTGCCCTTCCTACCTCTTCTCTCCCTTTCCCCTCCCGCTCTTCTCTTCCTTCTTTTCCTCCTTTCCTTCTCCTCCTCTCCTCTTCCATCTTCTTCTCCCAATATTGTGATTCCACTTCCACGGAGATCTCCTTGGATGCCGGTGACCAGCATCATCGAAAGCCTGGCCATGTTGCTCACCTCAGGCCAAGTTCCAGGGAGAGATGATAGCCTCATCTCCCCACACACCCTTCCTTCTTAAGAACGTGACAGCAGATGGTAAAAGAGCAAACACACAAGTTGACAGTGTGTCTTCTGCGTAGTGCTGTGATGCTGCAAGGTGGATAACACATGACACTCGCCTTTCTGAAGCTCGTAGGCTGGCAGAGCCGTCGCTAGGCACGTATCACCAGGGCACGGCTGAACTGTAGAAGACACAGAAATTGGTGCAGAATTGACCTGCCAGAATTCTTGCTCTGTTCCCCAATCAGGGGAGAGAGACTTGCTTGGCCCACGAGCACCCACCCAAGTCTTCCATCAATTTCTCATTCAAGTTCCGCTCACCAGCCAACAGCCTCATCATGATTCTGCTTCCCCAACGTTCCCTCAAGGGAAGAATGTGCTGCCCAGATAACGTGGAAATCTGGTCTGCTTGCAAGGTCTGTTTCTCCTGGGAAATCAACACCCTGGAATCTAGGTTATACATCGGCCTCTTGTGAGTCGGATCCCCTAAGTCAGTCTTGCCGAGACCAATCAACTTGGACAGGATTGAATTAAGGGTGTGCAGAGCCAAGGGCCTAGCCTCAGCCCAGGTGACCATTCTATGGTCTGACCATCCCATGGGAGGGCTTGGAGCCCCTCCTGCCCCTGTGACATCTCTCAGGCCCATCTGTTATCTCTCAGAGTATGATACATCCATCTACGGCAGTGATTCTCAGTTTGGGGTGATTTATCCTTTCCTGGGGATATATGGCGATTCTGGGGATATTTTTGTTTGACAGAACTGAGCAGCAAGGTGTGAATGGCATTCATTGGGGAGAGGACAGGGATACTGCCAAACATCCTACAAAGCACAGGGCAGCCCCCACGGCAGAGAATTATCTGGTCGAAAATGACAATAGTGCCAAGACTGAGGAAACCCTTGTCTGGCAGGCTTTGTTATCTGGGTTCTGCCCTGGATAGACTGTAAGGAACTGTCAAGGGGGAATTATGCTGCCTTTATGTGAGCAGGGGGACTCAGCTTCTCCTCAGGCTGAGCTGCTTTAGATGGATGGCTCTTCTGAGTCCTGGGGCTGGAGGCTCTCCCAGGAGTGTGGTGGACTCTGTTCTGCAGTGTTTACTGCAGGTGGAGGTGACCCCAGGGGCAGAGGTCGTTTGTGTGTGTGTCCTTCAAGCAAGCGTTAAGCTGCGGTTTGACTGCAGACTCACCCATGCTTTTATCCTGCAGGAGCCACCCAAGCATGGCGGTGGGTGTCCTGGCAAAGGCGCGTGGAGTCGGATCTGCTTTGGAATCCCAGCTCTATCTCTTGCTGAGCTGTGTGACCTTGGGCAAGTTTCTTCACATCTCTGAACCTCAGTCTTCCTGCCTACACACTGGAGGTGGTCATGCCAGCCTTACTGTGTACTTGCTAGCTGAGAGCTTGGCACTGGTGGAAGGGACAGCTCTGTCTGTCCACTCTCCCCACCTTCATACAGCCTTGCCCCTCTGTTGACTCTCAGGCTACCTACCTCAGGGAACTGTCTTTGGTTTGGATTTGCTTTCTTTTTCTCGACCCTTGGACTCTCTTTTGGGTTGGCTTGGTTTAGTTTTCTATGCGAATTCTGCAGATGCAGGAGTGATGTTAAAAAAAAGAAAGAAAGAAAGACTGGTGGAGAAGGGACCTGTTTCAGTTGTGAGCTGGAGGGCATGACAGTGGCAGGTGATGGCTTTGCTGGGTTCTGGTCTGAGTCTGCAAAGGGATTATTTATCCAGCCTAAGATTTTTTTTTTGAGTACACATAAAAAACTCTACCCTATCATTTATAAGGTGCCTGCTGTTCGTGCTTTTGTATTCATTTTAAAGATGAGAAAACAGAGCCTCAGAGAGGTTCAGTGTCTGCCCAAGTTTACACAGCAAGATGCTGGTAGATCTATATCCAAACCTCCTTCTCTGTAACTCATTCTCAGTATTGTCACGTGGACCAAATGGAATAGCACATTCATGTAGTTAGTGAAGTGGCTGGAGCATTGGTAGTGATGATTAGATCCAGACCAAACACGTATATACTATTTGTTCCAGGTGCTTTTCCAACTGCATTACGTATTTGCATGCTTTAGTTATCATTAAAGCCTAGGGGAAGGTACTTATTATCCCCATTTTGCAGATAAGGAAACTGAATCTCATAGAAGGTAAGCAGACTGCCCAGAATTATGCAGCTGTTATACTAAGTGGCAGAATTGAGATTTAAACCAGACAGTCTAGCTGTCCCAGTGTCCCCATGTTTTGCTCTTGTGCTATTCTGCTTAGAGTTCTGCCCAGCAATTTTTATTTTTGTTCTCGTGCTTTGTGGCTACGCAGAGACAAGATGAGCAGGGCATGCATTAAGTTCCTTGGTTCGTGCAGCCTTGTGACTCTAGCTCCATGGTAGTTCGATTTTTGGTGATCGCCTCTGGTGGGGTGGATGGGGCCCAGGCTTCTGCAGATGTTTTAATGGTCAGCGAGGGTGGCATGACATGTGGGTGCAGATATCTTGTGGAGCTGGCTTGTGGCACACAGCTGATTGAGTCCTTGGGAGAGAGGAAGGAGTAGGCTGGACGCTGGGTGGCCAGATGACCTGTCCTGCTATGCATTTAAGTCCTCTCTTGCGACCTTCTGACTACTCTTTACCATAATAGTGCTGAGTTCCTCGCAGCTCATAGTCGGGGGCTCGGGCTAGGGCTCTGGGTGCCTTGCTCTAAAATGGAGGCTTCTGGTGTTAAAAGCATTTTCTTGGCCAGGTCCTACATCTGGCTCTTTCACATACTTCATCTCATTTATTCCTCATGGCAACTCTGGGAGACAGGTACAATTATCTGCGATCTACAGCTGAGGAAATTGAGGCTTACACAGCGTGTAAATGGTTGAGCTGAGATTTAGACTCCAGGCTGTGTGACTCAGTCAGTTATCAAGGCCTACGGATAACTCTCGAATCTATTTTTGCCTCCTGTATCCACTGCCATTATCCTAGACCAAGCTGCCATCAACTCTCACCTGGATCGGGACGATAGATGATGCATTCCTCTCCCTGCACCCACTTTTGTTGCCTTAAAGCCATTTGTCACTCCAAAGATATTGAAATATTAGCTCCTCAAAAATTGGGACCTTATGTCAAATATCCATTCTGAGTCCTCTGTGCTTAACATCGTGCCTGAGTGGTAGGTGCTCAAAAATGTGGTGAAGGAATAAATGGATGGATGATTTGGTTTACATTTTAGAAAAATTATCCTGATAGATGATTTGCTCATCATCTATCCATCTATCCATTCACCCATCCACCCACCCATACCCCATCTATCCATCAATCACCCAACCACACAGCCATAATTTATCCCCATCCATCCATCTATCTACCCACCCATCTACCCATTCATCCATCCGTTCCTCATTCATCTATCCATCACATGTCCACACATCCATAGTTCATCTCTATCCATCTATCCATCCATCCATCCACTCACCCACCCATCCCCTATCTATCCATCAATCAACCATCTACACATCAATAATTCATCGCCATCCATCCATATATCTGTGCCTCCATCTATCCACCGACCCATCTACCCATTCATCCATCCATTCCCCATCCATCCATCCATCACGTAGTTGATGATTATCTATCCATCCATTCATCCTTCATTCCCTCATTCATCTACCTTTTTATTCCTATTCATCCAACCACCCATTTATTAAAACAGGAAAAAGGCAAAACACATTTACTGCTGTTAGATCAGGTATTATAAAAGTGCCCTTTGATGAAGAAAACATCATATTATTTCTTATTTTAAGAATGAATCAAGATTAAAGCAGACACTTTTCATGAGTTAACATGGGCCTCAAAATTTGGACCTTCATCTAAAATATTAAAATATAACCTCTGCCTTTTCTAATTTTCTCCATAGATGATCAGAGACAGCTTGAGTTATTCAGATACAAGCTAAGTTCTCATTCCTTGCCTGTTAGAAAGGCACTTGCACTTTGGGGTGAAAAACAGAGATTGCAGACATATTAATATTTAAGAGCTTGGAGACTGTCTAAAGCAAAGGTATAGGCATGTAAAACAAGTACCCGATTACAGAGTAGGTTTTCATAATGTCCAGTAAGGGAGCTGTGGAGAGTCACTTAGGGGGCTCATGTCCACCATCTCGGGTGCTCCCCCAGAACACTGGGGATCCCAGTTCTACCTCCACAATTGGGCTTTGGACCTGTTGGCACCACAAGCAGATGCCAGGGGTTCCACACTGCTTCATGGACTTCTGCCTGTGGTCATAGTTAACAAAGGCAGCTAGGCGAGAAGGGACAAGATTACCAGTACAGGAGCCTCATAAATATGAAATGAGATGGCTGGGATGGAAATGAAAGTTGAGATATTCAAAAATAAAGCGTGAAAGAGTCCTGGCCCTGTGTAAGAACAGGATTGATCTCCGTACGCTGACAGAATGTACGATTTCCCTTCGCTTTACTACAGTACTTCTGTTTCTATAGAAACCACCAATTTTATAGACAGATCGGCTCTGTGAGAAGGCGTGGGGAGTTCAGTTTGAAGCCAAGTGCCATCAGGGCACTGGCGCTCCCAGCCCCAAGGAGGGGGCTTTCTTCTTTGCTAGCTAACTAGCTCTCCTGGGGATGGTTAATGATTACCAGGCTTGGAACCCGTCATTATTATTATAATAACACTTGTAGTGCTGCTTTGCTGCCACTGAGTCCCAAAGACATGGTTAGTTCTAGGACTCGGAGAGCATTCTCATGGAGGGCAGCTGCATGCAGACCTTCTTCCTTCCTTTCTTTCATTTGTTCTTCAGATACATACTGCTATCTTAGCACCAGACACTGCTGAGTCCTGGAGGAGACCACGATATGGTAAGGGAGAAGGACAGGCAAATCGATAACTTCATTTCACTTCTACAAGAGAGATTTTTCTGGCCAGGGATACCTTAGAGAGAAGTGCCTGGTGTTGGGTGGATCCCAGGGATGGTTTGCAAACATGAGCAATAGCAGATGTTTCAGTTATCTTTGCTGCATAACAAGTTACTCCAAGACCTAGTGTAGAAACCAACAACCATTTCATATGTTCATGATTCTGTGGGTCATGGATTAGGGCAGGCACAGTGAAAGGTTTGTCTCTGCTCCATGATGTTTGGGGCCTTAGCTGGGGTGGATCAAAGGCAAAGATGACTGGGACAGCTCAAATGGGACCACATAACTAGAACCTTGGTTCTTCTCCATATGGCATTTGCTGGAGCCAGAATGTACAAGAATGGGTCCTCTAAGCACATGGCTAGCACCTGGGTTGTGATGACCAGAACATCTGGGGGGCTAGTTGGCATCGCACTCTCTCTCTGCCTGGCTTCTTCCTGTGGCTGTCTTGGGCTTCCTTACATCATGGCCACCTCAGGAGAGTTGAACTTCTTCTGTGGCAGTGGGTGTTGTGAGGCTTATTATGACCTAAAAGTTCCAGAGGATCACCACCACTGAATTCTATTGGAAAAAACAAATAACTAAATCCAGGGAAGATGTAAAAAGAGGGGAAAAATAGGCTCCAGCTCTCAGCCAGGGAATGGCATGCATTCCAGGGAGGGAAGGAATGGATGGCAGAGATCTTGAAGATAAGCTTCCCCACTGAAGCATCCCAGGTTTCTGTTTTCAGCAATGCAATGAAATCGTAGTGGAGAGGAAGTCAGCATTGTAACGGGGTTGTAGTTGTGCAACAGATCTAACAGGTGGGACGAGGACAACATGGGGGGTTGATTGTGCAATGGTGAGGGGATCTTCTAATCAAGCCAGATTTTGGTTTAGGGAGTGTGTTCCCAGCAGCGTGTCCATGTGGCAGAGGCCATTAAAATGTCCATGGGCAGTTGAACATGGGGGTCTGACGCTGAGTTGAATCAGGCCTGATGATATGGATGTGACAGTTATCGCTCTAGCTGGGGCTACTGGTTATGCAGGACAAACACCAACCAAATTGGCATGAACCAAAAGTAAATATATTGGATCATTTAATCGAAAACTTCTGGGGTTGGGTTCTTCAAATAGATCTGAATCCAGGGACTCACATAAAGTGATCAGTTCCGGGTCTTTCTCTCTTATCTCTTCCTTTGCATTTTTGTGAGAGGGTGAATTCTTGGGCATGCTTTCCCCTAAGCTCGCTGGAACAGAGAGAACTTTCCTCGCCAACTGTTCAAGGCCTGAGCCAGATGTGCCTTGGCTGGTGTTGGGCTGCGTGACAATCCCTGAATCATTCACTCAGGCCAGGGGCAGGTGAGGCTCTGAGTGGCCAGCCCTGAGTTAAGAGCCCACATGTGGGACAGACTGGAGTAGAGAGGGCTAGTTATCCAGAAGATGATCCAGATGTTCTTAGAGAAAGATGATGATTGGATGGAGGGCAGCTCAAACAGTGTTGTCCTCTCTGAGTAGAAACTGAGGCCAAGGGAATAAAATAGATGGTCTTGGATGAGAGTGTTGTTGGGTGAGAAGAGAAGGGGGCCCCGGGAAAGACTCTGAGGAACATCTGATGGACAGACTAAGGAAGTAGACTCCATAAAGAAGGCTGGGATGGGGTCCCTGGGGAGGTGGGAGGGAAACCAGCGGCAGGAAGCTTCCTGGGAACCAAGGGTAGGATACATTTCAATAGGGAGAGATCCGTCAGCATTGGAAATGCCTTGCAGAAGTCAAGTGAGATTGTCTCATTCGTTCGTTCCTTCAACAAATATAGACCGAGCACCTACTGTGTGCCAGGCACGGTTCCAGTACTACGATGATGCAAAAGTGAACAAAGCAAATGAAATTCTCTGCCCTCAGGGATCTTACATCCTAGATAAGGATAAAGGGGTCATGAGATTCATGACAAGGTGGACACTTTTTGGTGACCTTGGTGAGGATGATTTCAGGGAGTGGGATAGGGGTGGCTGCATGCACTGGGTTGGAGAGCACGTGGAAGGTATGAGGAGGGAAAGGTGAGTGAGTGCAACTCTTGCAATAAGTTTGGTTGTCTAGGGGAGGAGAGAAAGGGAGCCAGGGTTGCAGGGGAAGAGAGCTTGAGGGGAAGTTTTTGGTGTATTTATTTATTGTAATATGAGAATGAGGTGCTCCCTTTCTGTGCATATGTTATTTTTCTGTGGCCCCAAACATAGTGATACTGGATCTGGGCTAGTCCCACAGAGACCTCACTCCTTGTCTATTTGCCTGAAAAAAGTGCAAGTGGGCCTTTGGAGGGAGAATTTCCCCTGCCCACAGAGAATAGGAGGGAATCCTATTCTCTGCAGTCCAGAGATGAGACTGCAGTCCAGAGATGAGAGGAAGGGACCCCTTCCCCCTCCCTTTAGTGCCTCTGCTTCTGGGGGCTGGGGGAAGGCTGTGCAGCATTAAAAGCCCACAAGATGCAAGGAGGATGCCTTTTAACACATGCAAGTCTCTCCATCCTAGACAAAATGGAATAGATAATCCAACCTTCCTGTGAGTCTGCATTCTCGATTCTAAATTCCTTCTTCTCCACCATTGCACCAGCTGCTTTGAGTGGCTGGTGAATTGGGTGGAATGCAGGTAGTGTGGGGGCGGGGGCTGGGCTAATGTGGATAATTGGCCCCCAGATAATTCAGAGTTGATTGTAATTAACCTAATTTTGGAAGCACGGCTCAAGATCCCGTACCTGTAATTCTCATGCAACCACCATCAGAAACCTGTCTGTAGCTGCTGTCTTGGACCTGACTCTAAGTCAGTGGTTCTTGATTTTGCCCTCCAGGTGACATTTGACAATATCTGGGGACATTTTGTGTTGTCACAACTGGGAAAGGAGTGCCACTGGTATCTATTGGGTAGAGGCCAGGGATGCTGCTAAAATCCTAAAATCCTAAAAATCCTAAAATTCACAGGATGACCCCCGGACAAAGAATCACCCTTCTTAAAATATCAACAGTGCCCAGATTGAGAAATTCTGTTGTAAATCTCACTGTTTTTGTATCGGAGGGGAGTAGCCATGACATTGGGTGAAGAAAGAAGGGAAGAATTGGGGCAAGAACTATACAAATATATATGGTAAACGATTCTGCTACCCTTGCTAGAAGGTAATGGGTATTCAGCACAGAGACTGATTTTTTTTGCCAGAGGATCTAATGGATGTATTTATAGTCATGACTCAGGGCCCTTGTCTAAGGAACTGATAACATTCTGACCCTCCATCTGTGTGTCATGTACTTTACTGATGCCACAGTGAGGTCAGACCACAGTCTGTTGTACTTGAGGCCGAAATACAGCACAATTTAAACTTTGGGGATCGCTTAGTTCTTAGGATTGCTGAGTTTGGTTTTCTTCTGCAAAAACATACAGGTGTATAAATATTAATGTTTTTCCTTTCTCTCTGTGAGTGCTGGACCTCCTGGTGCCAGGCAGGGCAGGGCTGGACTCTGGTGTCCCCAGTGGGTCTGATCTAAACTCGGGCCCTGGCACCGGCGGTGGCACTCTGCAGGGTGATGCATTGGCTGGGCACGAGTTCCCCCAAGGGGCTGCCCACCTCCTGTAGGTGAAGAAAGTTTCCAAGTGAGTATGATTCTGATTCCCCCATTTCTTAGGGCATCTCGGTAAGGTGAGAGAAGACTGGTTGTCAGCTCTGTTCTCTGCCGTGCCCCTCTCTGACTTGACATCTCTAACTGGCAAGGGGCCCAAACCCCAAAGGACATACTTATCTAAACTACAATGTGGATGAACCTCTAGAACATTATGCTAAGTGAAAGGAGCCAGACACAGAAGGTCACATATTGTATATGAAATGTCCAGAACAGACAAATCCATAGAGACAGAAAGATTAGTGGTTGCCAGGGGCAGGGGAAGGGGAAATGAGGAGTGACTGCTTAATGGGTAGGGGGTCTTCTTTGGGGGTAATGAAAATCTCTTGGAACCAGATAGAGGTGGTAGTTGCACAACATTGTGAATGTATTAAATGTCACTGAATTTTACACTTTAAAATGATCATTTTATGTTATGCGAATTTCACTTCAATTAAAAGCAAAATACCCTGATGGACAGCGTGGCTCAGCTGGCCTGTGTCCAGACGGCCGAGCCCTGGCCCAGCACAGGTTGCAGGGGCCCTGTGGGCACGAGGGAGAGGCCTTCCCTCAGGGAAGCAGGCACCTCGGAGGCCCCGATGGGACAAGCCCTGCCCTGCTGGACTCAGGAAGCAGGGAGTGTCCGCTGGGGTTTTGTCTCTTTCATGTTTCATTGGAAGTGATTAATGAAGCTTTGCATCTGCTTCACGGCAGATTAGTCCCGGGAGAGACAGCAGACACGTTTAAATCCTCCTTGTAGCCGGCTTCCTGCAGGATACTAAGTAGAGCTGGGGAGAGGCAGTGCTCCCGCCAGCAGCCATTACAGGGGTGTGGTGGCCAGCGAGCCTTCCCCTGGGCCCTGCAGCCCAAATGGAATCACTTACCATGTCCCCTTTGTGTTCCACTGCAGGGAGTGCGCGGACACTTGCATTTAGTCCCCCAACTGAGATGAGCTATCCAGGCACTGTGATTGGTGGTGACAGAAGTCAAACAGCTGTTGTTTATTAGCTGTGCAAACTTAGATTTAAATTATTTAACCTCTCATGCTCCAGTTTCCTCATCTGTAAAACGGTGATGATAATGTCTATCCCACAAGAACCAGAGAGGCTTAAATCAGAATAGATAAATAAATATGTATATAATATGTATCTTTATATTTATTATAATATAAATAAATGTATTAATATATAAATACTAGATATATGAATATAAATATTTACATTTATATAATATAAATACTACATATAATATATAATTATATAATATATATTGCATATATATATATTGTATATTATATGTCTATACACAAAGCTCCTCTACAATGTTTGGCCACAAATGATGCTGTTGAATATTCACTTCTTCTGTAAAATGATGGAGTGGGTTCACTCATTGATTCGTTCATGCAGTGGGTTTACTGAGCTCCTGCTATGTGCCAGGCACAGGGAATAAACACTGCTCAGACAGGCACATTCTCTGCCTTCGTGAAGCTTACATACCAGTGGGGAGGTAAGACATCCCACACACACATAACTGCAAATTATAGTAAATACTATAACTAACTCTACAGGAGTGCTGAAGGCAGACAGAGCCAAGTGTGGACTTCAGATGTGGTGGCTGGGACCATTTCTCTGGGGAGACGACAGTGAACTGAGACATGGCGGAAGAGAAGGCCCCTCCTTCTCTTGGTCACGTGAAGAGTGGGGAGCGTCGCAGGTGGAGGGCACAGCAAGTGCAGAGGCCCTAAGGAGGACGAGAGCTTGGCCTGTTTAAGGAACCAAATGAAGGTCCATGTGGCCAGGGAACAACAAGTGGGGAAGGTGGCTCCAGGTAGGATTGGAGGTGTAGAAGGGAGATGCTCTTCTTCATGCTGGGTTTGGTGGGCCATTTCGAGGAATTTGGATTTTATTCCAGGTTTAAAGAGAACCAATGTAGGCACTGGTGATTGGATTTTTGTTCCAGGAAGGAAGGTCACTGCTAAGGGAGGGGGAATGGTTTGGAGAGGTTTGGGAAAGGAAGAGCAGTTTGCAGGTTCTTGCACTCGTTCCCACGTGAGAACCAACACTTGCTTTGCTTGTCTGCTTAGGGAGAGAGAAATTCCAGCAGAAGCTCTTTCAGCCCCTTCAGCTCTAAGACGCTAAACTGTGATATCTTCTATGCTCTCCCGTGTTTGTTGTTCAGAAGTCTTCATGACTTGATTGGGGAACAGTGGACACAGGGGTGTGGAAGGTGTTATTGGAGGTGGAAGTGCCCAGATCCTCTGTGGGCTTCACCCATGAGTTGACCCTCATGAATGAGAGCTGGGTCTTCCTGGAGTGGTGAGGGCTTCAGTGATTTCAAGGAGGTTTATTGAGTTGAGCTGTATGTTGAGGGACATTGACTGGGTGGTACGTGGTGAAGCAGGTGGTTTCAGATCTGCCATGCATGTCGGAGGGAAGGTGGGAAAGGGAAAGATCCAGGCCAGGTTGGAGGTTGTGCTTTCTCCTTCCTCCCAGGGGACTGTCAGGGTGCCCCAGTAGAGACTGCTGCTGCCCAATGCCTGGCACCTGGGGGAGGAAGGTAGAATAAGTCAGCCTTCAATGGACATCTCTTCTCATTAGGTCAAGCTTGCCCACACCTGCTTAGCTCCAGGCACTGAACACAGTTTCTACCCAAAAGGCGCTGCATATCCACCCACAAGCCAGTCCCCGAAAGGGCTGGCCTTAGAGCGGTTGGGTCAGTTCCAGCAACTGGTGATCTCTGATCTTACTGCTCTGGGATCATATCCACTTAGTGTCTGTGAACTTCTTGTGACACCTTCTATATTGTGACATTTTTCTAATCTCAGCCTTTTTGGCAACCAGGGAACTTGGCTTCTGCCTGGATGTTCTTGGAATGGGAATCTCTGCTGAGGTGTGAACCCCTGTTGAATGACCCCTTTCCCCCTTAAGTCATGTCTAGGTTTTGGTCTGGATAAGTGGATGATTGAGATGGATGCCACAGAAAAACTTCAAATGACAACAAGCCATGATCCCTTCCCATGAGGAATGGAAGTGATAAATATGAAAATCTGTAGATGCCAAGGCTGTGTTGCAGAGTTTAGTATGCAACTAATGTAAGATTTTCTTCATTCATTCAACAAGTATTTGTGGAGACCTGATCAAAATATTAATAGTTAATAATAAGAGAAATTCACTGAGCACTTCTTATATGCCAGGGAGTACCTAAATAGTCTACGTGCATTAATTCTTGGAATCCTCTATCAACTTGATGAGGTTGGTATCATCAATATCCTTATTTTGGGGATGAAATAACCAAGGCTTGGAAGAGCTGGCCACTTGGATGAGCAGGCCACTTGGAAAGGTCATTTAGCCACAGCTAGTGGAGACGGGAGCAATCATACCCTCATACCATCCTCCCCCAGTGCCAAGCCCCATGCTGAGTCCAGGGACACGAGAGAAGACCAGATAAAGCCTCTGCTCTCCTTTCACTCTTAGTCTACTGAAAGGAGACAGACTTTAGACAAACACCTAGACAATTGTGAAAAATGATAAAGGCTATGAAAGTGAAGTCCAGCAAGAGCATGTGGTAGAGTACCCAGCCTATTCTTTTTTTGGATAAGGAAGCCTTTCATAGGGAAAAGAAATTTAAGCCTAGTGCATATCCCATCTAGCACTACCCCAAGAGTTCTGTCATCGGTTTGCATATGTTCTTCTCTGGGAACCGTGGCTGGGTTGGGTGGAAAGATGACCTGTCTTTCCTCTTGATTGCCCAGTGCCCTCTTGAGCCAGCCAGCCAGTGTGGACATGTCACAACCAGTGCTCTTTGCAGGATGTCTTTGGCTGGGCATCTGCAAATGCTGCATGGTACTTTTGGAATCTAGTCTCTATTAATTGACTTCTCAGGACAGCAGCTCCCCCTGGGGAGCCTGTATTTCACTCCAACCACAGCCATAATCTTTCTGTAGCCTGAATGTTCTTTCTTCCAGGCTTGACCCTTTGCTTCTTCCTTTATCCCTTGGAGAGAGTTGTATTTTGCTGTTTTTACTGCAAAGAATGGCTTCTCAATTTTAATGTGCAAAAGAGGGGCTACTTGGATGTGGTCTCTCCTGTGATACTACCTGGGCCACCGATGGCAATGCTATTTAAGCACCTCATGCCCAACATCATGTAGCCTCCTCTCTGCTATAACTATATAGTATTTTTTGAATTTAGCATAATTTTCTACTTGGGTGATGTTCCCATTTTATTAACAGTTCCCGATATAGTTTGGATATTTGTCCTCTCCAAATCTCATATTGAAATTACATCCCCAGTGTTGCAGGTGGGGCCCGGAGGAGGTGTTTGGGTCATGGGGGCAGATCCCTCATGATTATCTTGGTGCCCTCCCTGCACTAATGAGCAAGTTCTCCCTCTATTAATTCTTATGTGAGAACCGGTTGTTTAACAGAGCATAGGCTCTCTCTTGCTCCCTCTCTTGCCATGTGACAACACCTTCTTCCCCTTTATCTTCCACCTTGATTGGAAGCTCCCTGAAACCCCCACCAGAAGCAGATGCTAGTGTGATATTTGTACAGCCTGCAGAACCGTGAGCCAAATAAACCTCTTTTCTTTATAGATTACCCAGCCCCAGGTATTTCCTTTATAGCAATGCAAAATGGACCAACACAGTTCCTTTCCTAACCTCAAGGAGTTCACAGCCAATCAGGGCATCTAAGAACAGCCTGAGAAGTTGAAACCCCATCTCTCTCTTTCAACTGTCTCAGAGTGACATCATTAAAGAGTGTTTTAGGAGGACTGATCTGGGGCCCAGAAGGACTAGAAGGTACAAACCTGAAGCATGGAGAGAAGCCAGAACAGCTGATCTAGGTCAAGAGTCATGAGAATGAAAGGAAGGAATGTATGTGAATGACACTGTGAGTAGGAAAATTGGCAGGACTTTATGACCCATTGAATATATGCATTGAGACGAGGATAAGGAACGGGCAAGACAATTGCAAATTTTCTAGATGACCAGGTACATTTTATAGAAAAGGAGAATCAAGGGGAGGGAGATTGGAACTGACATTTGCTGAGCACCTGGGGTGGACCAGGCACTCTGCCAAGTCCTTTGCGTGATGACATCTCTTCATCTTAACAATAACTTTGGAATCCTTTGATTTGTTATCTTATTTTGCTGATGAGGAAACCACAACTCTGAGAGGTAAGCAGTTCCTATCTGAGTGGGCTTTGAAGCTCTTTTCTGAACTTTTATTTTAGTGAAGGCCAGGTTTACCTAGGAATACTGATAAAATTTGTAGAATTTAATGAAGCTGAGGTGGAACCCTGCAACAGAAATTCTGGTATTTTTTTTGTACTAAAATGTACCCAGCTTCAAGAGAAGAGAAAAGTATAGGGTGGATTTTTCATTTTCTGAGCACCCTTGTGTCTCTCTGGACCCTTCTCTAGGGAGATGCACATCATGTCTGAGCTACATATGAGTGTTTTCTTCCACTGAGGAACAGACATCACATGTCTTTTCCTTATGCATGTGCTCAACACGCTGTAGATGCTCCAATGTATAAACAGTTTCCCATCCCCTCTTCAACTTCATTTCTGATTTCTAGATCTATCCTGTCTTTCAGGACCTATTTTACCCTTTCCTGTTGCTTTTCTGGTCATGCCAGACCATCAGTTTTTATCTCTCTTGAAATACATGTCTTCTTTGCCTTGGTTATGGCTATATGAATACAGCTCATTTCCCCAGTGAGCTTGTGATCTCTTTGACAACATCAAAGGCTGCTATCTGACCATTTTACATTCTCCACAGTATCTGGCATGGTGCCTCAGGTCCAGAACTGATACAGTATGACACGCAAAGTGTGCATTTTACAGGTAAAGGAGACTAGGTTCAAATATTGGCTCCACCATTTTACAGATAGGTGATTTTGGGCAAAGTGTAATATTTCAACAACTTTGAGCCTCTGTAACCTCACTTTAGTAGAACTAAAGTAATAAGGACTATCTCCAGTAAAGATTTAAAATATTAAATCAAATAATTTTATCTTAAAAGCCTGGCATTATGGCTGACTAACAGTAGACACTCAGTGAGTACTAGTGTATTTTTATCCGTTGCCCTTTAGAGAGTGACTGGGTAGTGGTGTTAAGATGGGAGATCATTTGCTTTAACTTCATCAGTCTGACCAACAAGTACTCTCTGCGTGGATAAGAATATATTCAGCAAGTATTTACTGGATAGACAGATGAAAGCAAGGTGGATTATTTCCTCGCCCAACACTACCACTCTATCCCTTGCTATCATCGACCCCACCTTTGTTCTTTTGAGCCCTTATCTCTACATGAAATGCTATTATTTATTAGCAATATCATTTATTCACTCATTTGTTTATTGCCTTTTTGTCCTTACTAAAATGTAAGCCCTTTGAAGGCAAAAAACCTTGTTTGATTCACTGCCATGGCTCCAGCTCTTGGTTGAGAACCTGGCACATAGCAGGTACCAAGTAATGTTAGGTGAGTGAATGAAAAAGACAAAGCAATGAATTTAGTTCAATTCAATTAAACAAACATTGTCTCAGCACCAATTATTGGCCAGGCACTGAGTGAGACTGTGGGTGCAGTGATGAACAGGACAGGCCCTGCTCTCAAGAAGGAAAGATAAAATGGACAAGCTCCATCCCTTGGTCAAACAGAAACAGAATCTCCATCTTTTCCAATTTCCAGGCCAGTGTTGGTAGAAACATGGGCTGAGATGGGAGGGGTGGTAATGAGCACCACTTGGAATTAAAGCCTTCTATATTCAGAGTCACATTCTGCTTTGGAATTGGTTCCCTCCCTCACCCCAGATTAGCCTAGAAGGCCACCTTGCCTGGCAGGAGAAATTGACATCCCATTGAAATTGATGAAATATTTAAGCATTTGCCATCAGAGTACGCTAAGCATTGCCATTTGGGGAAAACTCATTTAATAAGAGGTCTGACCCATGCAAATGTGAGAGAGTGGGTTGGTTTGTCTCCTCTTTCTATGGATTATACAGAAACCAGCAACGGTTAAGGGGGCAAGCGAGTTGATAAAAGCGTCTCTGGAGATCAAGTGCTAAATGGCTTCTTTATTGCTCACCTCTCAAGGAACCTTCTGTTTAAACTGCCGGCAGTAAGTGCAGGTTAGACCTGTGAAGTTATTATAAACGCTGTTCTTAAGCCTAAGAACTTTATTTTTTAATTGGTTTCTTTTCTTTTTTTTTTTCTTCCCAAACTACTAATGCAATAGGAAGAATGAAAATTTGTAATTTCTTAAAACACAGGAACTATTGAGAGAGAGAACAAAGAGACTATTGAAACACTATAGACTTTGGGTAAAACCAAAAACATGCATAACCCCTTACCTCCTTTCAGTGCACAATGGAGCACTCTCTAATGAACGTGGGGGGAGGGAGTTAGGCTAGAAATACCCTGCACAACTCCTTATTAAGTGAGAAATAGGCTGGGAGAGAGAGGAAGGGAAAGGCTATTACTGACATGAAAAAATGCGGAGAGGCAGGACATACTGTCCTTGCGGAACTCTTTCTTCTTCAGCACCTCTCCCTGCTCCTTCTCTCCCGGGCTGCCAGCTACTGAAGCCTATCCGTACTACAATGGGGCCTTACAAAAAGTCAGTGGATGTTTTAAACAGTATTTCTTAGGGGGCACTGTGATGAAGTGGAAAGAATCATAAAGAACCACATGCAGATCCTAGCTATGCCTGGGTACGGAAAAATTTGTGTTTAAGGGGAAAACTGATTGTCCAGCTCTAGACTCTGGAGGATGTCCCTCCTGGTTATCTCATTTTGTTTTTAGGGGACCTTTTTGACAACTCTGTGAGTTAGCTATAACTGATATGCACATTCTATTCTGTCCAGTGGAGGTTCGACTGATCTACTCAACATTCACTCCAGCCCCCAAATTTTACCTCCATTTAAATATTTCTGATCTATAGATGTGTCTGTTCTTTGGGTTCTCTTTTGAACTACTTGTAGGATCTGCCTAATCTTCATTGATTAATGATAGAATAAAATCTTTAACACATGTTTATTTTTTATCTATACAAGAGTCACGATTTTACTATTTTTTGAAAATTACTTTTTAACACTAGTTACCCAAAGGTAATCTTGAAGTGACTTAACCTCTTTGAGCCTCAGTGTTCAGATCTGTAGAATGGGAATAATAACACAGAGTGAAATCATTACGGATTTTACCAAGGTTTTCCCATTTGTTGTCCCATGTAGTATTGATAGCTAAATGATACTTAGCATTGATCTTTAGCTGATATGGATGGCGAATGGGAGATAATGCTCGTGAAAACACTTTGACCAAGTGTGATTCAGATTTTAGCTGGTTCTATTATCATTGGCATCAAATGAAGATTGAAAAGCTGCTCTCAACTCTCCAAAAGCCTGTGAGTTGGAAGGCAGAGAGGAAATGTTCTCTGGTGGCTCTACAAGGGGAACTGGAGTAAATGGATAGAAACTATAAGATCAGATTTTGGCTGATAATAAAAAGGGAGAGAATTTCCCAAGAACTAGCTGTCATGAAGGAGTGGGCTGTCT
Source organism: Varecia variegata (assembly GCA_028533085.1). Taxonomy (NCBI): domain Eukaryota; kingdom Metazoa; phylum Chordata; class Mammalia; order Primates; family Lemuridae; genus Varecia; species Varecia variegata. The sequence continues at coordinate 177,040,681 of CM052436.1, forward strand.
CATGGGGTAGTGAGGTTCCTGTCACTAGAAGTATACAGCCAGAGACTGTGCTGCTCATGGTAACTGCCGTACTAAAGAGAGCCCCAGACACGACCCCCGTTTCTGAAAAGCTCGATGCAGAGAAACATAGGCAAACATGGGAAATATGACCACAACCTACTGCCAAGGAACCTGAGAGCCACAGCCTCTGATTGCTGCAGCCCCAGTGAGCCCCAGTGCCTGTGTATACACGTGGATAACATATGAACAGTGCATAGGATAGTGCCTAGCACATAATAGCTGCACATCAAATGCTGGTTTCAAGTAATCTGTCCTCTTGGAATAGTTTTATCATTTGCCTGTACAGCAAGACTTGTGTTACTATGTAGTAACATGATATACATATAGAACATGAAAGGCTGGGGACCCCACTGCACAGGGTGGGCTGCTGGCTAAGTTTGGGACTTAGGAGGGGTCGGGCCTTTGCAGGTGCATTGAGAAAACCAAGGTTTCAGCATGCTGTGTGAGCTATGCCCGGTTACCCAGATGCAGGGCCGAGACTCTCTTCCAGAAGTCCGACTCTGAGTCTGGCGCCCTCCCTTGTTTTCTGCCACTTCTAAAACTCAGCTCTTGGTCTTCACTTCTAAATTCACTCCTCCCTCACTCTGCAGTTCCATTCTTCTTGTCACGAGGACCAAAACCTCAGAGTTATCTCTGATTTCTTTCCTTCTTTCATACTCCACATGCAACCCATCAGCAAAATTTTGGCTGTGCCTATAAAATATATCCGGAATTTGATATATTTGATATATAACCCAGGGCGCACTGCCACCCTGGGTTAAGCCATCATCAGCTCTCATCTAGATTAGAGCTGTAGCCTCCTAACTGACCTCTGCTCTCTGCCCTTGCCACCCCACTAAAATTTGTTTTCCACTCAGTAGTCAGAGGAGGCCTGTTAATCTACAAGAAAATTTATCTCCCTTTCTGTCTCAGGCCCTCCGGTAGCTTCCTATCTCATTCAGCATAAAAGCTGAAGTTTTTACAAATGCCTACCAGGCCTTGTGTGATCTGCCCACCACAACTCTGTTACCACATGCCTACTGTTCTTTCTCTCGCTTTCTCATTCCATTCTAGTCCCTCTGGCTTCATACTTCTGCCTCAGGGCCTTTGCACGTGCAGTTTCTGTCTGGAATGCTCTTCCTCCAGATAACCATACAGCTTGCTCCCTGACTTCTTTCATGTTTTGCTCAAATGTTACCTTCTCATTGGGGCCTTTCCTACATGCCATTTATTTCAACCTCTGCCCCTACCCCTTTCCAGCATTCCCTTCCCTGCTCAGCAGTTAGCACCACCCAACACACTAGTTATCTTGTTTACTGTCTTTCTCCTTCCCTTAGAATATGAGCTCTGTGAGTGCAGGGATTTTTGTATATTTTGTTCACTTCTGCTTTTGTTCACTTAGCATTTAGAACAGTGCTTGGTCCATAATAGACACTCATTAAATATTTGTTGTAAAAGGAATGAATGAGTTTCCCAAATACTCTTATGTTCCAGGCCTTAGATAACATGCTCTGATGATAGTTTTCTGGGGTTCTACTGGGCATTTCTGTGGAAGGAAGTTTTGACATGGCTCTCAATAATCCTTGTCTCCTATCATTCCTGCCCTGGTATAATTCCTTCCCTTCATGTGTGCACTGGACCTAGAGACTTGCTTCTAAAGAATAAAATATAGCAAAAGTGCTGCGATGTCACATCTGAGGTCAGGTTACAAAAGATGGGAACTTCCATCTGGTCGGCACTCTCCCTTTGCTGGCACTTTCTCTTGCCCTCTCATTCATTCACCTAACGAAGCAAGCTGGCATTTGTGAGACACTCTATACAGATGTTCACAAGGCAAAAAAATCAAGGGAAGCCTCTGACTCATAAAGACCTAAGATCTTCATTTAATAGCCTCTGATAGACCAAATCCTGCCAGTAACCATGTGAGAGAACTTAAAAGCGTGTCCTTCCCCAGACAAGCCTTCAGATGAGCCTGCAGCCCGGGCCTGTGTCTTGGCTGCAGCCTTCACAGATGCTGAAGCAGAGGACCCAGCTAGGCTCTGCCTGGAATCCTGACCCACAGAAAATGTGGGGTAATAAATGTGTGTTATTTTAAATTGCTAAGTTTTGTAGTAATTTGTCACGTGGCAGTAGATAACTAATACTACTTTGTCAGGAAACCATATTCCTCTATTAAAGGAGTTGAATTCTCTTTCCTCTTGTTTCTTCCCTTGGCTACACACACATATTTATTCTTTCTCTCTCTCTCTCTCTCTCTCTCTCTCTCATTTGAGACCTTCCTGGCACTGGAATTTGACAAAACTTCGAGCCCAAGAAACTACTTGAGACCCTATTAGCAATGCCATAATGAGATGGGTAAACTCTCAGTACTTTCTGACACTGCTCGAGGCAAAGTCATCAGCGATGCCTGTTCGATAATTCTGACGTGTGTCATTGCCTGGAAGGCCGTCTGGTATTTATAGGAAGTTGAAAGTTAGGCACTGGGGAAAAATGAGTTCCAGACTGTTGCACTTATTTTCAGATAGAATCATATTCTCTGAAAAATTGCCTAGGATGTTGAGCTGATACGAAACTCACCATGAGCGTATGGCTCACTGGGCTTGTATTGTGGTTGAGAAAAATCATCTTGTCGGGATTGGGGAGATGACAGTCACATCTCCTCAGCTGGCTGGTGATAGATGTTTAAGGACAGGCTGAAGACACAGCCGCTGCTACTTCTAAGTTGCAGCCACCGAGTTGCATTTTAAAGTAAATCACCAAAAAGAAGGTGCTTTGACAGAAACCTTGCCAGGGCTCAGCTCATTGGTGGCACGAGCTGGTGGACAAAACTAAAAGCTTTGAGGTAAGCGCTTGGGAATTCAGAGTCATCTTCTTTGTCATTTGTAATGGCAAGAATCTTTGAGGAAAATACATTCTCACATGGAAGGGTTTGGAGGAGGTATGTTTAGTCAATCAATCAGCAAATCAGCAAACGTGCACTGTGTGCCAACTTTGTGCCTGGCACCTGAGTGCCCAGCACTCAGGGCTGGAAAAATAGAGTTAGACCCCAACCTCTATTGTCAAGGAATTCATGGAACAGTGAGGTGAGGGACAAACATATAAATATCTAAAATAGTTGCAATACAGTGAAATGAAGGGGTGTGTTCTGTGGGAAGCCAAAGAAAGAGCAACTGGTCCTACTTGCAGGGAACAGGGTAGGGAAAATAAAAGCTTTCCCGAGCAGGCAAATAAATTGAGTTGGTGAGTGGCAGGATAAGGATGTGGGGGGCGGGGAAGAGCACATTCTGGGTTGAAGGACTGGCCTGTGCAAAGGCCCTGAGGTTGGCTGGGCCAGGGAATCAAATAGTTCTGCAAGGCTGATGTGTTTGAGGCAGGAAAAGAGGCCAGAGGAATGGGTGAGGTGGTCTGGGAAGGTCCTGAGGGCTGGGTCAAACCTTAGATTCTGTCCTTGGGGTGACAGGGAGCCCAGGATGGGTCCAACAGGGGAAGCCTCGTCAGATTTGGGGTTTGGAAAGATCACTGTCAGGTCCAATGTGGAGAAGAGGTCGGGAGAGGTGAGAATGGGGGCAGACAGAATAAGGGAGCAAAGATGAGAACCTTTGTTTCTCGGCCACTTTGAACCATGCTTACTGTTTGCCATTTTGTTTTCTCCTCCTTTTGGCTTAACAGCAGCCACTTCCAAAGGACGGTAGACACCTGTTGGGGAGGTCATGCAGGTGGAGGCAGCTGTTTCAGAAATAACCTAGGTGTCCAGGGCAGATAGAGATTTTCAAGGTCCTTCTTCAAGAGCACAGTGAGACTCCACCTAGAGCCTGGGTTGGTGGTGGAGTGACCTGCTGTCCTGGTTTGCCAGGATGCAGGACTTCAAGTGCTGAAACTGGGAAAGTTCTGGGAAAACTGGACAAGTTGGTCACCTGTGTCAGCAGGGTGACACTGACCAGGCTGCACAACAGGACATGCTGCCCTGGGAGACACAGTTTCTCTTCCTTTCTTACCCTCCCCCATCTTGCTTCTCAGCCAGACCTTCAGACTCCACTCTAAGTTTTTCGGCTTCTTTGTCTGGGCCCCAGTTCCATCCCCTGTCCTCTTTGTCCTTGACAAACACTGGCCACCTTTTAAAGACCTGAGACCTTCACTTGCTGCAGACCCTGAGCCCTTTGTCCAGACCCAGCTTATGCCCTGCTGAGAGGCACTGCCTGCTTTGTTAGAGCTGCCCCTCCTCTGGGACCCTTGTCGGGGGGGTCCAGATCTGCTAAGCTTGGTTCTAGCCCTTGGCCTGGGTTCTAACTTCCATCTCCTGCACCTCAGGGATGGGGCCCTGCCTTCCCCACACATACCCTGTGTTCTCAGAGCCACCCGTCGTTGTGTTTGCCTCTCGGCCCTCCGACAGGATGTACCCAGCAGTACTTGTGCCCAAGCCAGGCCTGTGTGTGGCATGCATGGGATGAGGAGGCCACTGTGGCCTCAGACAGTAGTTTCCAGGCTATGTGCAAAAATTGGAATGGATGCAGTCAGGAGAAACATTGACAGGGTGAGTTTTAGTGCTGCATAGCTTTGAAATGAAAACCAGCGGACATGGCTTTGACTCCGTCATTGCAAGGCCCTGGCTCACTGGTCCCAGCCATTTCTCTGGCACTCGCCTCCCCGCTGCTAAACAGCTGTGAGTCGTCTCTGTGCATGCCCAGTTTCCAATTAGAAGGAAAACATGTCAGTCCTTCAACAAATATTTGTTGAGCATCCGCGCTGTGTCCTCTCATCTAATTCCCATCCAGTGTGAGAGGTCTCCTTGCAGCGGCAAGTGTTAGCGATGGTGTAACTCTCCCCTGGCCCTTCCTCCTCCCAGAAGCCTGCACAGTGCCTATTCTGCCCCTGCTATGAGAAAGTTCTCCCTCATTCTGAGCAGAATACTCTCCTTACACTCTCTTTCCATATAGGTTCCACTTGTCTTCTGAGCCAGTGTGATAATCCTTTAGCTTTTAGGAAGTAGCCCAAGTATCCCACCTCTTGGCACCTGCTTGTCTTAGTCAGCTGGGACTGCTGTAACAAAATGCATAGACTGGGTGGCTTAAACGTCAGACATTTATTTGCTCACAGTCCTGGAGGCTTGAAGTCCCAGATCAAGGTTCCGGCCAATTTGGTTTCTGGTGAGGACCCTCTCCCTGACTTGCAGAAGACTACTTTCTCAACCATGTCCTCACACGGCCTTTCCTAGGTGCCTGTGTACAAAGACACAGAGAAATCTCTCTCCTTCTTCTTTTAAGGCCACCAGTCCTATCCGATTAGGATCCCACCCTTATGACTCCATTTAACCTTAATTACCTCCCCAAAGCCCTACAGTAGGCCCACACTGGGGGCTAAGGCTTCAACATATGAATTTTGCAAGAACACAATTCAGTCCATAGCGCTGCTCTTCTCCAAGTCTGACTCCTGACTCCCACCTGGCCTGAGAGCTCAGCACCCTGCATGAATGCACTGCTAGAGGTGGTGGTGCTGGCTAAGATGGGGGGTTGGGGAGAGGAAGATTGGCTGGTCCAGACTGCAGAAGAGATGCGGAGTGGTTGCATTTTTTTTTTAAAGCTTCTATATTCTATGATAGATATCAGGTAGAACTATAATTGTAAGCGCAGCTCATTTATTTGGCAGCTATATCTTGCTGCTTACTGGAAGGTGAGCTTTGTAGCTATGGTGCAAGCTTTGATTCATAACAGAGAGGACAAGTCACAGGAGTTGTGCATGAGGGTAGAGGATCTGGGGTGGTTAGACAGGGACCTTGCTTGGTGCTGTCACGTTGTGGGTGCCCTCAGAACAGTTTTGTTGAATGGATGATGTGGAGCTGCATGTCCAGGGGCCCAAGCCTCCTGGAATGTAGACCTGCAGTGGTAGGGATCTGGCCTCCTCAGCCGATGGTGATGTTGACACCAGGAGAGGGACCTAGGAGGGCAGTTGGGTGGTTTTCCATTGCACTGATGCTGCAGGCTGCTGTCAAAAATAGTGGGTGCTCCAAAAGCAGAGCTCATCTTTCTCATCAGTAAGCACCCCCCTCCCCAAAATCTTTTTTCCTATCCCCTTCCCAGATTTATCAGAAACAAGTCCAGGGTGATTATGCTTAAATTTTCCCCAAATGACTGCTTTCTTGGGTGGGTTACCAAACATATTCATGATAGCAACCTAGAGCCAGGCTTCCTAATTTCATGACCACTGGCAGCCAGATCAGGTTCTGAGACGGGGACACGGAACTTGCAGTAATGGGTCACATGGACCTTTGCAATACCCATTTACTGGTCGATAGTGGAAGAGAAATTTCAAGTACTTAATAAATTGTTTGCTAACACGTTGTCATGGCAACCGCTCATCCTTGAGAGTTCAGGAGTGGGTTCTTGAGTTGCTTTCTCTGACATACACTTGCAGGGGCTCAGGACACTTGTATTCCTACAAATATCAGACGAAATACTATTTTGTAGACTTGATTTAAGGAGAAAACTGTCCCCGTCATTTTGACTCTTAGGGCTGTGAGAGGCTCTGCACCCTGTCAAGTCTACACAGCATCTCTCCCTCCCTCACTTCTCTGTCCTTCTTTATTATTTTTAATTTTTTTTATTGAAAAGAAATTTTAAAGTTTACACGGAATGTGCATTTTCTGTAGCATATTTAGGAAAAAATGGGAAAAGCATGCAGAAAAAATAAAACTCATCCATAAGAACAGAGGTGATTCATGGATTTTTAGTTTTATGTTTTCCTATTCATGTTTATGCATCTGTATCTTTTAAACACAATTGGAACAATTATGTATGTGACAGATTCTTTCATGTCCTGTTTTATTACTTAATGTTTTATTATAAACATGTCCCCATACTTTGGGTTATTTGGAACTCTAAGCTATTGATAATGGCCTGCACTTCAACTACATGAGTAAATCAACTTATTTTACTGGTTTCCTATTTTTGAACAGTTTTTAATTCCTTTGCATTCTTATAAATATCACTTTACTGTATATCCTTGCGTGAAAGGCAGAAAATATCTTCCTAGGAGAGAATGACTCTATCACATGCTAAGGATGTTAGCAATGACACACGTGCCCAAACTTCCTTCTGGGAATCTTACCCGCTTGCCAGCAGTTAACTGCTTCACTGCTGTCTTACCAAATTGATGGGCAAAGTGGATAAAAAAGAACAGAGGCATGTTCTGTTCTCATGGCCATTTTGTTGTAGTATTTCCAGCTTGAGATTATCTAGACAAGTCCCTGGTATGAAAGGTGTTAGATGTGAAGAGAATCAAAAGATGGAACTGGCAAAGTCAGTTATTGGGGGGAGGGAATGTGGTTTTCTTCTGTGTTGAAGCAAACGGGGACAGCTTTTTGTATTGACTGGCAGTGTCTTCCCTGAGATAGTTGCAGGAATAGGGGGGTGTTTTTCATCTGGGGAAGAGAAGGTGGTAGGGATGGGCAGAGGCTTCATTACCTGGAATGTAGGAGTTATTGGCATAGCAGAGCCTCAAAGCCATTGTCACATGCAACCTCTTCGTTGGCTGAAGGTCATTAGTCTGACACCTCTTCCTGCTCCGACTGACCCCTTGTTGGATCCCTGGGCAGTTGTACCCGCACTCCCTGCCCTATGCAGCAGAAACACCACGGTGGGGCCTCCCCAAAGCCCCTGCCGTCCTCCTTCTGTGTTGTCACTCTCACAGACATATGGCAGACACACATGTTCTATGGCGCCAGGACAGGTGCACCCCAGAGGTTCCCTCCTCCTCTCTCCACATGGTGGCCTATTTGTCCACCCCATAGCTCCCAGCTGCAGGTGTCGGGGCTCCCCAGACAGCTGCAGCCATCCATGTCCTGTCCGGGCTGTGTCCTCCCTTCCCCTCCCTCTGCCCATCTCTGGGCATCTCTGAGGGCCGCCTTGCCGGGAGCAGCTGTTGATTCAGATTTTCATCAGGACTTTGATAATTAAAATTCGAAGCTCTTCAGACATTTGCGTTCCATTACATTGAAGGAGCAGCTGTTTAAATTTGGGGCAGGGAACCAGAGCTTTGTGCAATGAGCTTGAGTTTAGCTCATTCCAGTCTGTAGATTCACTCCCCTTCTCATCATCCAGACAGAGGCTTTGGGAAAGCGTCCCCACCCTCCCTGCCCCTGTCCCAGTTTGTAAGAACACCTGCTGTGTGCCAGGTACTGTGCTGTGCACACAGGGCTGCCTAGTGGCTAAGAGCATGGGTTCAGATCCCAGCTCTCCTTTTATTGGCTGCGTGACCTCAAGTAAGTTGCCTCTCAGTAAAATGGCGAGAAATAACACACAGAGCCTACGTGCCTAATTAGCGTTTGTTTATATTATTAGAATTTTATTTAATGCCCCTGACAGCTCAGTTCACTGTGTCATACCCGACTTACAGAAGAGGAAATGGAGCCCTTGGAAGGTGAAGTCCCGTGTGTACACACATGCTGGTGGTGAGTGGTGTGCTGGGCTTTGAACTCTGGTCTGTCTCACTGCAGGCTTGGGGACATCACAGTGCCGTGCCTTTTCTTCCCTTATGATCTTTGTGTTGCTCCCCACAACCAGGTTTGCCTTTTGTTCTTCCCCTTAACTTCTGAGGCAGTGGCTTCAACTCTGGCAGCTGCCAAACCCTGCCTTATTCCTGAGGCCAGGTGGGAAATCTTGGACGAAGTCTTTGCTGGACCCTCAGTTTTCCTGTCCTTTCTCATTGCAGACATTCAAAGTCATGTCAGAAGCAACCTTAAAAACCCCACCTGCACATCACAACCTGTTTTGTTTTAGCTCCCATGACTGCATCGCACACACACACATGCACCAGCAGGGAAACGTCCTTTCCCTGGTAATAGCCGTCTATGGGGCCTGGGGCAGGAGTTGAAATGACCCCCACCTAGAGTGGCTGTTCCGTCAGTAATAACAGTGGCAGTGTTTGTGGCAGCTGCCATACTTTCCTGGGAACGCACAGTAAGCCTGGCTGCCACCCTGCTGGGGCTTGACATACATTATTTAATTCCATCCCCACAACAGCCCTGCAGGTAGATGTGATTTCCTCTGTATTGCAGATAAGAAATGAGACGTGGAGAGGTTCAGAAAGAGGTCCCAAGACACAAAGGGAGTAAGCACAAGGCTGGGATTTTAACCTAGCTGTGTAGACCCCAGAACCTGTGTGGTTCTGACCCACTCTATGATCTCCCTTTAGGGATGTCATCCCACTGGGGTGCACAGCCAGAGTCTGGGCCCAAGGTTTCTCTGGGAAGTGCTTCTGGTGGGAGACTTCTGTTCCCCATGAAACATGTCCTGCTCTTAACCTTGGGCCCTTGTTGGGTGCTGTAAGCTCCTTAAGGCATCAGGTGCAGTGGAGGGAACTGCAGTAAGAGTTGCTTAGAAAAAAAATTGTTCTTTGCTACCTGACCCTGATGAAGAAGAGCCCAGAGCTAGCATACCCTGTTTCTGCGGTCTGTGACCTGGGGAAAGGCCGGGTCAGGGTCCAGCCTCACCCAAGACAGAGAAGAGGAGGGCTGGGGGGTACCCAGGGGTGGTTGAGTCACCACCCACGTCAGGTCAGGGGAGCTTATAGACCTCTGAACAAGGCTCAGGCATGGCCAGAAATGGTCCCTCAGACAGGTGCAGAAGCCTCGGCATGGAGGCCACAAAGCCTGAGGATGGGACATGGCCCCGTCTGTGGATGCAGCCCCAAAGGTCACTGGGCAACACACTGGCTAGACTTCCTGCCCACAGCTCCCTGAGTTACCTGAGTTACCCATCTAAAAGTTTCACCTGGTGGAGTTTAGCCCCTCTTAGAGGAGGCTTTCAGAAGAGTCTCAGAGTAAAATGATTTACAAAGGCCTTACATGGAGCTGGAGCATCCAGATGACAGAATGCCTGATGTCTGGACCATGCAGTACTGGAAGGTGTTCACATGCAGTTGACAGCCCCTCATAGATATTAGGAGTCCCAGGGACTTACGCCTTCTTTTCCTCAGTTGCTCTGATTTCCTTAGGCCAGTGGTTCTCAAAGTGTGGCCCGTGGAATGGAAGCATCTATATCGCCTGGGAACTTGTAAAAATGCAAATTCTCAGGCCCCTCCCCAGACCTATGGAACCAGAAAGCTAAGGGGCAGGGCCAGCACACTCTGTGACTCTCCAGCTAATTCTGACTCACTCCAAGTCCGCAAACCACTGCCTTAGACCAGTGACACCTGGAATATACGATGTCATCACTGGTGGCTCATGAAATTTTAAGTGGTATGTGGTCATCCAAGAGCATTGAATTCCATAGAGAATTCTTCATTCTCTTCTAATTCTTCCTTATACAAGGACAGCCTCTCAGTTTTGGGGTGTCTGTAATCCCCTGTCCTTCCAACACTTCCTGATGTTCATTTTCACCTTGGAGAAAGTGTGTCTCAGGGTCAGAACCCTAGGTGAGCAACAATATCCAGCCAACATTTACTTACTTTTGTATTTCTATTAATTTTGTTTTCATCCTCATTGTCTGTTTATGGCAAGTGAGACTGAGTTTTCGTTTTGGTAGTGATATGAAGTTTCCTTTTAAAGTAAATTAAGAAACAGTGAGCCATTTAAAAAAGTGTTCACTAAATATTAGTACAGGTAGCACCAGGATTTGGCAAAGCTAGTGCCAGAGGCATTAGAGGACTTGGGAAGCTCGCTTAGAAGCCAGCACTTCTGCAAAGACTGGGTTCATGGACCCTGGAATGCTTTCAGGGGTGATTCTCACTATTTGTGGCATTAAGGTTTCTGTTGTGAAGGGGCTTCTTTCCTGAAAGATGGTGTGATTCGCATACTATGCACCTGCGTTGGATCCACCTGGAAAGCTCTTTAAAAACTGTGGGTGCTCAGGTCCCACCCCTGAACTATTGTCTTAGAATCCCTGGAGTACAGCCCAGGAATATGCATCTAACAACAAGCTCCCAGGTGATTTATATAACCAATAAAGTTTGAGAACCTCAGATGATACCATAATAATATAGACTTGTGAATCCAGCCAACCGTCGTTCAGATCTGCACTCAGCTTTGCCAACTCACCTAATCTCTCTGAACCCCATTTCCTTATCTGAAAAGTGAGGTTAACAGCAGCTGTGTTTTGGGATTGATGTGAGGCTCAGGAGATTTACCAGCTGTGATGTTCTGTGCACATATTAGCTGTTTTGTGTGAGCTCAGCTTTCTTCACCTTGAGGATGTAATTCAAAGCTATTTCACTTACACTTAAACTATTGCGGCAAAGAGATTGGGATTTTGTACGGGGTTTAGGAAAAGTTTGAGCTCTTGCCAATTTTGCTCCTTGTAGGAGTGCTTTTGGACATCAAGTTGTTGTTGTTTTCTTCTTTCCAAGGCTCACAGGTGTGGCCTTGGATGCTGGTGAATGTTGCAGACCTGAGCATCAGAGCGTGGCTGCATCCATGACCAGAATGGGAGGCTGTTTTACACTCAAACACTGCAGCCTTCCTCAGCTAGCTGTGTGCTGTTTTAAGCACAAAGATCCTCCAGGGCTTTGTAGCACAGGCTGTAATTTAAAAAAATGGAAGAGTTAGAAGGCAGGTATAAGAGTCTTGGTATGGGAATTCTTTTGTGAGTCCATAGCATGCAGTAAGAATGTGCCACCAAGATCAAAACAGGTGGGTATTGATGCGGGACACTGTTGGCCCAAAGGACTGAGGGCATCTCTCAAGTTGTGAAGCATCCTCTGGCCCAGCAGTGCACATAGGGTACCTGGAGTTAGTGCTGGGGCTTCTGGCTCTTTCAAATCCTCATTGTGTGACCTTGCTAAGTCATCTGCCCTTTCTAGGCTTCAGTTTTCTCGAAGGCAAGATAGGGATCATAATGAACTTGTCTGCTGAGGCTATGATGAGGATGACTGAGAAGATAAGTGTGAAAAGTGTGTTGTCACCTAGGCAATGGTGCGTGGGTGTTGTCCGCCCATCTATCACCTGGAAAGTTATGTGCAGGCATTTCCTGTCTGTCAGGAAGCCTTCATTCAGTATTAATCACTGAGGTCTTGCACATTGAGGTACTTTGTGGTCATTTTGCTTAGAGATTGCAAATTCATGGCCCATAAGCTCAGATCAATGCACAGACATGTATTCTTTTGAGTATACAGTGTTTTCTAGAAATTGCTTTGGGAGGCCTTTAGACAGGATTTGTGTTCTTTGGTTCACTGAACATCCTACCCCTCTGTGTTGCCTAATCTGTGGCTTTTCTTATTTATACTTCCTGTAGACCTAGGTCCCTGGAGGTGACCTCTAAAGTTCTTGATTTCCAGGTATAGTCCCCATGTGTAGTGGATGGACATGCTGCAGGTGTGACTGGCCCTCCTGCAGGCATGATTTGGCACTAGTAGATGTGCCAGGGCAGGGGAGGAGTGCAGAAGGACTTCCCTGACTCTATTATGGAGTTTTACCTGTCTACAAAGATTGGCTGTAGGGTCATTTGTAAAATAGCCACAAGTGAAGTGTTGGGGACCACAGGGGTGGGGTGCCCATTCAACTTGGGGTGGGAGTGATGGTCGGGGAAGACTTCCATGAGGGAGGCTTGCTACTTTGACTACGTTTCCAAGGGTGAGCAGATCACAGGGGAAGGCTGGTCTGGGCTTTACCTGCCTGCAATGAAGGCATGAAATGCTACAATGTGTTTGAGTGACCCTCAGCTAAGCTGGGTTGGGACATGGCTCATGACATGAATGAAGGCAGCAGGGGAGGACTTGCTCCTCCAAGAGTGTTATCCTAGATGGAGCAGTCGGGGCTCCTGCAGGACTCAGAATGAGAATTTAGTGAAGCAACTGTTAGTGGTGTCAGCAAGACCAAGGGAACCTACAGGGGATGTTGAGGTACCAGGGAAGATTCAGAGGAACAAGTTTGGAGAAGGGTGGGGGATATCAGCTTTGGGCAGGTGAGACCAGAGATCCAGGTGTCTGTTGGACATCCAGGTGAATATGTCAGCTAGGTAGTTAGGTATACAAGTCTGAGTCCAGGGGAGAGGGCTCAAACAAAGACATAAAACTGGAAGTAGTCAGTGTATGGATGCTATTTAAAGTTGTGGACTTGGGTGAGAAACTTGGGGATAAGTGTAGAGAGAAGAAAAGAAATTCAAGGACTGAGCTCTGAGCACTCTGACATCTGGGAATCAAGAAGAGGGCAAGAGTCCAGCATAGAGGCTGAGATGGGGTGGGTGGAAGACAAGCAAGAGAGAACAGCGTCTGGAATCCCAGAGAAAGCAGGAGGGGGCCATCAATGCAGTCAACACTGCTGACAGAGCAAGTGTGATGAGGACTGAGAATTGACCTCTGGGCTCAGCAACGTGGAGGTCATGGACAACCTTGAGGAGGATAGTTTCACTGCCCTGGGAGCGGCAAGGGCCTGATCTGAGTCGCTGCAGGAGCAATGGCATGAGATTGGACACCTCAGCTACAGACGCTGTTTCCAGTTTTGTCTTGTTCTAAAGGGGAGCAGAGAGATAATGAAGATGCATGACTTTAAATGCCTAAATTAGCTTTTTATTTTGAAAGAAATAAAAGTAATAAAACCATATTTCAGAAATTTTTCAAAATAGAGAAGATGAAAACAATCCTCTAATCCCACCTCCCTTTTGTACCATCGCTGACAGGATATTTTAATTTCCAGCCTCCCGTACTCACCCTCCTCCCTGCCCCACCCCCGTATCATGCTTATAATTTTTTAAATCACTTGTAATGTTAGTGCAAGCTCATTTTGTATCTTGCTTTCCTCACTTAACATTTCATCATGAGCATTTTGCCGTGCTGTCTCTTTGCCAGGGTAACCTCGGTAGTTAAAATTTGCATGATCTCATTAGGACCTGTTCCCAACCTCCATATTTCCTGTGGAGTCTGAAACTAATGAAGGGGATGAAGAAAATGTCTGTAAATATTTTGTTGTTTTGCAAACACAAGCACTCTTAAATCCAGTTTAATGATTGCTCAGTTTAATTAAACCCTCTTGGTCTTACTTGTTACCCTGTTCTCTGCACTGATTAGAGCCCCTCTCTGGAAAGGAAAATTCAAATGCATGTTGCAGTTGCTTTTTTCTTCCTCCTCTTCTTTCACCAATGTGAAAGGAGAAATTTGAAAGGCAGAATGTGATTCTCCTTTGGGTCTTCTTCTGACCCAAATTGCTCAAAAGTCTTTTGTTTGGAATAAAACGCTCTAATCTTTTTGTATGTAGGTGACCACGAATTTTTCCCCGCTCCTTGTATTAAGGTATTATTTCCAGACTATAAAATTTAAGTGTGTAGAGCAGTTCACTTTGGTTATCGTATACAATCATGTAACCACCATCACATCAAGATGTAGAATCACAGTCCTTCCTCTCCTTCTCCTCTTTGCTTTTTATCAAAGAAATCCACCCCCCACCACCACGGCCTTCCCCACCAACTCCTTTCCCCAGGCAACCACTTTTTTGCTTCTTGATACTATAGTTTTGCTATTTTTTTCAACTTTATATAAAAGGAATAATATGCAGTATAATCTTTTGTGCTTGACTGTGTCACTTCATCTACTCTTTTTAAGATTTATCCATCTTGTTTCATGTATTAATAGTTCATGCTGAGTAGTATTCCAACGATCTCCCACTATTTGTTAATCCATTCACTTATTTTTTGTTGCCTGTCTCTGACTCAACTCATTCACCTTATTCATCTTTAAATTGCAAGTGACAGGGACAGCCAGAGAGCTTCTTATAATATGTTCTTGATCATGCAGGACATTCAAAATGCAAAGTGCCCCACCTGTACCTGGGCTCACCACACTGCGCTTATGAGACAATCCTAAATTGTAACACAGTGGATTGGAATCCTAGGTGGGGATTGGGCTCTGAAGTCAATAGTTAAGCTGGGAATTGCCTGTTGTCAAAATTAACCTTAAAAAATTTTTTAAGGCACCCATGATAAAATATGTCTGGTTGAGTAATTCTTATATACACTGCAGTTTAAGATCCATTGAACTAGACTAAAGGAATGAACAAAAGAAATCAATATGCGGATGAGTGGACAAGGAGTCTGCATTCAATGGGTAGGAAAATCTAAGGTCTTCTTGCTTGTCCACAAGGTTTCCTACCCTGTTTTAGTATTAAGTCTCTGTAACTTTAATTCAAATGATTCTTTTTTTGGTAGCGGGGATTTAATAATATTTGCAAAACACTTAGCCCAGATTTGGCACGTAGTATATGCTACAAAACATTTCATGGAATTGAAGCTATCGCTTGCCAGATCAGAATCACATAGAACCCCTGTTTTTTTGAAAAATTGTTAGGAACTTGGCCACCTGGTCTCAGCCTTTTCCAGCTGGCATCTCTGGTGCAGCCCCACAGATGAGCCCTCACTCTCATGTCTTTGAGGCTTCATCTCATAATCCCATTGTCATCAAAGTGTAGACCAGTTGTCTAGTCCTCGAAGGAAGCTCAGATTGCAGGGTCCAACTACCTTAATCGTGGAAGGGGAACAAAGCTTCCAGAAGAGGGAGCATAGAAAGCACCTCTAGCTCTCCTGCTGCCCCAAGCCTCCTGCAGTTGTGTTTGCTGAGATGTGCCATGTAAATCCTCAGCTGCTTGGCCAAATCAGAGGGTATTCCTTTATGGCGTCTTTGGGGGGACCCCAGGCTGGAGAGGCCGTGGGCATCTCTGGAGCCTACAGAATAGAATACTTCTCCAGGCGCACTTTGTGTTTTGTTTCATTACAGAGACGTGAGCTTTCATTTGCCTGCTTTGTCTCCTGATGTTGGCCCTCAGTCCCTGAGAAATGGGAGAAGCTTGATGCCCTTTGCCACATGAAATCTGTTTTACTGTTTAGAGAGTGGTGTGGGTGGTGTAGTATGAGCTGAGAGGGCCTCTCCTGGTGTTAAGGAGTGGAAAGAGACTAGAAAAGGGAGACAGGCTGACTTTAGATGTTTAGGGCACCAAGATTCGGCTTCTTGCCCATCTTCCCTCAGAGATCTAACTGATGGAGCATACGCACAAACAAACTGGAAGCAAGTACCATTCCTTTTCATCTGTGTGAGCACTCCCTAGCCCCTGATTGTAGCATGCCTGATAAACTATGCTTAAGTCTCCCTTCCTCATGAACTAGAGACAGTGTCAAAAAAGATTGCAGGTTTGTACAGCAGTAAGGAAAGACTCTATCAAGGGGGACTATTGCAATAGGAATAGGAGGATGGTTGCAATAGGGGACACTGGGTAGGGTGGGTGGGGAGAGCAGGTGGCCTGATTGATGAACTAAGCTGAGAACATTCTGTGTGGTCAGCCAGTCCTCCATGTGGGGGAGTGTAGCTTGACTAAGATTTGATCAAGTCAGTTGAGTGGGTAGTTTGTCCACATTGGTTAGTGTTGTAGACGAATAGTGCAGCTAATTATTTCTGAGACCAAGTATGGGAATTTGGAGGGTCTATGTGTGACCTTATCAAAGGATCTGCCATAATTCTTACCTAAGCTATCCGGGGAAAGGTGGTTCTTTGCAGTAAGCTGTTTCTTGGAGATTGGGGGGATTTCTTAACCAGAAGGGCTTGGGTGAAGTTCAACATTGTCAGCAGCAAGCTCTGTTCTGATTTATCCACTCACTCTATTGCATGAACAGATGGCACTGTTTGGCCCCTCAATATTGGTCTCCAGGAGAGAGAGAGAATGACAGCCCTGGACCTTGCCCAGGGGCCTCTTTTCTCACCTGTACTGGAAGAAGGAAATGAAAGAGCAGGTCAGAAGACCCTAGGCACCTGAGCTCAGGTGGGCGAAGACATTATAGAAGCAGAGAGAGGCACCTCTGAGACACTGTGAGCACTAGTGAATATAGCCCAAGGAATGACAACCTTTACCAATCAAATGAGTGAATCCCACACCCTCTGGGAGGAAAAAATAAAAGTTTTCCTTTAACACTTCCCCCTGAGGTGCAAACAGTGGCAATTGTTTTTTCTATAGGAGGATGAGGATGGAGGAGAGTTAACCACCTCCATCTCCTACCCCAACAAGGTTCAAACTTTCACTCTGATTCTCAGTAGCTGTGTGACTTCTGGAGGTACTTTTCTTAATCAGTAAAATCGGACAGTGGTTCCTCACCTCTTAAGTGCCTAGGTATAAGTGAGTTCCCTTCCTGGATTGATGACGGTAAAGCAGGAAGCATCGTGATTTCACTGGTTAATTGTTCAACCAGTGTTCTCGGATTTTCTGAGATCTTCCTTTGGTGACAATTGGTCCTAGTGAGGGAAGTGCTTTTAAAAAGAGCAGCAATTCATCTGTCTCCAGCAGTAACACAGCAGACACACTGTGAGGAGTACTCTTAAGGTTGGCTGCCTCCACTACTCTGAGCTGGTTCACTTTGCAGAAGAATGCACATTACCTGGCTGGGGGCAGCCTTCCCAGGCCCAGGGGAGAAGCCAGTCCCCCCACAGGAAGATCAGGAGTAGCTTGCAGAGGGTGCTCTACTGTCAGGAAAGGGACCCACAGGCCTTACCTATAGCCTGGCCAGGCCTGAGGACACTTTCTGAGAGGCTGACCGGTCCTGCTCTGGGGGTCTCTAAGCTGTGTCATAAATGCAGACTTTTTAATGGAAGCTCAGATTTCCATGCACATTGTGCCTTGCAGTTGGGCTCCCAGAGAGGCCCTAAAATAGCAAATCCTGTAATCCAGGGAGCGATTTTGTCTTTGTTCAGACCACAGGACATTAACAAAGACATTAGCACAGCCATTTCACTTGGCCAAAGTTTGGGCTGCTTCTGTTTCGTTAATTGTATTTCTTTTTTCCTCTTCTTATCTCTGGGTTCATTAAGTCACTGGATAGCACATTCATGAAATAGGCCATTTGGAGAGGGCCAAGGATTCAGATAATTGGAATAGGAAAGGGTATCCTAGGGTCATGTTTGCCAGGGCCATGCCTCACATAAGTTTGGTGCTATGTGTTTATTTTGTTTAACTATTTTTTTTAAGACTTCAAACATATATAAAGAGTAACATAATGAACCTTTACTGGCTGCTTCAACAATTATCACCTCATGGCCAATTTGTTTCACCCATACCCCCATCCACTTACCCCTTATGTATTATTAATATATATTTTTTTCTATCATCGACCAGATTCCCGCATGCTCTTCCTTTGTTGTCAAACCTTCCCTTACCCTCAACTCCTGGTAACCAAGGATCTGTTTGTGTTTACTATAGTTTGGACTGTTCCAGAAAGTCAGATAAATACAATCATGCATTTTGTAGCCTTTGAATCTAGCTTCTTTCAGTTCACATAAATCATTTGATACTTGTCCATATTGTTTCATGCATCAATAGTTTGTTCCTTTTATTACTGAGTAGGATTCCACTGCAAGGATGCACGTGTGGTTGATTTTTGAACTGGGTTGTAAGGATTCAAGAACTATGGAGACAACTGGCATTGCCTTGATGGGCAATTCATAAAACTTTGTGCAGTTGGCCCAGGTTTCATGGAAGGAAGAGGATTTGAGCAAAGGTAGCTAAACACCAGGCTTTCCTTGACATGAATTGACATGACAAAAATAATTGACATGACCAGGCTGGAAACTGGAAAAGGTGCCATCCTTCTGCCTCATACTTGGGGTAGTTTCTAGAAAATACAGTGATTAAAGAAAGTCACCTAGGGTTGATCCACAAATCCCTTTCCTGAGAAAGCAAAGACAATCTAGTTGTGAAATTTGTCAAGGGAGTATAGAGGACAACTGTACAAGTGAAGATGGATATGACCATCAAAGACAAAACAAAACAACAAAACTCACAAATCTACTCCAGTGGTGTGTTAAAGGAATAATACACCTCTCTAAAATAGGATTTATCTTAGAAATGTAGGGAAAATTCAATATTAGGAAATTAATCAACATTAATTAATATATTTCACATAGATAAATCAAAATAGAAAACCATATGACTAGTTCGATAGTCTCAAAAATGCTTTGATAAAATCCAGCACCCATTCTGGTTTAAAAGTTGGTAAAGAACCCAATATACCAAATGCTCTGGCCAAACAGGAATTGTGAGATGAGTCATTATAATGCTAAACAAACAAACAACTTTTCTCAATCTAAAGCTAATGTTATCATTTGCCATGAAAAATTAAAAACATTGACATAGAAGTCAATATTAAGACTAAATTATCTGATACTCCTATTATTCAACATTAAAAGGGTATAATAAATAATGGCTATTATAAATTTGTGTTCCGTAAAAGAAGCTGTGTTGAAATCCTAACCCCAGGTACCTCAAAATGTGACCTTATTTGAAAATAGGGTCTTTTGTTTTTTTTTTGGGAGACAGAGTCTCCCTCTGTTGCCCGGGCTAGAGTGCCGTGGCGTCAGCCTAGCTCACAGCAACCTCAAACTCCTGGGCTTGAACAATCCTACTGCCTCAGCCTTCCGAGAAGCTGGGACTACAGGCATGTGCCACCATGCCCGCTAATTTTTTCTGTATATATATTTGTAGTAGTCCAGATAATTTCTTTCTATTTTTTAGACATGGTACTTTGTTAGTAGAAAATAGGGTCTTTGAAGATTTAACCAAGTAAGATGAGGTCTTTAGGGTGGGCCCTGACCCAATACGATTTATGTCCTTATTAAAAGGAAAAATTTACACACAGAGAAGTCAATGTGCAGAGACACAGGGAAAGGTGAAGGATTGGAGTGATACATCTTCAAGCCAAGGAATGCCCAGGATGGCCAGCAAACCACCAGAAGTGAGAGAGAGGTGGTCTCCCTGATGACCCTCAGTCGGAGCCAGCCCTACTGACACATTGATTTCTGATTTCTGGCTTCCAGAATTGTGAGACAATATACTTCTATCATTTAAGTCACCCAGTCTGTGATATAACACTTTGTTATGGCAGCCCTAGGAAATGCATATATTATCTAACATTTATTGAGTGCTCACTATATGTCAGGTACTGTTTTAAGTACTTTATATCCATGAAGTTATTTTAATTTTTACAACAGTTTTATTGGGAAGAGATGATTATTATCCCTATTTTATTAATGAAAAAACTAAGGCACAGAGACATTAGCAAACTTTCCCAAGGCCATCCAGCTCGTAGCAGGTAAGATAGGGATTTAAACCCAGGCAATCTATTTTCTGAGCTAATCCCTAACATTACCATTCATTATGAAATGTTCAGATCTATAATAATTACAACATTTTGGCATTGATATATTAATATTTAGACACAAATCAATGGAACAGAACAGAAATGTCAGAAATAAACCCGTGTATATGTAAGCATTTCATATATGATAGTCATCGGGGAGCAGATGAATTATTCAATGGTGCTGGAACAATAATGAAAGTACTTTAAAAAGTAAAATAGAGTTAGATTTATATGCTGCATTATACATTAAAATTATTTCAAGATGAATTAAAGATTTAAATGTATTCATAATTTAACAAGAGGATCAAAAAATGATACAGGTGAATATTTATTTCTTCTGTAGTATCAGATACATGAATATCAGATATTCTGTGTAGGCAATTTTGCCAGCGTGGCAAATTATTTGCAGATTTTACTTTATACTCGAGGAATGTTTATTACTGAAAATATAAAAAATAAGTTAATGCGTTTACTGTATTAAGAGCACTTACAAATTAGAATGGATAAATTATAAAAAGAGAGAAGGGCATAAATTGTAATTTACAAATGAAGAAATGCCAATGGCCAGTTCATTTAACCTCACCTAATATTCCAATAACTTAAAATTAAAATAATGGGACTCTGCATTTCATAAATTAAATTGACAAAGATTAAAAACAGTGATGATATTTAGTACTGGTGAGGACGCAAGGGAAATGAGCAATCCTACACGTTGCAGAAAGCAGTGTTAATTGCAACAACTGTTCTGGAAGATATTTTGACTATCTAATCTATATATAAAATTATATATGCCCTTTGACCCTGGAAATCCAACTTTTAGAAAATTATCCTAAGGTAATAAATGTGGATATGTCTTAAGGTTTAATTCATTACTTTATAAGTAATAAACTATGAAAACAACAAAAATAAGAAAAGAGGATTTGGTTTAGTAAATTAAGAGCAACCATAAGTAAAAAAATGGCAACCATTAAAATTAGGTTTTAGGAGAATGATTAGTAAAACAGGAAAATGTTCCTGATATTGTAATGCTCTTTAAAAGCAGGTTGCACAACTATAGCCTTATAGTATAGTTTGAAGTCTGGTAATGTGATGCCTCCCGATTTGTTCATTTTGCTTAAGGTTGCTTTGGCTATTTGGGCTCTTTTTTGGTTCCACATGTAGCATATCATTATTTTTCTAGATCTGTGAAATATTACTATAGTATTTTGATGGGGATTGCATTGAATCTGTCAATCACTTTGGGTAGTATGGATATTTTAACAATGTTGATTCTACCAGTCCATGAGCATGATATGTTTTTCCACTTGTTTGTCATTTATTTCCTCAAGTGTTTCACAGTTCTCTTTGTAGAGATCTTTCACCTCCTTGGTTAAGTATATGGTATGGGCACAGAAATAGAGGCATAGACCAATGGAACAGAACACAAAACCCAGATATAAAACCATCCACATACAGCCAACTGATCTTTGACAAAGCAGACAACAGTATGCATTGGGGAAAAGAATCTCTATTCTGTAAATGGTGCCTGGAGAATTGAACAGCCACATGTAGAAGAATGAAACAGGATCCGTATCTCTCAGCACTCACAAAAATTAATTCGAGATGGATAAAGGACTTAAATGTAAGGCATGAAATCATAAGAATCCTAGAAGAAAATGTTGGAAAAACTCTTCTAGATATTGGCCTAGGCAAAGAATTTATGAAGAAAACCCCACTGGCAATCATAGCAACAACAAAATAAATAAATGGGACTTGATTAAATTAAAAAACTTCTGCACAGCCTAGGAAATAATCAACAGAGCAAATAGACAACCTGCAGAACTGGAGAAAATATTCATGAGCTATACATCTAATAAAGGACTAATAACTAGAATCTACAAAGAACTCAAGCAAATCAGCAAGAAAAAATCAAACCACCCTATTCAAAAGTGGGCAAAAGAAATGAGCATAAACTTCTCAAAAGAAGAAAGACAAATGGACAGTAAACATATGAAAAATGCTCAACATCACTAATCATCAGGGAAATGCAAATGAAAACTACACTGAGATCTCAACTTACCCCAGTTAGAATGGCTTCTATTAAAAAGTCCAAAAACAATAGATGCTGGCATGGATGCAGAGAGAAAGGAACACTTTTCCACTGTTTATGGGAATGCAAATTAGGACTTGATTAAATTCCAACCTCTGTGGAAAACAGTATGGAGATTCCTCAAAGAACTAAAAGTCGACCTACCATTTGATTCAGCAATCCCACTACTGGATATTTACCCAAAGGAAGAGAAGTCATTTTATCAAAAAGACATCTACACTTGAGTGTTTATTGCAGCACAATTCACAATTGCAAAGATATGGAATCAACCCAAGTGCCCATCAATTCATGAGTGGATTAACAAAATGTGGTATATGTATACCGTGGAGTACTACTCAGCCATAAAGAAGGATGGCTTAATGCCTTTTGCAACAGTTTGGATGAAACTGGAGACTATCCTCCTAAATGAAGTATCTCAGGAATGGAAACACAAACACCACATGTACTCACTATTAAACTGGAACTATTTAATAACTGAAGAGCAAGCACACATGTGCATAGAGGGAAGTAAATCTCAAAGGAAATCAAGCAAGAAGGAAGGAGGAGGGAGAGGATGGGCAAAAACTTACCTAACGGGTACAATGCACACTATTTGGGAGATGGGCACACTTTTAACCTTGACTTGAGTATTACAAAAGTGATCCATGTAACCAAAAACATTTGTACCCCAATAATACATTCTGATTTCAAATTTATTTGGAAAATAAATTTCTATTAGTGGGAAAAAAAATCTCAAAAACTGTAGGTCACATAATAATATGAACAATGGTGACTCCTGGAGAGGTGAGTTTAGAGGGGATTATGTTCTTAAATTTTTCTCAAATTCTTTGCAGTAAAAATGTATTATTTTTGTAATTAGATTAAAAACTAATAAACCTGTGTATGCATTCATGTATATTCATACACATAGATTTATGTATAAGTAAATATATGTAGGATGCCCCTATATAATGTATATACCTTTCAGATGTTAATTACACCAAAAAAATGCAGTGCTGTCAAATGCAGTGGTGCTACTAGGTATTTGAATATTTGTGACTTTGGGGTAGCCAGAATAGTTACTAGTTAATATCTACCAATAGTTATGACTTGTTAAAATGTGTGTTAAATTACGAATACATTTTAGAGGCACTCTACTCCTAATAACAACAATAATAGCTAGTGTATATTTAGCTCTTAAAATGTGTCAGACTTTTTTCTAGGTTCTACTTGTTTATTGTCTCCTTTAATTCCTCTAAGAAATTCTATGAGCTTATTATGTGTGTGTTCGCATGTGTATACCAAGATTCACAAAATATGTAATATAAACATGTTAGATTTTTGAGGGAGGCACCATGATTTAAGAAAATGCTTTTCTGTGAGTCATTTCAAAGATGATTTTGTGTTCTGTTATCACCCAAACCTCAGTTTTGCCCTTATTTTGTGTGACGGTCTCTTATGATGCTCTTGTGGGTACCAAGGCTCTGTTAAGCAAAAACAGTCCTCTCGAGGCTCGAGGCCACGTGCAGACTGAGGATGTGGCTCTCGGTGATCTGTGTAGGTTGTTCCTGGAGCCGACTGTAGATTCCTTTGGGGAGTTGATGGACTGAATTAACTCGAAGCCCATTTTCTGTCAACATCATTTCTCCTGTCTATGTTTTCAGTAAGAACTAGATAACAGAGTTACCCTATCTTACATAACTGTTATTTTTTCTAAAAATAATTAGGAAATGATAAAGGAGAATATAAAAATTCCTGTTGATTTTACCACTGAGCCCGTTGCTTCCCAACAAATTCCTGGTGCGGAGGTCGCCACCCCGGGGCATAGCTCCATGTTTTAGGGATTGCCTTGAGCCTCCCAGGGTTGTAGGGAAGCTGCTGTGAGAAATTTAGGTAGAAACTCCTAGGAGGAGCCCAGGGTAATTCTAGTGAGTCTGAATCAAAAGTTTCAAACTCCCAGGCGTGCGGCAGGACTCCGGGATAGTCCTGGGGGGAGGGCGGGGCTGCGCGGTTGGGGCTGTGTCATGTGATGTGGCCTGGGCCTTCGCGTGAAAAATATCTGCAGCCCAGGCAAGGTGCAGGGGTCAAAGGGGGTAAGGTGGTCAGCTTTACGGCATCCCCTTAAAAGGCTCAAAGGTGTGACTGAGGTCTGGAGGGAGCTGCCATCGAGAAAAGGAGAGAGATGGAAAAATTAACAGGACTCTGAAATACCAAGTGGCCTCAGCAAGTTTTAGCAAACTGGGCAGATATCTGAATTATAGTGTTTTGCTGAAGCTGAGGACAATAGCGATGCTTTCTAGCACAGTTGTAGAATATTTTTCTCCCCAAGGTGAAATCCAGCATGTTTGTGTGAAAGTAACTGAATGTAGCTGAATGTTATGGATCTTGTTCCCAAGGCCCAGCCCATCTCTTGCCTGGAGTTTATTGTTACATTAGAGAGGTGAGATATGCAGTCACGCAGGTGCAGTCAAGGTTGATAGATGCTGGACAGGACTCAGATGCCTCCTTCAGAAATGTGGCGTGGCTGCAGATAAGGACATCCATCACTTCCGCAGCCAGGCACATGCCACACCCTCCATGTGCACCTTGCGAGGGCATTTCAGAGCCCTGTACCTTCGAAGCTACTGAAGCTTAAGCCTCAGGGTCTCTCTGTCACATTGTTACCCTTGCAAGGCCCCATGAGGGGCCTGTGCAATATGTTCAAATAGTCATATATTTTATAAAATGATCAAAGGTAAGATAATGTTAACCATGGCTATGTATGATTCCACTCCAACTTTCTCTTCATCATACTTTCCTTTTGGGGGTGAGGGGTGGGAGGTGGAGCTTTTGGAGTAGTCAGGGCATTTTAGGGATCTAGATAAGTAGAAATTGAAGTTTAGTTTGGATTAATGCAATATATGTATCGTATACCTATGCATATACATATGTATTTCCTTGTGTGTAGTTAAACCATCACTAGCTCTTCTGGTGCAGAAATGGCATCCAGGAACATACCTAAGGTCATAAATTCAAAGATCATTTATGATTACTCAATGTACAAGAACACTTATAATGCCCTGAGAGTACAGCATATACATGAAAGAAATTTCTCCAAATTTGACCAAAATTTTAAAGTGTACATGACCCTATATATTAATAAATAACACCTTGTGAACTTGAAGGAGACTTTAAAAAATATTAATAATAATAAGCAAATATTAATCAACCTGCTAGATGGGGCATTGGAAATTGTAGTCTCTGTAAAAAAGTGATATTGAAAAATCATTATCTTGAAAAGTTAATCCCAGGGAATGCATCCAGAAATGTAGAGGAAAATATTGTTGGGAAGATAATTTATAAAAATGTTATTTTTCCAGATTGTACGTTTGTGGTATTTGTTGGTGGTTAGAAATTTATTACTTGTGATTTCTTTTCTCATTTTAAATAGTGTTTTTTCTAAGTTTGTATTATTTTCCTTAAAGAATACTCCCTCCCCAGAGTGTTGAAGCTTCAGGCTACATAAAACTCAGACCTGCTCATGGGTATTACTACTATCTTCTTACGATGAGGAAATTGGATCTGGAAGAGGTTACGTGACTTGTCCCAGGTCCCATGGTCATGGGCTGGGCTGAGTTGTGTCTTCAAGATGCTCAGCCCCCACCTTGTGCTGCCTTTCCAATGGGGT
Organism: Varecia variegata; assembly: GCA_028533085.1. Classification (NCBI taxonomy): domain Eukaryota; kingdom Metazoa; phylum Chordata; class Mammalia; order Primates; family Lemuridae; genus Varecia; species Varecia variegata. The sequence goes on from CM052436.1 coordinate 177,066,545, forward strand.
GTGTTTGGTTTTGGGTTTTGTTTCTCTCTGCCTTAGTGGAGCTGCAGCCACTCATGGCCAAGGCCTGGAAGACGTGGAAAGTTCTCTGCTATCAGCCCTTCACTGACTTGTGGATCATCGCCTCTTCAGGAGGTGTTCATGGGCTTGGTGGGGTACCTGGGAACTTCTCTTTCACCTGGCTCCAGGGCCAGTCCGCCACTGGGGGAAAGCTATCATTCTCACGGCTGCTTTTTGCTTCATTGCTGCTGTTGGTCCTCATGTTAAAAAATCATTTTGCTATTTCTCCCTCTTTTCACTCTGCCCCCAGCTCTTACCCTTCCAATTCTGGGGTGTCTCCCAGATGAGATATGGTCCCAGGGCCTCTGGGGAGAACCGAGTTAGAGGGGAAACAGCAGCAGACTAATGAAGACTTAAAATGTTGTTGATGCAAGAGGCCAAAAGGCACCCAAGTTGGGCATCCTTCATCCTTTCCATAGCTCTCCGATCCCACAGCCCCTGATGTGCCAACCTGCAGATATTGCTGGGTTTTCCGGAATTCCTCCACTTCCTCTCATGCTGTGCAATTCTCTCAAGAATGGGTTCCGTAGTAGATAAACTCCTGACACTTTGGGTGGGCCCAAATTGTGTTGCATCCTCTAAATGAACGAGAAAAACATTAAGAACGTCAATGATTGTGGTTTCTCTGCTACTTTTACTTTTGTTCATTTCAGTCAGTGTTGAGGTTGGAGGGTTCGATATATCTCCATTGACGCTGCTGTCTTTCTCACTAATGCTCGTTTGATCTTGTTTTTTGCATTTTTACTTTCCCCAAGATCTTTTGTTAACCCGCAGATCCATCATCTAATCTTACTGTCTTATCAGTTTGTTGTAGTCTCTCTGTGTGGCTTTCCCTTCTTGTCTCGCAAAGGGCTGGGTCTCTTTACATCTTGTTTGGGATACTCCACACTTTCCAAAGCATTCTTCAGGTTCCTTTAGTGGATCATTTTTAGAGGTCTTTTCTTTAAATACTCATAATGATTTCTTTTTGTTTTTCCCGCTGTGTTCATTTTTTAAATTTAATCATAATAATTTTTATTTTTTTCCCAAAGATTATATATTCTGACTGTAGATAGGAGATAGTAAGGAAGAGAGAAACTCTAGGTGCCTAGGCCGGGTCTTATATTAGGGGGCCAGTGCACAGTTTCCTACTCATTAGAGACTGTGTAATTTTGAACTTGGGCATTGATAGGGTAGAACACATGGTCTATCTAGTTAATTGCAGGCAGATGAGGTTTAACATTTTGTTTTCTTCCCAGATTATAACAAGGGTGTAACAGAGGTGGTCTGCCATTTGCATTTTTAAATTCATTTTAGTTTTCCTCCAGATGCTAGTGATAGTTTTGTTGTGAGCCCTTGTTTTCAATGCTGTTGGCAGTTTTTGCCTTTTTCAAGGGTTTTCATAGACATTGCAGTGGTTCTGCAGGAGACTGTCAGGAGATTCCAGCCAGATCCATTTTAAACAGAAAGTGACTTGGCCAAGGTCATGCCGTGAGCCAGTGGCAGGGCCAATTCTTTAATGTGGGGCTCCTTTGTCCCAGGCAAATCTTCAATCTTCAAGACCACCTGCCTCTCTTGTCCTGTCAGACCCTGAGTTATTATGTGATTTAGCAAGTGGCAGCTTTGTTGGAAGTTCATTTGTGTTTCAAAGACTTTTAGCCTGAGGTGAAGTCATGTTGGCAGGGGCTGCACACATAGGATCATCTGCATCGGGCCTTTGCAGATTGAAAAAAAAAATTGTGCGTAGAGCTGGAAGTTGCTGAGTGCTTGTTCCAAAGATGAAGAACATTTTTACGTGTCCTGGATATGAACTCCCAGGCATCAGAGAGGCAGAGATGAGGCAGCTTTGAGTCCAGGATCTGTTTTGATTTGTTTTGTTTTCTTGCTTAGAAACTTTAGTGACTACCCTACTGTCTCTTTTTGAAATTCATCAGAGGCCACTTCCCTAATTACTAGAAGAGTGCCTGCTTCCCGTCTGTGTGCGCCTCCATCCTGGCAAGACTTCTTTCTCCAGGGAACCAAAGTGTCAACATTTGAGAGAAAGAGTAGAAGGCTCCCTGCTTTCACGGGGTGGCATGCTAGTTCAGCTCTAATGACAGTTACCCAAAGAACCGTCACCATCTCTGAGACCTCAGAACACCACTCCTTTTGATTGACCCAATCCTGGTATCCAGGTCATTGAAGCTTTAGCTTAGTAAAGACTTCTTTCTGCTCTGTCCTTAAAAACCTTTCAGCCCACACTCGATGCACATTTAACAGGCCATGGTTGATGAAGCCCAGCTGCCAGCTACAGACCAGTTTGCCAAAGCTTAACTGTTTTGAGGGGACTTCCCACAACCAACTGTACTTAGGATAATACTTAGACTTCAATAATATTTTATCTGCACAATTACCAGCCTGGTGATTTGTATAACGCTGGATGCTATTACCGAGTTTAATGGACTATATGGAACCCTAGTCTTTACTTTATGTAATTAAATGTTAATATACTTGTAAAAACTGAGTACATAAACCAGTATCTGTCAGCCAGTCCTCAATGTTTCTTAGGCTTCAGTGTGCATGCCCTCAGGCAGCAGAAGGAGAATGGCCTTGGGGAAAAGAAAACAGACTCCACAAACACGGAAAACATGGCCCGGATTATTGCTGGAGTCTCAGTTTCTTCATCTTTAAAACGGTCATGATCAATTCCAGTTCCTGGATCCCAGGATGGTTGTTGCGATGAAGTAAGACCATGTGGAATGCCTGGTCTGATGCCTGGCAAAACGTAGCTGTTCAATAGGATCCCTTTCGACATCTGCTTTATGGATGTATTTATCGAGTGCCTACCACCTTCAAGGTCTTACGTTATGTGAAGAGCCAAGGTGGGTATCTTACCTGCCTTATTTCACTCCATGTTTTTATTGTTGGTCTCCCCCACTGGCGTGAGCTCCAAGGAGGCAGAGATCATAGCTGTTAATCCCTGCTTTCTTCCCCATGCCTAGAATAATGCATGCAGTAGCCCTTGATCTAGTATGAATGAATAAAATCCAAATATGAGTTGAATAAATCCAGAGAGGATAATGAATGAGGAGGAGTGAGAGTTTCCAAACCAGGAAATTTTACTAGTGTTGTCATGCAAGAGACGTTATGATATAGTTGGGAGGGCTTGTGCTTTGGGGTCAAATTGAAAGCAATTCTAATCCTGATTCTGCCCTTTATAAACTGTGTAGCCTTGAGGAAGTTACTTAACTCCTCTGAGCCTCAGGCTCCAATTTTGCAAAATGGTGCATTGACTCTCAAAGAGCAACTCACAGAGCTGCTCTCGGCAAAATAAGGTAGTGCTTGTAAAGTACCTGGCACTTAATTGTTCAAAGTTATAGAGTGGGCACCGAAGGCTGGTTTTTCTCAGGGTGGAACTTGAGAATGCTGTGCATGACCTCAGAGTGTTCTTTCCTAGGGATTCTTGATCATTCAGAAGTGACTATTGCTTGGTCCTTTCCTCCCCCTGCTCCACACAGGGCCAGGGTGGGGGCACCTGGCTGCCATATCTCACCTGAGGTTCTCTAAGCCAGGTCACTAATGGAACTGATGTCTGGAGTGGGGTCAAAGGGAGCTCCAGAGTCCTAAAGAGAGCCATGTGTGGACCACGTGAGTCCACATGACCTTGAGCTGCCAGGACAGTACACTCACTGTCCCAGGAAGCGGGACATGCTGGGCCAGGCCTGTCAATGAGGCTCAGGACCTCAGTTCTTATTTTTCTTTTTTCCTCTGAAAAAAAAATTGTATGTTAAAAATAAGACACTTTCACAAGAAGAGATTTTTAGAAAGCTAGGTGTTCCTATAGCCATAGCAACTTTTGGGGCAAGCAAAAATTAGCTGCCGTCATCCACTCTCCTGGTTTCCTGCATGCCCTGGGTGACAGCTATTAGATTGTCCTCAGAACTTTGAAAGGAAGGATAAGCAAACTTTTTCCCATAAAAGGCCAGATAGTAAATATTTTAGTCTTTAGAGACCGTACAGTCTCCATTGCAGCTACTCAACTCTGCTGCTATAGCTGGAACACAGCCACAGTTTGTAGACAAATGAGTGTGGCTGTGTTCCAATAAAACTTTATTTATAAAACCAGGAGGCAGGCTGAATTTTTAGTTCACAGGTCATAGTTTGCTGTCCTCTGTGTTAAAACATCCTCATTTGGAGAAAGGCATTGGTTCTTGTATCTATCTTCCTGTTTCCTTTCCTTAGTGGGGTGGGAGGAGCGGTGTCCAGAGGAGGAGGCATATAGTAGCTTATGGTGGTCTTGTGGGCTGCTGTTTCTTACCCAGAACTGTGGCTACCACTATGGTTAAGCATTCTAGCAAACATAGCAAGCCAGAATAGAAGATTGAAACTGGCTCCCTAAGAAAGAAGGAGATCCTGGGGCATAAGCCAAGAGCATCCATGTGGACAGTTATGGAATCATGGATGTTAAGTCCATGTTATTGAGTATCTTAAGTCTAGAAATATATTTCTCAGTATGGAAATAAACAAGTGTTTTATTTCTTCTTTTAAATATATGTTCATCTATAAGAGGTGCATGTGTGTGACATTCTGCGACGGGAATAATTGCTAACGTTCATTGAGATCTTGCTGTGTACCAGACTCTTCGCTGTTTTACATGTTATTTAATCCTCATGGCAACTTATGACGAATGTGCTATTATTATCCACATTTCATGGATGAAGAAACTGAGGAGGACCAACCATGAAGATCCTATCTCCCGTCTTCTATATGATGAGGGCTCTGGGTGACATTGCCAGTTTTGGCGCCATGGCAATGAAGCATGATAGGGGATGTGGTAAACTGAGGCAGGATGGAGGCAGTCAGAGCTCGAGGACATGGCTATGATGAAAGATAGTGCTGGGGAGGGGTAGTGAGATGATGGAACTTGGGCATTAATACTTAGGACAAGCCAGATATCTGTGTTTCACTTCCCAATACTTAGGACAGCCAGATATCTGTGTTTCTCTTGCTGCTCACCATCGGGGGCCCTCAAGAGATAGCACTTAAATCCAGCTTATTATAACGTACCATTGGGGCAGGGGCCTCACTCACACCTGGCTGGGTGGGAAGGACCTAGGCTTAGCTCCCCTAGTTCTGTGAGAGTGGCTTAGCTTGAGCGAAGCTGGGCTTTCAGATGGACCAACCTTACATTAGCATTTCATTTCTCCCACCTGCTGTCTCTGTGACCCTTAGAATGTGACCTAACCCCTTTGGACCTCAGTGGATTTGTAAGGAAATTTACCTGTTCCAACATGCTCTGAAGTACATTTCTGGTCATTTTCTCTCTGTGAAATTTGGGTCAAATTATTTAACTGATTCTCAGTTTTATTGTGCATAAAGTGTAGATAGTGATAGTACCTGACTCATGGGGCTCTTTTGAGGATTAAATGAGATAATCCATGGAAGTGGCTTAGCACAGTGCATAGCACATAGTACACTCCCAGTAAATGTTGGCTGGTATCGTTGTTCCCACTGTACAGATGAGGAAATGGAGGCCCAGAAGTTTTCTCCAGACCCACCCTAGGTCACAGAGAAAGTGCTGGAACCAAGCCATGCGACACCTCCGATAGTAAATCTTGCATTCCTATCACTTTACCAAATTCTATTTCATTCATTCTTTTATGAAACATTTATAGGGTTTCCCTCAAGCTCTCAAGCATTAAAGTACTGGGCTCTTTGATGAGTCTTAAGGATTCAGTAATGAATAAAAAGGACACTTTCCCAACTTCTGTGGGAAGACAGAAAATAAATAAGGAAATGGATAAATAAACAATTTCAGAGTGTAACTAAGGAGTATGAGCACAGCCCCGTCAAACATCAGCAAGGTGGTATCATAGGGAATGACCTGAGGAGGGGGAAGGCTATTTTCCACTGAATGTTCCACGGGTCTTCTCTGAGAAGGTGGTGTTTGATTTTCAATACAGAAAATGCCGGGAGCCAGCCACATGGCACGCCAGGGCAAGAGCATTCTAGGCAGGGGGAACAGCAAGTGCAAAGACTCTGAGACCATCAAGAGCTTGGTGTGGGCCTCTGCAGGCTTCAGACGCTGACACAACTCTTGCCAGAAACCAGTTTAAGCCTGTCCTTTTGTGTCGAGGAAACCTTTCTTTACCTTTTCCCGACTGATCTGAAGTTTCCCTGACATGGGGAATGACCTGTGGCCATCTCCTTCTTACACTGTTCTCTCAAAATAAAAGTGTAAAAAGACATCACTGTTGTGTGAGGAAGGATGAAAGATGCCGTTTTGGCATCTGAGTGGGCAGAGCTCTGGCCTAGGGCCCCTTCTCTTTGTGGCCGGGCCCTCTGTGTGCCTGTCTGTCCACCTGTGAAATTAGGAGCTGGGCCAGACCATCCCTCCTCTCTTTAAATTTGTGAGAGCAGCAGAATCCCATGCTGTTTTTTGGGAAAAGAGACTTGCTGGCTTGGGTGGGACCACTTTTCAGGCTGGTGGGGCTCTCTAGCTGGTCTCCAAATTGAATTGTCTTCACCTGTTTCAACTGAAAGTGTTCTCTCTCCCTACCTCTTCAGCCTCTCCTTGATGGGCGAGACTGGGTGCTGACCCCACACATGGGCTCCTTCCTTCATCCCACTTTCCTCCCTGTCCCGATGCATCACATGTCTGCTTGCAAACGGGTTCTGGAGGCGGGGTGCTGGGGTGCGTGAACAGACGGAATCTGTCTGCCATGTCTCACTGTCTTCTCCTCTTTCCATGATGTGCAAATGGACCAGACAGAGGCCCAGGGCAGACTGCGTGGAGAAGCTGATCTGAACAGAGACTCTTGTTTCCAGGGGACACCTGGCACTCTTTGTGCCCCAGGAAATGTAGCTGAGTACTATGAAGGGGGATGCAGTTATGGTCTCATAGGATGTCAGAAGTCGAAGTGTTTTGGGAGAGGGTTTCACTTACTGCCTCTGTCACACATGAAGAAACTCTGGCCCTAGCAGCTTTGTGACTTGCCCAAGGTCACACAGTAGTAAGTGGTGACAAAAGCCTGGCTTTACCATGCAGATCAGCAGCATACGATAGTGGGCACTGCCAATCCATACGGGACTTGATGGACAAACTCAGACACAGTTACTTTAAAATATTTTGTTTGTTTTATGAAATTATGTGAGCTGAACATATATGATATAGCTCACTTTTCTGTTTCTAATTCATAGATTGGAATTAAATATTAATTTAACAGATACTTATTTGGCACTTACTATGTGCTAGGTGCTATTCCAAGTGTTTCCAAAGATTAAATTCACTCAATCCTCAAAACAACCCTGAGGTAGACACTATTACTATCCTAGTTTTACAGATGGGAAATTGAGGCACATACAGGTTAAATAATTTGACCAAGGTCATAAGCTAAACAGAAAGACCTTAGATACTGGCTTTGGAGTTCATAGCTTTAATCACTACCTCGTGGTATGGCTCACTGGGCAAAGAACATCATCCGCTTCCCAAGGTGGGCATGCCTGAGGACTCCTAATCTCATTAAAATCTCTAATTTATAGAGGAGAAAACTGAATCCTGGAAAGGGTGTAAGGGCATAAGATCAGGTTCTAGGTCATTGCCGTTTCTGTTAGTCCTGTGCTTTCTCCACTGCACTGTGCTGTCTTGGAAGTCTGAACACGTCTCTGGTCTAGAAGACACCCAGCAGCAGCAAGTTCATTATTCTCCCTTGAAGTCCCTTGGCTAACTTCCACCTTTGTTGTTTTCATTCCTGGATTTAATATAATGGGCCGCATTAACCTAAGTTGCCACACCAAGTCTCGGAGAGAAAGAAGCAAATGAACAGATCAGACACTGTTTCCCTGTTCCTTGGGGAATGACCAAGCCATCAGAGAGACATCATCTTATTTATTATAAATTCACTGTTCAAAGAGCTTTAAAACATTTTTTTTCTATTAGGAGTATTGTTTCTATCTGTGGAGTCCATGAGTGTTTGACATTGGATGACTTTATAAAACATTCTACTAATTGGATTTGTTAAAGCAAATAAATCAAACACTAATTGGAACGTGCCCTGCCATTATTTTTGCTTACTGAATTAGATATAATGGTGTGAAGGCCTTCTTATCATATTTGTGCACTTATTTAAACACCCCCCTGGCACACACTTTTGCAAATTCAATTAGATATTCAGAAAAGGAATTCAATTTATGCAAGGCTGGTTTACATTCGTTCCGGGGGCAAGAATCGGCTCCCCAAGATAGGCTGCTCATGATTAATAAGCCCCTTTTAGATATTGCCCTGCCTTCAACACATCTGTGGGCATGAGGGTGGAATCTCCATGATTTGGGGGCTTGGGGCACTTTCTCTTCAAAATGTATGTGTCCACAGAGCAGTGCTGGCTTCATGGGCATGCAGCCTGTGCAGTCGCACAGACCCCAGTGCTCAGAGGAGCCCATGCTTGGTTTAATGCTCTGTTATTGCCATCTTGATTTCTGTATAATTTTAAAACAAGAGACTCTGCATTTTAGTTTTGCACTGAGCCCCATAAATTTTGTAGCTGGGCCTACCGTAGAGGTTGCCTTGGTTTTCAGACCTTCTGGCCAAGGAAGAAGTCCTTGATTGAGGTCTTGGCTCTGCCCCTGATCTGGTGCATTATCATCTGAGTGTGTCATCCACTCTGGCCTTGGTCTCTTCATCTATAAAGTGAGAGTCCTACTTCTTACCCATGGCGAACACATGCCATAGTTTAGGTGGAATGCTTATTCAAGTCTGGAGAGTTAAGGTTCTTTACTCAATCCCTTACCCGAGGGCCAGGAGTGTAGCATCAGGAGACAATGGGAGACATTTTTTCTCATCCACTTCTTAGAGCAAGGGAGGAACTTTCTAGAACTGAAAATTGGGAGGAAACGGTCAACAGCATATGACATCAGACTCTCAAATGGTGATTCACAGTACTGTGTTAAATTTCAGTGACTGTTAAAATTGGAAATTTTTATGTTGTTTGAGCCAAGGTCAGCAAATTACAGCCTTCAGGCCAAATCTGGATGTTTACTGGTTTTTATATAGCCCACAAGTAAAGAATGGTTTTTATATTTTTAAATGGTTAGGAACATCAAAAAGAGTACTATTTGGGGACATGTGAAAATCATATGAAATTCAAAACACAGTGCCAATAAATAAAGTTTTATTAGAACACAGTCCTGCCCATTCTTTTTGTATTGTTTATGGCTGCTTCTGTGCCATAGTGGCATTGTTGGGTACTAGTGACAGGGACCATGTGGCTGCTGTGATAGGCAGAAGTCTAAGGTGGCCCCCAAGATCCAGACCTCTGGTGTACGGTGGACGTATCCTGCATAATCCCCATCCCTTGGGTAGAACTGTGAGTGTGATGGGTTTCACTCCCTCGATTAGGTTATGTTAGTGATAAAAGTGAAGGAATTTTACAGATGTAAAAAGGTCCCCAATCTGTTGATTTAAGTTAATTAAAAGGATGATTATCTTAGATGAACCAGATTGAATCAGATGAGTCCTTAAAAGGGCCGGGGCCCTGCCTGAAGGAGGATATTTGAAACATGGGGGGCTTAATGGAGGGGGCCACTTGGCCAGGAACTGAGGGTGTCTCTTAGGGGCTGAGACTGGCCTCTGGATGACAGCCAATAAGAGGATGGGGACCTCCATCTTACAACCACAGTAAACAAATTATGCCCCAGACCCCGCAAGCTCAAGAGAGTACCCCAAGGTCCAGAAAGAGACCCTGAGAGGAGAACCCAACTCAGCTGTGCCTGGACCTCTGCCTTAAAGAGACTGTAGATGATAAACAGGTGTTGTTTTAAGCAGCTAAGTTTGTGGTAATTTGTCATGCAGTGATAGGAAAACGAATATATCACATTATGTACTGAATTGTTTTCCCCATACGTTTTTATTTTATTTTACTTTGGGACAGGGTCTTACTCTGTCACCCAGGCTGGAATGCAGTGGCATCACCATAACTTACTGCAACCTCAAACTCCTGGGTTCAAGCTATCCTCCTGTCTCAGCCTCCCAAGAGTAGCTGGGATAGGCATGTGCCGCCACGCCTGGCTAATTTTTTAAAATTTTTTGTATGTTGCCCAGACTAGTCTTAAACTCCTGGCCTCAAGCGATCCTCCTGCCTCAGCCTTCCAAAGTGCTGGGATTACAGGTGTGAGCCACCATGCTCCGCCAAATTGTCGAAGCATTATCCCCCAGTGTGACTGTATGTAGAGAGAGGGCCCACAAAAAGGTTAAATGAGGTCATAAGGGTGGGACCTTCGTTCTTTAAAATTGGGAAGAGATACCAGAGCACATTCTTTCTTTGCACATGCAGACCAGGAAGGGCCCTGTGAGGACACAGTGAGGAGGTGGCCACCTGCAAGCCAGGGAGGAAGCCCTCTCCAGAAACTGACCCTGCATTACCTTGGTCTGGGATTCCTGGCTTCCAGAACTGTGAGGAAATAAACGTCTGTTTTTAAAGTCAACTGGTTTGTATTATTTTGTTATGGCAGCCTGAGCAGACTAATACAGCCCACAAAGCTGAACATACTTGCTCTCTAGCTCTTTATAGAAACGGTTGGACAACCTCTCAGTTAAAAAATAATAAAAAATACTTTGACCACATCCCTCTTCTCTGTGCCCTCTAACCATTTATTCTTGATATGTCCTGAGTCTGTCTGAATAGCTCACAGTGTGAGCTCCCTACACATCCATGGTGAGTATATGAGGCCCAAGGTGCCCCCTGCCCTCCCATGCATCTTCCTGCCTATCTTTGAGCCCCCAACTCCATTCCTTCCCCTCCCCATCATGCCATGGCCTTCACTGTGAATTGAAGGGGCAGCATCTACCCCCCATGATTTGACCTCCCAAACAGCCAATTGGCATCTAGGGCCCTGGCAGTGACTACGGGCAGAGGGCATGCAGACTGGCTCAATGCCATTCTTACAGGAATGGGTGAAGGCTTTGTAGCCACCTGCTTCCTTCAACTGGATCCTTTCAAGGTCAAGGTTAACCTCCCAGTTCATTGCCATGGCAACCTAGTATAATGGGTTAAGTACAGAGACTGAGCTATTAATAGTTGGGGTTCAAAGCCAAGTTTTGCCACTTGTGATTTGTGTGATCTTGAGCTACTTTTTAAAACCTTTCTATGCTTTAGTTTCTTTATTTATAAAATGGAGGCCAATTGTCACATCTGTCTCATGGGGTGGTTGTGGTAATAAGTGAGTTACTATTGGTAAACACCTAGAATGGTGCCAGGCACTGAGCCCTGGTTATCCTTACTGTCTCTCAGATCTAACTGGGATTTGTGAACACAGGGGCTTTGTGCTCAATAGCTCTCCGTTTCCATCTCTCTCCCTTGCATCATGATTACCTGGCCCTGCCAACCCTGCTCAAACCTGCTCATAGTTCACTCCTGAGCAGTCTGAGCTTCTGTTTGACCTGTAGCTAATACTCTCATTTCTCCTGTAACAGCTTCTTGGCCTTCCCACAGCCTCACCTCACTCTTCTTGCTTGCCTGTGGCCTGATGGCTTCTCCTTGGTTCATTCTGAGCCTTCCCTTCTCGCTCTGGTTTCAGAGTCTCCATCTGTTCTGGGCCTTCGTGGCATCAGGTAAATGTTCTTAACAGGTGCAGCCTGACCTCTGACTCTTGGTCCCTGCCCTGCTACAAGGCTTCTGCTGGGTTCACTCTGGCCCCCAAAAGAAGCCCACTGACAGGGGATAAGAGCCCCCTCTGTGGGCACAGCCTGGCTCCTCTACATGAGTGGAGGTGTATTTTAATATATCCAACCATTCCTTGAACAATGAAGGTCAAACAGGCCAGAATCTGAGGAAAGGGACCAATGTGGCATGTCTGTGTGTCCATGGAGCTTTGGGGCTTGGAGTTGGATGAACACAGTCCTGTGACTTCTGTCCCTTCCCCTCATATCCCCACTGCTGAGGTTTCCTCCAAGCACCATAAGGATGGGTGTCGAGTGGGCTACCAGAACTTTCAGTACTAGCTGCATATGCTAGTGCAGGGGGTGTTCTGCACATCCTCATCCATGGCAGATCACCGGGGCTTCTGGTCACATTTGTCACAGTTATCAGCTCTACCAGAAGTAGTACCTACCATGGAGGGCAACCTAAGACACTTTTTTCCTTCTTCTTTTTCTTTTTAATGTTTGGCCCAGTTTTCTTTCTTCACTTAGCTCCACTGCTAGATGTTAAAGGCACAACTTTGTATTCTGGAAACATCAGGGTGAGACCAGATTCTGTGAACACACACAGGCTGTTTGCAAGAGGGTAGAGTTGGAGCAATGGAAGGTGCCTGGGCTTTGGTACCATCCAGCCGAGGGCTAACATCTTGACTCCACTGCTTCATGGGGGTGATTTTGATACCACATCTGTAAAATGGGTACATTCAAAATGATAGGGCCCATGTTGAGGGTGAAAGATAATATAGATAAGGCCTGTACACGTTCAGCTGTCAATGAAAGGAGGTGTTGCTATTATTATCGCTGTATGTGATCTCACTCTTTTTCTTCAGCTGGGCAAGTCCTGTAGGAGCTCTGATGACATATCTCTATCCATAAAAAGGAGAGAGCAATGCTTCACTCTTAGAGCAGGGGTTGGCAAACCACAGCACCTGGGAAAAATCTGACCTGACACCGATTGTTGTAAATAAAGTTTTATTAGAACACAGCCACACCCATTTGTTGAGGTGCTTGGGTGCTTTTGCACTACAATGGCAGACTGGAGTAGTTGTGACAGAGACTGTGTAACTGCAAGGCTGAAAATATTTATTATCTTGTCCTTTATAGGAAAAGTTTGCTGCCCCCTGTCTTAGAGGGTGGGGGTATTGGAGTTACCTACATTCATATGCATACACACCTACGCAGCTCAAATATAGTGCCTGGCACACGGCAGAAGCCCACCAAATCTTTTAGTTCCTCTACTGAACTTAATTCTGCTCAAGAATACACAGGATCATATCTGAGAAATGCAGAGGCAGACACATTTATATTTTTATTGAATTCTATTCCTCTCTCATTTTCAAAAGAAGAGCTCATGTTTTTTAAAAAAATTCTGATTGACACTATAAACTTTATTTATGCTTTAATGTATCCTAAAGTGTGTATCCTGCACTATTTTTACTTCCCTTACAGATGCTGATATGCTATACATTACCAAACCCAAATGGATTTTCAAAATCCAATTTCCTTGCTACAGTTTTCCATTTCTCTGTTGACTTTTTATGTTTGATTCACATCAGAGCATCTGGGGCCATTCCCACATTTTGACCTCAACCTGCCCAGGGAAATAGTCCTCTGTTCAAGTCCTTGGCCAGTGGCTGTACTTCCCTGTCCTCTTCCAGTTATGTGCATCTTCACCAGACCAGGACTTGTCCTCTGGAGGCTGAGCCTAGCTCATGGGGTGGGGGTAGGTTTATGAGGTTTTGTTTCTCCAACCCCCCCCCGCCAAAAAAAATGATTGTGGTGAGGTTGTCATTAGTTAAATGGGGCCACCTGCTCTTCAGATCTGAACAAGGTTAGCATCCAAATGAGTGTCTTTTGGGAATCTCTCCAACCATGTCTCCCCTAAGTAGCCTGCCATAAACAACTGCAGCAATGACTGGGGTCTTTTTTTTTTTTTTTTTTTTTTTTGTCAGTGTTATGGTTCTTAGGAATTGGACCAAGAAAAATAGATGTAATTTTTGAAGGAGCAAGAGGAGCTGCAATGAGACTCAGTATCATGGGTTGGGATGTTTCCTGCTCTGGGTCCAGGGAACACTTGGCTTCCTTTTCTCCTCCTCCCCTTGGTGGCTCTCAGTGCCCACGGCACTGTGGCTGGTGCTTGGGCTGGCAGTGTGACTCCTGAGAGTTCCAGTCCTTCTGATTCTCTGGAATCCTTAACTGTTACAACTGGAAGGTTCCTTGCAATCGTTTTTTCCAGTCTCTTGCCTTGAACCCAGAAAATGAAGGCTCAGAAATGGGGAAGGAATGTGAGCCAGAGAGCTTGGACCCAGCTGCATGTCAAGTGCTGTCAGGTGTCCAGACTTGGGCTCATGGAAACTCTAGTTCTCAATCTGTTGGTTGAGAGGAAGAAAATCCTCTTAAAAAAGACTTATTAGGTATATTTTATCTCCTGAATGGTTCTTAAAACTTAGAACAACAGGGAGCAGGTGTCCAGACTGCATTGGGTTGAGCCCCAATGAGTTACTTTTCCTGAATTGTGTGTTTGGGTGATGCTATCAATTTATATTGAGAATGGTTATGAGAAACAGTCTCATGAAATTGGCCACACACCCCTTGTGCGGATGTTGTTTCATTATGGGATATGTGGTTTCTGTTACGATTATTCCTGCAGAGAAGTTCTTGGCTGATCTAAGTGCCTGGAATGGTTGCCATTTTCCTGAGCAATTTGGCTTTCATTGTATGAACACAGAGTGTCCGGTACCTGGCCAGGTTTTCCTTTTTCTATCGGGTGTTAGAAGCTCAGAGCCAAATATGTAGCCCCCTTTTAACAGACAAACATGGGGAATTATAGCATGGATTTGCAGTTTCTCCTTCTGTCCTGTTTATTTTTTCTTTTCCTGCCCTCAATTTGATTTTCACCACCATGCTGGACGCCTGCTTTTGTGTTTATCAGGCTGCTGTGGCTGGACCACTGACCAGTTAGACAGCATCCCTTGAAATTTCCTGCTTTGTGGGGAGCCCAGGAGCTCCATGGAAAGATCATGAACCATGTTTACTGCTGGGATTCAGACATGTGTGAGTGATAAAAGTGAAGAACAGAAGCCCGTTTCTAGAAACTCTCCTGTAGGAGGGACATTAAGGCCCCCACGAGTGATGACAAATTCTAGCAGAGTGGGATGGAACTGAAAGCAGGACCTGAATATCCTGAAGAAATAGTGGCTCAAGATAGAATGAGAGGCTGCTTTTAAATCCACTGTAAGTGAGCTCCTCTGCAGGGGAAAGAGAGGACTGTAATTTGAAAATAAAAATTGGGTCACGGGAGTCCCAGGCCTGCTGCTGTGAGACCCTAGAATCAAAAGAAGGGAAAAGCATTTGCTCACTGGCTACAGATTGAAATGGCCACCGCAGCTCAGCAGGTGGGAGCAGCAAGGTGGTCTGGAGAGTGGCTGTGAAGAAAAGGCAGGTCCCTAGTCTTTACAGGGCCAAGACCTGTCAGCGGCTAGCTCAGGAGTAGCTGATGCGTCCACCGTGACTAGGCAGAGGCAGGGAGGTGAGGGGTGGACCACTGATCCAATGAAGTAGGAACAATTGTTAATGTGACCTTGCCTAGAATCTGTAATCTGGGATGCCTAGAGGTATAACTGTGAGCTCTGTTAAATCTTGTCTAGAAGAAGAGAATTTGGTTACTTAAACCATTAACTAAAATAAATGAATAACTTCTTTCTTTGAGCATCAACGCCTCTGTATGAAAGCATATTTCACATTGCACCTTCAGTGTATGTTGGTGTCCCCCTCTTTCCCTCTACTCTGTGCACTTGGTCAGGGTAAATGATCAGATTTTCCAATTCTGCACCCTGCATAGAGCTCATAAAAAAGAAGACCTCTGTTAAATGTTTCTAGAAGAAGCGAGAGAATGGATTCAAATGGGAGAGACCCAACCACCTTGGAAGCCCTTTATCTGCCTGGTCCCCTCCAATTCCCTTAGAAGTGAAAGACTTCATACTTGGTTGGGGGAATGATTCTCTCTCTGGTCTATTAGAAAGAGCATGGGCTCTGCAGTTAGGTTACCATGGATTTAATATTGGCTCTACCACCTCCCTTCTGTGTGGCCTGAGCAGGTCATTTAACCCCTCACTGCATCAATTACTTTATGTTTAAAGCAAGGGTAAAATGTACCTCATACAGTTGTGAGGATTAAGTGAAAGCTAATGAGATAGCGTATGTAATCAGTGTCTAGTGTATTGCCTGGCTCAGAGCAAATGCTTGAGAGAGCATGCTTCTGTTTAATATTTATTTTTTTAAATCACTCTGTTGAGGTATGACCCACTTGCTGTATTACTCAAGTTGTCCAAGTCTCTGCTGTGGTAACAAATAAACCCTAAGGTCTCAGTGGCATATGACAAGAAAAGTTTGTATTTTGCTCCTGAAATGTTGAATGCTGATATTCCTGGTCAGGTGACTCTTTAAACAGCCCTTCTCCAGTATCTCAGGAATCTAGACTTTTTTCTTCCTTGGATGCTACTGTCTTCAACCAGAGCTTTGAAGGTTCTCAACAGCGGGGGAAGGTGAGAAGGAATGTTTGTAAGAGATTATTTGTGTGGGCTAGTCCTGAAAATGGTGGATGTCACTTTGTTACACATTTTCAGATTTTGCCACATGGTCTTCCCTAGATGAAAGGTGGCCTGGAAGCATAGCATTCTTGTGTGCACAAGAACAAAGGATGAAACTGTTTGCTGTATGCATAACATTGTCCTGGCCGTGCTTTCCTTCTCCCACTCCCTTCTCCGGTCCTGGAGGCTGATCTCAGTTTAGGATTCTCAGTCAGCTTTTCCCAAGAACATTTGGGATGCTGCAGGCTCTCCATGCATATGAATTGCAGCATGTCAGGGTCTGTTGCTGATGGCGTTGACCTGATTCACTTGTCTCCTGCATGCTGGGCTCTGGTGAGGAGTTGACAATGTAGGGAAAGGGGGTTGGCCTTCTTGGAACAAACAGAACTGCTTCACTTCTGCTGTTTTTGTTTTGATTTTAAATAGAGTGTGTTGTATTTTCATATCTGGAACATACATTCTGCTATTTTGGTCAGAGAAGGTTTAGAGAAGTGATTTTTGGAAGATCATTTGGAATTTGTCAGACAGGCAATGCGAAGAAAGGAGAAGGAGCTTTCTAGGTAGAGGGGACAGGTGTGAAGTTTGGAAGGGCAGGTGGAGCTCAAGGCTTGGAAGGGCAGGTCCAATAGTGTGGCTCACCATCACTCGAGTCCAACTTGGTCTGTGTCAGGCATCTCATTGGCAGTTATTGGTTCATTGATCAGCACATAGTTATTAAGCCCCTACTATGTGCCAGAAGAGTTCCCAGGCATTCTGGAGATTACCTTCTAGTGGAAGCTGGTCTGTTATCTTCCTTCTTGCCTTTTGAGGGTCCTCTGTCCCCATTATATCTGGGATGATGTCTCCTCTGTCATCTGGTCCTCACTTTTCTTCTTGTCTCCTCTGACTTCCATCTTTGTCTACAGATCCTTATCCATCCACACTGGCCATTACCTTCTTCCCTCTGCACCAGTGACGCATGGCTGCTGTGTGTCACCAACTATCACGGAGGGCTGGGGTGTTGTGATGGCCACTGTAGCACAGGACACAGAGCTGTGTCCAACTCGTGGTCAGAAGGCTCCCCAGACCACTCCAGCTTAGTCATCCTCTCGCCTACTCCTAACTGCAGCCTCCCTAGCACACACTGGAATGTGTAATTTTTCATTAGTTTGTTTGTTTACTGTCAGTCTCTCACTAAATCATGACAGATGCCTCTTTTATAAGCCATTGTGCCTAGGACTGTGCCTGGTCAACAGTAAGTACTCAACTTAATCATTGTTGAATTAGTTTGAGTAAGTTTAAGGAAATACTTGGTCCCTACCAGTGCATCAGCTACTTCACATCCCCAGACATTTTTCACTGGCTGTCACCTTCTGTGGGTTTCTGCTTTTCACTGTGCTTCTTGGACCTCTCTCTCTCTTTCCCTTCCTTTCCTCTTTAGCTGTCTACGTACCCTCCAATCACTTTCTGTTCCTGTTTAGTGGAAAGCAATATAATACTCTCAACTCCTGCATCACCAAAATAGGTCCAGTCCTCCTTTGCCTAGCTCAAGAATTATTGGGGTGCTGTCTTAGTCCATTCAGGCTGCTATAAGAAAATTTCTTAGACTCGGTAATATATAAAAAATAGAAATTTCTTGCTCACAATTCTGGAGACTGGGAAGTCCAATATCACAGCACCGGCAGATTTGGTGTCTGGTGAGGGCCTTTCTATGTGGTGGAAGTAGTGAACAAGCTCCCCAGGGCCTCTTTTATAAGGGCAGAGCCCTCATGGTCTATTATCTCCCAGAGGCTCCACCTCTTAGTACCATTGCATTGTGGATTAGGTTTCAACATATGAATTTTGGGGGTGACACAAACATTTAGACCTTAGCAGGTGCTAAAGGCCAGTTCTCCAGGGTTTCCAGCAAGAAATTAAAGTGGAGAAAGCTTTTCCATCACAGGTTTTCTTTTACAGTGTTTTGACCAAATTCTGTATCAAATCTGTCAACAGGACTTCCACCACCACCATCCAGAGGAAATCCCAGATAGGGTGCAGAGGAGGGATTTGGTCCTTGGCAGCTGATGGGAGACAATGGTGTGATGTTACATGAAACTGCAGATACAGGCAGGGGCTAGTGTGGGGTGGTTTCTGCACATTGAGTGGAGCTGTGTTTGGACGTTGTCTTAGTCTGCTCGGGCTGCTATAACAGCATACTACAACTGAGCAGCATATAAAAGAAATTTCTCTCACAGTCCTGGAAACTAGGAAGTATAAGATCAAGGCACTGGCAGATTCAGCATCTGGTGAGGGCCCAGTTCCTGGTTCATGGATGGAGGCTTCTCCTTGTGTCCTCACATGTTGGAAGAGGTGAGCTAGCTTTCTGGGGTCTCTTCAAAGGGGCACTAATCCCAATCCCTCATCTTCTAATCTCCTTCCAAAGGCCCCACTTCCTGACACCATCACCTTGTGGCTTAGGGTTTCAGCATGAACGGGGGGCGGGGGGGTGGAGGATGCAAATACTCAGTCTATAGCAGATATTGTCCTGTGTGTGTTGGGGAACCTGTGAGTGTTTAAAGGTGGGGGACAGTCATGTGATGAGATCTCTGAGCACCAAGGAGACAAGAAAGGGACAGTGGAAAAGATGGACTGGGGTGTGAAGCTGGGGTCTAACAGCTGGGAGGCTGCTGTAGAAGTCAGTGCAGCACTGCCTCCCTGCCTTTGTGGATACGGTGGGCCCACCTGGAGTGCCATTCCTCCCACCCTCTGCCCCTGGAGATGCTGCCATCCTTCAGAGCCCTGTTCTATCCTCCTCCTCTTCCTCCCTTTTCTCCTCCAGAATATAGTAGGCTCCTGTTTTCCTGGACAGACCAGCATTTCCTAGTTGGAGCCTCCATTTACACCCCACGTCCTTCTCAATGTCACCTTGAGGTGACTTACAGCCTGTGGCATATGCTCAGTGAATCCTTGTCAAAATCAGATGGATATAACTTATTGTCAAACAGTGGATGGTTTGACCTTTAAAGTTAAAGTGAGAAGCTCTAAACAGGATCAGCATTGCCTTTTTTATTTTCCAAGTGCCTGGTTGTCTAATTTCTCACAAATTTGATTCTTACTCCATGAGAAATGATTTTTCAGGCTGCTTTTACAGGGAAGGGATGGGCATTCAGAACGTATTCTGTGCCTGTTATTTCCTATATGGTATTCCATTTAGTTTTCATGATATTTCTGTAAGGTAGATGTTCACCTCCATATTACAGGTGAGGAAACTGAGATGCACAGGTGTTAAGCATCTGGCCTGAGCTCACCCAGCTTTGCAAAGGTGCTATGTGTCTGGTTTTGTTAGACTTTGAAGCTAGTGCTCTTTCTGCTGCCTCTCAGCATCTCTCCCTGTTGTAGGAAGCAATTACAGAGGCATGCCCTGGCATTCATTTTTCCTACTTAGAATGAGACGTTGCTGTTTACTTTCTCAGGAAGGAAGATTAAAATCAATGTAACTAGCCTTATTAACTTTTTTAAATAGCAGGGCCTGCAGATGCCAGCGCCTTTCCTGAGAGCACCAAAGCAAATATAAAAATCCAATTTGCTCGCCCTTTTTTTTTTTTTTAAATCTTCTCCAGAGTTTAAAATTCAAAGCTGTAAATGAAGAGCCGATGAGATGGGGATAATGGACGGAGTCTCAGACACAGGAATTTATTTACCCATATCTCTTTGTCTGCAGGTGGCTGTTCCTTTGAGGAGCACTACAGCAACTGCGGTTACAGTGTGGCCCTGGGGACCAATGGCTTCACCTGGGAGCAGATTAACACGTGGGAGAAACCAATGCTGGACCAGGCGGTGCCCACAGGTACGTGATCCATCCTGTTTGGGGCTGTGATGGGGATACCAAGCTTCTACCATGACTCACGGGGGACGAACTTCCTTCTGGATTGAGCTGTCTGGGAGATGGCTACAGAAACTCTGTAGGTAGTGAATTCCCCACACACAGAGGTGTTCAAATCAAGGCTAAGTGAATTCTTCAGGGTGTAGTAGGAATCATATGTCACCTGGATTCAGGGACCTTTAGGATATTTTTTAGCTTTGAGATTATAAGCGTTAGCTACAAGTTAGGGCATCACTGGGTTTTGCTTGGGAGCCTGATGGTTGTGGGATTTTAGGAGAAGAAAGAGCTTCTGAAGAATTTGAGGTCACTTCTTTTCTTCATGGCCACACAGACACAAGTTGTATGTATGTAGGGAGATTTCCACAGTCAGAATGTGACCTGTAATAAGGTTAATGTCCTGACATCCCGAATACCAAGCTTATCCTTAACCAGAGTGGCTGAGGCCTAATGTGAGTTCTTGATGGACGCTGCATGGGCAGACCTAGGAGAGGTGCCCCTGCTGTGCTTTAGGGGAAGTAGCCAAAGGAGGTACACTCAGGAGAAGACATTTAGAGTGAGCAATACCTGGGTGAGGTGAATCTTGAAGAGGCTTACCTGGTGATGTAAACCAGGAATGTTTCAGCTCTGGGAAAGTTCAGATCATCTCTCTGATTGATATGATCCTGGCTGCAATTGTGAAGTCACTTAGTTGTTGGAAATGGGAAGCCATTTTTTACAGTTTCCCCCGACCCGGTTCCCTCTAACCCACACCTGTCTTGGTTTTCACGCCCCACCCGCCCTCGCCTGCGCTCTTGCTCAGTCTCAGCTCTCTCAGTGCACTCTGGCCATTGCACCCTGGAGTCCTTCAGGCTGGTTCTCTGCTCTTCCCATTATGGCCCAGCCACTCCCATGCTTTCAGATGCCGCCTGCATACCGGCGATCCCAACGTTCACACTTCTTGCTTACACAGCTCCCAGAAACTTAGACGTATACAACGCTGCCCAGCTGCCATGTCTTCTTGGCCACCTCTGGGGCATAGGGTTTTCCTGGATGCCACTGAGCTGGGGAGGGTGTGGCTTCATTGACTTGAGTTTGGCTCCAATGTGGGGGGCACTGGATGGCTCTATATAGTTCCTGTTAAGGGCATAAATTGTATAAGTTTCTCCTGAGGGTTGATGCAAGCCTTAGGTATCTAAAGTTGGGCTCTGGTACAAAATTGAGCATTTCAGATCTGGTAGGATCTTCCTTGGAGGGAGCAAAGTGAGCCAAAACATTTGCACATGCCCACTAGTAAGGTGACACGAAACAACCTCTATGTCTGTTGCCCAGTCATATTTTTCCCTAATCATATTTTTTAATAATGCTGACTTTACTCTCAAAAGTGTCCTGGTTTAGATGATAGGATCACCCATCCCATTTAGGGACTCCAAGAGTCCAAGACATCTCTGCTTAAACATATCACATCTGCTCTATTCTGCATGGTTATCTTTGATATTGGCCAAATAAATCCAGATCTTATAGTGTGTATGCATGTGTGTATAGGTATGTGTGTGTATGCATATGCATGTGTGTGTTTGTGTATGGGAGGGTGTGTGTGTGTGTGTGTACACGCTCACATATGCTCTTTCTGCTCACCTTTGGCCCACTTGACGCCCTGTAGGGTCTTGTCGGCTCTCCAAACTCAACATCTCCAAAATGGATTTCTTGATTCTCCCATTCCCCCTTCCCTACTGACTCACTCTCCAGCTTTCCTTGTCTCAGAAAAGCACACTTCACCTGCTCTGGCGCTGATTCAGAAGTCCAGGGGCCGCACTTCTCTCTTTCCTCTCTCTCACCTCCTTTTCCAGTCAATCTTTGCTCTGCCATTTTGCCTGCTGAGTATATCTTGTTCCTGCCTAAGTCCCTGCATCTTTCCCACCACTGCCTGATGCACACAACCATTGGATCTCTCCTGGGTAACTGGAAACATTTTTAAAAGGCTCCTTGACTTACTCTTTAGACTTTTATCCATTCTCCATGCAGAAGCCAAAGAAATTATTCTAGACCAGGCATGGTGGTTCATTCCTGTGATCCTAGCACTCTGCGGAGGCAGGAGGATTACTTGAACTCAGGAGTCCTAGACCAGCCTGAGCAAGAGAGAGACCCTGTCGATAGAAAAATTAGCTGGGTGTGGTGGTATGCATCTGTAGTTCCAGGTACTTGGGAGGCTGAGGCAGGAGAATTGCTTGAGCCCAGGAATTTGAGGTTGCAATGAGCTGTGATGACACCATTGCACTCTAGCCAGGGCGATAGGGCAAGACTCTGTCTCAAAAAAAAAAAAAAAGAAAGATTATTCTAGAATATAAGCACGTTCTCCTTCCTTGGCCTTACTCTTCTCTTCTGCTTCAAGCCTTTCTCAGGCTTCCTGTTGCTCCTAGAAGGAAGACCAATCCCTACTGTGGCCTCCAGGGATCTGAGGGCAGCTCCTACCTACACCTCCAGGCTGTTCATGTCCCACATCCCACTGTGCTCACTTTGCACTGGCTTCTGTCAGTTGCCAGAATGTTATGACTCTCTCTTGCCTCAGGAGCTCACATAAGACTGTCACTCTCCACGGAAGCTTTCCCCCACCCCACTCTCTCGTGCTTCCTCTTCACATCCCGGCCTGGGTCAACTCTGCGTGACGCACCCTGCGCTTTTCCTCAGCAACATGCTTCACAGCTGCTGTCGTTCGTTCAATGTACGTTTACCCCCAGGTGAAAAGTTCCATGTGAATAGGGACCATGACAATCTTGTCCTCAGCTTTATCTTCAGTGCCCAACTTGGTGCATCAGACACAGTATGTATTCGTACTAAATAACGTTTTGTTGTGTGGATGCATGAATACATGGGCGAATAGTCTTTATCAGGTGTTTTTTTCTAAATGAAGGAATGAATGAGAAACATTATTAAAAGCCTTTGGTGCCTCTACTACCTGATCACAAATTTTCATCTTTGCTACTGTCCTTCCCATTTCACAGACTAGAAAACCAAGGTTCCAAGGAGCTGAGTGAGATTGCTGCTTCTCCCCTGTGCTACTCTCTCTCCAGAGACACGACTTTTGCTTCTAATCTTAATTTTCTAAGCCCCTCATTACAACACATTGTCATTTCATAAATATTGGATAGTGCTAATATGATCTTCTGGGCTTTTCTAAATAGAGGCATTTGGTAATGATCACTGAAATTATTCTGACATAATGTGCCAGTGGATCTCAGTGGCTCTGTGTGCTTCGTAGGCAGAGAGGCATGAAAGTGAATTTGGATTAGGCGAAACTGTTTGTTCTTCTCATGGGCAAGGGCTGAGATCTTACTTTTCCTTCTGTAAAGCCAGCGGTTCTCACCTTCTTAGAAACCTAGCTTTAGTCTATTTGTTCAGATATTCCATAGCCTTTACGGATCCTTGTCTGTGTGACAAGCTCTGTGCTAGACTTGGTCCAGGTAGGTCCCTCTGGTGGCCTCCCTTGGCACACAGCATGAAATCTGAACCTCACCGTGGCCTGCAAGGTGCTGCATCATCCAGTGTTTTCTAGCTCTTTTTCTTCTTTCTCAAAATGCTCCACACACATTGGACATTTTTGGTTCCTTGGGCATGTCAGATTTTTTCTGGCACAGGCCCTTTGCACATGCTGTTCCTGCTCCCTGGCATTGTCTTCTCCACTCTTCACTCAGCCAGTGTCTTCAGTCTCAGTTCACGACAACCTCCACTTGTCTGTCTGTCTAACTGAGGGCTCCCTCGTTGTTCCCATGCATGACATTCTCTTCGATTTCAAAGTCCTCATGGTGGACATTTTTGCAGGTCAGCATATTCCAGTCTCACACCCCAGCTGAGTGACCCTGGGGCCTCAAGCCCTCTGCCTCAGTTTCCTTATCTTTAACTTGGGCACCAGCATGAGATTGAAATGGAGGATGTCTGTATGAGTGTGAGCTGTCTGCATGGCGTCGGGCTTAGTCGATGTTGGTTTTTCTAAATATTTTCTGGTTCTTACAATTTCTAGGACTGTAAGTCTAAGTCTCCCTCAGACCCTGCCCCTCCTTCAAGCTTACTGGTTCCCAGATGCTGCTTTATAAAGGAAAACTGCCCAGCAGGTGGTTTGCTGTGGGTCCCCACAGGCCAGAGGGGCTTTTCAATGCACAGAATACCCTGCTGCCCTGAGGGCATGGGCGTCTTCTCCAGCTCAGCTTTGTGAAGCCTCACACAACCACTGACACACTCTTTTCTATAAGGTCCAGGGCTGAGAAAGAGACACGTGAAGCCTCATGTGTGGCAAAATGTTGTTTATTTTGAGCATGTGGGTGCAGATGGTGGAGGCCAAAGAGTGTCCACCCTGAGGGAGGGGAAAGCCTTGGGTTTTATAGAGGGTTTCTTTGAGGGAAGTGAGGTCTTGGGCCAGAACAGCCGTTGCAATAAAATTTTTTAAACCACCAATTTCTGGGATCCCTGTGTCTGTCTCATCCTGCAGAGATAAGGGAGGGGGGTAGTTTCATCCATATCCGGGGGGATAGGAATGCCGGCGTCTGCAGCTCTCTGTTAGATTTTGCAACCTCGGGGGACTCTCCAGACTCCTGTGGCTATTGTTTTACCAGCCTAAGTTTTCCATTAACCGCATTCCGTCCTATACATACTTTTTGGGTTTCCACCTGAAACAAACCTAACATTTTCCTCATCCCTCTCCATGGGAAAAACTCTTGGCCTAGCATTCAGGCTTCAGACTAGGTTTCCTCCACCTTATCTTTACTGGGGCTGTCACAGAGAATGGGGGTTACTACACTCACAAACCCTCTCTCCGGGCCTCTGTCCCATCCATGGAACTCACTGCAGCTACCACCAGTTCCTGGCCCTGCCTTCCCCATCCTTGGCATAGGTTTCAGCAAGGCCACCCTGAGGTGCAGCCCAGAGCCCAGCAGGGGGGTCTTCGGGGGTTGGAGGAAGATGCAAGTGCTGTAGGTGTCCTTTTAAAAGAGCTGAGGCCAGAGGTAATGGGGCTTGGGAGACTTCCTTCTATTTCCTTCTAATGCTTGTACCACATTCTTTTAAACATCAGGAATGAACTAGGGTTGACTCTCAGGCTGCATTCTTGGGTGCACAAGAAATGCTGCACTTATTTCTCTTTATTACATCAACTTGAATCTGACCCTGAGCCCCTAGGGAGTTGAGGCATTAAATTATAGTCACTATTGGGGCACCTCCCTCCCCAGGGTTCTGTGAATGTCCAGGGGACTTGAGCAGGCCGCTATGTTTTACTCTGAGAAGCCCATTGCTGCATTTGCTGAGGTCCCTTCTGGTCTAGTGATTCACTGCTTCCTTCCCAGGCTGGGAGCCCAGGGCACCACCCCACATCGTTCCGGGGCCTGCCCACCCCTCAGGTACTGCCACTGAGCAACGTGGCACCAGTGGAGCCATCTTGTCTCCATACCCGGTGGGGGAACGTCTCTCTCACCTTCTTAGCTCTCAAAGACACACAGAGCCCAGCCCTTCTCAGCTCCACAGCATACTCTCTGCAGCCAGTGTAGACTTTACAAAAACAAAGGAGGAAAGAAGGAAGCCTTGACTTCAAGCAGCATCTTCTCTGTGTCCTGCACACATTTCTAGAGCAGAGAAACACAAGGAGCCAGTTAGTTTCCTGACAAGGGGCAGGAGTTGGGAGAATGCTCACACGACAGGAATATCTCCACCAAGCAGTGTGCAGTGAAGTAGCACAGCCTCCAGGGTGGGACTGGGGTTTCCTTTCACACCACTGCTCCCTTGGCGGTGGGTTCCTGCCTTGCTCTAATGGCTGATGTTTTAGAGAGAAGATTGGGGTCTATTATGGGTTGAATGGTATCTCCCCAAAAGATAAATTGAAGTCCTAATTCCTGATACTGGTGAATGGGATCTGATTTGGAAATAAGGTCTTTCTAGATGTAATCAAATTAAGATAAGGTCCTGCTGGTCATACCGAACCCTAACCCAGCATGACTGGTGGAGGCAGAGAGACACCCAGGGACACAGGGACGGAGGCCACGTGAAGATGGAGGTGGAGACTGGAGCGTCCTGGCTACAAGGCAGGGAACGCCAAGGATTGTCATTAGACACAGAAGTTAGGAGAGGCAGGGAAGGAGTCTTCTCTTGAGCCTTTGAGGAGAATGTGCTCTGATTTGAAATCAGCACCTTGATTTCAGACTTGTAGCTTCTAGAACTGTGAGAATAATTCTCTGCTGTCTTAAGCCACCCAGCTTGTGGAAATTTTTTACAGCAGCTCTAGGAAACTTAAACCAAGTCAATGACACTTCAGTCCCCTGACCCCACTTCCTTTTCCAAATGAGAATTCATGCAAGAGCGCCGTAAGTGTTAGAACCTTTGCTTTTGTTTGGAGGGATCTGGCATTTCCTACCCAAGAATTGGGGTAGGTATTTTCCCATAGAACATGTCACCTACTGTGCCACCATCCCATGAGTTCAGAGATATGGTCACCCCTTTAGTTTTGAGGAAACTGAGTCCCAGAGAAGTGAGGCAACTTGTCCAAGGTCATATGAGTTTTATGTGGCAGAGGAGCCAGGTTTGGAATCCAGGCTAGAGAGATATATATTGTATACATGGTGCTGTCATCAACTAAGCATCTTTTAAAATTATTTCTATTTGCAGTCATGATTTATGATGGCAAAAATAATGTGTATTCATTGCAGAGCACATGCACAATAGTGATAGCTATAAAGAACAAAATGAAAGTCATGTTTCCACAAACTCACATAAATATCTATTTTTCTATTTAATGCTATTTTTTCAGCATTTTCTCATGTCATTAAATATTCCTCAAAAGCAAGCTTTCTAAAGGCTTCATAGTTTTCCACTGCAGTGAGTATTCCACGATTTATTTAACCACCCTGTATTCTTGCATATTTAAATTCCTCCCAGTTCTTCACTCCTAAATCACATTGCAGTGAGTGTTCTTGTACACACATCTTTGCTCATCTCCAATAGGAGTTATCAAATTTGCATTCATATATATAAATATCTGTGTTCCCTTATGTACCAAAAGCAGAATGGTTGTATATTATCTTTGAGATCTAGAGGAAGAATATCATTACATGTCAAACATGGAATCCTGGAAATTTTCCCATGACTTGATGGTCAGGAAAATACGTTGAAGTGCTAAACACAAGTCAGGCACTGGTGATGGTCCCCCGATTGCAGCCCGTTTTAGCTCTTTGCTTAAGTACTGGATGGAGACCTTCTGGGTTTAGCAGGAATTATGTTTGAAATAATGTCAACCAGAACAGTCCAAGCATTGGCCAGTAAAGGGGGAGGTGTGGATATTAGCTGTAAAAAGCAGGGTGGGCTCTCCAGTGCTTACTGGATAAATTGCAAGCCTGTTCATGGTTTGTGTATACAACTAGCTTCCATTCACGTAGGCAGGGACAACATTTTATTTTTATTTGTAGCCACAGTGCCGAGACTTTTTAGGTAGCTGTAAATGTTTGTTAAATGAATTGCTCTTATTAGAATTGAACTTTCTCATGATCCAACCCCAGTATCTGTCTCTAGCCTCAGTCTTCTCTCTCCCCTATCCTGTTCCCTTCCCCATCTCTGTAATCATGTGAGAAAGTTCTTCACGTTTATGTTTAGAGAGTCCAGGCTCCAACCCTGCTTCTTGATTTTGGGAATCTCCCATCGTGTTGAGTCTATGTGGAATGCAGCACTTGCTAGAAGGTGCAGGTGCCAGATACTCACCACTTCTTGGCAGCCTGAGCATGGCTGGACAGGTGACCTGGACCCAGCCAGCTGGACCCTCGTCTAGGAAGAATAAGCCAGAAGCCAGAGGCTTGTGAATTGGGGTGTCCAATGGTAGTGGTGGTGTCTGGCAACACTGTTTACACTAAAAGAGCTTGCTGGACTTCCTGCTTGTTGGTCTGCCAGAACTGCCTTGCTTTCTGCATGTTTTTCAAGTCTGATATTCCAGTTTCCTGTGCATAATAAGGTTCCCAGTGTTTTTCCAGAACATTTCTGTTTTTGAGAAAGATGGTCATAGTTGATGTCTCTTGTTTCTGCCACAAGCTCTGCAGGTCATAGTGTCATGCCTTTGCACTTGCTGACCCCTCTGGCTAGGGCACACCTCCTGTTCCCCTTCCTCCTATATCACAACCCTGCACAGATGCACCTCCTCCAGGAGGCCCTCCCTGACTCTCCTCCCAGAACTCACCTCTTTCCCATGCTTCTGTTGCTCAGTTTACCACATGTTGTCTCTGATTTTCCACCAGGGCTATGAGCTGCTCCGGGCTTGGGCTGCCTCTCATTGCTGAACTCCTTGTGCCCTGCGTGGGCCCTGGAAAAAGGCAGGTGGTCCATATGTGGACTACGTTGTTGTGAGGTTTATTAGTATTGGGAAAGTCAGAAGAAAATGATTTCAGGAGAGCCCTGGGGAGGCTCCTGCTTTTTGACATTTTCACGACACCTAGGACATCTGTGGTTTTTGTATCTTGAGTGCCAACTCTCAGCTTGATGTGGCTGTGGTCAGGGTGGGCCACTGGTCTCAGGCCCTGGTTGCTCTGGGTCTTCTGCTCTGGAGTTGATCTCAGGATCCTTGGGGCAAATAAAGGGACATGGGGGATTATCCCTTCCTTCCCTCTGGGAGCTGCTTGTGACCTGTGAGAAGCTCCCTCTTGGACACATGGGATGCATCCCCACCTGACCCACTGTTCCTTTAATGGAAGGCCTGCATTAAAGTGGTCTGAAAGTGTGGGCCTTTAAGTATTCTTAATCACTCCTGATACTATTATTGATTGTTTTAAAGCTGTAAGCTCTTAGGTTCCCATTTAGCCACTGTTGAATCAATGCATTTTTTTCTTTCTCCTTTAATAAAATATTATATATTCATTCATAAAAATACTGTTTGTACATATGTTACCTCTCTCCATCCCCATTTCAGTTCACCTAAATATCACTGTTAACATATTGATGCGTATTGAGAGAGAGGGAGAGAGAGGGGGAGGGGGGAGAGAGAGAAAGAGAGAGAGGAAGAGGGAGCAGGAGGAAAAGGAGGAGGAGGACGTGAGGCAAAGAGAGAATATATGTAAGTGGTGATAGTGATGAGAAGTGATATTTGTGCAGTGCTTATTATGTGCCAGGCACTATCCTAAGCACTTTAAATTAGTAACTTATTTAATCCTCACAGTAGTCCTCTGATGTAGAGATCATCACCTGCATTTTACAAATGAGAAAACTCAGGCACAGAAAGTTTAAATGACTTGCCAAGGTCGTAGCTAGCATATGGTTGAGCCAGGACTTGCCTTCAGGAAGTCTGGGTCCATTCTATGCCCTGGATGGCTTCACTGGAGCACCTCCTAAACTCTTAGTGAGTAGGATCATAGTTCCGAATAGTTCTGTCGTGGTTCTCTCTTCATACCACTATATTCAGATCTAGTTTTCACCTTCCAGGGCTACATGGTATTCTACTGGATAGGTATACCATGGTTTACGTAACTAACACTAAGATATGGCAGTGGGAGAAGAAAAGAGAAAAGCCAAAACGTATCCCGTATGCCCAAATAACAGACAAGATCTTTGTCTCCAAACAGCTCTTGGAAAAGTTCTTACAAAGCATCTCCTATTACGGGATGGTTTCTCAAGTATGTAGAGCTGTAAAATTAATTGAAGAAACTACATTAGCCTGCGATGACCCCAATCAGCGCCAGTTTGGGATGTTTACAGAGATCACAGAATTGGGATGAAGAAAAGGCAAGGAAATTGAACGCAGGTTTAGCAATTTTTCTGGAGGATATGACCAAGTAATGATGAGTGCCGTTGGTTGTTATAAAGTGTCCTAAAAATGGCTTTGAAAAGCAACAGAGGATCATTGTGGTTATCAGAATATACAGCAGCCAGATGAATGGGTAAACGCGTCTGTGCTAACATCTACACAGTTGCTTGCCTTGACATTTTCTGTGACATCATACCTGGATTCAAAAAGTATTATATTCCAAATGGTGTAATTGGAAGTAAAGGTGTTGTAGACTGATGACATTCAACTTAAAAAGTGGTTCTTCTGAGCCCAACACTGGTGCCTTTGAAAGGTTTGAATGAAGAGGTTTTGTAGTCTATGGAAATGGACAATAAACCACTATTTTTTTAACCTAACACGTGTGTACCACTTACGGGACAGTGTTCTAAGGGCTTTATATGTTTTTAACTCATTTAATGCTTCAGCAACACTGTGGGCTGGATATTGTTATTACCCCTATTTTACAGATGTGGAAACTGAGGCCCAGAAGGTTCCATAACTCGCTCTAAAATTCGTGGTCAATGGAGGAGCTGAGCTTTGAATCCAGGCAGTCTGGCTCCAGAGTCTGTGCCCTGAAGCACTGTCTATTTTTGAATCTACATATTATTTTATGAAACATGTGGTTTTAAATATGTATGTGTAATTAAATCATATAGTAGATACCAGAAGTAGACATTTGACTAATTCATTCATCCTTCTATGCACCTAAAATTTTATATATTAAAGTTGCCTGAAAACTTTTCTGTGGAGTCTTCTCCCTGGGAGCTTGGAAGGAATGCTCTGCTTTCCATCACTGGGGGTTACTCCTGGCAGCTCTTTAAATTGACTGAGTCCGTCAGCGTCTACCTGACTTAATGAACCCACATGTTGTTCCAAGGAATAAATTCTTTAAAAGGAAGCATCGCAAAAGCAGTTATGCATCACAGACACATCTAACAGGACAACAAAGATGACATGAGTCCTCCGTCTCCTGCTGCTTCAACGTCAGCCATGGCCAAGACAGCCTGAGAGGAAGACGTCCCTGAGAACCTTCCGAATCTCAGGGATGCCGGGGAACGTTTTCACAAACTATTCCACTGACGGGGTGGCTGCCCTGGGTGCTAGAGCCCTTCCCAGCGAACACTTTGTGCTTGAATGTGTGGATTGTCTTTTCTTTAATGAGGAGACAGGTTTTTCTTTTTCATACTTTGAATACAATAGTAATTTGAATTATAATTGTGAATTCTGAGAGATTTGGTAAGGAAACAGAGCCTGATAATCTGGAAAATATAATAATCCATGATAGTCCCATTTAGAGATGTCCTAGACCTGTAGTGTCCAATCTGGTAGCCACTGGCCACAGGTGGCTACAAAACACTGAAAGGTGGCTAGTTCTGTAAGTGTAAAATACACACCAGATTTCAAAGACTTAGTATGAGAAAAAGAACATACATCATCTCAATAATTTTTATGTTGATTACCAGTTGAAATGATTATATTTTTATATATTGGTTTAGATACAATGAATTATTGAAACTAATTTTACCCATTTCTTTTTACCTTTTTAAATGTGGTTGCTAGAAAATTTAAATTTATGTATGTGGCTCACATTATATTTCTATTGGCCATGCTGTCCTAGATTATCAGATTTTTATTGCTCCAGTTGTAGTCCCACCAACAGGGATGTCTCTCTTGGATAATAGCAGCAGTAGCTAGCATTTATGGAGCAGTTATTCTGTGTGCTAGGTGCTCTAATGTCTTGCCTCCTTTGTGGTTCACAACAACCCTATACAGTGTAGGTACCATTGTGATCGTGATCTCCATTTTACAGATGGAAAAATTGAGGCACAAAGAGGTTAAGCAACTTGCCCTTAGTCACAGAGGTAGTAAGTGGCAGTCAGGGGATTTGAACCAAAGCAGCCCACATTGATGTCTCCCAGGCTTCCACCTTTTGGCACATGAACACAAGACTTCTGTCCCTGTCTGGCTATGTTGACTTGAACCTCTGGGCCTCAGTTTCCCTACCAAGGATTGGCCTGGAGTGTCCCTGAGGCCCTTCCAACTCTGCTCTTCCTGTGTGTGGTTTTGTGTGTGTGTGTGTGTGGTTTTGTGTGGGCTGCAGCAACACAGTGGGCTATGAGTAGGCACTATCTCTATTGCCAGGCTTTTGATTAGCCTGGTCAGGTGGCTACCCTGGACACCTGTATCAGCTCTGCTACCAACCCTAGACTTTGAGATGCTTTTCTTTGTGCTTCCTGCGTCTGCTTCTGTGAAATAGGTCTGGAAGTGGAGAGTCCTAGATCCTGTCTTGGCTCTGCCGTTAACTTGGTCTGTGACCTTGGTCCCATGCCCCATCCCTCTCTGCGCCTTCTTTACCATAATATGTAAAATCAGGAGTCAGTCTCTTCTGACTCTAGCATTCTTTGATTTGTAATTTATGAATCAAGAGAAGGAGGCATTTTTAAAACATAGGAATTAAGTGATTATCAAATAAAACATCAGTGAAAAATCCTGCGGTCCTAGCTCCTCCATCTGTGTGTCTGTCAGGGTTGGTGGCAGCTGCTTCTGTGATTCCTCGATGGAGGAATTTGTCTTCATGAGAATGTGGAGATGGGGCACCTGAGGGACAATCTATCCCTGGGAGCTCAAACTTGCACAGGAAGATAAATCTCCCAGTCACGCATAAGGCTCTTGCTCTGTTCTCAGACAACCCCACAGAGCTGCAATGATCTACCACACGGCCCATTAATATCATGGGTATGTCTTCAGAATTTATTTTCCCACGACTACTAATCAGTGAGACATTGGGCCATTGAGAGAAATTACTCCTTTTTCTAAAAAGACCTCCTGTTTTTCCCCCCTTCATCCACCCAGTTTTGACACTGTGCTCTGTGTTCACACAATCACACTTTATATTTGGAAAGCAACAGTTACTTGAACTGTTTTTAAAATTTTCCTTAAATTTGCCAATATCTTTTATTTTTTTGAAACAGAGTTTCGTTCTATCGCCCTGGGTAGAGTGCAGTGGCATGATCGTAGCTCACTGCATCCTCAAACTCCTGGGCTCAAGCCATCCTCCTGCCTCGGCCTCCCAAGTAGCTAGGATTACAGGTGTGCATCACCTCATCTAGCTAATTTTTTTTATTTTTAATAGAGAAGGGGTCTTGCTTTTACTCAGGCTGGTCTTGAACTCCTCGTCTCATGTAGTTTTCCTGCCTACGCCTCCCAGAATGCTAGGATTAGAGGCATGAGCCATGCTAATATCTTTTAAAATTATTTCCTTTGCTAGGTGTTGTGTTTCCTCATTAAGAAAACCAAATTGCACTTTGTCAGAATTCAAAAAATTATTTGTCATCAATAAAGCAACTTGTAAAAGCCATGAACAAGCAAGAATATGCTGTGGCCTTTAAGAATCCCAAGACTTTCTAAGGTTAAAATAAGACTTATAGCTTCCAAGAGTCCACTAAACCATAGCTGCTAAAACAGATAAGCATGCTGGGTCCATCAGTTTGGATTTAGGTAAGAAAACAGAAACCACTCTAGGTATTTCAATCAGGAAAGGGTTTAATACAGGGTATTAGAGGCTTAATATTAGGTTGGTGCAAAAGTAATTGCGGTTTCAGACCGTGAGTTTTAAATCATTATAACTAGGCTCAAACACATCTTTATTAATCATAGGAACCATTACAGTCAATACATTTTGCCAATGAGAAATAAGTTTGTTTATTTCTGTAGTGTAAAAATTCATGCTTCGGGATTCAATGAACTCTTGGAAAGCATTTTCTACGTCCTGCTGGTTGTGGAAGCATTTTTCCCTGCAAAAAGTTGTCGAGATGCCTGAAGAAGTGGTAGTCAGTTGGTGAGAGGTCAGGTGAATATGGCGGATGAGGCAAAACGTTGTAGCCTTTGAATCGTTTGTTGTGTGATGTGCAGTCAGGTATTGTCATTGAGAAGAATTGGGCCCTTTCTGTTGACCAATGCCAGCTGCAGGTGTTGCAGTTTCAGTGCATGTCATCGATTTGCTGAGCATACTTCTCAGATGTAATGGTTCTGCCAGGATTCAGAAAGCTGTAGTGGATCAGACCAGGAGCAGACCACCAAACAGTGACCATGATCTTTTTCTGGTGCAAGTTTGGCTTTGGGAAGTACGTTGGAGCTTCTCCTCAGTCCAATCACGAAGCTGCTTTTCACTGGTTGTCATATAAAATTGACTTTTCATGGCATGTCACAATCCCATCGAGGCATGTTTCATTGCTGTGTACAGTAAGAGAAGACGACACTTCAAAATGACATTTTTTTTTTTGATTTTCGGTCCGCTCATGAGGCACCCACTTGCCAAGCTTTTTCACCTTTCCTGCTTGCTTCAGATGCTAGCGACCATAGAATGGTCGACCTTGAGTTCTTGGGCAACTTCTCCTGTAGTTGTAAGAGCATCAGCTTCGATGATTGCTCTCAATTGGTCATTGTCAACTTCCGTTGACACTGTGGCCACTGTGCTCCTCATCTTCAAGGGCCTTGTCTCCTTTGCAAAACTTCTTGAACCACCACTGCACTGTACATTTGTTAGCAGTTCCTGGGCCAAATGCATTGTTGATGGTGCAAGTTGTCTCTGCTGCTTTACGACCCATTTTGAACTCGAATAAGAAAGTTGCTCAAATTTGCTTTTTGTCTAACATCATTTCCATAGTCTAAAGTAAATATAAAATAAACGGCAAGTAATAAGTCACTAGCAAAAAAACATATAGTGAGAAATGTGCATTAAAATGATGTATAACATAACCACATTTATTTAAGAATGTATTCCAATATCAAACGGCAAATTTCCGCAATACTAAAACTGCAATTACTTTTGCACCAACCTAATAAAACCTTTGAAACCCTCATGTATGTGGTCAAATGATTGTCAACAAGGGTGCGCAGACTACATAATGGGGAGAAGACATTTCTTCAACAATTGGTATCGACTAAACTGGATTCCCACATGTAGAAGAATGAAGTTGGATCCTTATCTTATACCATATACAAAAATTAACTCAAAATGGTTTAAAGACCTAAACATAAGACTTGAAATTATAAAACTCCTTGAAGAATATATAGGGGAAAAGTTTGTGATGTTGGATTTGACAATGATTTCTTGGATACAACACCAAAAACCCAGGCAACAAGAGCAACAATAGACAAATGGGACTACGTCAAACTTAAAAGCAAAGAAAACAACAGAGTGAAAAGGCAACCTGTGGAATGGGAGAACATATTTGCAAACCATATATCTGTTAAAGAGTTAATATCATGAAAACAGTAGATGCTACAAGAGCCTTACAGTTAATTCATGGAGAATTAAGTAAAATTGCACATGCAAAGTACCCTGCATATCAATAGATATTTTATGACCACTTTACCTTGCAGCCACTCTAGAATTTTGATGGAGTGTTTCCAGCAGCAAGAAGAGTCTGCATCAAGTCAGCTATGTCAAAGTACATGGTATTTTTAGAGAATAACAAGTGGTTCTACATGATAGTATGACAATGATGATAGTAATATTAGATAGCATTATGGAACAACCACTGTTTTCATGGGATTGTGCTGAGTACTTTATAAATGATATCTTCCTTTTATCATAAAATTCCCACAACAGCATTTGAAGCAGCTACTATTATTAGCCCATTTTACAGATGAGGAAAAGGAGGCTCAGAGAGGTTAAGTAACTTATCCAAGCTCACACAGTAAGTTGCAGAAACAAATACTCATAGCTATATTCTTGATCATGGTAATACCCTAGGAATAGGGTACATTGGTCGTGGGTGGTGTAGGAGATGTGATGAGAAGGGAAGTTGGGGCCAGAACTTGAAGGGTCTTGTGTTTTAGGAGTTTGAACTATAAGAGTGGGGATCCATAAAGTCAGGGGATGTTTGATCAGATTTGCCTTTTAGGAAAGTGGTTGAGGGCCAGTGTGGAAGGCAACTTGGAGCAGGAGCCTACAGTGGGAAGGGAGGATGTTGCAGGAGACCAGGAGAGAGCTGATCAGGCCCAGATGGGGGCATTGGCTGTGAGGATGCAGAGGACGGAAAGGGGGCTGGACACATTGGTGAGCTCAGCAGGACTTGGTGGAAAAGATGAATGCAGACAGTGGATTTGGGTTTGAAGTCAGACCCTGATTCTTGGAAGTTCTGTGACTGTGGGCAAGCTACATCGGTTACATTTCCTCATCTGTGTATTACACACATAGCTATGGAGGTGTGCTAAAGATGGCTGAGGTGCACATGCAAAGCTTCAGAATACCTGCTGCCTAGCAAGTGGAAGTGGTTCAGTGTGTGATGCTTACCAGACTAGGGGGCTCAGTGAGCAGGAGAACTGAACGCCCAAAGCAGAATCACACAGGGTGTTTTTAAAAAGCAGGTTCCTGGGCCCCATCCCCACATGGGGCAGTGGGGTGGGGCCAGGAAACGACAGGTGATTTTAGGGTACATTGGACTTGAGAACCACTGGGTGTGTGGCAAGCTAGGAAAGGGGTCAAGCCTGGGGTCAGTGTTCCCCAGGAGAGTGAGAAAAGCAGAAGGCAGAAAGCAGAACTCTGGAAATTTCCACACCCTGGGGTGTGGGTGGAGGATTAGGAGCTTGAGGAGGAGATGGAGGAACGTTTGAGAGGAAGGTGGGAGGAACCTGCGGTTCACCAGGGGCTCCCTCCCCTTTCCACCTCCCTTCCCCGGCAGACACCCCTGGGACACCCCTGCTGGGGGGCTCCACTGCTTGTGTCCCTGCAGCCCCTTCCTCTCCCTGCAGCCCCTTCCTCTCCCTGCTTTACTTGGCCTTCCTCTGGACATCACTCCCACATTCTTCCCTTTGCCTTGGGGACCACTGGGTCTCAGAATTCCCTTGTGCTTCTAGACGCTGCCCCTGGTCAGGCAGCTAAGAGAGCTCAGCACAGAGGAGCTGTGTAGTTTTGCTTTTGGCACACCTCTTCTTCAAGTCAGCATAAGCTCCATCAGAGCAGGAAGCAACTTTGCCACTCACTGCTAAGTGTCCTCAGCTCCTAGAACTGGCTCTGGCACCAGTACGCCCTGAGTGAATATTGAGTGAGTAAGTTAGGGGGATGTGTGAAATGCTAAGCTACTTGGAAACGGGTTTAAAGGAAACGGAATATCCGAAATGGCTGAAACGCAGGCTTGTTCATTACTGCAACCAGGGACCTGGTGGAAAGACTTCACCATCCAGGAACAAAGAGGGTCTTGAGTGCACATGGGAGTGGGCAGCATGGAGCCAATGGGGCCCCAAGGGCCAGAGAGCTATTGCAAGTGTAGTTCTAACCTTTGGAAAATAAATCTCATTTTTCTTTTCTGGGCGGTAGCAACAGTTAGAAGAAAGACTGCATTTAACACCCATGCTGAATGAAATAATGATCTGATTTTGACCATTTCGAGCAAAATGTCAGCTTTACAAGCTTGATTTTTAGATTTTATGCTAAGGTTTTAGACTTTGCAATGTGGAAGATAATAAGAGAAAGGTTATTTGCCCTAATCGAAAGACCATTTTCCTGCACTCGAAATAAAATTTGATAACCTTGGTCCTTGATTCTCTGTGTGGCTGGCTTTCGGAAAGGACACAGAGGCATACACCCATTCAAGGCTCATGGATGCTACAGCCAGAGGGACTTGCATGGTGACCTTGAGCAAAGCTGTTAAGTTTCTCTATGGCTCCGGGTTTTCTCTAACCTGTAACTTGTGTAGTTGGGGCTTGTAGGGATTAAATGACATAACACGTGGGACAACACAGAACAAAATGCTTGGTACACGAGCCCGTGGTGGGTCTTCTCAATCACTGCTGGGTGCCCTCCTCTGTCCTGCCCCAGAGCTGTGACTCAGCCTGGTGGTGCTGTGCTAACTTGTCTACTGAAGGAAAACCTGGGGTCAGGACTAGTGTGTGTGTTTTCAAAAGGTGCTGTGTCACTTGATGGTGCCCGTGGGCTGTGATGTGGATCACCCCTGACTGGCCACCTTTGAAGTCCTCAGGCCCCTTATGCTAAGTGGCTGTTGGGGGTCCCTTGTCCAACATGCTTACTGAGGCTCAGCTGTAGGCCTAGAGTGGCCAGACCCGGTCACTGTAGCCAGACCCTGGCCTGGAGTGAGAGAGACCATAGGAAGGGTCTCTTTGCCAATGTCAGGTGTGGAAAGAGGAGAGCCAGCCAGATTGGGAGAGGGGGCCTGAGTCTGCAGAGAAGGGGCAAGAATTGGGATGAAGGGTCCCCTGCAGACGAGAGCACTGTGGGCAGGGGCTTCCCAAATACCTGTCATCTCTTCCTTCTTCAGACTCTACAGGGACTCCCCAAGACCCCCTTCCCCGCCTTGGAGACAGCTGGAGAGGTAGGGCTAGACCCCACCATCTCGTCTGCAATGAGGAGATGTCACACCATACTGCAGCAATAGCCTGGGACTGAGATCTGAGGTTCGACATGATTTGCCCATTTCCCTCAGATCTGTTATGGCAAGACCAGCTTTTCATGTTTCTCTCTTTCTAAGACCTCTGTGTTATAACTAGGGGCAGGGAGCAAGGTTAGGGGGTGGAGGTTACTTCCCCCTAAAACCTTGAAAGAGGTGATGAGGTTCTCACTACCACTGACACACCCAACACTTTGATCTTCCTTAGGAAATGAGTTTAACAAATCGGTAAGTGTTTAGGGCTGGATCCTGTTAACCAATTACAAACTACTCATGAATTCATGAGCATTTGTAATCTAAAGTCTGAACATCACAATGGACTTGGCTTCTGCTTTCAAGAGGAAGAAAACATCTGCAGAAGGTGATCTCCCAACACAAGGCTGGACCATGCTTGCCCATTCTCATTTCTGGATGGCACAGAGTGGCACCTGAGTGGACCCTCCAGCATGGGTGTAGACTCCTTTCCTGGTTCTCTCCTGGATGTCAGCATTCTGCAATGTAGACACAAGGAAGTAGTCTCCTTGGTGGTCCCAGCTGCTGTAGGCACTTCAGGTTTATAAACTTTTAAGATCATGCCTATGTCTTTTCCACCAACATAACTACAGGACCACATGCTTTGTCAGAGCTCAGGCACTGCTATGTGGCATCATTGGCAAAGCACATGCATCCAGGTTTGGGCCCCAGCTCTGCTATTCACAAGCCTGTTACCACGTATGACTGAGGACCTCTCTGAACCTCAGTCACTTTTTCTTTGAAATGGGAGTGGGGAGTACATGTCTACCTCTCCCCATTACTGTAAGCAGCAGTCAAGATAGTGGAAGTGCACATGCCTTGACAGCTCAGTGTCTCTGTATGGGTTAGTTGTTGCTGCTATTATTGTGACCTTGAATAGGAGCTGAGTCCAAGCTTCTCTATTGCAAATAAATGTAGTGCTCTCAGCTAAAAAGACCACCCCTTGCTTATCCACCCAGCCCCTCGGAGGGCGGATGAGAACTGTTGTGGCTGTAAACCCAGCCGATATGGGCTGTAATATAGTAAATTATCACTTGTTTTGCAGTCTTGACGAGAAAAATAAATGCAATTACACTCATGAATGTTGAAAAATGAAGCAAAGCAATGCAGATCGGCACATTCGAGGTGCTTTTCCAAATGAAAAGCTGTGTACAATGAATGCTAATGGGCTCCCTCCCTCCCACGCTCTGGCATATGGTACGATGGGATCTTTCTGAATTAAGGGAGCAGCTTTGCCAGGCGCCCCAGCCACAGGAGAGGCAGCCCTGACCAGCCTCTGCAGTAGGAGACTCAGCAGGTGGACCCCAACTTCCTCTCTTGGCTGAGGACCTAGAATAGGCCCAGTTTCCTAGAGCAGCTACCTGAGTGACGTTGGCAGTGCCTCTCTGCTTCAGGAACCTGGCATCTATTTTGCAGTTCTTCTGTCATTCTGGGTAGCACATGTTCGCCAAGCCCCTACTGTGTGCCAGGTGTGATGCTGGGAACAGTGGAGATGAATCTCACGTGCCCTGCCCCTCGCTATCAAGGGAGGCCTTGTCACCCAGGCCCGATGGCACCATCTAACCTTGTGCTGTTCAATACAGCGGCCACCAGCACTTGAAATGTGGCCAGTCCACATTGAGATGTGCTCTAAGTGTAAAATGCACATCAGATCTTAAAGGCTTCATACAAAAATAATAGAAAATATTTTATTCATTTTTATATTGTTTAAATGTTGAAAACAGTATTGTAGATATATTGGGTTAAGCAAAATACATTAAAATTAACTTTCGGCTATTTTTTTT
Source organism: Varecia variegata (assembly GCA_028533085.1). NCBI lineage: Eukaryota > Metazoa > Chordata > Mammalia > Primates > Lemuridae > Varecia > Varecia variegata. The sequence continues at coordinate 177,106,643 of CM052436.1, forward strand.
TTTTTTTTTTTTTACCTTTTGGGGTATGACTGGTAGCAATTTTAAAAAGACAAGTGTGGCTGGCACTGTACTTCTACTGGAGGGTGCTGATCTAGTCCCTGCCCACCTGTTTGTTCACATCCTCTGCGGCACTCTCCTTGCTGATGGCGCTTTTGTCACTTTTTAACCACACCAGGCTCTTCCCTGCCTCAGGGCTTTTCACTTGCTAAAGCAGTCTTCCCCCTGTCCTTTCCCAACTTAAATGTCACCTTCTGTGAGAAATATTCTCTGACCATCCTTTTTGAATATATATCTCCTGTTATTTTTTTTTATCAAGACACTTTTTCTTTCTAGTCCCTGTCATACTATTTAGGTATTTTAATTATTTCTGGGTTTGTGTATCTGTTTTCCCTAAAAGAACAGAAGGGCAGAAGGTCTGTTTTGTTTGTTTTGTTTTGTTTTCTATTCTAATCTCAGTGTCTATTGCAGCGTCCAACACACAGTAGGCCCTCAAATTTTTCTTTTCTTGAATGAAAGAATGAATGATTAAATGTCACATTAATGTCACAAAGGCGAAAAATATTTTGATCTTTTTGAGATGTTGAAAAGACATTGGAAAATGCTTAACAACAGCTCCTAATGTATCAATCTGTTAAGGAAAGTTTGGGCGAGAAGCGTAAGACAGGTGAACAGTTTCAGTGGAGTTTAGACCTGCCGGACATGGTGGAGTCAGCGCAGGTGCCTGAAGCGCAGGCTGCAGCAGTGCAGATGATGTGAGGGTTGATACATGGGTGGGGAAGACAAATATGGAAATAAATACTATGAAGACAACAAGCAATTTTTTGGCCATCACTGCTGGTTCATATATACTACTGAAATGAATGGCAAAAACATATTCTGGGATATGTATACAAGCACGGTGCCTCCTGAATGGTGGTGTTGGCTTCGCTGTACGAGTGATGATCTTCCAACAACAAAACCACCTACTGCTTATCAGTTCATCTGGACAAACCATAAATTCAACATGAGCAGCACCCCAGAACAATATGTACCTTGTTCTACCACTGGAAACAAGATGCAGGACTGGGTTTCACCTTCAACACCTTGTAAGTGAAGGCAGTAAAAAATAGTTTAAACATGCAAAATATCAGGCTTTTCATGTAATTGCACTTTTACTGCTGACCATTAACTTGATTAACATTGACAGAAATAAATAAATAAATGGAGTCTAATGAAATAGAGATGGGATTGGGATTAAGGGAGTTAACAAGGATGGTGAAGCACCCAGGGACTGTCAACCTTGGGGAGCCGTTATCACCCATGGGTCTGAAGGGCAATGGTAGGAAATGGTGTTAAGGGCCTGCCTGAAAGGCTATAGAAGAACATAACCACTCCCTGGTCTTCTGCCAGTGCCTGCCATTGGCCAAACTCAGCCGGAAGCAGAGGGTAAGGAAGGCTGGAAGAGGCAGACCACAGAGGTCAGTCTCTCAGAGCACAGAGCAGGGGAAAGACTATGTGTGAGTTGGCAGGGGAGGGTGCAGGTGGGGGAGCAGAGAGTAATTGTCATCCTGGAAAGAACCCTAAAGCTATTTCCTTAATGCGATAGAGCGTATCTATTCCAAAGCAACAACCCATATCCTAAAAATATAAGGATGCTCATGAGTGATAAAATTATATAACATTGATTCAGAGATTTCTAATAACAGAATGGGAAGTATAATTATGGGATAAAGTTATTTGCAGAAGATTTTATTATCTACTAAAACCCCAAGAGAAATAAGTGGAAAACTATTAGAACCCAATAAAAGTCCAATAAGGTGACTAGTTAGAGAATAAATATACAAAAAGAAACAATTTTCTAAATCCCAGCAATAACCAGTTAGAAACATAATATAAAATAATTCATTTTATAAAAGCAACTGAAATATAAAAGGCCGAGGAATTATAATGCAAAACTGAGAAAACAAGTAAATAGAGATATCTCATTCTTGAATGGGAAGACTTTATATTTGAAAGCTTTTCAATTTAATTTAAAATATGTAATGCATAGTAAAACAGATTTATAAGCAATGTTATAAAACGATTTTACAGTTTATCTGGAAAAATAAATGGGCATAGATCATCAAGCAGATGTTGAAAGAGAATAATGGACAGAGACTTCTATTTACAAGGTTTAGAAATGTATCCTGGAACTAAAATAGTTCAAATAGCTTATACCAATCCAAAAAGAACAAAATATGTCCTTAAAAGAGATGTGTGTGTGGATACATGTGTGTGTGTGTTATAGACAAACTTAACATTTCCAATTAATGAGATGAATCAAGATGAAATTGAAATGATAACCCACCAGGGGAGGTTGTGGGCCAAGTTGGGGTAGGCCCTTACTTCATACTGTATACCAAATATATTCTAGATAAATGCAATGCATTCCAGCTAAATATAAAAATTGAAAAACATCTAAGGTGTAATGCATAAGTGAATATTTAAATAATCTTTGGAAGCAGGGTAGTTTTCTGATGATACTATTAAAAATAGAAACAATGCAGAAAAATATCTATATCTTTGTCCCTAAATATTAATACCATAAACAAGATGAAATGATCCATATCAAATTGAGCTCTGATATTTGCAATATATATACAAAACAAATGATTGATATCATTAGTATGGAAAGAGCTTTTACAAATCAATAAAAGAAAAACAAATGATCCATTAGACATGTATTCAGTGTTGGCGAGACCTCTGAGAATCAGGCAGCCCATAGGTATGAGTACACAGTGGTACAATATTTAGGGAGGACAACATGAAGTGTGTGAAATTTTATTTGGGGGACTGTATTCCAAGGAAAGAATCAGAGATTAGTGTGAAGTGGAAAATCCTGAGTGTGTGACCTGTGACATAATATTTGACCTCCCAGGGTGTCACTGCATTCATAACACAAGAAGATAAATCAACTTGTTTCATGGGCTGGCTGTGATGGTCATTTGGGATGACTGGCCCAGGAGAACCTTGAAGCTATGGAACTCTGGGGAAATGGTGAACATTCTTAATGAATTTTGGGATGTCACATTTTGCTACCTTCCTTCCCCACCCCAGGCCCTCTGACCTTATCTTTTGGGGCACTTTCTCCTGCCACTTCAGCTCTTGAAAGAGCAAAGGAGAGAAAGCTGTAATACTTTGCTCAAGCTAAGCAAGGCTGCTCTGAGGATGGATGCTGAGCTGGGCTCAATAAGAATTTAGTTAGTGCCACACACATACAGGACAGGACTTGTGCCAGGTGTTAGGGTGACAAAGACTCTCTCCTTGCCCAAATTTTAGCCAGGCTCCTCTAAAGCTTATTCTTGACCAGGTGTTAGCTTTGGCCCCTGTCCTGTCTTTGGCCTGCCTAGCCTGGGTTTCGCAAGGATCCTGTCAAGTTAGTTTAGGGAGAATCCTCTACTCTTGATATCTGTCTTAGTCCATTTGGGCTGCTATAACAAAATACCATAAACTGCATAGCTTATAACAACAGAAATTTATTTCTCATGCTTCTGGGGGCTAGGTAGGCCAAGATCAAGGTGCTAGAAGATTCCATATGTTTCATGAGGGTCCACTTTCTTAAAAATAGAGCCTTCTAGCTATGTCCTCACATGGTAGAAGAGTGAGCTCTCTCAAGGTAGCTCTCTGGGGTTTCTTTTTTAAGGGCATTAATCCCATCCATGAGGGTTGTGCCATCATGCCCTAATCATCTCCCCAAAGCCCTCACCTCTTAATATCATCACCTGGTAGATTAGGATTTCAACATATAGATTTGGGGGGGAGACAAACATTCAGACCATGGCAATATCTGCTCATCCTGGCCTGTTTTCAGTAAAAACCCTATTAAGTCAGTTTAGCAAGATTCTCTCTACTCTTATCTCCTCTTGGTAATTTTCCATTCACTCACTCTGCACCTTGACTATAAATTTCCAACTATCTTTGCTATGTTTTCCTGCTCTCTCTCCTCTGTTGCTATAGTCTTGAGTAAAGTCTTCCTTACCATTTTAACAAGTGTCAGAGTAATTTCTTAACACAAGCTTTAGTTACTATTGCAAGTAAATCTCAGTTTGCCCCAAAGGAGCTTTGGGTCTAATAGGTAGACAAGTAGGCAGACCCATGATCAGCTCTAGGGAAGAGAAGCACATTCATTCATTATTTCAGCAACCATGTATTGAGGACCTGTAATATATCAGGCATTGAGGACACGACTATGAACAAGATACTTCAGCTCCCTGCCTTCATGAATCTCACAGTCTGATGAGACAAATGGATGATAAAAACAAACATAAATAGAGAAACTACAGAGGGGGAAGGTTTCTCATCCCTGGGGTTGTAGAGGGAGTAGAGGTCCCAGGTAAGTAGGAAAAACTTTCTGCAGGAGATGACATCTAAGATGTACCTCCAGTGAGTTTAACTGTTGCTTGTGGGCTACAAGACTCGACCAGTTCAGAGCCCGTGTAAGCACATTTGTGAATAAGTACAGTGTTGGATTGCTCAGGAGCCAGCCTATGATGTACAGACTGTGGGGAGGAAGACAGCTGAGTTTCCAGAGGCAGCCCAGCTGAGAGCAGACATGGACAGGGAGATTATCCTAATAGGATTTCACAAAGACCACTTAGCAGTCGCTGAGCTCGAGGGAAAAATAGTTATGAGCTGAGGGTGGAGAAATAGCCAAGAATCTGGCAACTCTGCGAAAGCTTGGAGAGAAAAGCTGACAGCCAACAGACAGAACAAGATGATGCTTGCAAAAAGGTTAAAAGAATAGACAAGAGAAAAAACGTATGCTGAGAGATATGGATGGAAATGGAAGCGCATTAATATAACTTGGGGACATGCATTAAGATAATTCTAGCTCTAAGACGGAGCAGAGCCAGGACTTATTCATTACAGCACTTCGCACTGTCAGGAAACTCAGAGAAACAGATGTGGGCAGTGGAAGATCAGGATTTGGATAGGAAGAAAGAATGTGTGAATATAAAACACCATAGGCAGAAATAGCTAGTCTTAACCCCTCCTCTTTAGAAATGGGGAAACTGAGGCTCAGAGAAATGAAGTGACTTATCCAACATCACACAACATGGTAAGTGCCAGAGCTAAGAAATTAGGACCTTGTACATTGCTGGTGAGAAGGCCAAATGGTGCAGCTGTTGTGTAAGACCGTTGAGTTTCTCAAAAAAACAATGAGTTACTATGTGACCCAACAATTATGCTCCCAAGAGTATTGAAAACAGGTACTCAGATGTGACCTAGAGCAGGTCTTCTAGTCCAGTGCCTACTCTACTGCACCCCAGCTGTTGCTTCCATCTTCCATTCCCTCTCCCTCTCTTCTCTCCTCCTCCTTTTCCTCCCAACCTCCTCTCTCCATCTCTTCTTTCTTATTTTTAAATATATGGGCAAGTTGAGGTCTAAGTTGTACCTTTGCCATTAACTAAACACATGACCTTGGTTTTACCAAGAATAGATGAGGAGTTCTTCCAGATCTAATAGTGTGCAAACTTTTTATGCACTTTGCCAGCACATGTTCAGGGACTGCAGATCTACCATTGATGAGGGGACAGTACCTTCCTAAACATACAGACCTGGGAGGTTGTCCAGAAGCTGATGCTGCTGTCCCAGGCTTGAACAACCATCATGTTCTCTTGCCTTTTCATTGCTTGTTTCATAGAGTTCATACTCTTTTTAATTTTCCTGGGGTTACAAAGCAGTTGCTATTTTTGTTTCCTGAAGCATCTCTTCTTCCAGAGTGAGATTTTTAAAAAATATATCTTTGCATTCCAAACTTATTTTGGAGGCACACAATTTTCATTTAAGTGTATAAATGGGGGCAATTATGTGATGGTGTTATTTGATCCAAACTGGTAATGCCGTTTGCTTTTGCTACTCTCCCAGCTTATTTGGTCACAGTTTGACTTCTACTCTTGTGGGAGAGAAAACCGCTGGGGACTCGCAAAAAGCCATTGGGAGCTTTGTCTCTAAATTTATTGGAAGTCTGACACTAAGTTCATTTCTGCTGAGTTGGCAATGGATCCTGTTTCGGGAGGTGGGGTGGGGGTGTTCCAAAAGTTTCTATTTGTTCACCTATTTCAAAATGAGTGAACTACTTTAATGAGTGGTCCTTCTGTTTCATGGGCCTTTCTTGTTTGTTTTTTCTAGGCTGTTCAATGTCTTTTCTTTTCCCATTTGAGGCCTTCCATGAGATCATGGTTTCTGCCTGATCAGCAATTCTGGGGAAGGATTTAGGATAGAGTGCCAATTCAAAGCAGGAAAAGCAAGCTGTACGTGGAGTGTTCACACTTTTCCAATTTATTCAGCAACATATTTCCAATTTGTTCCCTTCAAATTAGGAGCTATCATTCAGCTTTTCTGTTAATTCCACATTTTTTTCCCTCACCACCGTTCCTTTTTCATTTTGGATTCCTCACCTTTAATTTTGGCCCAGATGATATTAGAAACCTATGGCTTGAAGTTGGGGTGCTTTCTGAGTTTTAGAATTAATGGTATATTCTCTGTTCATTTCACTTCTTTTTGTTCATTTCAGTCAACTTCAGAGATGGAAGTTCTGTGAAATGGTACTCAAGCCACCATATTTTCTGGAATACCTGGCATTCTTTCCACTATACCATGCTGTGTGATTATAAATACACTCTTGCACAGCCAGTATGACATGCTCTTATTGGAAAAGGTTTTCAATGACTGTATTCACAGAAATGGCCTATTTATATGTCAAGTATATTGTTGGATATGTGCTTCTGTAAGAATAGCACAACAACAAACAAAAGACAGAGTTCCTGCGTTGCCAGAAGATACCGCAGGGCCTCCTTAGTCCTCCCACCTCCAAGTGTTCATGTAAAGTTGCCACACAGGATCTCAGTGGTGACATGTCTTTTAGCTGGGCAACTGGATTAGGTTTTCAGAAGGTAATTTCCTTGTTTTCATTTCAAGATCTTAATTTTATTGAAGGTGCTTCTGCTGTTGTTGGTACTGGCACAACTGATCTAATTTAATTTAATTTGCTTCCTTGCAAAGAAGACAATCCCTTGCCCAGCTGCTGCTCTGGGCAGAGAGAGAGAGCAAGCAGGGTTGGAGATAAGCTCTGAACTTTAACAGACCTCTCCAGGCTTTATGCTAATGAGCAATGGTTTGAGATTTCAGAAATTTTTTTCACAGTGATTGCTTTAACTGCCATCCTGCTTCCTAGGCAGTAAGACAGCCTTGTGGGTTTCTATCTCAGGGGCTACGAGGAAGGGGAGGATGTGGGATCATCTGGGTAGTCTGTTGCACTGCTTCAAGGTGCCATGTCTGTGATGGGTGGTATTGTTAGGAAGGGTCGCCCCAGTCCATTCAGTCACCGTGTGCCTAGGGAAGCTTTGCGGTGAGAATTCTGAGGGGTGGCAGGTGCAGTAGGGTTAGGCAGTCCTTGATTAAACTCTGATTGTATCTCACTAGTTTGTTTCCTTCGTTGAGTTGTTCAAGCTTGCAGATGCTTGGCTTCCTTAAACTCTGTATGAATAGGGTGAGTGCCCCAAGGGTAGAGTGCTTCATTCCTGTCTGTATTCTCAGTACCTAGTTAGGTTCTTTCTAAATAGTAGGCTTCCTAAGCATTTGCTAAATGAATGAATAAATGAAAGGAAACAAATGGGTACTTATGGAAGGGAAGATGGAATGTCACTATTATGTCTCCAAACACTCTCTGGGTGTAAGGCATTCAAAATCATGTAGTGATAAGGGACTGTGAGTAGTGGTGGTGCAGGGTTCCCCAGTTCTACTCCAGTGGTTTGATTTGGTGGGTTGGAAAGGATTTTCTGACACTTATCTAGATATGTGTATGGTTGAGAATAGGTGGTACAGAATCAGCCCATTTTCTGCCTAGTCCCGTCCTGATTTACTCAGATGCATAATCAGTCTGCTCATCTCTAACTCAACTCAGCTGTGTTTTAGGAGCCCATCTCTCAAGATGGTAGTGATTCAAATCAGCCTGCTGGCCCAACCCTAGCATGCAGTTATTCTGAGGAAAACCAGAACTGTAATCTCCCTTCATACCAAATTTCTTTATTCAAGGTTGTGATGGTTAATTTTGTGTGTCAACTTGACTGGGCTAAGAGATGCCCAGATCACTGGTAGAACATTATTTCTGGGTGTGTTGGTGAGGGTATTTCTGGAATAGATTAGCATCTGAATCAGTAGACTGAATAAAGAAATTGACCAATGTAGGGAAGCTTCATCCAATTTTTTCAGCACCAGAATACAAAAAAAAGGCAGAGGAAGAGTGACTTTTCTCTCTCTCTTCTTGAGCTGGGAAATTTATCTTCTCCTGAATGTGGGGATTGGAACTCCTTGTTCTCAGGCCTTCACATTCTGAGATTTATACCTGTGCCCCACCATTTTCTCTTTGGATTCTCAGGACTTTGGCCTCAGAATGGGAGTTGTGCCATCAGCCATCAGCACCCCTGGTTCTTAGGTCCTAGGAATTGTCCTGAATTATGCCACTGGCTTTCCTGGTCCTCCAGCTTGAATATGGCATATTGTGGGATTTCTTGGCCTCCATAATTGCATGAGCCAATTCCTGTAAGTCCCGTTTTACATATCTGTCTATCTAGCTATATGCTATTCATTCTGTTTCCCTGGAGAATCCTAACTGATACAAAGACCTTTATATGGGGCTTCTGTTTCAGTTTTTGTGTGACTAAGATGGTGGTTTCTGGATAGGGCCAAAGTACTCAGGGCAAAGCCACATGAGCCAAAGAACCTTGTTAATGTTGAATTCATCTTGATATATCAGACCAAAGGATGCCTGAGACTTAGCTTCTTTTGCTTTTATCCTAAAATGCAGCAAAAGTTGCTAGTTTCTCCAGACATGGCTCTTAGCATCCTCATCTCCTGATACCTTGACTTGGACACCTCTGCTGTGCAGCTCCACCAGCAGCTTTGAATCCTCAAGTATCCTGGCAACTTAGGTGGAACCTGCATTTGTCATGTTCTCTTGGCCACTTGGATTGGACTTGTATCCACTCCCTGGGGAGGTCCAGGCTTCCCAGTGGGTTTCTGTTCTCTCCCCACCCAAGCACTGTTGAGCTAATCCTCATCTTGTACAAGCCTCATGAACCAAAGACTAGAGATGCTAGAAGATGTGTGGACAGGTCAGACGAGAGAGTAAGTGAAGTGGAAGAGGCATATAGGCTAGTCATGGTGGGGATAGAACCACGAGGGAAGGACAGATATACCTCCAGGATGAGTCAATAGAGAAAAATCCTCAAACCGATGGAAAAAAAAAATGCTATGGCTCTGAAAATCAGAGGACATGGCCCTCTGAACAAATGTGATTAGTATTCTAAAAAATGTAGGCAAGAGCATCAAAGAAAAAACCATTGGCATTAGCAAGAGGTTTCAGGGCCAGATACAAAATGATATTTTAAAAAAATGTTAGTTTTTTTATATGTACAATATTTGAGTTGTAATACGTAGAGCAAAGAAAATTCCAATCACAGCAGGATGGAATGTTTTTTAAAGCTTGGGATAAAGATGATAAAAAAATGCAGGATCTACATGAAAACTTTAAATCATGGAGGCACATAAAAGAAGACTTGAGTACTTGGAAAAATCCCATGTTTCTGAATAGCAAAGTTTATTCATATAAATATTTCAGTTCTCCCTCAAATTGGTTATATGTTTATGTTTTTAGAACTTGACAAAAATCATTCTAAGGTTTGCATAGAAGCTTACACCCATAAGAATGGTAAAAAACCCCACAATTTTTTTAAAAACAAAAGAGAGATTTGCACAGTTAAATATTATAAAGAGTTATAAAAATAATTTAGCACTACAAACAATTTAGTGGCTGGTGAAATAAAATATAATTGGAACAGAACAGAAAACAAAATAATAAAAACGATTCGCATCTATGTAAATATTTATTCCGTGATAATGGTGGATTTTAGGTCAGCTGGGGAAAGAATAGATTATTTAATTAATGCTGTTAGGAAAATCAGCTATTTAAAACGAAAGGCAGCTCATTACCTCAGTCCGTATATGAGAATAGATTGCAAACTGTGGCCTACAGGCCAAATCTGGTTCACTTGCTTGTTTCTGTAAGTGAAATTTATTGACACGAAGCCACATCCATTCATTTACACATTATTTATGGCTGCTTTTGCAATACGATGGCAGAATTGAGTAGTTGAAACAGAGACAGCATGGTTGTAAAGCCACAAATATTTACTGTCTAGCTCTTTACATAAAATGTTTGCTGATCCCTGCCCTGTCACATGGAGAGCAGCAACCTGAGCTGCAGGAGTGGCAAATAAACAGGAAACATCTTGTTCTCCATGGTTGGGGTGACCATTTATATATTTGTTCCAACTGGGACAATTTTGAGAGTGAAAAGGATGCCCCAGGCAGGCAGGCAGGTATTATAAGTATAGATGCCCATAATGGATCACTGAGAATTAGATTGGAAAAGGAGAAATGCAGGACAGTGATGATTAGAGCTGAGTAAGATTAGAGTAAACAAAGTTAAGTGGGATAATAGAAATCATTGTTGGTAAAAGCACAGTCTTCTAAGAGTAGCCAGGAGCTTTACGACTCTTATCGTATCTTTGGATACTTTTGATAGAAAATAGTGCATCAGTTATTCTCAGCCCCACACCAGACAGAATGCTATTTATTATGGAATGTAAAAGCAGAGGCAAAAACTCAAGTACTTCTTGAGCTGTGCAAGGGACAGAATAGATGTAAGACAAGAACAAAATGTTCAACTCTAATGAGTGGATAAGAACATTAGAAGACTGGTAACTTGGGTGTTTGAAATAGTAGGGAATGGCCGACAGGAAGGAACAGCAGTAATTAAGTGCAGATCTAAGGAGGTGGCAGGGAAACTGTGCCTTGCAAGTGTGGCTTAGCAACGAGACGAGAGGGCTACCGAGGGCTCTAATGGGGACCACAGAGTGAAGGCGCTCGTGGGGAAGGAGACCGGGTAATCAGCTTGTTCTTGCTCACCTGTGAGCTTTCCATGTGATGAGAAGCAAGGGAGTCAGGAGGCAGATTGGCCCCAGGGCTGCTGTTCAAGAACATCTCATCCCAAATCACTGCTTCATGGTCAGGAAGGGATGCTCGGAAGTGAGCTCCTGGAGAACAGCTTTGCAGATAAGCCCATGGGACTCTGAGCATCTTCCTTGCCACTTGGAGAATAAGGACCAGGGCACAGGATGTTGATTAAATAAATAGCTGGCCTTAGGAAGGAATGTGTAAGTGTGGCTGCCTTTGAGGGGTGATACCACAGGGCAGTAGGTGTGTAGCAACTGAACAAAAAGGACCTGACTTCCTACCGCCAGGGGATGTCAGGAAGACAAATTCACAATACTGGTGAATGGCTCCCACCCTCCTGACAGAAGCACAATCTATACTTCATCGTTGCCAAATGAGCCACAGTCTGTCACACGTGAACAAATGCCTTTTCAAGTTGGGCCTGATCTCTTCCTCAGTTATAAGAAAGATAACTAACACTTTCAGTTAGGATCTTAGAGTGACAGAGTTGAGGGGCGGGGTTACTTATGAATCATCTGCTCCGGTGCTTTTGAGGACCTGGGAATCTGGGAAGGAGACGTGATAGTCCTTGAACCACTTTTAGTATTTCAAGACGCTGGGGAAACAATGTGCCCAAGCTACACAGGTTCAAAGAAATCTCAGGTTGGTTAGGTTAGGGCTTGAATGGAACCGACCCAGTGATCGAGGCTGTGCTCTCACACTGCTCAGAAACCTGAAGGAGGCAGTTGCCTTGATGAGGGGAGAATGGAGGAAGAGGTAATTTTTACTTCATAAATTTAGCTTTTGCAATAGACAAGTCTTTCACAACAGGATGTCCAGGGAGAAATACAGTCATAGAGAAGGTTGAGAACCACTTGTCTTACCTGTTGTAAAACCTGCATCCCTTCTTTTAGTAGATGAGGAAACTTAGACCCAGAAAGAAATGGGACAAGGTGGCACAGCCCAAGTTGTAGGGAACAGAAACAGCAGGGTTTGCCTCCTCTGAGTCTGATATTGCCAGGGCAAACGTGGGGAACATTAACTCAGGCACCTGAATACCTGGAGATGCTCGTAGGGGCGAAGAGCTAACATTTACTGAGGACTTAATGTGTGCCGGTGCTGTTCTAGAAAACTCACATGCATCATCTCGTTTAATCCTTAGAGTGATCCTGTGAGTTAGAGATTATTCCCCGAAAGATTCAGATGAGGAAAACAGGATGCATCGCGTCTAAGTGACTTGCCCAAGGTTATGTAGTAAGTCATTAGTGGTGCTGGGGCCCATATCGAGGGTGCTGTGGTCCCAGGGTTGATGCTCTGCCCACTACTCCATCCTACCTTGGAGAACCAGCCTCTCTTGGCTTGTGCTGACCTAGGGCCATGTGAGGAAAGGGTTCCAGGATGTCTTCTGGAAAAAGACAAACCACTGACAGTGCCTTCAAATGTGTCTGACCTGTTTCTGCTCTCCCCAGAAGCAGCACATGCTTCTGTAAATGTTAGATTAATTGATTTAATTTATTGGATTGTCACTCCAAGGAGTTCATCGTCTAGGGAAGAGAGAGCTCTATTGTTCTGTGAAGCTCAGAATTCAGACCTAGAGCAAATGGGAAAGACTTAGAAGGAAGCAGTTGTGATTTAAGAGAAGGTGGGACTTTCTGTAAATTAGAGAAATGGGCCTCTTTCACTTAACAAGTTCCGTGGGCCCTGGACAAGGCAAGAGCCATTTTGGCTGTCAGAAGGACGCCTGTTTTCTAATCTGAGGATGGAAACACCCCCTGCCTCTGTCCTAAGTCATTGTCTCCAAAGCCTAAGCATTCTCAAGGTGAACTTGGTAGGTCTGGGGAAGGCCTGGGGGTATCTCCTGCAGGTGGCCTTCCCCTTAGCCAGCAGTTCACCCAAGTGTAGCAGCTGCAGGCCTGTGAGAGACATTGATGACTATAGCATGTGGCTCCACAGCCCCATTCAGTCTCCTGGTGAGCAGGGCTGAACCCATTATCCAAGGCATTGGTGTGGGTGGAGCAGCTTCTCCTGCCTAGTGAGTTCTCACTCCCTGAGTACTTGATGTGCTTATGTGGTGTCGTCCACATGCCCCCCTCAGTCCTTCTTTCCTCTTCTCCACCCTGCTCCCTGCCCTGAAGCAGGCTGGGAATTGGAGGAGGGAGGAGAGCACACTCTGGGTACTTATTCCCTAGAACCTCCCTGTGCAGTTGCCTTGGGCCATGTCCCTTGACTGGAGGTCACTGCTCCTCTCAAGGGGGCCTTCTCACCACTGCTGTCTCCCACTGGATCCTGGCAACCACTTTCTCCCCTCATCGCTGCCATTCCTAGGGATGGCAACAGCTCTGCTGCACCTGCCCTTGTCCTTGCCCTGTCTGCACCTTGGTAAATATTCCCTTTATTAACTCTCCTGGGAGTCTGCTCACTTGAGCCTGCCCAGGTGACCCTGATGGAGCCCTAGGCATTATCTAATTTGATCTTCATAAAACCTGGAAGAGATTGAGACTGTTAATGGTCATCATCCTCACTGTTAAAATGAGATGCTGTGGGCATGGAATGGCCCATTTGTTTCCTCCAGAGTGACATCGTTGGTAAGGGGCAGAGATGGAGTTTGCTTCCAGGCTGTCCATATTTTTCGCCACTACATAGGGTACCTACCTGTATTGCCTCTTTTCCAAGCAAGCCTAAGACACAGGAACAAAAAAAAAGAAAGATAAAAGGCAGACTGTGTAGCCTTCTTGGAACCTGTCCCCAGACCCATGCCCTTATCTCAGCTCTCCAGAGCTCACCACTTCAGAGGGTAAAAATGATCCTGCCGCATGGGGACTCAGGGCTCCTGAAAGGCAAGCCAAGAGATCTGTAAAGGGGTCATTCCCCAGATACCCGAGCTGTTAACTCCTCAGTGAAGTTGAAACTTCAGGCCCTGTTGCATTTGAGGCTCAGGGAATGCCTGCAGCCTTCCCCAAGCTCTGTGTTAAGCAAGAGTAGCCCCTCTTGCACTGCCTGGAGGCCAAGAGGTGTGAGGCTGAGACTGTGGTGTTTTGGTTGGGAAGGAGGGGGCACCCAAGCCCCACAGACTTGGGGAACATCTGGTGCAGACCGGGGTCAGTCCCAGTCCTTCCCCACGTGGCTCTTGTGCTTCGGAAGCATTTGCCCCAAGCCTGACATCTGCTTCTGTTCTTCGTTTTGCTGAGCTGTCCTCAGAGGGGGCGGTCACCACAAGGTGTTTCATTAGGTGTCTTAATAAGCCTTGTAACTGCAGCCTGCGGCCTCTCCCGCACGGAGCTGCTTTTTGTATGAGGCAGGGAAGGGTGGATGTCTAAGACATAATTTGCATTGGCAGAAGGAATATTATTTTTGCGTTACAAAGCATGGTGAGTGACATTATCAAAGCAGGGAAGTGAGCAGGCGGCCAGGGAGCTGGCACCTGTGGCTCTGGGGAAACACAGAGGCTGAGGCAGTGGGGGTGATGGTGGGAAAGTGTTAAGTCCCTCAGTCACCTGAACCCTCCCTGGGGGCTGTGGGATGCTTGAATTCCCCTCTAGACCCCTGAGAGTTCTGTCTTTTTATAGACACACCCTGGACCCAGCAGGTATGGCTGTCCCATGACTGAGGGCAAGGATTCTGTGTGTTCTTTAACCCTGAGCTCTGGTCCAGCTGGAGGTCAGATTGCCTGCCCGGTTCATCCTTGTCACCATTTCCCAAAGGCTTGGGCTGTCTCTGATTTCCTGGGGTGTTCTGGGATAATCTAGTTTGCACTTGACCTTCATATGTGTACCATTTCTCCAGACCAACTGCAGAGCCCTGTTCACGCTTGTCTTGGATTCACAGAAAACGCAGAATCAGATGTTTCATAGGCCATATTCATACACACATGCATTTGCCCTTCAATTTATGATAGGATAGGAAACAGACATGTAAAGTCATAAACAATTAGACATGAAAAAGATGACCTTGGACAACCAACAAATACAACTTTCCCATTTTGCAGATGGGGTAACAGAGACTCAGAAGGGGAAGTGACTTGGCCAGTGCTATACAGCACGTTAATCCCTTACGCTTTCCCCAGTCTGGACCTCTGTCCACTGCAGTGATCATGCTGTAAGAGGAGCAAGGACAAGCCAAACAGAAACAGCACGGGACTTGGGGCAAGCACTGGTCTGACTTCTTTGATGGTCTCCAGGACCCTCACACACTCAGGCAGGCCAGGGGGTGGGCTGCTTGCTGAGCAATCTCCCGGCACATCGTCCTTAGACAGCCCCTTTGCCCCGCAGGGTGCCTTCATCCTCACCTTCATGGCAACAGGGGATGGGAGCATAATGTGATGGTTTTTGTCAAGCAAATCACCAACCTATTCCCAGAGGGCAGAATCTTGAAGACCCCAAACTCAACTCTCAACTAGCAGAAAGTGCTGGGAGAACATGCTTGGACCGGGAGGCTAGAAGGGTAGTCATGGAATGGCAGGCAGGGACCACGAGATCCCTCCAGAGTGGGCAGCTTGTCAAATCCCAGTACTCCTATCTTCTAGCAAGGGGTCTGGCCCAAAACAGTGGCCCAAACTGATGAATGAATGAATGAATGAGCGCCAGAGCAGTATTAAGCTGACTCCGGATATGTTTGAGGCACCCAAGTGTATTTTGGTGAGTATTTTCAGTGTATTTTGGTGAGTCGGGAGAGGGGAGAGGGGATGGGAAGGGGAGTGTTGGGGCCCTACATAGCCTGTTGTCATGTGAGGGGGTGATGGGGAGTGGTCAGCAGGGATGCCCTCTGGGATCCACTGGAGGACTCTACCACTGCAGGTAACTGAGTTGATTTTCTGCCAAAGACTTTCTGGACCACAAGGAAAAAAATGAACCATTGGCATTTCTGAAATCATTTGTCTGGGGGACATTCTGTACACCCAAGTCACCCGGGCAAGGAAGATAACTCTTGGAGAAAGGACTTCTTAATTTAAGTGATAAAGTGGACACCACAGTGATAGTAGCTTTGGCGTCAGGCTCATCTCTAAAGATGAGTTGATAGTTCTCATTTTCCTCTTCATGCCTTTTGAATTTTACAGGCTACCATGAACCTGGGCTATGTTTTTCATCACAAAAAAGTTAAAAAATACTATTACTTTGGTTACTGGTGTTTTTCTAATGCTACAACGACGACTGGCACGGGCATAGCTTCCTTTCCCTATACACCGCAGGGAGCGCTCTATCCCATGTTCCTCTCCTCGCCCCCAATACATTCCCGTTACACCTGCCACATCCTCTATATTTCTCCACTTTGGATTCAGGCCACCAGAGGTTATCATCCTTGCCAGCTTTCTTTGGAGAAATGACAACTTGAGATGCTACCATCTGCCACATTTACCTGAATTACCTCAAATTCTGAAGCTTCTGTTACCAAAAAGAAGTAATTCCTTGGGTTGATTTCTGACAGGTCCCTGCCTCGTGGTAGCCGCCCAACAGAGGCCACGGTGGGAGCAGCCAGTTTGTAGGCTGTGAGGAACAAAGGTCCCCAGGGTCACTGCAGAACATACTGACACTGTGAGTCCGTCAGCACACGCAGGCTGCATGTCGCACGAGATGTGCACTGAGTAATTGCTTATTTACCCCCTGCCTGTGATTGTCTATCGGAAGCTATCAATAGCTGCAGTCTCTGTTCCAAATATCTTTAGGGAACTAAAGTTTATCCCAAACAGAAAAAAAAAAAAAAAAAAAAACCCTTTAATTGTGGAGTTCTTAAGCCAGAAGTTCCTTTGGAAGGAATAGAATCTATATGCTTATTTGGCAGGTGGAGACTTTGAGATCCAGGAAGTGAGTTTGCTTATTCAAGGTCACACTAGGCCTGACTAGATGAGTGCTGTGGTCTGAATGTTTGTTTGCCCCCCAGATTCATATGTTGTAACCTAATCACCAGTGTGATAATGTTAAGAGGTGGGGCCTTTGCGGGATGATTAGGTTATGAGGGCTCTGACCTCAGGAATGGGATTAATGCCCTTATAAAAGAGGCTTGAGGGAGCCTCTTTGTCCCTTCTCTCAAGTGAGGACACATGGAAGGTGAGGAAGAAGGCCCTCACCAGACATGGGATCTGCCAGGGCCTTGATCTTGGACTTCCCAGCCTCCAGAACTGTGAGCAATACATTTCTGTTGTCTGTAAGTTACCCAGTCTAGGGTGTCTTGTTATAGCAGTCTGAAATGACTAAGACAACGGGCTTCCCAACCCTGGCCTGATGAGAGTTTAGGTGCTCCACTCTCTGATAGCGGTGGCTCCTGCCTTGCAGACAGTAGGCTCTTTTCCTTTTTGCATGTCCTCCGGAGTTTGCGGAATGTTCTCAGTGCAGCCTCTGTAAAAGGCCCCACTTCCGGATTGGGGAGGAAAGCCTGTGAATCTGAGTCTGGCTGCTTTCATGAGACCAGGCTGCTGTTGGAGAATGCAAGACTTTTCTGATTCTGAAGATTGTCCTAAGAGTGGGTCTTCTTGTAACAGAGATTTGTGCCAAATCTTAAGAGATGTGGAATTGGGCTGGAATTAAAAAAAAAAAAAATCATTGTGATGATTAGAATGAACATGGCTCCTGTACCACGCTGAGACCTCAGTTTGGGGCTGATGATGAAGTGGGTAGCAGAGCGATGCCAGGGACATGTGGCCTCTTATAATGCGGAAGTGGAAGCCCTTCCACCCAAATTACACTGTTTTAAGGAGAGTGGCAAACTTTGGCTTCTGCTGGATTGAAGCTTTTTTTTTTCTTTCTCAGGTGCACAGGTATTTGATTACTTTGAATGGACCACTCTGCAAGATAACTGCACATATGTTATCTCTTGTCATAGTTATCACAAGCTCATGAACTAGATTCAGGTCAACAATCTCTTACACATAGTCCAGATATTCAAGAAGCTATGAAAATGGAAAGTGTTTTGTTTTTTAAGTTTAATACTAAATTCATCTGGGTGCCAAATCTGACCCAAACTGATATGAAGCTATCTATCATCTTTATTGATCTCATATTGTGTGAATTTTCATATAATTCATCATGGAAATATTTATCTGTTTGAGCACAAACTGTGCCCCGGTTCCCACTAGGGCTGCTATATGGGCCCATGTTACCTTTCTAAAAATCTGAATCCTGATGAATTCTGAAGTGCCTCTTGTCCTCCTTAGGGGAGGACAAGAGGGTTTGTGATCAGAAATGAGGTCATGGATTATAATCTGTGTTTTAAAGCTGGGGAAAAAGAATGTTAGAGAGGTTAAGTGACTTGCCCGAGGTTACTCAGTTTATGAATGACACAGGTAGGTCCAAACAAACGGAGGTTTTGAAGGAGCTTTGACTCATTATTAGGGTTGGTTCCTGGTGGGTGGAATCTCTGAGCTATGATGCTTCCTACCTAACAGGAGGCAGGTGCCAGGCTTGCAGGTGGATGGGATGTCTGCTTTGTGGTTAGGCCCCAGCTAGCAGTGGCATTTTGAGGGGACAGGCTATAGTATACCTCTCATGGAAAGGGGGATTGGGAAACTTAGCAGGCTGTCAGTAGCCTTGCCAGACAGCACAGCCTAGGGTTGTGCTGAAGCCAAGGGCCAGCTGGCCCCAGACAGAAGACTTTGAGTCAAGTGGCACAGACAACTCCATGGCTGTTAAGGAGAAAGCCAGAGGCTTTGTGGACAGGAAGGCCACAAGAGATCCCCTAAATATGTGTGATGCTGGGCTCCAGGCAGCGACTTGTGCTGTGAGCATGGAGTTCCGGCAATGGGCAAGCAGAATGCATAGGCCAAAGCTGAGAGGTTGCAGGCCCAGGGACTTATACCTATTGTTGTGAGTTGAATTGTTCTTTCTCAAAATCATATATTGAAGTCCTAAACACTAATACCTCAGAATGTGACCTTATTTGCAAATAGGGTCATTGCAGATGTAATTAGTTAAGATGAATCATCCTGGAGTAGGTGGGCCCCTAATCCAATGTGACTGGTGTCCTTGTCAGGAGGTAGCCCTGAGAAGACACGGACACACAGGGAGGATAGATACCATGTGACAGTGAAGGCAGAGACTGGGATTATGTAGCTGCAAACCAAATAATGCCAGGGATTGCTGGCAAACCCCGAGAAGTTAGCACAAGGCAAAGAGGGATTCTCCTCTACAGGTTCCAGAGGGAGCAGGGCCCTGCCAACACCTTGATTTTGGACTTCTGGGCCCCAGAACTGGGAGACGATAGATTTCTGTTGTTTTAAGTCACCCAGTTTGTGGCACTTTGCTATGGCAAGCCCAGGAAACCCATATACCTGTATACATCATTAGGCAAGGGTGCTCAACCTACTGGCATTAGGACCTCCTGGGGCTTTTGTAAAAAGTCCTGTTGCCCTAGCTACACTCAAGCCTGATTCCATTAGCATCTCTGAGTGTCGGCCTATGCATCAGGATTTTTAAAGCTCTTCAGGAGATGTAAAACCAAGTTTGAGAACCACAGTCAAGAGTACTGCTTATTAAAGATCCTGGACCAGGTGTCCAGTTCCCGGGACCATGCCAGACCTCCTTGGCCATTCTCCTTAGCCCACACCTTTCTCTTCTCAGCGTTCAGCCCGCAGGACTCCGGGAAATAGCTGCTTTCCACTGTTTGTAAAGCACACAGAGATGCCTGGCACACAGTGAGGGCTTTCTAAGTGCTGGTTGTCATTATTTCTCCAGCCACCCCGTCTTTCCTAATCCTCACTTTCTAGAGAGCTCCCCCAGAGTGGTAGGATTTTATCTTCCTGGCTCAAAAAGAAAGCCGTTTCTCGTTATGTGTGAAAACTGTGCTTTACTTTCTTTTAATTAAGGCTTTTTCTTTTTCTTCCTTTCTTTCTTTTTTTTTTTTCCAATTTGCCTGAGAGCTAGATCATGTGAAGGACACTTTTATTTTTTAAAGAGAATGAACACAGAGTAAGTATGGCTGCACTTCAGAGTGACATTGAGAGAGCTTTTCGCTCTGAGAGTAAAGAGAACCGGGATCAGGATCCTGCCCGATTCTGGTGGGGAGGGCTGAGGGGGGTCAGGGAGGCCGTGTGGGATAGGAGCCCCTAGAAGGCATTCAAGAGGAGCCTACCGCCAGCACCTGAGCCTTCCTCTGTCCAGTGGATCACTCCTGTGTTCCAGGCCAGGCGCAGCACAGAAAAGAATCACACCCAGCCCTGGCCTCTAGGAGCCCACAGTCCCACAGGGGATGCAGACACTTAAAGTAGCCAGTGCTGTGCAGTGATGCAAGATTCATGAGGCCTGTTTCCTGGATCAACCCCGGCCCAGAGGTGCAGGAGCTAATGTCTGGCCAGTCCAACCTGAAGCATGGGCTACTGTATACAGGGGGCTGTGGCTCCCCAAAGGTGCCCTTAGGAAGGAGGAGGAGGGGCATGGGTGCTGAGCAGGCAGCCAAGGCTGGTCATTGCATGAGACATTGGTGAAGAAATGGGAAAGGGAGGTTGGTGCCTAATTGTGTTGGACCTTGAATTCCCTGCCAAGCAGGTAGATGCCCTCCATAGAGACATGGGAAGCCACTGCAGATTTAAAATCAGGGAAGGGGCATGATTGATTTTTTTTTATTCCATACCTTCTGATTCCCTCTCTGTGACAGGTCAAGGGCCTCTGGCCCATTCATTATAGCCCAGCTATTCCCATGATGATGACGGGGCCACAGAGCTTCTAGGTCATGGTGTAGACCCTTTGATCCAGGAGCCCCTACAATGCATGGATCCCCAACTGGTCCTCTGGTGTTCAGTGTATTTTGCTGATCTCAGGGAAGACATGTCACTTCCGTCTCTGGCTTCCCAGACCCTGGCACCAGCCTGGCTAGCTCAGTCTAGGACCCAGGTTAAATGGGTGCAAAGAGGGACAAGGGCTCAAAATGTGGTGTTTCCTTAGGCAACAGACTGGCTTTTTCTTTGCAGATTTCATTTTATCTAACAGTTTAAATGAAGCTCTGGTGTCCGAAGCTGCCACCCAGATTGGAAAATGTATTCAGTTGTCCCTCTTACTTCCCTGGGAGGACAGATTTACGATCTGTGCAGGGTACAGGTGTGAGCTCCAAGAGTCATGCTTGACTCCTTCCTCCCCTCAGACCCCAATTCTGTCCAGTTTTCCTCCTAAACATCCCTTGAATCTGTTCTCTCTTTTGCCACCAGGACACCATCCTCTCTCTCTCTCTCTAGCTGGTCTCTGTTTCTCTCTTTGGCCTCTCTGCTCTATTTGGGACATAGCAGCTGGATGGCTGTTTATCACTAGGCACTATGATAAGCTCTGAGAATCCAGCAGGGAACAACCCAGAGATGTGGTCCCTGAGTAAACACATACTGTAAATTTAGTTAGTACCAGGTGCTTCCAGGGAAATAAAACACTTGCCTTGGTAAGCAGGGGCTGTCTGAACATTCTGAACAGTCCAGACTTCAGGAGGCCTGGCAGGATCCAGGGCAGCGGGGTTTTGTCCCTCCCTCACCCTTGGTGGCAGGGCATGGGAGGTGCCCTTGGTCAGCGTGGAGAAGGAAGATGAGCTTTTGAGAGGGGTGGACAAGGGCAGGCGTCCCAGTAGGTGGCAGGCCTGGTAAGTATGACTGACAGTGCCGGGGGCCAGACATGTGCTTTCCCAGCAGAAGACCATGCACATATCAGAATGAGGTGGGGGACCCACGAGTGTCAAGGGTCATGGACAGTCTGAGGCAGCAGAGTGGGCACACTCACAGTGGGGGTCCGAGCATCCTTTGGATGTGTCTTTGTGGGCTCCACTCTCTGCTGGCCGGAGGAAAGGACTGGAGCTGAATCCTGGCTCTGTCCGCAGCCTCTGTGTGACTGTGGGACACACAAGTCCTTGCTTTGGGCCTTGGTCTCCCCATCTGTGATATGGGTAGGGAGGGAGAGAGGGCTGGTTACTACCCACTCTCGAAAAGTGCCTGTCATTAGGGGCACCACGGAGTGCTGCAGTTAAGTCGGGCCTCAGACTGCCTGGGTTCAAATCCCAATTCTAGAACTTCTTTGCCAAATGAGCAAATTACTTTGTCTTTCTGTGCCTTAATTTCCTTATTTTTAATATGAGAATGGTAATAATACTAATTTCTGAGGATTACATGAAGCAATCAACATAAAATGCTTGGCACAGTGCCACTGACATAGCAAGTGCCCTAGAAACATTAGCTTTTGCTATCTAATTATTTGCTAATCATTTTAGATATAAAGTAGGCCTTCTTGTGCCAGTTTTATAGATGAGAAATCTGCCAAAAAGTGTCTACATTAGGGCAGGAAGTAAGTGGCCCACTGGGGAGTCAAACCTGGGTCTGTTTGGTTCCAAGTCTCGGCTCTCACCTTGTGTTTTGTCACTGGTTCTGACTTGCAGCTCTAGAAACCAGATGCTGGCCTGTGCCGAGGTCTTAGAGCTCAAAGACTTGAGTTTTTCTAAAGACATGGTCTGTCTTTTCACATTTAAATGCTCTTCTTGGCTCTGCATCCCCATGCTTGTAAGAAGTCACAGGATCAGCTTCTAATCTGGGAGGGCTTGGCAGGAAATGGAAATGTCCAAGGGCTGCCACTTTTATTCAACAACTGGAAGTACCCAGACCAGGCAGCGGCGTTAAAGTTCCAGCAGCCGTTTATACTTGGTTTGGGGGACCTGTCTCCTGGGAGGCGAACGATTGAGAGAAGATGTAAAACTTCCAGGAACACAGCGCAGTGGGCGGAGGGTCTGGCATGGGGACGTGGAGGTGGGCAGAGGAGGGGCTCCCACCTCTAGGCCTGAGCAGCAGGAGGCAGGGGTGACCTGTTCCTTGGTTACAGGCTGCTGAGGTGGACACAGCTTCTTGGAGACAAATTCTAGAGCTAGAGAGAGCTGGCAGACCCCCAGCCCTCATCTTATAGATGGGAAAATGAGGCCGGGGGCAAGCAGAGAGGTTTGTACTATCTAAACCCCTGTTTGGCAACGAGATCGCCACTTTCCCCACGTGCTGTCTCAACCTTTCCTGTGCACCCAGCAGCCCCCGCTTTCTAAACGCAGAATTTCTTCTTAACAAGGCATGGATTTCTATTATGTTTTGCCTGGTTAAGAAGGGTGAAGTATTTTCCGGTCTTGCTTACGCTCTGTCTCTCTCTGCCTCCTACCGATGATTAAGATAGAAAGTTTGGGAAATACAGGAAATTGTAAAGAATAAAATGAAAATTACCTACAAACCAAATAATAATTAGAGATGATCATTGTTAATAACTTGGCATTGTTCCTTCTCTTTTTTTCTTTTTTTTTTAAATCAAAAATGATGTTTTTGTTTAGAAGAGAATTTTAAAAGTATTATATGCTGCAGAGCTTACAACAGCACCTTCACCTTGATTCTCTCTCCCCCTAGGCAATTCGCTAGTGCTTATCTCATTTGCATATTATCTGTAGACTTCTCTGGAAACTTCTTTTTTTTTGAGAAATCCGATTAGTTGGCTTTTGGACTGTCTAGGTCAATACTCTCACTTTCTTACCCTTTTTCTTCTCTTTTCTTTCCTTTTTTGCTCCTCTTTCTGGACAATTTCTTCAACTTTATCTTCTGAGCCATCTATTGAATTCTTATTTACGCTTTTATATTTTTAACATCTGAGAGCTCTCTTTTGGTTGTAGGAATGTTCCTTTTTTATGGCATCTTGTTCTTCGATGAAATATCTTACATGTTTTTTAAAATACTTTTTGAATTGTCTGTTGTTTTCTATCTGTACTTTTCCCCCTACCTGTTTGATTTGGTCTCTTCCATTCATGTTAGAGGTTGCTCAAATGCTGGTGATCATTGACTGTCCATTCATACTTAAGAGGGGCACTAACAGGTCGAGTGTGTATATTGGATGGGAGGTGCCTTGTTCACTGACAGTCTTGACCATATAGAGATAAGGCACTAAACTGGCATTTTTATGGATGCCTATTGGAATATTTATACCTAAGGTCTTTTCCTCTTCATCTAGGTAGTTTCCCCAAAGATAAAGCTTTTGTGCTCCTGAAGGCATGGGGAGTGTGTGTAAGGCCTGGCTCCTGGTGTTCTCAGAGCTAAGCGGGGGTTGCTCTCTCCACTCAATATGTTGGTTTCATGAACTAAAATAAAAGCTTAAGGTTTTCCCCCACCAGCTGACTGAATGGATCCCCTCTTGGCGGAGGGGATATCCCAAAACTAAATTTCCTGCCAGGAGGAGGGAGGTGAGACATGCCTCAGCATGCTTCCCTACCTTCTAGGAGATATTCTTTGCGACCCATTTACAGGCCTAAGGGTATGCAAGACAAACCTGCAGGACCTCAATTTACAAAACAAATACGTCCTGTGGCTTGTCTCTGATTAACAGAGCTCCTTATCTTAAAGCATTCCAAGCCTTTAGACAAAGGTTCATGTCTTTAAGCAATTACAAGTCAAAGAATCTTTAAATCCACTTATAACTTGTAACCCCCTTTCTTTCCCCCTTGGAAATGGCCCACCTTTTCGGGCCAAACCAATGTATGCCTCCCATTTATTGATTTATGACTTTACCTGTAACCCCTGTCTCCCTGAAATGTATAAAACCAAACTGTAACCCAGCCACAGTGAGTCTGCTTGCTCAAGGCTTCTTGGGTGTGGCTCTGGGTCATGGTCCTCTAATTTGGCTCAGAATAAATCTCTTTAAAATAATTTTACAGAATTTGGCTCCTTTTCTGTAGATCACCAGGTTTCAGTAGATCACCCCTGGTTTTCCATGGTGCCTTACCTACTTTCAGCAGGTTACAACATCCTCTGACTTAGATCCTCTCTGATAGGTTGTGGTGAATAATGGATAAGGGACTGTCATGTGGCTGCCTGATGGATGCAGATGGGGATTTGGGGGTCTTAATATTTCTTGTATGAGTTTTCAGGTAATCCTGTTTTCAGCCCTGTCTGTCCCTGCCTTTAGAGGAAACTGGAGTCTGCAGTTTCTGGATCTTTCTGATGTTTCTTACCTAACTGATATGCCAGCTTCAGTGTCCGCTGATCTGCTCCATCAGTTACCATTTGTTCAACCATCTTTCATGTTCCAAAATGTTGTTGGCATCTCTCAATTGCTGCCGTTTTCTTTCCCCTACTCTTGATATATGTGGGTTTGTTTATGTCTTTTTAATTCCTATGCTGTCATTTTAGTGAGAGTTGGGGAGAACATGGAGGTTAATGCATGCAAATCTGTTATGTTTAATTGAAAGCTAATCTCTCCTCAAGTCTTTTTTCTATAGATGTAGATTACTACTGTACACATAAACGTGCATGCATGCACATGCACATATATTTGCTAAATATATATATTTATATGTACATATATATTATAAATTGGGAGCAAGCTATAAATACTGTTAGATAGATGGCTTTTTGTTCATTTAAAATTCTATCATCAACATTTTTGTCTATCATTTTCATTTTTTCATCCTTTAATGTTTGAACTTTTACATCAGTTAAATTATATACTGTCATATTATTACTTACTTCATCACGTCCTTACTCTCGGGCATTGAAGCTGCTTCCAATTTTTCACTATTACAAATAATAACTATTGTGAGATTTTTCACATAATTGTTAGGATTTCTAATTATTTCTTCTACATTGGGATTGTCCAGTTGGCAAAGTGACCATTTTAATATGCTATGGGATTCATACTGTGATGTGTAATACATAACATGATAAAGTGATATATATTGTTATATTACCCTTCAGAAAATCTTTGTGCCGACTTGTAGTCCAAGCCTCAAATGATTATTTACTGAACCTTTGCTAATGTTAGGAATTATCACTGTTTTAAAATCTCTGCTAATTTGATAAGAGGAAATTACACTGCATCATATTGATTTGGATTTTCTTTATTACTTGTGCAGCCGAACACATTTTCTATGTTTGTCCTCTGTGAATTATCTGTTCATGAATATTTTTATATTTTCCAGATATGTTTATACAATCTTCTGTGGAGTAAGGATATTACTCCTTACCTGCTACTCATATTCAAGTATATTTTGCCAGTTTTTATTTGCTTTCAGAATTTTTGATGTCTCTGATGAATAGTTTTAATTTTTATGTTGTTTATGATAGAAAACTTTATATCTTCTTTTGCTTTTGGACTTCAAAGGTTGTTTTCCTATCCCCAAATGAGAGAAATATTGTCCTATATTTTGCTAGATCTTTAATGATTTGATTCTTTTCATTCTTCATGTTCAAATTTTTATAGTTATGAATTACTTAATTAGCCAATTAATTAATTCTGGTTCATCTTGTGAATAGGAATCTAAGTCTGTTGTTTTCCAAATACTGTAGTTAATCAGTATTCCGGAACCATGAATTAATAGTCTAGCTTTCTCCACTCATTAGACATGGGACCATTATCATCAAACACATTCTCTTACAGGATCTATTGATGTTCTTTCTTCTCGGTGTCATTAGCCTATCTGTTTTTATGTCAGTACAATACTCTTTTAATTATCCTGGCTTTACCAGGTATTTAATATTTTATAGGACATCCCCTTCTCGTTACACTTTACTGAAAAAAACAAAAACAAAAACAAAAAACAAACGAAAAGTGTGGCTCTCTGTGTCTCCTTTCAGATGATCTTTACAATTACTTTGTCAAGTTCCAGAAAACTCCTCTTGGGTTTTATTTGAATTGCAGACATTGTACAAATTATTTTTTGTGAGAATTTCCTTCTTGACTTCAGTGAGTCTTCAGATTTAAAATCATTACATGTATCTTCACTTTTTCAAGATTCTTTTATGTTCCTCAGTAAAGTTTTATGGGTTTCTTCGTCTGGCCCTCACACATCTCTGTTTAAGTTGATTCCTAGGTATTTGCTACTATTGTGATTTAATTTATTTCGTGTTAGAGTTTCCAAGTGGTTATTGATGCTATAGAGGAAAGCTGTTGTATTTTACCCATTTAGTTTTTAACCACTGGCCTTACTGGACTCTTTTATCAATACTGCACATTTTTTGAGTTGATGCTTGGGTTTTCTGAGTATTCAATCATATCATCAGGCAAATAATGGCAATTTTATCTCTTTTTTATCAGATAAAAAATTTCTTCCTCCATCATTTCTTCCTTTTCTCCCTCCCTTTTTAATTTTATTGCTTAGAACTTGAAAATCAATGTTGAATAATATTGCTATAACCTTGTTTCATTCCTGAATTTAATAGAAACGATTTCAGTGTTTGACTCCTACACATGAGGTTGTCTTTTGGCTTCAGATAGGTGTTGCTATTCTAAGGTAGTATTCTTCCATGCCTGTAAAACTGACTTTTTTAAAGCCAGGAATATTGAAAAGATTTTACCAAAAGCCTCTTCAGCAACAATAGATTAGAGATTGTTTTTCTTACCTTCATCCTGCTGAAATGATAACATATAAATGCATTTCACATTTCCAAACAGTCGTTCCATTCCTGGAATAAGCATACTGTCTCTGAATATACATATATATTTTTTCATATCATAATTAATTCAATTTAATTCAGGGAGCATTTTTTGTGTGTACATATTTCATAGGTGAGATTGTTCTACAGTTTTATGTGTCATTTCATTTTCAAAAATTTTTCCACAATTTGTTAACCCACAAAGCAGACATGGTTAAGATATCAAATCTCTCAGAAGGGCTCCTGTTGAGAAGCCGCCATATGTTGCTTGGCTTCTCTGCCTCCCAGACCCCACTCTCAGAGGTCATCCCTTTCTATTTTTGTTTCTGCTGGTGGTTGTCTCTGCATGTGTAAGTGGTCTGCTTAAAGTGCTTTACTTGGCTTATTATGATGTCATCTACCCGCTTTCTGCTAAAAGAAATGAGGACTTGCTCTTTAAATCACTCTCTGCCACCCATTCCAGTTAGATTTTACCTTTTGTGCCTTCCACTGGTCATCTTTGCAAATTCAGATACTCTAGTATGCTTAAGTCTCTACTTGTCCCAGGAGCTATCAGTAGTGTCTATTGGGTAAGGTGAGGAGGTCATAAGTGGTCCTTTGCACTCTAGCCACCTCCGTTTTTTCCAATCTTGTCTTTATTCCTTTGTGGCCAAGGCTGATACCTTTTAGACTTTTCTCTGGAAGTATTCTTGCCTTTCGTGATTGATCAGTTTCATGATTCTAAAAGTTGAAAATGAATGCCTAGCTCTTCCATTATTCTAACCGTGTAAATTGTTTCATTGCAAAGCCAAAGAGTGTGCCGGGATCATATTTTCTTTTCTTCTGGGTTACGGCATATCTTCTGTTACCTCTCAAAGGAGAATGCTCCTGTCTTCAAGGATGAATGGATTCTCCCTTTGGCTTACATTCCACTATTTACTTTTATCATACCATCTGAAACATCAGCTCCTCTGACTTCCTGAAAGATCCCGCTTACTTCCAGAACCACCTGTCCTACTGCTCAAGTCAGTGTTGGAAATTCTTCATGACTGTCATCTGAGATGTCCTCTCGCAACTAATATCACTGACCTCAGTCCAACAAGAAAGAATTTTTTTTTCTGCCAGCCTCCAGTTTAGAAATTTCTTTCTTTCTTTTCTTTTTGCTAACAAATACATTTTTGGAGATTTGCATCAGTGTGATATTAAAATGAAATGAAAGAAAGTACAAAAATTGAAAATTTTCAGTCCAAACAGGACTACAATCTCATGTAACTTCCTGAGAAAGAGTATGTAAGAACTGAAATTTTTGAGGTCTTGTATGACTTAAAATGTCTGGGTCAGATTTAATTGATTGTTTTGCTAGGTATACAATTTTTGGCTAAAAACCATTCTCCCTTAAAATTTTGAAACTATGGTGACATTTATTTTTGGGATTCGAAGTGGTTGATAAGAAGTCCTATCAACTGAGCCTCCCTCTTGTCCTCATAGTTTTTGTGAGTTTAAACATGTTTTAAACACTTTTTAAAAATACACTTATGATAATTTTAAAGAGATCCTAGAAGATCTAGAAGATAACTATCAATGATCGGTTTGCTCTTTTGGACTGAAAATATGTATTTAATTTTCATGCCCTCTTTTTTTTTTTTTTTTTGGTCTTATTATCAGGCTTGTGTGAACTTCCTAAAATGTGTTGGGAAGAAGATAACAACTAAGTGTGGGGCTGGCAAAAAAATTTTTGCTTTTCGGGCTGAAGCAAATGGTACAAACTTACTTTGCTACCTGTTCCCCTTGCCGTATCAGCATCTGTGATTTCCACCGTGGTTTGGACTTTGCTTCCTCCCTTGGTGCTGGCAATGCCTTTAGCTTCAGGTTCAAACTCATCCCTTTACTCAGTCATCTGACAAAGCCTAAACCCCTTTAGGCCAATCCCCTACCCCACTACGTCCTCCACTCCAGGGTTGTGTTTGAACATAGGAAGACACAACTGACCCACATGCGTAATTCCTTGGGCCCCGCACCCTCTAGCTTCTGCAAATGAACATGCTGCATCTGCTTGTTCTTTTCTAAGATCTCAATGAATTCAGGAGTGCCACTTCCCAAAAACTTACTACGCAAGCATCAGTGATTAGTGTCAACTTTACTAAATATTCCTTAAGCGAGAAGGAGAAAGTATACGCTTCAGAGCAAATGACTGAAAATTAATATCAGACCTTTATTTTCCAATGTCCCTTCTCATCTGCACTCCCATTGCTTTTATTTAACTCTTCTTTTTTCTTACTGAGTATGTGGTCTAGCTTGCTGTCTTTTCTCTCTTCTGTTGTATTTTTTTTCTTTCCTCAATTATGGAAAACAGTTAAGCTTTGCTCTCAGCTTCTACCCACAGGCTTGCATATTTAAACCCATCTTGGTGTGGAGTAAAACAAGGAGGCCTCTGATTGATAGAATCTTTCTCCTAAGAAATGAATAAAAATATTTCTTCCTAACACATGAGGTTTATTCTTAAGAAGAATTCTTTTGAATGACATGCTTTTCATCAGATTACAACCATAACATTCTTGTGTCATCCACCTCCTGATGAAACCTGGCACCGAAGGTGGCAGTCATAGCATGTGTCTCTGTACGTATAAAATAAAGTGAATGGGCTACGTGATTCCCAGGATTCCTTTCAGTGCTAACACTTTATAATCCTATAAATTAGATAACTAAGTTCATTACCACAGAGTAATAACAGCTCATTCATTCACAACTGCATTTATTGAAAACTTACTCTTCATATAAAATTTGAGAGCTTGCAAAGCAATTTACATATATTATCTAATGTAGTACTACTAGAAAAAAATCCATGAGTTCAGTGTTACAATTATTATCCCGACTTACTTGTGGAAAATGTGACTCTCACGTTCAGGTTAAGATCATTGACAGATACTGCATTGCAGAATTCCTCTTGCCCAATACCTAATAAATTGAGCAAACAAAAAACCAAGAAAATAAAAATAAATAAAATTAGCCACAACATCAAAACAAGGGAAAGAAAATTTTATCGGATGCAAACTTTAAACACTGGTAAGTAAGGAAAGAAACAGAAGAAAATACTAGAGTGATGTGGAGAGGTACAGTCAGCCTTCTAACACTTGTTCCCCACTCACCAAAAAGCATGTTAGTAACAACACCCTGAGGTTTCTCATTAATATCCAAACATCTAGAGGAAAGCAAACTGACTAACATTATCCCTTCCCTCATCTGATTAAGAAATAAGGAAAAATGGCCTGAGGCTGGGGTGGGGAGTAGAAACCAGGCAAAGGAGGAAGGTATGGGAGTGGTTAACTCTCTCTAATGCTAGCAAAATCTTCGGGACCACATACTATTGGGTAAATTATATGATAATAAGGACTATCTCCTCATAGGAAGAGTAAAAACCTGCAGGTAGATGGAGTGACTCTGAGTATGGGATACTTCACAAAATCTAGGAAGAAGGAACATATGTCCCATATTCTCACAATGAGCTGAGCTCTCTCCTTCCTTCTCATGGTTTCATTAGGCTACAGAAATCAGGCAGAATAAAGAATTCTCCACCTTCAAACTTCAGCTTCTAGGGGAAAACAAACCGTTCCCTGATATGGTGGGAAGAGTCAGGCGTCACCTATGCTATATGTCACAGCAAATGGAATGTCATGTTGGAGCCACCCAAGCAGAGCCACCTAGGTAGAACGAGAAGGTAAGAAATGCCAGAGCAACATGGAAGCATACTACAAATAAAAACAATAAAATGAGGAGGAAGGAAGGAAGAAGGGAGAGAAAGAAAAAGAAAGATAGAGAAAGAAAAGAAAAAAAAAGGAAGAGGGAGAGAAAGAGAGGAAGGAAGGAAGAAAGGAAAGTAGGATACAAGCAAACAAGCAGGAGCCTATAACATGCAAGAGCAAGGATTCTAACTAGAAAGAAATGTAAATTAAGGAACAGAAGTAGATTATTTACAATTACTTTACTCTACCGAACAACTTGATAAGATATGAATATCAAATCAATAAAATAAGAGTTCAAAGATGATGGGATACATGCACAGAATGTGATTAATATGCACAAAAAGAAACAAACTGAGGCCCCAAATAGCATTAATAGGATTAAAGAGCCCATAAATGTATAGAGGAATGTCTTGACAAGCACATGAATGCAGATGAAATAGAGTGGTAAGTGTAATGAATGGAATATTGCCATAAAGATAGCTAAAGGAGGAAAGAAAATTTATTCTAAGATAGATTTAAACATGATATAAAGGTATATATAACACTTGATTTATTAAAATACATAACATAATATAGCTTAATTTAATTTAACAATAAGAACAAATTCTTCTCAAGTTGACTATGCATGAAACACTTTTTTTAGAGGTTTACATGCATGAATTAATTTTACACAACAACTATTTGAGGTCAGTACTATTAGTATTCCCAATTTATAGATGAGGAAATTAAGACATGGTTAAGTAACTTACCTGAGGTCACACAGCTAGTATATATAACATAACTAGGATTTAAGAGAGTAGAATTATGATATTCTGCCACTGGATAGAAAAAATTTACTGAAGTAAATGAATAACTAAATTTGCAGATCAAAAGACAATGTGTTGCAAGCAGATGTGCCATTTTACCTGCCCACCAGCAATATAGGGAGGCTCCAATTTCTCCGTATCCTCTCAACACTTATTGTCTATTTTTTTGCTATATGATTCCACTTAAATGAAATATCTAGAATATGCAAAATCAGAGAGACAAAAAGTAGATTAGAGGATACCATACACCATTAGAGAATGAAGAGTTCTTGCTTAATGGTTACAAAATTCCTCTTTAGAGTGACGAAGAAGTTTTGGAAATAGACAATGGTGATGGTTGTAAAGTATTGTACGCGTAATTAACACCACTGAACTGTACACTTAAAATTGGTTAACATGTCAAATTTTATGTTAAATATTTTAGTACAGCAACAATAATAATAATGATAATAATAATAATAATAAAAGGCAATGTGTTCCAGGAAAATTTAGTACAGAATGCTATGCCAAGACATATCCTAGTTAAGCTATCAAAACTTAGGATAAAGAAAGAATTACCCGCTTTTCTAGATACAAGAACACCCTCCACAAGGAGGAAAAAAAAAATCAGGTTGTCCTCAGACTTCTCTACTGTACCATTCTGTATCAGAAGATAAGAGAATGCTATCTAAAAGATCTGAGGGAAAGAAAGCATAGATCAAGAATATTATAGGATATAAAGCCAACAAGTCATTGTTGTCAAGAATAAATGTACTCAGACAGTATACTGTCCATGAGATCTTGAAAAAAATACTAAATCAGAAAATCAACTAATTAGGAGCCAACAAAAACAAAAATGTTACGGATGCAGAGGTCATGGTATAAGGATTGATGACAAGTAGTGAAATCATATAAATATAGAACTAACAACAGACAACCTGGGCAGCCACAGTTGGGGATCAGGCTGTGAAGGTTATAAATCCAGGCAGTGTAACAACAGCAGCCACTGACAATTAAAACTGAGAAAGTGGTAGATAGAGGGGGGATTGAGAGCAAGTGTGAGGGTGCTAATACCATCTTTCACAGTGTGGAGTCATTAAATAAATTTTAAATAAATAGTTAAAAAACAACACAATTACTCCAAACTCTTAATTCTTTCTTCACAATCTGTGCTCTTAACCTTAAAGGGATCTTTTGGTAAATATCTCTTGGTGAAGAAATACTTGAAAGTCTAGGGTTTTATTAAATTTTCTGTTAATTTCCTTTTTCTTCTGTTAAGCACAAGTAAAAACAAATACAACATTTAAAATTTTTAAAGTAGCATATACCATTTTATCCCACACTACATAGTATTAATTTCTATCTATTCTTCCATCCATCCACCGGTCCATCATCCATCCATCTCTCCTTTTGTGTCTGTATAGTGGTGAAACTTGAATCTTTATCCTTCTTTGCATTCCTTGAATTCTTCAATGTGAATATGTATCATTTTCACAATAATAATAAAGTGATCTCTCTTTAAAAATAAAAAGGCAAAGCACATATGCCCAGATGTTCACAGTGGTTAATCCTACATGGTGGAGCTATGGGTGTTTATTGTCTTATTCTTTGTAGCTTTCTCTATTTTCTGGCACTATTAATTTATTACAAATTAAAGAGCACAAAAGGAAAAAAATGAAGTGTAAAGCGATTTGTGCTGAGTTATATAGTCAGAAAGCTATGGGACTGTGATTCAGGCAGAGATGCAGGGAGGACAGGAATTAGGAGCTGGGACTGCAAAGGGAGAAGCCGTGTTGAAAAACTTCTGTGAGTGGAAGTGATGTTGGATCTGATGTTTCCCTGGTGGGTGGAGGCAATGTTTCAGTTGTTGGGTGAGTTACTTGTAGTGAGTTTAATGCCCACACTTCTAGAAATCCTACAACCACAGGCTGCGAGAGCTGGAAGGAATCTGGAAACCCTCCCATCCACGTGCATGTTGAACAGGTGAGGGGCGGCAGGAGCTGGACACTATTTTGTGCAATGGCAGACTTTGGAAGTAGGAACTGCTGGTGAGGCAATCCAGTATAATCCTGAACGTGAGCTGCGTTTAGTGCTCTGTGTTAGCCTGTATGAATTAACAGTCCCCCAGTCCTGACCAGTCCCCAGGGACCACCTGTAACTGTGGTCTGGGTGCCTGATTCAGATTCAACAGATATTTAATTCAGACTTGCCCCATGCCTATGACTGTGCCAGGTGCTTTGACTCGTCCTGTCTTAAATAATCACCTCAGTGTCCAGGTAGGTCATCTTCTCCACCTATTCCCTATTTTATTAGTACAGATTTGAGTCTTAGCATGAGGGTAAGTGACACACACAGGGGCGCTTGGTGTAGTTGTTGTGGGTTGAATCATTCCCGCCCCGCCCCCCGTCCCCAAAGTTATGTGCAAGTTCTAATCCCTGGAACTCGGGACCGTGACCTTGTCTGGAAAAAAGGTCTCTGCTGATGTAATTGAGTTAAGGATCTCGGGATGAGATCATCCTGAATTTAGGAAGGGCCCAAAATCCAGTTATGGGTGTTGTTGTAAGAGAAAGGCAGAGGGAGATATGAAACATAGAGAAGGCTGCTGTGGAGACCGAGGCAGAGTTTGGAGCAATGCAACCACACTGGGCACTAGAGGTCACCAGAAGTTGCAAGAGGCAAGGAAGAATTCTCCCTAGAGCCCTCAGAGAGAACATGGCCCTGCAGACACATCTTGATTTCAGACTTCTGGCCTCCAGAACTGCAAGAGAATGAATTTCTGTTCATTGTAAACCACCAAGCTTGTGGTTATTTGTTATAGCTGCCCTAGGAAAGTCACACACCGAGGAAGGAAATAGTGGGAAAGCCACAGCTTGTGACTTCAGGATTGGTCCATCTTGGTGCCAGTGAGTAAGAAGTAGCCGCCTACTCTGGGAGCAGACTGACCTCTAATCACACCTGGCAGGATGGGGCTGTGTGAATCATGCATACTTTTCAGGTAGCCCCTGTCACCTGTCCACCTCAGTCCTGCTCAATTTCCCTTCCCAGCCTCAGAGCAGGTTTGAGAGAA
>CM052436.1:177142065-177182300 GCA_028533085.1 Varecia variegata
AAAGATGAGCTAAAAATCAAGAACGCCAAATGGGGAAATCACGGGATAAAAGTCTGGCACACATCCCTGGGGGGTGTCTCCAGGAGCCCTATTCAATGGGTTTCAAAGCTCTCGAGGAGAATTGCATCTCAGCAAACTGTCTCTGATTAAGTATCTTGACTGTTTTGTTCACAGCAGCACTCCCGGGGCCTACAACAGTGCCTGGCACGTTGCAGGCTCTCAATATACATTTGTTGTAGAACAAACTGGGGACATCAGTGAATAGGCAGCCCTGCAGAAGGGGTGCTCACTCCTTTCCCAGTGAGATCTGGGAACGGCTTTAATGCAAACAAAGCCACTATAAACTGTTATCCCTTGTTAAGCTTCTCCAGGAAAAGTTTACTGACTGCAGTTACAAGCTCAATTAAATGTCACAACTCCTTAGAAAGCACCGACCTATGCCAGGAAATGAGACTGAAAGGAAATACCTCAAGAGGCATGTGGTTGTCTTTCTACAGTGGGTGATTTTTCACCCCTCCCTTCTACTTTTCTGTTTTGTCCCTATATGTTACTTTATAATTAAAAATAATCAATATTTTCCATGCTCCCTCCACATTTGATGCTCAGTCATCTGTCCGAAAACCCTCCTAAGGACTGCCTTTGGGTGGTGAGCACAGTAGGGCTCTAGAAAGCTTATTAGGTGTTGAATTCTGTCCCTTTTAAATTCATTTGTTGATAACTCTCAGTACCTCAAAATGTGACCTTATTTGGAAATAGCCATTATACATCTAATTAGTTAAGATGAGGTCATATCTGAGTAGATTGGGCCCCTAATCCAATGTGACTGGTGTTTTTATAAAACGGGGAAATCTAGAGACAGGTGTACATGGGGAGAGCCAAGTGAATCTGAAGGCAGAGGTC
Source organism: Varecia variegata (assembly GCA_028533085.1). Taxonomy (NCBI): domain Eukaryota; kingdom Metazoa; phylum Chordata; class Mammalia; order Primates; family Lemuridae; genus Varecia; species Varecia variegata. The sequence continues at coordinate 177,142,966 of CM052436.1, forward strand.
AGGGTGGATGGATGCAGAGGACTGCCCTAAATCACCAGTGAACCACCATGAGTTAGAGGGGAGACCTGGAACAGATGCTCTGTCACTGCCCTCAGAAGAAACACCCCCTGCTGCCACCTAGATCTCAGACTTCCAGGCTCCAGGACTGTGAGACAATCAATTCCTGTTGTTTTAGCCACTCAGTCTGGGCCCTTTGTTATGGCAGCCCTAGGAAACCCGGAACTCCTTGCCTACCGGGCAGCTCACTGTTGGTGCTGCCTCTTCTTGCATGTTGCAGCTTGTTCCACTCTGTCTTTCCATCTGTGTCTGAGTCCTGCCACAGAGCTGCAGGGGAGCCAACTGGATCGTCATCTTTGGTGGCCTGGAGTATGGAGGCCGCTGGGCTGGATAGGGTGGGTGGCAGCAGGAGGAAGGGGAGCCGGGGGAGGTTGGTGTCTGCATCGTGGGTGAGGGCAAAGGTTCCAAGGAGATTCTGGTAGGAAAAGTGGGATGAGGGAGGAGGATGGGATGGGTGACGGGAGGCAGGTGAGACAGGTAGGAAATCAGCTTTGCAGCTAAGAGGACGGGGACAGGTTGGGTGGTGGAGGAGAGGGGCAAGAGTGAGAGGGTCAGGATGAAGGCCAGAAAGAAGGCCAAGGGGCTCAGGGGCTTGATTTCAAGAGGGCCCAATTGACAGCCATCGGGATGTCCTGGTTTTGTTAAGGACTCGCGTAGGGCTGGGAGACTCCTTATGTCTACGTGTGTGAGTCCTCAGTGCTCTGCAAGTGCCTCCTCTTCCTGCCTCTGACATGTAAGGGCAGCTGTGCCCTCCTCGGCCACAAGTGCCCCCTCCCAGCTGGCCCGAGATGGGGTGGGAGTGGAGTCCTTCCCAGAAGCCCAAGTGGAAAGGCAGTTTCAAGAGAGGCCATGTACGGCAGTGGTTAAGAATGCAGGCTTTGGACCCAGGTCACATTACTGTGAACTCAGAGAACCTGTCTGTCCCTTCCTGGGAAGAGTGGGGAGCATCCAGTGGATAGGAGCTGGCATGAGACCCCGAGTTATTGTGGTCCACCCAAATAGGCTGAGGCTCAGGCTACCTGTTTGCAAAAAATGTTGTTTTCAAACTTGTGCATGCGTCAGCATCACCCGGACAACTTGTTAGAACCCAGATGGCTGAGCCCCTCTCAGAGTTCCTGATTTAGTCATTCTAGGCTGGGTCCCAAAGATTTGCTTTTCTAACAAGTTCTCCATGGTGCGGATACAGCTGGCTTGGGGACCACACTTGGAGAACCACTGGCGGAGAGAAGTGTTCCCTGGGGTCACCTGTCGGGAGATGCTCCATGACTTCCTGGTGCTTCCCAAGGCCACTGTGAGGCTGGGACCTGCCTTGCCCTGCTGGTTTATGGGGTCAGCTGTCTCCTCGTTGTAGTCAGAAATCCCCACAAGGGCTCAGGGATGTTGCCAAAGGCCATGGTAGCTAACACGCGCATCTCCCAATGTGCCAGGTACTGTTCTAAGCCCATAACATACATAAACACATTTAATTTGCATAACAAATCTATGAGGCAGGATCTGCTTTTATCATCATCACCTCCATTTTTCAGATGAAGAAACTGAGGCTCAGAGAGGCTAAGTAACTTGCCCAAGACCACACAGCTGGTAGCTGACAGAGCTGGGATTTGACCTGTCATTCAGATCTAGAGTCCCTGCCCTTGTTCTACGTGTTGCCACTAACCTGGCAGGAGAATGGGGGCGAGAAATGTCCCCACTGATGTGGGACAAGTTAATTGGCCTCTCTTTGCCCTCATTCTTACCTCAAAAAAGGAAATAGCTTTTCCAATCTTAGATGGAAAAAATACCTTTACATTATAAAAAAAAAATAAGCTGTCAGGATTAATTGGATAACAGCTGTCAAAGTCTTGTAGCTCCTTAGAGGATGGTAAAAGAGGAGGAATAATTATTGTGCTATTTTCTATGCAGACCCTAGTACATTTGGGGGAGTCAATAAGTGTCTAATGATATTCTTGGTAATTAGCAGTGATGGAAAGGAGACTGCTTAGGCCAGAGGAGAGGAATTGCTGGAGTTGGGCAGCAGAGGGAGACTTCTTGTTTGATGCCCGTGGCCAGAGACCTCCTGCCTCTGAGTGAGGTGGGCAGGGTGTGACCCAGGGTAGGAGGGAGTCTCTTCCAGCAGGTTAGCATCCCTGTGGCAGCACCATTTTTTCAACTGCCCAAGTTCATGGGCTTCACCCGTGTTAGAGCGGGGCAGTTAGAGATCTGCTAGTCTAGTGGTTCTCAAACTTTGGCCCAAGGATTAGCTGTATCAGTAGAAGTGCAAATTCTTGGACTCCACCCCAAACCTACTGGGAATGGGGCCTAGCACCCTTTAACAAGTCTTCCTGGTGATTCTGATGCATGCTGTGATCTGGGAACCACTGTTTTGGAAGGAGATAGCATTGACCTTGGAGTCAGACACACCTAAGTTTGTGTGCTGGCACTACCACCATTTGGCTGTGTGACTTTGGACAAGTCACTGTACCTCTCTGAATATCACGTTCCTCATCTATAAACTGGGGATGGGAGGTTAGAGAGGTGGTCTATAAGGCTCTTGCTTTCTACCTGCAATTCCTTCTAGCATCTCATCAGGGCAGAGACTATCTTATTTCTCAGTTTTGAAACAGGATATTTCCTCTGTTTCCTCTTCCCTTGTCTGAAACCTACATGATCTTAGACCTCAGTGTAGAGTTTATTTGCTCCAGAAAGTTACTATTGTTTCCTTTCTTTTTATGCTTTTCCCCCCAAATCAAATCCGGGTTAAATACCTCTCTATGTACATGTTGTGTTATTAATATAAAACTCCCCATATTCTTGTAATTGCTTTTTACTTGCCTGTGATTGCCAAGAGGGCAAAAACTCTCCCCTGTCGACTGCTGTTCCCCTAGAGTGCCAGGCACATAGAGCAGGTGCCCAAATGATATTTGAGGTTAGAACCAATTTTATTAAATTTATAAAATGCATGGTTCTGGTAGATTTCACGAGGAAGCCGGAAGAAGGGTCAGCCTTCATGCATTGAACCACATGGGGGAAACTGAGGCGCAGAGGTACTAGAAGACTTAGGGATGCAGTGACAGAAAGAAGCAAGTGGAGGAAGAAAGCCCCAGTGGCTGAGGATTTGAGGGGAGGGTGCTGTGGAATTGGAGTATGGACAGTCTTTAGCAGATCTCCATGGGGCTGAAGGGCCCGTCTGGTGTCAGCGTTAAGTAGCGTGACGGTGTGGTTTGCTAACAAAGAACAAAATACTATGATAGCATCTGGCTGGCACTCAAAGTAAGAAGTCCATCCTAGCATCACCAGGACAGGCATTTTGCAAAGCTCAGAGTAGCTCTTGGTCTCTATTTATTTATATATTTATGTCTATAGATACCTGTCCATCTGCCTTGGACAGGGTTACAGACCTCTTTGAGAAACAGAGGGAGGCTCTCCCTAGGGAAAAGAAAAAGCAAAAAGACACAAACCTTCCTCATTGTTGACCCTGCCACTCACCGGGTACATGCTGAGGTTGCTTGCAGACCCAGTTGTTGTAAGGGAGATAAAAGCATCAGGTGAGAGGAGAGGTGGACCTCTAAATACTGATGTCTCTCCCAGCCCTGGCATTTTAAAACCTGGGAAATAATAGCACTGACCCAATTTAGTAATGCAAAGGCAAGACAACACCATTTCCACAGGCTTAGTCATCTCCTCGTCTCGCTTTTTTTTTTCCCTCCCCTTTTCCATTTGTGTCTTTTCCCATGGCAAATATATGAGGTAATAATCCCGCATTTTCTATGGAGCATGGCAAACATGCTATATATAAGACACAGTTGAACATTCTGTGAGTGTAATTGGAGCATAAATGTAACTAATCAAAATATTATCATGCCAACGGATGTGTGAAGAGTCTGGAGATTTAAAAAATATATATATATATTTTAGTTCCGTGTCATTTCCATTTAGAGCCACGGAAGCAAAGGACTCAGCCCAGTGAATGTCAAGAACAATTTGGAGTCTGAGAACGCTCCAGCAGCCCTGTTGTTCTCTTTACTTTTGATACAGTAGCAGCTTGGCAACTGATTTAATTTCTGTTCTTTCCTCCCTCTCTTTGCCCCTCTCCCTACCTGGACCGGCTGCCCTGCGCAAGGCCAGCTGACTCCAGGGAGTTTATCATCACTCCTTGCCATCAAATACAACATACCCACCTGTGGCACCGAGCTTAGCAGCTAAATGATAATGCAAACTTCCTAGGTTTGAATCCTGGCTCTGCTTCCAGCTGTGTGGCCCTGAGAAAGTTACTTAACCTCTCTGCCTTTGTTTTCTCCTTTGTGAGAGAAGAATAATAGTGACTACCTCAGAGGGTTTATATTAAAATTAAATAAATGGATCTAAGTAAAATGCGATAGTACATGTTTGCTGCTGTTGCTGTTATAATCAAGAGCAAGAGCGAGAAAGGCGTTCTCGTGAGAACACAAAAAATACTGCTTTCCTCTAGGAACAAGACCCAAGGAGAAAGCTCTCTCCTCCGCTGACCTTCTTCAGAAGGAGACTAGTTAGAAAATCCAAGCCAGCCCTGGCTCCTAACTCAATGCTAACTACTCGTGTAAAGTCTTAGAACCATAGACTTGTCTAGCTGGGAAGAACTTCAGAAACTCTACCTGTGCTCCTGCTTTGCAAGTGAACAGAGAGGATTCTTGCTTATGGAGGCACCCTATGCCTAGAATGGGTGCACAGGGCGGGCTGGGGCACCTAAAGGGAGAGTGACATTTCCCAACCTTCAGTTCTGTCTTGACTCTGCCAAAGGAACTGTGCTATATCCAACATCAAAGAGCAAGTGGAACAGGACTTATGTCTCACCATGTATACAGCCCAGTTGTCATTCTGTCCTGTTTTGGGTTCCATTGTTTTTCCTACAATCACATTTGGTTTTCCTCCAGGGAGGTTGAGATGCTGCGTTGAGATGTTGGGGGAGGCAAGTGAGGAAGTGACAAAGGGGTGAACGCGGGTCCTGGGATGCCCTATGACATTGTCCCTGGGTCTCATTTCATCACTCAGTATTTGTTAAGGACCAAAAGGAGAAAGTTGGGTGAAAAGTTTTTTATTTTTGCTTTTGTTTTTGTTTGGGGAGTTAGAGGGGCTGCAAGGTTATTGAGGAGTTGTATGTGGTTTAGATTTTATTCTCCTTCATCTCTGTAGCCTTTGTCCTCTTCTCCTTTCTCTGATCGGCATCTGTTTCCTTCCTTGTATTTCAGTTCTCTTGTTTCTCTACCTCCCTCTTCCTCTTTCTCTTCCCTCCCTTCCTCCCCTCCAGCCATCTTCTCTTCTCTTCTCCTCATCTTCGTCTTTTCCATTACTCTTGTTTCTTTTTCTTTTCTTACTTCTTCCTCTTTTCTTTTCTCTCTCCCTCTTCCCCTCTGCCTTCATCTTTTTCTCAGGAGAGGGGAGGCATGCAGGAGGTCTAGGCATTTGGTTTTGGGGAAAAGGCCTGAGTGTACGTAAACCCCTGCCTGGCTCTGCTTGGGTTGGCGTGTGGAGCAGGGGTTAGCACAAAGCCCCGTCCACCTGTACCTTCAAATCCAGTCACCTGGGGTTAATACCATTTTTAAACTACATTATCCACACCTACATGGATTGTTAGATAGCTGTTTCTGAGAAAATTGCCTTAACAAATTTGCATATGAAATGCTTAAACCCCAGCTTATTGGTCTGAATGAATGATTGCAGAAATACTTATTACTTGTTCACACAAACTGACAAAATGTTCACAATATTCAGTTCCTTTGAAATTTCAGGATGTATTTCCCTTGTTTTAAATAGATATTATGTATCCATTAAGCTGTAATTAATACCTCCTCCCTGTTTTCTGGTATATTAGAAAAGAAGCAAATTTCTCTCCCTTTTTTTGACACATGATAATTAGATTGCTTTCATAGATAATATGAATAATGTTGAATGATATGTTTGTTAGTGTGGCTATTGGTTTATTGTTATATATATGATTGGCTTCATGATTACTAGTTTGCATGGTAATACCTGTAATACTATGTGCTTCTCTTTCTCTTGCACATACATTTTCTTGCTTGAAAGTGCATTATGCCTTTTGATGTTTTTGTGCCCCTCACACTTTTATTATGACCAGACTGCTAAATTTCATCATTATGGACTTTTAAAGTAGGTCTTATTGAAAATAGCTATAATAGCAGGATGCATTATGAAGTATAGGAACAGCAGTGCAGGAATGACTGTTCTCTGGATGTTAGCGAAAGCCATGCAGAGTAAGTGGCATTTAAGTGGTTTAATGAAAGACCCTTAAGGGTTCCCATCCACCAAGGGTAGTGTGGATTTCAGGAAGGGCATCACCTGAGCAAAAACCCAGAGACAGGGAAGTACTCAGGATGTTTGGGGTGTGTATTAGTTTCCTATTGCTGCTGTAACAAATTACCACAAATCTAGTGGCTGAAACCAACATACATTTTTTATCTTACAGTTCTGGAGATGAAAAGTCCTAAATGGGTCATGCTGGCTAAACTCACTGGAGGCTCTAGGAGAGAATTCATTTTCTTGTCTTTTCTAGTTCCCACAGCCCTTTTTCTGGCTCATGGCCCCTTGCTCCGTCTTCAAAGCCAGCAGCACAGCATCACCAGGTCACTCTCTAGCTCTGAGTGTGGCTCTCCTGCCTCCCTGACCACTCACAAAACCCCTTGTGATTCCATTGTGCTCATCTGGAAAATCCAGACTTATCTCCCCATCTCCAGGTTACGTGCTTACTCACCTCCATGCCGTTTTCAAACTTATTTCCCTTTTTCCCTGTAAGGTAATGTATTCACAGGCTCCAGACATCAGGATGTGAACAGCTTTGTGAGGCCAGTATTGTGCCTACCTCAGAGTGGGTGAGGACTGTGTGTGTATGGGGGGCAGTTTTCATACACAGGGCAGGGAGGTGAGGGCCAGGATGGGGAAGCCTCCGAATATCCTCAGGAAAGACCTTGGACTTTACATGATAGGGGGAGTTTCCTGTAAAGTAGGACATTTGTGGAAGCGGAGGACCTGTCATAGTTTTGTATCTCAGAAAGAGGATGCTGACTGCTGGTTTTGTTGGGTGGTCAAAGAATCAAGGACTAGACTAGTAAGGAAGTTGTTGCAGAAGTCCATGAAACAAACAAACCAAAAGTCCATGACACACATACCAGGGGCCTGACCCAGGCCAGTGGCCGTGGGAGTGGGGAGGAAGAAGATCTGAGAAACATGAGAGGGAGGCATCTCCTAGCCTTGATGCCCGATCACTTGTAGGGGTGCAATGGGGCAGCCAATTTTATTCTGTTTCTCAATGGATTCCTTGCACTCTTCTTCTTCAATCTATTGAGGTCTCCTTGCTATATTGAATAAAAAACTTTAGGGGTATGGGAAGATAGAAAAGAAGCTATTTTTGAGGACCTAGGATGCAGCAATACTTATCTAGACACTTTACAAACAGTATTACATTTAATCCTCATGACCACAATGTGAGATGGGTTTTTGTGGCCATTTTACAGAAGAGGAAACTGAGGCTCAGAGGTTTTAAGTGATTTGTCTGAGATTATACAAGGAGAAGTGTAGCTGGGACTCCAATCCAGGCCAGTTCACTCCAGGTTAGAAGCATCCTGAATTATCCTTGCTCACCAAGGCTGGAGGGTCAACGAACAGTTGTTGAACTGCATGTCAGAGCTGAGGATGGGAGCACCTTTGTGTGTGCATGTGCTTCTCCTAAAAGACATGTGGCATTTAGAATGTCTAAGGCCTCTCTGCTTCCTGGAGGCAGCATGTGTTTTTACCCCTTTAAATAGCTCTCTGGGGAACCACTCCTGTGGCTGTACAACTCAGGCAAGGAGGACAGAGGCATCCGTAGTGGAACCTGGAATGGGAGTCAGGAAATCTGAGTCTAAAACTTCATTGTGTTGTGTGACCTTGGGCAAGTCACTTCCCCTCCACTGGAGTTTATAAAATGAGTAAGTTGTGTTAGTTGAGCTCCTGTGACTCACCTGGTTATAATTTGTTATGCTTTGATGAATAATCTACAACTTCTAGACCAGCGCAGAACTTTTCGTAACTATCGAAATATTCTACATCAACACTGTCCAGTATGGTAGCCACTGGCTCTATCTGTCTACTGAGCACTTGAAATGTGGCTAGTATCAGTAAGGAAATATTTTTTCTGTTCTATTTAATTATAATTAATTCAAATAGACACATGTTGCTATTGCTACTAGTTTGGAGAGTTCATTTCTAGACCCTGAAGTCTCTGGTTCCTGAGCAAGAATAACTGATTTGAGTATATACCACTCTCTGGCTGTGTGGCTTTGGGTGAATAACTTCACCTCTCTGTTCTCAGTATTTCTTGTTTTAAAACAGGGATAGCATGGCACTACCTCACTGGGATGCTAAATGATGCTTAGGTCAGTGCCTGGCAAGTAGTAAGTTCTTAATAAACATGAGCCATTATAAATTGCATCGGCCCCCTGTCATTTGCTGCTGGCTATTATGAAATTAACATCCATTGAGTCAAGTACTATTTTTCCTTTAATATTCACTTGAAAACAGAGAAACAAAAACCTTTGATATGTAGGTTTTATTGTCCCATTTTATAGATGAGGACATTGAGGCCCCGGGAGTTTTATTGACTTGCTCACAAGTAAGAAACGATAGAAGTGGGACTGAAACCCAGTTTTCTTGACTGAAGATCCAGGCTTCGTTCCACACCACCACAGCTGCCTGGGTTTGAGCAGCACTTGGGGCCTCGCCGCCTTCCTTTCCTTTCACGTAGGTGCTGGCGCTGGGAGCTGGCAGGGCCACCTGTCTGCAGGGACCGCACTGAGCTCTTGGAGCTCGAGGCCCTCAGCTGCCAGTTGCCCGAGCATACTCATGTAATCTTAATGAACAATGTGCAAAGCCATTAAAAACTCAATTAGGACTTTCTTTTTACTGCCGACGTGAGGAAATGCAATCCTGAGGTGCTCATGTGTAAACACAATAGCCGCCATCTGCTACGGAGAAGTGTTTTGCCTCCAAAAAGGGGATCTGTGTTGCAGACACATCAATAACGGGGCGCTTATCGAGGCATTATTATGCACGAAGGGGAAAATGCAAAATTTATGGCCAGCCAGAGAGTACTTCCTGGTTTAATTCCACAGTTTTCGGCGCTACGTATAATAACTATGAGGAAACTAATGCTGTTTTATGTTCCTTATCACGTTAGTGGATTTTTTTTTAAGGGAGAAGGGAAGAGAATGTATTTACAGTCTTTCTCTTTCTTGTTTCTGACTGATCTTGGCGTAATGACCGGCTCATTTTTGATCTCCAGGAAACTGACAACCCCAGATGATATTAATTATGCCAACCTGTTGATCAAAGAGGGCCTCACTGAGCTGCTGATGTGCAAGGGATTTCAATCCTGAATAGTCTTTAATGGCAGGCCCATGCTCAACGCAGAGTTGCAGCTTCCTTCCCTTCTGGGGGCCAGACCTCTGTAAGGTGGGCTAGATGTGGCGGGGGAGAGAGATGGCCGGATCCCACCTCCCCTAAGACACTACTTTGCATTGCTGGATGCTTCGTGCCTTTGCGCATGCTGGTCTCTCTATTTCAAATGCCTCCCAGTTGCTACCCAGGGTTACTGCTCTTACTGACGTCCCAATGTAGAACGTCTTGCAACTTTGCTTAATAGATATCATTTCAAAGGGTATCTTATCCCTTTGAATAAAGCAGCTTGTAGGAAGTAGAGGCTCTACTGGGGGTACCAAAATAATAATAATAATTCCAGCTGTGGAAATCATTAACTTAAAAATTTCAATGGCTTAATAGCCCAATAATAGTGTGTTCGTTCTTTATGTAAAGTCCAGAATGAATGTTCCTAACAGGTGGGTGGCCTTCCGTGTGATCATGGAAGCCACCTGCATTTACTGTGGCTCTTCCTTCCCCCTGGGCCCTTGAAATCCTGAATGTTCAGCTGGTAGATGGGAAAAAAAGAACGGACCAGTGATTCTCACACCTTAATGTGCAGGCAGATCACCTGGGGACCCTGATAACATGCAGATCCATATTCAAGAGGCCTGGGGTGGGTCTGAGGTTCTCATTTCTGACACGCTCCCAGGTGATGCTGAGGCTTCTGGCCAAGGTCCTTCCTTCGAGAGACAAGATGATGGAGGATAGAGGCGTGGGGGTGAGAGGGAGGAGGCTGTTATGGACTAGGCCTAGAAGTGACACACATCATACTCACACCCATTGGCTAGAACGCAGTTGCATGGCCCCACCAAACACTAAAGGGAAGCTGAGGAATGTAGTCCAGGTGTGTGCCCAGAGCGATGTTACCTGGTTATCACAAAAACCCAAGGAGAAAGTCCACCTCCTCAGTAAGTCTGCCCTGCTTCTGACGCTAGGATGAAAAGAAATGGGAACATGAGCTGGTAAAAGGAAAAGTTTCCCAAACCTCTCGGCTGTGGATTGTAAGAAGCTGAGATGCACGTGCACCTGGTGTGCACTGGCAGCAGGACAGAAGCTGAAATGCGCATGCAAACATCATGGGACTTGGAGTGGAGAGAGCCAGACACCCCTTGCTTCTCAGGCTGCCTCCCCTGCTGGGAGATGTGCCACTTATCCAGGGCAGGGACAGCCCCACACCCATTGTGGGGCTTTTGAGTCATTACTCATCTGTCCAGGGAAACCTTCTGGAACCCTGTGGGATGTAGGCAGCAGACAGCTGTGGGCATGAATGCAGGCTAAGTCTTACCTCTGAGCCTCGGTTTCTCCCTTTGCAATGGTTCCCTCCTTGCTGCTTCACTGGGGGAGTTATGACAATTAGATGACATACCTGACATGGAGACATCTCTCCACTTACCGTGTGTTACTTCCAGGCCAGTAGGAACTAGGAAACTTTACTCATGTGGAAACACTGGTGAAAATACCACTTCTGCTCCACTTCCAGCAGCTCCCACCCTGAGGGGTGGGTGGGTTTTCTGAACGGTAGTATGGCAAAAATCTGATGGCCATTGGTTCAGGTTTCTCTGCTTGTCACTTTGCTCCTTGTTGGCTCCTTTTGGGTATGAGTCCACCCAACTGCCCTAAGTGGTCCCCCGACTAGGGTGGCTCTTGCCCTAGGGATATGGGCAGAATTGGGGTGTTGGTGGGGGTCCATTGTTATCCAGCTGCTCTGCCTGCTGCTTCAGGGAAGAAGATGCAGAAAGTCTAACTCAGCCTCAAGTCCAAGTTACTTTGTGAGTAATAAAGTGAAGGTTTTGAACTCTATCTCTCCCCTGTGTCTGTTTTTAAATTCATTCAGAACCCAGGGGAGACAGAGTTTGATTGGTACTCTCTAGAACCCCAACAAGATACGGATTGCCTAGCACTTATTAACTGGAAGCTGTTATTCTTTTTGGTATTAGGGTGAAGGGACGAGGCGACTTATAGCTATTGAAGTGGCTCATCTTGGCTGAGGATAAGTAGTCTTAAGGTTTTATCCTGAATTGAAGATTTTAGTGGTTAAAGTAAGATTTCAAAACAACAGTGGTTTATAGGTGGAAATATTCATCCCCAAATCACCTGAGTTTCTCTGCCGTGTTTTACGATATAGTTTATTTTATAGACTCATAGGACCCCCTGAGTCACAGAGTTCAGCCCTACCAGTTGACTGTGAAATTTCCTTAGACATCTCTTCAATTTGTCCAGGCTCTATTTATTTAGCCACCTGCATTGATGGGAAACTCACTTTGCCTCTAGCCAGTCAGTCCCATTTTGCACCAGCTTTGCTTGTCAGAAAGTCCTTTGCGCGTTGAACTGAAATGTACCTCCTTGTGGTTTCTTTCATGAGTCTGCCCTCTTGGGGGGCTGTACCAATTAGCTATTGCCACAATAAGGCTGCATAAGAAACCAAGATGAAACTCAGTGGCAAACAACTATAAGCATTTATTCCTGTGCTCATGGAACTGTGCACTGAGTGTGGATTGACCGATCTAGATTGGGCTTGCTGGCCGTGTGGCTATACTTCTAGCAGTGGGAGTGGCAGGGCCTAGTTCTTCACCATTGGTTGAGGCCAGGTCTCCTCTATGTGTGTTTATTCTTGATCCCAAGCTGAAAGAAGCAGCAGCTACCTGGGGCACATTCTTCTCTTAAAAGGTAGCAGTAGTACAACAGGGCAAACCCAGCTAGAAAAGCACATTTTAACCTTCGCTTGAATCATTCTGTTAGCATCCTGTTGACCAAAGCAAGTCGTATGGTAGAGCCCAAAGTCAGGGGAGGGGGACACACCCTCTGCTTCTAGTGGGAGAAACTGCAAAGCCAATGGATCCAGGGAGGGATAGTGAACTAGGGAACAACCATTTAATCTGTCAAAGCAACTCACAAGAGGCTCACTTCCTTCCTATGTGCCAGCCTTTTGTTTATACTTGGAATAGTAGCTATGTTTTCTGCAAGTAGTAGTAATAGCATAAACATCAAAGTTGGAGAGAACATGGGTCTCTCCCTCTCTCTCCGAGTGGCCCAGATCAAGTCACTCAATCTTTAAGTAAAATGAAAACCCTCTATTTGCCAGGGTCAATCAGAAGATCAATATATGACACCCAACATCAACACTGGTACTCTGCAAGTGCTTAACAAGTGTAGCTTATCTTCCATTCCACCTGAACACCTTCCACTGGTTCTTACACTTCTTCAGGGTCTTCCTTGCTTGTTGAATATGCTCTACTTTTATATATTCTCCTTTAATAGGTAGTTCCCTGTATCGAGGGCAAGACTCCCGGTGAGATATGTCAGAACAATGGCATCTCTTGTACTGTAGGTTCTGCATCCATTGAAACAGCCCGAGCTTGCGTGAGGTTCTATTTCATCTCATTTCACCTGCTGAAGTGGCAGGTAACTAAATTCCTGGGATTTTCTTCCAAGTTTCCTTCAGGAGGTTTTGGATGTAATGTTTCTTCTGCAGATGTTTATAGATTGTTTACCTTGTAAAAATACTTCATAGATGTTACCAGTTCTTAATTCTTAAAGCCACCTTGTTGAGTAGGGATTTTTATTCCCAATTATAGGAGAGGATAGTCAGGGTCAGAGAGGAGATGTGGCTTCCTTGGGGTCAAACAGACCCTCCTAGAACACTTTGGTCTCAGGTCACTCCTCTGGCCATCATGTTTATGGATGTGACTGATTTTTCTTTCTCTCTTCTTGTCTCTATTTCCCCACCCCCTTTTGGATCTCCAGGATCCTTCATGATGGTGAACAGCTCTGGAAGAGCCTCTGGCCAGAAGGCCCACCTTCTCTTGCCGACCCTGAAGGAGAACGACACCCACTGCATCGATTTCCATTACTACTTCTCCAGCCGAGACAGGTCCAGCCCAGGGGCCTTGAACGTGTACGTGAAGGTGAACGGCGGGCCCCAGGGGAACCCCGTCTGGAATGTGTCTGGGGTCGTCACCGAGGGATGGGTGAAGGCAGAGCTTGCCATCAGCACCTTCTGGCCACATTTCTATCAGGTATGACATTTTACCATGGTTTGGTTTTTAAAAAATTAATAATAAATCTATACACCTCTTGTCCTCTCTATAGTTGCTAGGTCTAGAAAGGACTTCACTTATTCACTCCCTCAGTCAACTCACATGTGCAGGGCTTCTCCTCCTAGCCAGGCCCTGTGGATGTGGAGGTGATGCAGCATATCCCCTGCGTCCCTGGAGATCATCAGCTATAGAAAGAGACTCGTGTGTAAAGTGTGTAAATAAACAGTGACAATCCAGCAGGATGATAGTGGTTTCCTAGGATGCTGGAGGAACAAAGACGTTGATTCCTTTTTATGAAACTCAATGCTTACAATCAGCTGATGAGGTTTCCCTATTTTGCAGTTGAAAAGATTGAGGTTCAGAGAGATGAGATAACTAGTCAGTGATCCCCCCTGGGGAAGAGGGTGGTGTTTGGTGGGGAAGGCAATTAGGATGGCTTCTAAGAGGAGATGGCAGCCAGGCTGAGCCTTGAAGGATGAATGCAAATATATTGGAGATGATATTTGAGTTGTCAGGGACCGTTTATAATGGGCTAGAGGAGTGAGTAACAGATTATGGCAGGGTTTGGAAACGCCGCATTGTTTAAGGGTTCACTGCAAAAGAGATATTTAGGAAGATAAGCCTGCAGGGGCCGGTAGGTCATGGGATCTTTGAATGTCAGGCTAACGAGGTAGAATTTATGCTCTAGTCTAGAGCAGTGCTGCTCAGACTACCTGTGGTGAAGGGTCCCTTTCTCCCCCAGCTCAGTGTCGAACAATATTCTCATAAACCACAGTAAAAAATGTCATGGCAATGCCAAATTGCTGTACCAGTTTCTAAACACCTCTCTCTTTTTCCCTTGTGGACTGATAAACACAGTGCACAGACCGGCACCAGTCCACGGAGCATGCTTTGAGGAACACTGTTCCAGCTCTTCTTAGCCTGGGACTGTTGAAAGTTTTTTCTTTCTCATTTTTTTTAACAGTATTATTAAGGTGAAATTTACACATCATAAAATCCACCTGCTTTAAGTATGCAATCCGATGATTTTCAGGAAACCTGCTGAGTTTGTGCAACTGGCACCATAAACCAGTTTTAGAACATTTTCATCATCCCGATAATCCCTTGTGTCCATTTGTAGTTAATCCTTGCTCGTACTCTTGAAAGGTTTTGAATTAGAAAGTGATGTCATCAGGTCTGTATTTTGGAGAAATTTCTCTAGTGTCCGAAGCAGAAGATGGACATAAGGGTGGCAACATGAGGGGCTGGGGCCTTCTTAGGTACCTTCTAGTTCAACACTGTGGCACAGTCTTTCAGATTTTAGTGTTACGAATATATTTCTCCATGAGATTATTTGTTGGGTTTACCTTAATGAGGCAATTCAAGCTTTATTTCCCCTTTGCCTTGGCAACTAGAAATCAGAATTTAATACTCAATTACCCTTGATACTTAGCCTGCATTTTTGCCATATTTATCCTCAACGGCTTGTGATTTCTTTTTAGAGTAATTTTCTTGTCTGTTGTGATAGATTCCCTGAAATTCCTTTTAGAAATAGGGAAGAGATGATGATAATGGTAGTGGTGGTGATGGTAGGTGATAGTGATAATGATGTCTACCATTTGTCGAGAGTTTGTTATGTTCCAGGCATAGCACAAAATATTTTATATACATTAACTTATTTCATCTTCAAAGTAAACCTTTGAGGCAGGTGCTATTATACCCATTTACAGATGGTGAAACTAAGGCTTGGGTAAGTAACCCAGCCTCATATGGATGTAGAGCCTTGTTTTGTGCCCATTTTGTTGGATTTCACAGCCTAATCTACTACAGTCCAATAGAAGTATAATGGGGGCCATATGTGTGATTTGTACAGTTCTAGTAGCCATATTAAAAAAGTAAAAAAAACACCAGTGAAATTAATTTTAACAGCATACTTTACTTAACACAATATATCTAAAATACTATCACTTCAACGTGTAATCATGTTGTGAGATATTTTCCATTCTTTCCTTATAAGTCTCCACAATCCAGTGTATATTTTACACCTACAGCAAGTCTCAATTTGAAAGCTACATTTTCATTAGAAATACTGATTTGTATTTAGATTTCATAAAACATATAGCTGAAGAAGTGGATTCATATACACAAGTTGTTCCACACATACTTAAAAGTTTTCCAATAGCTGAAATGTCAGTTTTTAAGTTTGAATGTAAAGTCATTAAAGTTAAATAGAATGAAAATTTCAGTTTCCCAGTCTCACTAGCCCCATTTCAATAGCCAGCGGCTATCGGATTAGTGCAGATTGAAAGTCTTACCACTTGGCTCCCGGCTTCCTCCAGGAGAGTTCTTGGAAGGCTCAGCCATGCCTGGAACTCATGGGCCGGGGGAGGAAGGGTGCAACTCCAAAGCTGGGCTCTCAGAAGGGACCCGGCCTCCCTGTGGGCTGGTCCTGCTGATGTGCACATGGCACTGCTGGGGCATCTGGCAGATGCCTCTTGTGACCTGGATCTGGGTCTGAGGGTTTTCTTAAGGTTTACACTTTGGAGTCCTTTGTCAGGAGACTTACAGGAGTGGATAATGAGGCAGTGTATTTGTAGCAGGCACTGTCAAACAGCACAAGTTACCCCCAGGACCCTGGAGAACTCCAAACAGCCTGGGAGAAGGACCTAAATAGTCCTGCTTGTCACCTTGTTTCCTTTGTCCCTGTCAGCCTCATCTCCTCTGCCTAACCGTGGGGTGGCCAAGAGGCAGGAGCAGGAAGAAGGAATGTTAGGAAGAGAGTAGAAAAGAAAGAGGAGGTGACAAAGAGAAGGAAAGAGAAAAAGAGAAAGTGAATCCTTGGAAGATTCATCTTTAGTTCCATGAGGATGGTAGCATGGTTATACAAACATTTTCACAAACCATCCCTCAGCCACTCAATCTTCTCCCCTCTTCACCCATCATTTAGCATCCTGTGCAAGCCAGGCAGGTGCCAGGTACCTGTAACGCAGAGGTGAGTTGGACAGAGCCCGGTCAATCTGTCTGTCCTCAGTTTATGTCAGATCACACCCCCACTCCCTTCTTTAGAACACAAGAACCTATCAATAAAAGTGGCTAAAAGGAGAGTCCTTTGATTTTTAATATTTAACAATGTGATGTGTTTTATGCTCGATATTTTGAGATGAATCGTATACCTTTGGCATCATTATTTCCATGTCTTTCCCCTTTGTGCAGAATGTTTTAACACAAACCTTTATCTGAAACTCATGGTGTCGATATGTTTCAGAATTCAGAATATTTGAAATTTAACAGGTAACATATATGCATATCCTGCATATTTTATAACATCCCTAGTAGGATCTCAGGCCGCACCCCGTAATCAAATATACTAATATTCCTTCAGCAAAATTTACACATATCCACAAGAAATGTGATAAAGAAAGACTGTAAGTAGTGTCAGGCCAGCTCAGCTCAGTTCAGGTTTGACTGCAAATTACTTTATGGAACACTAAGGTGAAGTATGTTGTCTTCAGAGCTTTTGGGGTTTCAGGGTCAACCCCACGTTCTCTGTCAGCACAATTATGTGAGTGAGGGGAGACAATCTTGCCTGTGCATCTTGGGAGGAATCCCCACTGCATGACTTGTAGAGTGTGTGCTGCGGAACGTTTATTCCCTGTGATGCTCCATGGTGAAGGCTGATGTGATCAAGGTCCCCAACCCCCTGGCCGCAGCCTGGTACTTGTCCTCAGCCTGCTGGGAACCAGGCTACAAATCACCACCTGAGCTCTGCCCCCACCCCCCAATCCATGGAAAAATTGTCTTCCATGAAACTTAGGAACCAGGCTGCACAGCAGGAGGTGAGTGGCGGGCCAGTGAAGGAAGCTTCATCTGTATTTACAGCTACTACAGCGCTACTCATCTCACGCATCACCTCCTGAGCTCTGCCTCCCCGTCCCCCTCTCCCAGTCCTTGGAAAAATAGTCTTCTGTGAAACTGGTCCCTGGTGCCAAAAAGGTTGGGGACTGCTGACAAGGTCACAGCATTCTGGAAAAGCCACATGGTGTTTTCCCTCCTAGGAGACTCACAATTATCCAAGTAGGGGTTCTGAGGAGTCAGAAAGAACCCCATTTATTGGTGTTTAATTTACTGTCTCCCTCTAAGTTTGACCTAGCACCTCTTTTGTCCCATGACCACCTTACTATAGAGATAGTATTCTGGAGAGAGGTGGCTCTACATCCTGGTTTGCTGGAGCAGCCCAGGTTTCCTCCTGTTTTGGTGAAATTGTTAAAGAGCATCCATTTCATAATGTGCCCCAGTTTCAGGGATAAGTTCAATAGTCTTCCTATCCGTAGAGATTTACAGAATGCCTATTGGCACATGTGGATTTGGTTTATCCTCATTTTGTAGATAAGGCAAACATTTTCTGTTAAGGGCCAGACAGGAAATATTTTTAGTCTTTGCAGACCATACAGTCTCTGTTGCAATTACTCAGCTCTGCCTTTGTACTGTGAGAGCAGCCACAGACAATGTATAAATGAATGGACCTAGCTGTGTTCCAGCAAAACTTTAGGTACAAAAGCAGGTGGTGGGCTGATTTGGCTTCCAGGCTGTGGTTCACTGAACCAGATGTAAGTGATAAAGTGAGATCCAGACATGGATAGTGAAGTCTGAGAGCACCTAGCAAATTGTTGGCAAAGCTGGGCCAGATCCCAGATTCTCTGGTCCCTAGACTGGCTCCACTGTGTCATTGAATGTATACAACAAGTGTCTCTATAAGCTCTTGGACACCTCCAGGGAGCCTTTAAGGTTCCAACTGGAAAGCTGCTATCTAGGGCCTGATGCACATGGGTACAGGATGGGGCCACAGGTCAAAGTGCAGTGAGCAAGAAAATTGACTCAGGAGAAGGACAGTCACACCATTTGCCATGCTCTTTGACAGGGAACGGGGGGAATGAAGTCCATTGCTTGAGCACCCCCAAGTCCAAGCCCTGTGTGGGACATGAGATCTGTCCAGCAGTGCCCTGTATTAAGTAACAGCGTGTCCTGTCTTCTAGAGTAGGGGGCGTTACTGGTAAATCGAAGCCCTCGTGATCCTGCCTAGGCCCTCTGGCTCCAAGCTCTGGCCCCACCTTTCGGGAAGATAGCTCGCCCTTTCTGAGACTGCTCGCCAGCGGTGTGATGTTAGCTGTGTCCCGTCATCATTTGGAGTCACGGTTGTCCCGTTTGTAAAATGGAGAGGGTAATAGCTGTAGCTATGGGTCCTTCTGCAGATTAGATTAGAGAACATATGTACAACATCACAGCAGACTTGCAGCGGGCCTCAGCAATTGTTGGAAGGAAAGAAAGAAAAAGGAAGGGAGAGAAAAAGAATGGAGAAAGAGAAAGAAGGAGGAAGGAGGAAGGAAGCCTTTAAAGAAGCAGCCACTGTCGTTTAGCCTGTACTTGGTAACCTCCGTGCCGTCCCTGTGATAAGCCACCTCATCTGGGAGCATTTTCTGCTTTCCAACTTGTTGGCTGCTATAGCATCATTACATTTCCTAGGCTGAGAGTAGCAGTTTGGAAAAGATATGTCTCTCTCTCTCTCTCTCTCTCTCTCACTCACACACACACACACAGACACAGAGCCACTAGTGGATAATCACGTGGCCACAAGCACAGCAGAAAGCACACACAGGCACAAGCACCATGGACTCCCAGACTCACAACACACTCGCACACGCACATATAGGTACGGTGGCGATGAAAGGGGGCATATCATTCCAAGACATTCGCAAAATGGGTTTTAAAATTCATCAGACCTGGGGCTCTGGTCCTGCACTTATAATACTGTGTAATTCTCATGGACTAAATACAATTGCTGGGCTTCAGGCCTGATGGTTGATGTATTAATTTATTAATATTAAAGTCAAATTTTACAGTTCTAAAATTGACTTTTAGCTCTGTGGTAAACAGGCATTTCCTCTTTCTTATCAGTAGGCTTTCTGGCACCAGGCCTTTGGCAGGGCCTGGGTCGAGAGACTCCTTCTGCTACCCATCCTCCCACACCTGCCTCCTCTAGGGGAAGCAGGGGCTTATTTTTATTTATTTATTTTTCAGTGACAAACACTAATTATGTATATTTATGGGGTACAATGTAATGTTTTCATCTATGTATACGTTCTAGAAAGATTTAATCAAGTTAATTAACATATCCATCACCTCACCAACTTCTCATTTTTGTGTGTGTGGTGAGAATGTTAAAAAGTCTATTCTTTTAGCAATTTTGAAATGATAGAGCCTTGAACATGAAGGACTCACCCAACTTTGATTCAATTGGACTTGAAACTCAGTCCTGTTCCCAGGAATTCCCCTGGCATCTGGCACCTTGTAGGTTTAGTGAGTTCGCTCGCAGTTAGGAGGGTCTATAACAATGAGGGTAATCACTCTACCACCTTTGGAATTTCACCCCATCTCATTTCTCATCCACCCCACCCCTCTCCACTAAGCAAGAAATCCTCCTCCTTGTCTTACACAGGCTTTCTTGAACTGGTGTGGGAAAGAGTATCTCTCTTAATTTTACCCTAAACAATCCTTCCCCATGAAAATACATATGCCCCTCCTCCTAAGAGGAGTTCTGACGAGCGAATGTTTTTCTCTTATCCTTTGAGAAAATGTTTGCAGCTCCTTGAAATGTTTGCTGTAACATATTCTCTGCTTGTGGACTACAAAACATGAGGATAAAACAGCAGGTCCCTTAAACCATGGCCTGACATATCTACACCCTCCCCCAAATATGCACACAACCCGCTTTTTTGAAGGGTTGGGTGTGACTCATCTCTGAGCCGCTCTTGGGAAATTACTTTGTGGCTTTGCCCTGTTTCGTGTACACAGGGAGACATTTGCACTTTTCCGTGCAAGTCCCATCTCCTCAAAAACTGCACCAGGAGGTCTCTAAGGAGGCTCTTGGGGCTGGAGCACATGCATTTGATGGTAGGTCCACATGGCAGCTTTGGAGTTGAAGAGTGTCTGCAGAGAAGCTACAGTTCCCAGCCTGGGCTCTCTGCCCCAGCCCTTGCACTCAGGGTCCATACACTGCCTCCATATACTGACATGGAGCACCCCTGGGAATGCATGGCTTACTGCAGTCCTCTATCCCATTCTGCCTTCCCTGCCCCCTGTAGACCTGGGGCTGGGGGCAGGGGATAGCACCAGAATAGCCTCCAGACTTCTTAATTCATTCCTCTGGCTTTTCTCCCATTTCCTGATTTTCATTCCCCAAGGGCCTTGGTTTTTGTTTCCTTGTGAATGTGCTTGGCTCAAAGATGAAGATGATCATTCTTCCTCTGCTCAGAACACCTGGGAAGGTCTTTCTATCTCAGAAGACCCTGGCATCACCCTGTTCCCTTGTGGTGTCTGTCCCTAGTGACTGGAGTTGCAGGCTCCTGGCTGGGAGCTTCCTGTGACCAGGACCCTAACATCAGAAGCACATTGATGGGTAGTCATCTCTACCCAAGGCTGCAGGGGTTGTCTGGTGTACCTTCTAATCATCCTCAGTGTCATTTTAAAAAATTGCATTTATAGATTATTACCCTATTTCTACTTCATTATTTTATGAATTACCTGTTGAAGTCATTTGCCAATTTTTCTTTTGGAGGGTTTATTCATTTATTTTGTTGATTCTCAGGAGTCCTTCACACACAAAAAAGAATATTTTTCCATTGGCTATCCTATATATTACAAATATTGTTCTTAGCTTGTCGTTTGACTTTTAATTTTGTTTCAGACTTTTGTTAACTCATACAAAGTCTACTTTGACATCGTAGTTATTAAGAAAGTATCTTATAACTTTAGGAAATTTATTTTTTAGACTTCATCAATCTCTAGTTATAGTAATTTGGTTAGAAAATATATATACCCAAACCTATACAATTTCTTCTTGAAGGATTTATTAAAGTTATACTGTGGCCTAGTATATGATTTTTTTGGTAAATAATATATAAGCATTTGAATAAGAGTTTCATTCTTTTTAAATATTTATTAACATATGTTTAGTAAATACATTACTATTTATATTATATACATGCTTTTTCCTATTTGACTAGTCAAAGTTTAGGATATGGGTGAAAGTCTTCAAATACTGTTTGATATTTTCATCATTTTTCTTTTTAGGTCTCTTGACTCTTGTATTTTTTTAAGTGACCATTTTAGTCCACTTAATGTTTTTAATTTTTTTCCTTTTGGTTAAAATTCCACTTTGATGCTTTCACATTATTTTTGCAAAAACTGCTGTCTGTTTATTTACACTTCCTTATTATATTTTTGTTCAAGTTATTATTTTTAAGGTTACTGAGTCATTCTATTTTAGGTGTTTATCTTATAGAATACAATTAGACTTTGATTATTTAGATAGTCTTAGAGCTTTTCTCTATTTTAACCCATTTATATTTATTGTCACAACAGAAATATTTTTCCTTTTGTCATTTTTTATTGCACAGTTTGAATGTTTGTATGCTATTTTTTTCCGAGTGCATTTACTGTGCGCATTCTATTTTTTCAATTTTTTTCCTATGGACTGCTTTTGGTTTCCTTTGAATTATTAAAAAATATAATTAGGCACATACTTTTTTAATAGCAAGGCCTTCTGTTGACTTCTCCCTCTTCAAGATGAGGCAGCCATCACACTTTTAGTTTTGCAAGCTTTCCCCCTACCTCCTGCACAAATGTGTTTGCTAAGTCTGTCTGAAGGACCGTTACCTTAGTAAAGCACTCTTCCAGAGTGGTTGTCATGTTGCTGCTGCAGCTCTATGTTTGGTGCGACTGTCATCCCCAAGTCACTTCATATAATTCCCAGGCAGCCACGTGCTGTTTCACGATAGATCTTACCACGCATGGAAGCTGCCTCCTCACAGCTATCGCTGCCCCTCCACTGGTTCCCTGCGCACTTGCTATATTACAGGTGTCAGAACTTTGGGCCCCACCGAGAACGCTGACCTTTGAATCCACTCACGTGGAATGACCATGCAGATCACAAAAAGATTTCACGTGGAGGGTTTGGTGCTGATCTCATCACCCTTGCATTGCACCCACAGACTTGACTTGAGAAGTACAAGGAAGAAGAGAGAGAGGGTCCATTCTGGAGGCTATCAAGGTGGTAGGGATGAAAAATGATGACAGTTTGAACAAGAGCAGTGGCACTGGTGTCTGACTGGTGTTGACCTACAAAAAAGGCTGTTTCCTATAGTTCATCTTAAGAGCAGAGAAGAAAAGACAGGTGCATATTTGAGAAATGCTAATAAGGTAGAACCAAAAAGAAAATAAAGGTGAAGAATGAGGCAGAAGGGGAAGCCCAGGGAGGTGCTCAGATCTTCAGCTTGGATGACTGGATGGGTCACAGTGCCACCCTGCAGGTCCCCTATTTCAGGAGGGAAGGCCCATTGGGCAATGCGGGAGAAGGTTTGAGAGGGCAGCTGCTTAGATGGGTTGCATAAAGTTTGCATTTGAGGCATCAGTGTGGCATCTAGGTAGAAATACAGAGCTGTGAGCTGGATAGGTGAGCTGATGTTCTGGTGGGAGATCTGGGGTGCAGACCCAGGCTTGGGGGTTTGCAGTGAGTTGGCAGCCATTGAAGGGAAAGTGTGTGCAGTGAAAAGATGAGCAGAGGAGGCCCACATTTGAAGGGAGGATAAGGAAGGAGGATGACCTACAATCCTATGGTAGAATAGTCCCAGACATATGAGAAAAACCACGAGAGTGAAGTGTCATCTGAGCCTAAATGGAAGAGAGACCCAGCAAGGGAGAAGCTATGAACATGGATGATTGTAGAAGAATGGTCAAGCAGTGATGATAATTATATAGTAAACACATACAAGGAAGGTACCATGTACCTCGTATTGTTGTAAGTGGGGTATTAACTTCCTTAATCAGAAAAATTAGCCACAGAGGTAGACACTATAGTTATAGATGCAGAAACTGAGGCATAGAACAGTATGGTAACTTGCCCAAGGTCATGCACTAGTAAGTGGCAGAGCAGGATTCAAACCCAGGCCCTCTAATCCAGAGCTAAAGCACTACCCTATCTTCCTTCTCAAAGTAAGATAAAGATCAAAAAATACCTACTGGATTTAGCCGTTAGGAGATTATTAGTGTCTGCCATGAAAGCAGTTTTTGGGGAAGTGTTGGAGACAGAATCCAGATTATAGCAGGTTGAAGCTTTGCAGTGGCAAGAAACAAGTGTCAGGAGTGAGAGAAGATAAAACTGCTGAGAATTTTAAGTGTTACTGAAACACAACTGGGAGGTACTAGAGAAGAGCATGTTGCTGGAGTGTTGTTTTTAAAGAATACGGGAAGCTGCTGACATATGTCGAGGTCAGGGATACAAAGGCGGGTTTGGAGATACAGGGCGGAGAGAGAAAACTGAGAACAAAGAGGCTGGGAAATCCACCTGGAGTCAGGGTCAGGAATGCCGGCATTCCTCGCAGGGACATGGCAGTGGATGGTGTGGATGTAGATTACATCAGTGGGGAAAGAGTTGGAGCCAGCCCCTCTCTTGCCTCTTGAAGATGTGGGTGTCTGCTGGGATTGGGTGGGTGGATGTTGAAAGGGGAACATTTGTACAGGATACAGGAGTGGAAAGGCAGGTTTGCAGTAGGCTTGGCAAAGTTTAAATAAAGGTGCAAAGGAATTTGGGTTTGGGGAGAGCCTCGTATGGGTGATGAGCCAACATGTGGGGAACGTTGGCTTATTGAGGGTGCAGAGAGGTCCAGGCCAATGCATAGACTCTAGAAAAATAGAACAGCCTGAGGAGCAGGTTAGAGAAGAGCGAGTTGGGAGAGGACGGTGGGGATAGGAGATTGTGCCAGAGTACGGGAAAATGGAATTTCCAATTCTGGAGTAGGAAAGAACAAGACTGAGAGTATGGCTGAAGTGGCTCGGAGGAGATGGCCATTGGAATTTAAGAGGTCAGAGGTGTTGGTCATGTCGTCCACACAGGTATTCGTATCTCCTCCGTGAAGATGGTGGTTGGGTGAGAGGGAAGCTGTTACCTGAACTATAAAATATTTACAGAAACAAGCAGTTTGGGTGGGAATCAGAGTAGAGAATTCAAAGGACTTGTTGCCCTGTATTCCTGGGTACCAATAGGTAGGTTGACACTTATTTTTAAGAGGTATTATTAAGAAATTCAGATGGAATATGTTCCTTGGGAATGAAGAATCAAATCAGGGTAAACCCTCCTTGGCTTATGGTAGCTTCCAAGGTAAGCATCTCTCTGAATTTTCATAAGAAAGTCAGGATATTAGGAGGTAGTTCTCTGTGCTTCACTTGAAACCAGAATGAGAAAGATGAGAAAGAGGCAGACTGGGGATTCCAGGACAATTTTGGGTGTTTTTTTTCCTGCATCTAAGTGTTATTTTTGAAATCCATTAAAAATGTTCCACGCGACTGACTCTTCTTTTGCTAGTCACCAGAGTGTGGCCTCTTTTTTTTTTTTTTTTTTTTTTTTATCTTGTTTTGAAAATCCCAGTTCATTGCCAGGGTAGCATGCTGCCCTAATATAAGTCTTCTTGGGTCGGTTCTGATGGAAGCTGAAATGCAAAAAGTTGGGGGCTGGACAGTGTTCTGTGATGAATGCTGACCACTTCTGTGAAATTGACTCCCGCTCTCTGTGTTGCAGGTGATATTTGAATCCGTCTCTTTGAAGGGTCATCCTGGCTACATCGCCGTGGACGAGGTCCGGGTCCTTGCTCATCCTTGTAGTAAGTCTGTCCCCTCCTCCTAACACAGCCTAGCTCTGTGCCAGACTGGGTAGCATGGCGGCTGCAATCCGCCCTATTCATTCAGCTCACAATCATCTCTCTCTTTCTCTTTCTCTCTTTCTGTCTCTTTTTTAATCCTTCAAAAATGCTTACATACTCAATGCAATCAGTCCTGAATAAATCCATAATTTTGCTGGCCTGTTCAACAGGCAGCACCTCCAGGAATTTGCAGAGAGTGGCAAAACATCTTCTTTTGAATCTCTCTCCATTATTAAGGGAGTCTAAAGTCCTGATTGTTTATTAGTGGGATTCAGACCACTGAAGTGGAAGAATTAGAGGGCTTTGGATAGAATCTTGTGCAATTGTCTTAAAAAAAAAAAAAGAGCACCACCAAAACACTGAGCAAATTAGCACACTGTTCACTCACAGGGCAAAGTACCCTAAAGCTATTAATTCTTTAAAAGTAATTTTAAATACACTCACCATCTCCATGCAGGCATAGAGGGAGATTTCTCATAGCGGTTAGTACTCATGGAGCAGTGTCAAGAGTCCTCAAAAGCGTGCCACTCCATCATGCCCATCCACTTCTTTGCTGCATTTAGTCTCAGATATGTGAATGTGTTTCAGCAGGGAGATGTGGTTCCTTGGTTCACTGAATCTCAGAGGGGACAAGTCCTGGGTGCAGGTAGTTGAGATGACATCGTACCTAGTGATATTTGGTCGGGGGGATATGCACGTAGATTATGGTAGCTGGGATGCCGGCCCCACATGTCTGTGATTGTGTTGTGGATTGGAGATTCCCATTAGTTTCTTGGCGGTCATTGGTTCTAGGTAACCATAATGGGGCTCTCTCCACTCCCCCATATGGCCATGAGTTATGCTAGGGGCTGTGGTGCAGCTTGCTGCCGTCTTGAGAGATGCCATGTGC
Organism: Varecia variegata; assembly: GCA_028533085.1. Lineage (NCBI taxonomy): Eukaryota > Metazoa > Chordata > Mammalia > Primates > Lemuridae > Varecia > Varecia variegata. The sequence continues at coordinate 177,169,104 of CM052436.1, forward strand.
ACTCCTCTCATTATGTGCCTTTCAGTCCTCCCACTTAGGGATTGTTCTCATTTCAGCCCCATCCATGTTGCTTTAATTGAAATGACTCTTTCTACTTCTGTTGCAATGAATTTGTCAGACCCTCGAACATCACTTCCGTCCCTCTGCCTGGCATTAGAATGCATTAGCCTGACTCACTGTTCTTAGAGCACCTTCTATGAAGGAATTTGGGACAAGTTCCAAAGTTCCAGACAATATTTTGGGAAACTGTGTTTGGGTCCTGTGCAAGGAAGGCCTTCCTTCCCAGGAATCAGCCAGCATTTCAGGAATGCTGAGATCCTATTGGACTCTCTATTGTATTGGCTTGAGATCCCTACCCTCTGGGTTACTCCCTGGGCCTTTTAGAATTTCTCAGATGGGTCTGTCCATTCAGCATGTCTGGGAAATATGTTTGCTGAGCCAGATGCCATGTGAAGAAGATCTCAGAAATCCCCCCAGCTGTACAGGGCTTACCCAGTGGATGTGCAGACAAGCCTACCTCACCAGGATTAAATCTCCCCCTCCCTTAACTGCTGTGAGTTGACATCAACTTCCCGCTGGAGAATGATCTTTGGCCTAAGACTGGGAAACTCTGTTGGGAGAGGTCTGCTCTACCTGTGGTCTGTTTGCACACTCAACCCTGCACAGCACCAGTTTTGAGGCAGGCTCTCTGAAACAAGCCTCAGTCTTCCTCAAGCCCTGCACACATCCTGTCCTTGCAGCGTGATTGCCCTTGCTGCATCGACCTGTGTTCCTGCCTCCTACCTTATGCCTGATGCTTAGACTTGGCCTTTCTATTAATAGTAGGTGATGCTTGGTTCTTCCCAGGAGAGAACAGCATGGCTTTCTCTCCCTGGATCCCAGAACTCTGTACTCAAATAACAATTTTCACCTCCACCATGGTGCCCAACCTTGACCCCTGTCTCTTGTCCCAGCCTCAACTACCTTCAAGTCCAGATTGGTAGAAGCTCTGCCTCACCTCCAAGCACTGACCATGGTTTGCCATCACAGGCAGTTGTTTCCTCCTCCTCTCTGATCAATCTCCACAGGGAGAGAGTTCTCTGGATGGCATTCGGTTGCCTGTTCACCCCCAAAGTCTCATGATTCCTCCTGGAATCCTGTCGCTGGAACTGCCACTGAATTTAGGATTCTCCCAACAAACTCATCCTCTTCCTGCTGAGGTCATGGATTGCACACTTACAGAATTTCTGAGAGCCAGTTACCCAGCAAATGGACCATGGTACATTACTCAGGAAGACGTGACCCTGGCCTTATTCCTGTATAATATGCTTCTGCTGAGCTCAGCCTCAGTGTTCAGGCAGCTTAAGCATAAACTTCCCAGAAACCACAATATGAAGACCCTGCAAGAGTGGCTGGAATTGAAAAAAATTCCATTTAACTATATGTATAATACTGGCTGTGTATGTAGTCATCTGAGGTGTTTTCACAGCTCAGGAGTCATGAGATGTTGAGTAGAGCTTAGCAAAGGCCCTTCCTAAGGACCGGAGCTCGGTCCTTTCTTTCTACGAGTAAATAATTGAACATCAGCTAGGTGTTAAGAACTTTGCTGGGCATGGTGGATACTTAAGTGCCTAGAAAAGTGTAGGTCCCTGTTCTCATGGTGTTCACTTAGCAGGAGTGCCAGAGGAGGGAAAGGCACTAAATAAGTAACTAGTATAAAATAAGTAACTAATAATTTCAGATAGTGCTGTGAACATAAGATATGTGATTGACTGGGATGTGGGAGGGCTTCTTAGATACAGTGGTCAGGGGACATGTCTTTGAAGATGTGATCCGAGCTGAGATTCGAATTATAGAGAGGAGTTTACTGTGTAAGGATTTGGGGAGGGGGCATTCTAGACAGAGGAAACAGCAGGTGCAGGGGCCCCACAGTGGCAGTCAGCCCAATGCTGCCAGCGTGTCCAGAGCATACAAAGCACAGGAGAGAGTGGTTGGATCCAATGTTGGGCAGGGAGGCTGGGGCCTTGGGCATCAAGGTGAGCAGCTTAGATGTTAATCTAAGTGCAGGGAGGCCCCGCTAGAATGCTGGTGAAGGACCCCTTGGGCTGCTCTGTGGAGAATGAGTTGAAGGGCCGTAGAGAAGAAGTCAGGAGACCTAAAAGGAAGAACATTCTGGAACCATGTAAGAGATGGTGGAGGCCTGAACCGTTTACAAAGCACATGCTCCATTCCAAGCACTGCTCTGGGTTTGTGGGAATGAATAAGATGGATTCATTCCCTGTCCCCAGGGGCTGAAAATAAAACAAATGATGAGGTAATTACATGACATATGACAGATGTTGTATTAGTTTGCTGGGGCTGCTGTAATAAAATACCACAGACTGGGTGGCTTGAACAACAGAAGTGTATTTTTCACAGTTCTGGAGGCTGGAAGTCCAAGATCGAGGTGTCGGCAGGACTGGTTTTTCCTGAGGCCTCTCTCCTTGGCATATAGACGGTCCCCTTCTTGCTGTGTCCTCACGAGGTCTTTCCTCTGTGCTCATGGGTCGTTGGTGTTGCTCCGTGTGTCCAAATGTCCTCCTCTTTTGAGAATATCAGTCAGATTGTATTAAAGCCCTCTCTAGAGGTCTCATTTTAACTTAATCACCTCTGTAAAGGTCCTGTCTCCGAATCTATTCACAGGCTGGGCTACTGGGGGGTAAGGGCTTCTGCATTTGAATTTGGGGAGGTCACAGTTCAGCCCATAACAGGTAGTAAGCAGTGCTGTGAAGAAACATAGAGCATAGAAGTGGAGAGAGGTGGACGGATTAGAGGTATATTTAGGAAGTAGGGCCAGCTGGTCTTATTGATGGGTCAGGCTGGGAGACAGAGGCGTCTAAGATGGCACATGTGCACATTTCAGGCTTAAGCAAGGTGGTGCTTGTCTGGGGAGAGCTGAGCACGCTTCCTTCCCAGGTGCCAGCCGTGGGCCCCTAGGGCTGCTCAGAGGAGATTTCCTGTCATGCAACCAGCTAGTGGCTCCTGAACTGTCCTCAGACTGACAGTGCTTTCCCCCAACCCCAGCCCTGCATTCATGGCTTCACTCATAGACTATTTAAATTTTAACTTTGTTGAAATACATGCATTCCCATTATGTCCTCAGGCTTTTTAATTCTCCCCTTCTGTCCTCCAAAACATGTTTTCTATTAACATATGGTCAGAGTTTGTCAATAAGTGATTCCACTAAATATTCTGAAAGTTCCAGGGGCACGAGTGACTGATTTGCAGTTGTACCCTGCGTCGATGGGAGCTGGAGTTATGACTGCAGACACCCGCCTTGCAGCTTCCAAAACAGCGACCGAAACACAGGCATACTACTCAAAGGAAATTATTTTCTCTTACAAACTGAAACGTCTTGTCTGTATTTTATAGCCCATTTAACATTTTTGTGTTATTCTTAAAGAGTTCTAGCTGTACTTACCCTCCACTGTTCTTTCTCAGTGTTAGCCATTAGCAGGGCCACCGCGGTTGTAACTACGTACGATAAATGTCAGCACGATTTTCCACTCGGTTTCAAAATTTCTAGCTCCTAAGTTGACTTTTAGAATTTTTATAAACTCTTTTTTATTTCCCCATCACAACCTTGTCGGGCCACGTCTGTCAGCCCACAGAACGTCTGCAGCACGTTTCCAACGTACGTACTGAACTTTCTCCTCCAAGGTGTGCCTTCCTACTGAGCACTGTCAGGTTTAAAGAGCAAAATAAAGGGTACAATAATACGTCTTCAGATGCTGCACTGACATCTGCAGGAGTCTGAATGTCACCGACATCAAGGCATTTTGTCCCAAATGCACAGCCAGTTTTCTGTTAACCCCATTCAGTGGGATCCCATTCTGGGGGAGCTGGGTCTCAGCGGGGAGTGGGGGATGCTTAACACCAGGAGCTGGTGGCTGGCCTGGGCACTGAGGTCAATTGCAGTTGGCTTAAGGTGGGTGAGTTGAAGCTGGAGGAATATTTTCTCTCCCAGAACAGCAGGTGCTGGGGGAATGGGGACAGTCGAGGGAATGGCTAAAGAGGGCTGTGGTGTGAGGGCATGGAAGGAGGAGGGTCAGAGAGGTCCAGAGCCCAGAGATGAGGACTAAACAGGTTCCCCGCATAAAGGCGATTCCCAGAGAGGGATATCTGTCATGAGCCAGGGCTGACCCTGAGCCCCAAAGAGCAGAGACAAGAGTAAGGGCATGTGACAAGAATCCTGAGCAAAAGGAGTATGGTACAGGTAAGCCCCACCATCTGGGCTAGCATTCACGTGACCCTTGCAGCACACTGCATGGCGGTGGAGGGGGGGATGTCACTGGATTTATGGGGCTAAATGGGATAAAACTGGCCAGTGCAAATTGTTCCAGATGACTTACATAAGAGCTACCTATCAGAGACCACTAACTGATATAGCCTGCCTGCCAACTATGGCCTGTGTTTTGTTAAGTCCATAAGGTGTTTTAATAAAATATTAAAAGTTTAGAAGAAGAGGTTTCATATTAAACCTGGATTTCTTACTTGCCTTGAGAAATCAGATGACTGACACCCCTGAGCAAAGCACACACGCAGGGCCTTCTCCCACTGCTGGATTGAAGTAGCATCTGTCCCCTTTCAGTGGGGCACAGGGTCTCTCTCTGGTTCCCCCCAAATCCCCACCACTCCATATTGCCTCCCCAGCACTAAGGCTGCCATCATATACTAGTTATTATCATGCTCATAACGCTGCTTTTCTTATATAGAGAAATCTTTATTTTACCCAAGTCTCTATCAAAAGTGGGAAAATGAAAGATGGGGCAAGGAGGTGGGGTTTTTGTTTTGTTTTACAACTGAACAACTTTATTCATTTATGTAACTGTATGGCTCTTGTAGGCACATGGGTCCTACATCTCTGCAGTAAATTGCCAGTGTTTCCCCAGAACATTAACACTAGGAACCATTAAACATCTAAATCTTCTACTCCCGAAGCTAGGAGGGAGGGAGGAAGAGGAATGAAAGATGGAAGAAGTGGAGAACAGTCAGAAGCAAGCAGGGACATTAATCCAGAGAAAATTCATTGCTAATTGCACATGTCCCAGAGGTCAAACCATTTTCCCAGAGTCCCAAAGAGCATCCCTCTGTAAAACCCAATGTAGAGTTTCCCAACATGGGAGCTAAGACTCTGCACTTCCTTTCTCCATGGGGTGGATGTCCCTTCCCCCTTTAAACCTGTGGCATAAAGAGACTGATAGGGTTCGCTCTATTCCTGCTTCAAGAATTGTCCAAAAATAACTTTACAAAATTATACAGGAGAGCAGAAAGGAAACAATTTCAGACAATCAAAACAGCATGACATTTGGCAGGTTGACTGGATGCAGGAATCTTAAACTCTGAGAACCTGCAAGAAGTGGTCTTCCCTGGGCCTTGGATCCTTGACTGGTGTGGGGTCTCGGAGGTGGCAATGAGGGATCTCTTGAGATGTTGTCATTAGTTTAAAAACCTGAGCAGGAGGAATGTTTTCTCACAGCAAGTCTGCCTAATCACGCCGCAGTTCTTGGCTTTTGCTGAGTTTTCTAGGTGGTGACATAGTTTGGTAGACAAGATAGTTCAAAGCAAGAAAAAATAGCAAAAAAAAAAAAAAAAAAAAAAGGATCACTTGTGGTAAACTATTTGGAGACAATGAGGGGAGCCCGGCAGTCAGCACAGCCCTGCCTGGGAGCGCTTTCCCTGCACCCCGAGGTCTGTCTGTTGGCGTCATCTTCATTCCCAACGTCCAAGAGGCACAGGGACATGCTAGTTACATGTCCAGCTTGGAGCTAAAGTGGAGCTGGACTGAATTCTGTTTCTGACTCTCACTAACTCTGGGTAACTTTGGGCACATTAAACTTGCTGAGCCTTGGTTTCTTCTGCCTCTCTAAAAGGGAAATGAGTCCTGTGACTTCGGGAAAGTTTCTAGAGTTCTCTGTGTCTCAGTTCATTCACTGTGCAGTAGAGATACTGCCTCTACTGACGGTGCTGGGTTAAGTGAGTCACCGCAAGCAGGCACTGCACAGGGTGCTGACCACGTAGCAGGCACTTCGTGAGTGATAGCTGCTAGTTCTCCCCTCCTCCTCTTCCCCTTCCTCCATTCTTCGTCCTTCTCACCGTCTTCATCGTAGCATATTCACCAAGGCCAAGTGTGCAAGTCTCAGGCCCAAGTTGCTTCACTTTAGCTTTCTTTTTTCTGCTTGTTCGGGCTACAGGGAAGCGCCCTCTATGGTGAATATCTGCCCCCCTCATCCCACCTCCAATTTTTCTCCTTCTCGACTTTCAGTGTCATGGTTCCACCTTTCATCCAGTGCCAGCCCCAGAGGCAATGCCCAATTAGGGTATATTCCAGGGATGTGTATGCCAATTTCCCAGGGTGGTGTTGCACAGCAGCTAGTAGAGGGGCTTTGAGGGTTGCAGAGACCTGAATTCATGTCTTCGCTCCCCCACTATCTGGATGTCTGGTTATGCCAAACTTTGTAACCCCTCAGAGCCTTAATGTTCTGATCTGTGAGCTGGAGTACTGCCTTGCTCATGGGTTTTTGTGAGGGTTCGGTGAGATACTGTGTGTAACGCTCACAGGACAGTGCCCAACTCATGGTAAGTGATCGATTGACTCTTCACTGGGCCAGGCCACTTCCCAACCCCAGTCCCACCCTGCCCAGTGCCCACTTTGAGCTGCTGTCTGCCAAGAGGGAGGTGGCACAGGCTGTTGCATCCTGTCCTCATGTATTCTTTGGTTTCTCTCTTAGGAAAAGCACCTCATTTTCTGCGACTGCAAAACGTTGAGGTGAACGTGGGGCAGAACGCCACGTTTCAGTGCATTGCTGGCGGGAAGTGGTCTCAACACGACAAACTTTGGCTCCAGGTAAGACCAGGAGAAGCTCCTGCTTATCCTGGCCCACCCCCTGGTGAGGGAAGAAAGTGTGTGCTGGGATGAAGGGTTTGGTCGGGAAGGGGAGGGGATATTTTTTAAGTCCCTCTGCTCCTTGGATGGTGCTCTGCATCTATGATCTTGTAATACTGAATCGTAACTATAACTCTGTTAGGTTGGCATTGATATACACGTTTTACAGATGGAGAAACTGGGGTCAAAATCTCAAAGTTCCAGAGCTAGAATTTGTGACTCTGACCTTTTCCAACTACACTCTAACAACCTTTGTCTTTTAAATCCAGATTACTAGGGCTGAGGCAAACTGAATATTTTAGGTTCTGGGTATGTGGTGTCATAAAATCTTGACTGGAAGGTGCTTGGATATCCAGTGGTTCACTAGTCCACCTGGGTAAAATTAGAGAGTCACCCTTTAGTGGAATTTGTCACTAAAATGAGCAATCTGTCTGTTCTCTGGCTGAACAGGTCCATCAGTAAAGTCCATCAGGAAAGTGTTTTAAGCTTAAATTTGTTTTCCTGTTATTTCTGCTCATTGGTGCTGCTTCCCAAGCAAGATGAGAAAGGACCACTTCGGATGGGGTTAGAGGCAGGGGCAAGACACGGAACTAAAACACAGGTTGTTACAGCATTGGCAGACACCTGTCAAGGCTAACACAAATGCCAAGTTCCGGGGCAGCACAGACATTGGAGCTGTGCTGTTCAGTGTGGTAGCCACCAACCACATGCGGCTGTGGCTATATATAATTTAAAAAATATTTCTATTTCTTTGTGTAGATTCCCAGTAGTAGAATTGCTGGATGGAATGGTAGGTCTACTTTTAGTTCTTTGAGGGCTCTCCATACTGTTTTTCCAGAGGGGTTGTACTAGTTTGTAGTCCCACCAACAGTGTATAAGCATTCCTTTTTCTCTTCATCCATGCCAGCATCTGTTGTTTTAGGACTTTTTAATAATGACCATTCTCACAGGGGTAAGGTGGTATTTCATTGTGGTTTTAATTTGCATTTTCCTGATGATTAGTGATGTTGAATATTTTTTTCATATCTTTTTTGGCCATTTGTCTATCAGGAATGGAAAAATAAATACCACGTGTTCTCAATAATAAATGAGAGCTAAACAGTGGGTACACAGGGCACAGAGAGATGTAAAGGATATTGGAAACTAAGAAGGGGGAAGGATGGAGGGGGATGAGGGATAATAACTTACCTATCAGGTACAATGGACACTGTCCAGGTGACAGGCACTCTGAAGGCCCTAACTTCAGCGTTATATGGTGTATCCATGTAACGAAAACATTTGTACCCCCTTAATATTTTGAAATAAAAAAATTAAACAACTAAATAAATATTTCTAAACAGTTTTATTCAGGCATAATTGAGATACAATATATACCATCTGATAAGTTTTGAAATATGCTTATATGTGAAACCATTAGCACAGTCAAGACACTGGCCATAGGCATCACATTAAGAGTTTCCTTGTCCCCACTGGTGTCCCCTTCCTCTGCCCTCCTCAGCCCTGTCTGTCACAGGGAACCACTGCTCTGCTTTCTGACACTATGTGTTAGCTTTCATGTTCTAGAATTTTATATAAATAGACTCAGGTAGAATATACTCTTCTTTCACTCAACATAATTATTCTGAGGTTTCTCTATGTTGTGTGTAACAATATGTATTTATTTTTTGCCGAGAAATTATTTTACGGTATGGATATAACATGATTTGTTTATCCATCTACCTGTTGAGGGACACCTGTTGGGTTGTTTCTGGTCCCTGGCTATTACGGAGAAGCCGTTGTGAGCACTCATGTGCCAGTCTTTGTATGAACCTATTCTTTCATTTCTCTTGGGTAAATACCAAGGAGTGGAGTGGAATGGCTGGTCATCTGATAGCTGTGTGTTTAAATTTTTATAAAACAACAAGCTGTTTTAAAAAATGGCTGTACCATTTTACATTCCCCACCCCCAGTCTGTGAAAGTTCTAGTTGCTCCACATCCTCACCAACACTCCATATGGTCAATCTTTCTAATTTTAGCCATTTGTATAGATGTGCAATGTCCCGCATTGTGGTTTTAATTTTCATTTCCCTGATGAGTGATGATGATATTTTCCTGTGCTCATTTGCCCAGCAGTCTCTCTACACACTTTGATGAGAGTTCATATTATCGCTTCTCTGTTGAATTGAAGCCCATTTCCTGCACTTGGGAAATACGTGGGCAGAAACAACCCAGAGGAGCTAGCAGTTCTTCCTCGCTACTTAGCAGCTCAGCAGAATGAACATAGCGGTCACGCCTGCCCTGCTTGCTTCCCTGGGCTGCTTGCAGACCACAAGAGACGTAATAAACTTCCACCTGCCACTCCAGTCTTCAGCAGTGTTATTTACTCTTTTCAATATAATTAGTATTAAAGTGTATTAGGCTGCCAAGAAGCTTTGCCATTTTGGTGGCATTGCCTCTACTGGGTCATGGGAATGAGGCGGGACGATCACAATATTTTCAGCCACTTTATTTGGGTTTTCCAATTATTCTATGATTGTTATTGCTGCAGCTCTGAGTTGCATGCCCTAAACCTTGGACCTGTCAGTGGGAGGATGTTAAAGCTGAACATAATTGAAGTTTTGAAGAAAATAGATAGAAACATGTGGCGTGGAGCTCTTCTCCATCTTATGTATCTACTTTTCAACGTAAACCTAATCTTATTTCACAGAGCGTTTTTCAGGGAGCTTACAATGGGACATAAAACATGAGAAGATAGTGTAAATTAAAAGTGAGGCAACACAAGATAGGAGGGAAAGACTATACCGGAGCTGGTAATAATGTTAAAACCGTGTGTCTGCACACCTGCTCCTTACTGGTGGGTCACAAGCAGAGCCCCAAAGCACCCCAGCCGCCAGTGGGATAAAGAAAGCCTGTCAGATATACAGTTCACAATGTCTGCGAGAGATAAACACACACCAATTGCTCAGGAAAATTCCGACTGTTGTTCACACAGAGGCCAGACAGGAATTGTTCCCCAGAGTCCTCATAAAGAAAACACTGTGTGATGTAATGAACAGCGTTTCCCGCCGCAGTCTTACTGAGGGCACACAAGTGAGTTTCATGGGCCTGTTTCACATAACGATGCTCTGTGTAAAAGCAGTTTTGGAAGGGGGATGAGGAGGAGGGATGAGGTAGGCAATGTGATACAGCAGAGGCCCCGGTGCTCTGCGAATCCGTCTCTGTCCTGGGATTCTTGAAACTGATCTGCTTAGTAAATAGATTCAATAGCTGTTACTTCAAGGAAACCTACCTAAATACTATCTCTCTCATCTAAATTTCAGAAAATATTGAGAGATTGTTTATATCGTGCCCTCTGGCAAATGCCTGCATGGCTAGTTCAGTCCAGGCTTATGTGGAACAGTGTAGTTGGATGGTTGGAAGTAGCATGTATTAGGGTTCTCCAGAGAAGCAAGAGAAGGAAAAGACTTAGCATGAGGAACTGGCTCCACGATTATGGAGGCTGAGAAGTCCCATGATCTGCTGTCCACAAGCTGGAGACCCGGGAAAGCCAGTGGTGGAATTCAGTTCAAGTCCAAAGCCCAGAGAATCAGGGAAGCCAATGGTTTAAGTCCAAGTTCAAGGGTAGGTGAAGACCAATGTCCTGGCTTAAGCAGGTAGGCAGGAAGCAAAAGGGGCAAATTCCTCAGCCTTAGCTTTTTTGTTCTATTCCTCCAAAGATTGGATGAGGATACAAAGCGTATGTATCCCTGTAATATTCTGAAATTTTTAAAAAAATTTAAAATTAAAAAAAAAATCTTTCCTCTTAATATATTATATGGGATGATGAGAAGAGGAAGGAATTGGGGGGTCTTGGTCATGTTATTGTGCTGTATCAACATCTTAATTCTTGAAGCAGTGAAAGCTTCTCTTTCTCAAGTATACTTGGTCTACACAAGGCCATGCATCAATAAAAGTTCCTAAGATATGCTGGACAAAAAAAAAAAAAAGATGGGATGAGGACCATCTACATTACTGAGTCCGCTGATCCAAGTGCTAATCTCAGAGACACAACCAGCAATAGCATTTAGTCTGGGCACCCTGTTGCAGTCAGGTTGACACATAAAATTAATGATCACATAGGTTAACATCTTTCTACAAAATAGAAAGTGCCTGTCAAGAGACCTGCCATTCAGGAGATGACTGCGGCTGTGATCTGGGACAGGCCAAGGCATGTCTCATGAGATGTTGCTTTGGATCTGTTCCAGCACCTAGAGGAGCAGACTCACCAAAGTTCTGTTTCATATAACAGGGCTGGGGGGACTTAGCCTGAGAATCCCCGAAGCAAGTGAAACAGGCATGTCATACCCAAAAGATTCTCCCTAAGACACCTCCAGCAGATCTAGCTTTCAACAATGCTCTTTCCCGCTGCAGCTTCCAAGATAAGCTCAGGAATTTCCCTAAGTCACCAAAAGTGGCATCTTTTATATCAGTTAGTTTTAAGTCAGGGAAATAAGGCTTTGTTTCCAGTGTTTCCCAAATGGTAGGTGTGTCAGTGGCCTTTCCTTCTGGCCGTGGCTGGGGAGCAGTCACGGTTTGAGATAAATCCCTGTCACCTGTGTCGTGGAGAAGGCTTGCCTTCCTTTCTAGAGTGGGACTCTATAGCCTGCTTTGTCTCAAGTGGTTTCAGATCATAAATTTATAAGTTAAAAAGTTGGACCAGCCTGTGCTCCTGTTTCACACCCTCGTGGAAACTTTATGTCTTTAGAAGACCCTGTCTGCTGGTGCTGGCTTTCCTGGAGTTATAGCACCAGTTCTGCATAGGAATGAATGTCGAAATGTGTGTACCTGAACCAAGAACAATTCTAGCATGTGGGGGCAAAGGATGATAAAAGCCCAGTAAAAACATCACAGGCAGTTTTTCTTGTCCTGGGATGATTTCTCCTGGAGGTGAAGAGTATAACGCCGTGGTCTGTGATAGAAGGACCTCATTCATAGCTGGCCTCCTCTTTATGTGACACAGCGGTCTGAGGAATCCAAACTTGCAATTTTCCAAGCAAGTGGATGGTGTGCAGTCTAAGTGGAATGTCCACTAAGGGAAGTGGTCTGCCATTTTGGGTAACCTTTTTACAAAAAGAAAAAAATTATATTCATGGTACAACCAGATAGGACTATCCTGACAGAATTATCAGTATCGCACAGTGAAAATGTAAATGGTCACATCTTGTATGCAGGATAATTAGGCAATTGATATCTAAAGCCTTAAATGTACATATTAATATTTTTCTGATGAATAACTTGTGGGAATTTGCCTAAGGAAATAGCCAGGGATGGGGACAAAAATGTATCTGCAAGTATATTCAACAGGGCAAAAAAAACTGGAAAGAACGTACATATATAAAATAAATGTTCCTCCATAGATACATACACATACAACACTATGAAACACATATCAAGACATTTAATAATTGATTGTGATGAAAGATTATGTATGCTTTTAATTTTCATCTCAATTCTTTCCTGTTTCATCCAAATACTCTAACAGAAATATAGGAAACTAATATAAGCACAAAAAATGCTATTAAAAAAGAGAAAAATAGTCACTTTTTCCAAGATACAGAATATTCTCAGGATAGTAGGGAGCCTTGGCTGGGTTTGGGATACCTAATTCCAACAGGAATGCTGGCCCTGCTGTGAGTACACAGGTAAAATTTTCTAAGGTTTCTCCCAAACCCCTATCATCACCATCAGACACTGCTCATTCAGAGGGTGTTTAGCAATACTTTGTGTGTGTCCTCCTGTCTTTATCAAAGAACATGGTGGTTGGGGGCTCCATCCTCGAACTCCTCGGGGCCTCCAGAGCAGACCCTGTCAGTTGTGGAGCTGACTTCCAGGCCTATCTACAAACGATTTGCTCCATTGGCGGTTTGTACACGTAACATTTAAAGAGCCTCACAGATGAGGCCAGGTGTCCACACGCTCTGCAAAGGTCTCAGTCGAGGCAGGGTATGTGTTCAGACAAATCACATGCATTGGACGGGGAGCAGATCTGAATCTAGCTGGCGAAGGCTCCTGCTCTCCCGTGAGCCCATCAGCTTGACAACAGCAGCACCGGGGCTGATGAGATAAGGAGACACGTCAGTTCTCGCCCAAGCTGATTCTTCCAGTAAACCTGTGTCCTTCCTGCCCTCAGGGCTGCCGCTGGCTCCCAGGGCTGTGAGTATTCTGGGGACCAGCTCCTCCTCTTACTTGCCTGCATCTGAGCTAGGTATCTCACCCACATGGGATTTCTGTTGAAAATCTAGTGGTGACACTATATTAAACAATGCTGATAAAA
>CM052436.1:177182800-177283869 GCA_028533085.1 Varecia variegata
AAAAGAATGATACTACTCATAACAGCTGATGTTTATTGACTGCTTACACATATGATGTATTTAATTCTCATAACCAGTCTTTCAGATAGATGTTATCATAGCCCCATTTTACAGATGAGGAGACTGAGCCTTAGAGGGGTAAACAATGCCCTCAGAGTCGCACAGGTAGTGAGCAGTGGAGGCAGGATGTGAACATGAGTCTGTGTGATATTCTTCAGTCCTGTGCTCATCCTTCTGTTCCTACCTCGTAGCCCTGTCACCTTGGGTCACCACTCCAGCTTTTCTTTCTGTGCAGATGGCTTCCTATTAAAAAACAAATTTATTTTTTAGCACATATTTACACACCTCTGATTTGTTGGCCGCTGTAGTAGATACTTAAGTATATTTGAATTTCTCAAATCTACACATGAGATCAATGAAATAAAAATGCCCTTTAATTTTTTTTTCAAATTGCCACCCTCTAGTTGCCTTCCTACTTATTTTATCCTTTTCTTGGCCACATTTCTTAAATGTGATGTCTACACTTGCAATGCAGCTTTCTGCAATGTCCACCTCATCCAGAAAGTGGCCCTTATAAATGTCACCAGTGTTCTCTTTGTTGCTATAGCCAAGGGATACTTATTGGGCCTTATATGACTTCTATTTCTGCCTTTGATGGTGCTGACTGCTCCCTCAATGAAAATCTTTCTTCCCTCTTGGTTCTATGAAACTGTCTGTCAACAACTGTTAAGGACCTAAGACATTTTACCTTATTTGCAGACTAACAAGGTAGACTGCCACAGTCTCATAGATGCTGGCAGAAGACACAAGACTCCTGGGTCAGAGACAAAGGACTTTATTATTCACCACACAGCAAGCAGCATAAACTTAATGTTATAGTGAGTTTCACTTGTCTCTCTCCCTCCCCAATCCCCCCCATCCCCATGGGGATGATGTGGGGGTGGATCCAGGTGGATGTTTGCGCACAGTAGGTCTGCATCATAGCTGAGTAGCCCCATGCTTAGAACCCCCCCCATTTTCCATTAATGGCTTTATTGAGCTGTAATTTACAAACCATAAAATTCAGTATATTTAATGGCTTTTGTACTTTTATAGAGTTGTGATAACATCATCACATGCTCTATAGTCTCTGCTACTTTTCACCTGAAAGTAGGTGAACTAGACCAACAAACAGCTCCTTTAGGGCAACCCAGTGGATGAAAATCTACCTGGGCAGAAAAGGCTGCATTCTTTTACGTTCTGTAGCTACATCTTCAGAAAAGGCTGTATTTTCTCAAAAGCATCTGCCCCTAATGCCTGGACCTGTTCTTCCCCCATCCCATGCAACTCACCTCTGGGGACCCTAGGCAGCTCTGACCTGGAAGTTTCCCCTCACACACTTATTCTTTCTGTGTCTTCTCTCCGCCCATCCTGGGTTCACAGCCTGCAGGATTAATTCCAGGCCATCTCGGCCCCACACTCTGCTAGGAGCTGGGAGAGAGTGGTGAGGGGACAGACTCACTTCTTGCTCATGGAGCTTACCTTCTGGTGGGAAAGACAGATGGAGAGCAACTAATCACAGAGGTGACTGTTTCCTCACCATGTGACGAGGCTGCCAGGGAGGAGGATGGGTGATAGTGAGGGCAGAGCAGGGCAAAGTGGGGAGGATTACGTGTATCCGAGTGCTCTCGGAGAAAGGGGCCTTTGCTTGGACTCTGAGAGCTGAACCAGGCACAGGCAAAGGGAGATGCTGTCAGGCGGGAAGAGGCGCCTGTGCAGGGCTTTCACCACCCATTCGCTTGTCCTCTTTGCTCAGGGCTTAAGGCTCCCTGTGGGGCTTATGTCAGTCCCTTCCTGACTCTGCAGGAGTTCTGAACCCAGAAATCAACCCCAAACGAGCAGCCAGCCGTGCATGCAGTGGGCCCTGGGAAGGGTTTCAGTATAGCTAATCAAAAACAATTTATGCGTACTTCCATTTCTTCTAACTTTCAATAAAGAATAATCAAAAGCTATTCTTTAGAGACTGCCAAAAAAGGTACAAATATGGTCTTAAGAGAATCAATGGGGGAGATTTTAGCACATTTCCAAATGTCACACCCTGGCAGCAGTATGCCTGAAAGTGAAAAGAATATTCATTACACATGAATTGTGGGAATCTCACCCAAATATTTTCTGGCCAGGAGATTCCTGGAGCAATCAGAACAAATTTCAGTTGGAAATCCTGGGCCTGATTTTATATTATATTATATATTTTTTATTTTATTTTAATGTCAGAAGTTCAAAGCAGCACACTGAAGGCTTCCAGGACCCTGTATTAGAATATCTCCTGTTAACCAGATATAATATATGTTGTGTGAAACCAGAAAAAAATTTCCTTTTATTAAAGACAGTAACGTTTCCACTTCAGCCAATTACACATCAGTTTCAAGGCTTCCTACTCTTTCTGAAATGACAGCAATTTTTACAGGCTGTGTCCTAACTCTCTGTGAAGGGAATAACATCCTAGCACCGGAGGAGAGTGGGTGGGGAATTGCAAAATGGCAAGGCCATTACGGATTCCCTGATAGATAATCAGGTGCTGGGGAAACAGTGCTCTCTGTAGCATCAGGTGTGACTCTTGCCTTCCTCTCTAGGAGGATCCTGAAGATAGAGAGGTCTTGCCTGTGGGTGGAAGGATACACATGTGCCAGGGACAGAAATATAAAGTGTGGGTTTTTACAGCCCGTTCTTCCGAGGAGTATGTGCTCTCAAACCAAGCCAACTTATCCATATCAAAGCAAGCAAGCCAAGGGAAGGTGGAATTTGAGTTGTTTTTAAAGAGCAAGGCAAGCAGGTGAAAGAGGGAAAAGAAAAAAAAAAAAAGAGAGCGATTTCAAAGGCATCTGTTGCCATAATGAGAGACACATGGGTATAAAATGGGATTAAGCAGAACCACCGATTAGGCTGTAAAATGCCTTTGTTCAATTTAGAGCATGTGTTCCCTGTGGATGGATGAATTGGAAACACTGGCTCACCTTCTGGGAAAATGCAGCTCCATGGGCATGTAGCAGACAGGGCGTTTAGGCACAGAAAAAAGGTGACCTTCTTCCAAGGGGACTCAGCCTACAGTCAGGACTCGTGGCTTTGCTAATACAGTGTGGGTTGGATTTGGGTGCCACACTCCTCACCTTGTGGCTGGGCACCCTGGGTGCAGTGATCAGTTGCTCAACTTCAGGAAGTGGTTCTAGATTTAAGGAACTTTCCCATTCATGTGTTATGTGGTATTATTTGGCCCCTTGCTTCCATCGAAGGACTAAAGATGACATTAACCTTCAAGTCCATGAAGAGCCAAGACAAGGTCAGCAGCATTAGCATCACCTGGGAACCTGTTAGAAATGCAAATTATCCATCCTCACCCCAGACACCCAGAATCACCTGTCAGGTGATTCTCATGCAAGCTAAAGTTTGAGAACTCCTCAAACTCACCCAACCCATAGCATATCAGATATGCCATAACTTAATAATATATGAAAAGAATCTGATAGCCAAGAAGCTTGGAAGATACTTGGTTGCTTCTTATATATTTCTGACTTAGAGATTCCCAACGTTTCCAGAAAGCTAGCCATCTGGGCTTCTTTCACAGCATTTACCAAACCGTTTTCTGTGGTGTAGTTTTCTGCATGATGGCATTAAATATTCTTTGAATGGAAAAAGTAAGTTTCTGGAACGCTGCACATTCTACCCTACTTTCACAGAGTCATTAAGTGTAGCTGTGTACTGTTATCTACTGGATGGCAGATGGGTGATGTGATTAAAGTCTCAGTCTCTAGAATCAGATCACCTGGGTTCAAATTCTAACTCAGCCACGCAGCAAAGTCATATAAGGTTGTGCTACTCCTAGTGAGGCTCCTGGGTCAGCAGCGGCGGCAATACCTGGGAACTTGCTAGAAATGAAGAGTCAGGCTCTGTGTTTTTAACAAGATCCCTAGGTGATGTGTATGCAGTAGTTTGCGAAGTTCTATAAGCCATATTGCTTGACCTCTCTATGCCTCAGTTTCTTCATTTGTTAAACAGAAATATTAATAGGACCTCATACTTTTTCAGGCATCAGAATCACCAGGAGGGTTTTTTAAAACAAAAATGGCCTGGCCCCACCCCTGCAGTTCCTGATTTATTAGGTCTAAGGTGGGGCCGGGGGATTCGTGTTTCTAATAAGTTCCCAGGGGATGTGAATGCAGCCGCTCTAGGGACTGTGCTTTGACAACCGCTGCTCTAGATTATTCTAAGAGCATTTCTCTTTCCATGCCAACCCTGTTTTACTCCATGAAGTTTATTATTTCAATGCTCAACTTTGTTTTACTTTTTTTTTTTTTTTTTGCTGTTTTGTTGGAATCTTAACCCAACCTATAAATTCCTTGGGGCAGAAATTATACCTTCCACATTCTACACTCTCTCATTTTCTGTTTTGTAAAATACTGAGTACATTTCTGGTGTGATTAATAAGAGAATAGGGAAAGGGGGAAAATCTCAGGCTACCAAACTCAATAAACAACATCTACAACATCTACAAATGGATATCAGCCCTGGAATTCTCTTAAAAATTTATGTTGCTGGGAAGAAGGACCAAGGTGGTGGACTAGAAGCACTCTACACGATGCCACTGTCGTGGAGAGGATCGAAAGTGGCAGATAGATACTCACCCTCAGATTGATTATCTAAGAGAGATCTTCGGGACTCAACAGAGAGGCAACAGGAGTCTCCCAAAATGAAGAAGAGGGAAGTGGGATGACCCACTCAGCTGGATGGGAGGTACTTGGGGAAGGTGCCTGCATATGGGGCAGGGGCAGAGGAGTGTATCCCTGGGTGCCACACTTCTGCTGCAGACATTATAACCAGAGCTGAAGAAAGGCCCCTCCCCAACACCAAGCCTCTGGACTGATGCAGAGACCGGCCTGGAGGCTGTGCAGTGGCATTGCTCTGGAGAAAAGGCATAGCTGGCTTCCAAACCCTGGGCACTGTGGTAGATGCCATTTTGAGGTCCCAGCCCCAGAGCACTTTATCTACCTGGGGGTCAGATCCATAGCTGCTGCCTCTCCCTCACCCCTTCCAGGGAGGGAGCAGGAGGTCCAGGTGCTCTTGTGTACCCCATATGCAGGTGCTGCAAACCCACAGTGCTGCTGGGGGACCTGGGCAGAGCAGGTGCCTATGGACCTAGCAACTGCTGCCATACTGAGTGGCTCCACCCAGCCATACTTCCCATGGGACCTGGGAGCAGCACACACCTGTGACCCTTGGTGCCCACCACTAGCCATCTGGTCAGCACAGCCACCACCACTGCCACTTGGGAAGCCCTCCTAAGGAAGGACTTGGGCAGGGCAAACACCAATGTAGCCATCACTGCCAGATCTGGACAGACCGCCCCACCAAAGGCTCACCCTTCCATGGGCCAGCTCTGCCACAGTGGCCTCATGACAACCACAGGGGGATGGTGAGATGCAGGAGAGCAGCTGTGCTAAAGGTCACAGTGCATCTACCCCTCTCCTGCCTGGTCAATCTTCCAGAGTAGGACTCAAGCACACTATCCAGGGACTTCTCCCTCCCTTCACCGAGCAACAAAGGTCCCAGAGGATAGCAGGTGCACCACAAAGCTATCTGTTTTGAGTTGAGAGAAGAGGTTTCAGATGGGAAGGAACCATCATAAGAACTTTGGCAACATGAAAAAAATGGTCTGTCTTGACACCCCCAAAAGATCACAGTAGCTCTCCAGCAATGGACTCCAACAAAAGGAGATTGTTGAAATGTCAGATGTAGAATTCAGAATATGATTGGCAAATAAGTTCAATGGGATTGATAAGAAAGTTGAAAACCAACACAAAGAAACCCCCCCCCAAAAATTTCAGGATATGGATGAAAAATTCACTAAAGAGATAGATATTTTAAGAAAAAATACAACAGAATTTTTGGAAATAAAAAGTCATTTAGGGAATTTCAAAACACAGCAGACAGTTTTAACAACAGACTAGTCCAAGCAGAAGAAGGAATTTCAGAGCTTGAAGATAAGGTTTTTGAATTAACTCAGTCATTCAAAAATGTAGAAAAAAGAATCAAGAATAACAAACAATCCAAGAAATATGGTACTATGTAAAGCAAACAAATACAAGGTGTCCCTGAGAGAGAAGAAGAAAAAACAAAAAGCATGGAAAACCTATTTGAGGAAATAATTCAGGAAAACTTTCCTGGTATCACTAGAGATTTAGACATCCAGGTAAAAGAAGGTCATTGAACACCTGGAAGATTCATGGCAAATAGGACATCAACAAGGCACATAGTCATCAGTCTAGCCAAAGTTAAAATGAAGGAGAAAATTCTACAGCTGGGAGATGAAAACATCAAGTAACTTACAAAGAAAAACCCATCAGACTGATGGCAGACTTCTCAGCAGAGACCTTACAAGCCAGAAGGGATTGAGGTCCCATTTTTAATCTCCTTAAACAGAATAACTGCCAGCCAAGAATTTTGCATCCTACAAAACTAAGTTTCATAAATGAAGGAGAAATAAAGTCTTTCCCAGACAAGCAAATGCTAAGGGAATTTGTCACCAGTAGATCTGCCCTACAATATATACTTAAAAGTGCCCTATATGTGAAAGAGAAACAATCAGTCAATACCTACCAGTAAAAACACCTGAAAATTAAAACTCCCAGCTCTTATAAAACAGTAACACAAGGGAGAAAACAAAGCAACAAGGTAACAATCAACATGATGAACAGAACAGTATCTCACATGTCAATATAACATTGAATGTGAACAGTCTTAATGTCTGCTTAAAAAATATAGATTGGCTAAATGGATTAAAAAAACACAACCCACATATATGCCATCTCCAAGAAACCCATTTAACTTGCAAAGATTCTCATAGACTCAAGGTAAAGGGGTGAAAAATATATTTCATGCAAATAGAAACCAAAAGTGAGTAGCTATTCTCATATCAGATAAAATAGACTTTAAATCAATAATGATAAAAACCACAAAGATGGTCATTATATAATGACAAAGGGATCAATATAACGAGAAAATATAACAATCCTAAATATATATGCACCTAACACAGGCACTCCCAGATTCATAAAACAAATTCTACTAGATCTAAGCAAGGAAATAAACAGCACTTCATAATAGCCAGGGACTTCAAAACTCCACTGACAGAACTGGACAGATCATCAAGGTAGAAAATCAACAAAGAAACACTGGACTTTAAACAGGACTCTAGAACAAATGGACCTAGCAGACATTTACAGAACATTCTACACCAAAACTGCAGAATACACATCTTTCTTATCAGCACATGGGACGGGACATTTTCCAAGATAGATCATAGTTAAGTTGCAAAACAAGTCTCAGCAAATTCAGAAAAATCTAAATCATACCATGTGTCTTCTCAGACCACAGTGGGATAACACTAGAAATTAATTCCAAGAGGAGCTCTCCAAACTACACAAATACACAGAAATTAAGCAACCCGTTGCTGAACAACCTTTGGGTCAATGATGAAATCAAGATGGAAATGGAAAGATTTTTCTAATTAAATGACAAGATGATACAAGTTTCCAAAATTTCTGGGATACAATAATAGCAGTGCTAAGAGGGAAGTTTGTAGCCTTAAATGCCTACATCAAAAAGACAGAAGGGTCACAAGTTAATAAACTAATGTCACAGCTCAAAGAGCTAGGAAAAGAAGAATAAACCAAATTCAAAGCTAGCAGAAGAAAATAAATAACAAAGATCAGAGCAGAACTAAATGAAATGGAAACCAAAAGCAATACAAAGAGACAAAAAGTTGGTTCTTTGAAAAGATAAACAAAATTGAAAGACCACTAGTGTGATTAACTGGAAACAGAAGAGAAAGGACTCAAATAAGTTCAATCAGAAATGAAAAAGGAGGCATTAACAACTGATACCACAGAAATTTAAAATATCATCTGTGACTATCATGCAAACCTCTATGCATACAAGCTAGAAAATCCAGAGGAAATGATAAATTTTGGAAATATACAACTTTCCAAGCCTGAATCAGGAAGAAATAGAAATCTTGAACAGGCCAATAATGAGTAGAAAAATTGAAACAGTAATAGAAGAGATCTACCAATTAAAAAGAAGCCCCAAACCACACATATTCACAGCCTCATTCTACCAGGCCTATAAAGAAGAACTGGCACCTATCCTACTAAAACTGTTTCATAACATTGAGAAGGTTGTAATCCTCTCTCTTCATTCTATGAAGCCATTATCACCCTGATAACAAAGCCAGAAAAGGACACAACAACAACAAAAAAAGAATACTACAGACCAATAGTCCTCATGAACGTAGACACAAAATTCCTCAAAAAAAAAAAAAAAAAAAAAGTACTAGCAAACTGAGTCTAACAGCACATCAAAAGGATAATTCAAAATGATCAGGTAGGTGGGCTTCATCCCAGGGTAGCAAGGATGATTCAACATAGGCAAATCAATAAATGTGATTCACCACATAAACAGAATTAAAAACAAAAACCATATGAATTTCTCAATAGATGCATAAAAAGCCTTCAATAAAATCCAGCACCCCTTCATGATAAAAACCCTCAACAAATTAGGCATAGAAAGAACATACTTCAAAATAATAAAAGCCATGTATGACAAACACAGCCAACACCATACTGAATGTGGAAAAGTTGAAATCATTCCATCTAAGAATTGGAACAAGACAAGGATGCCCACTGCCACCACTTCTGTTCAACATAGTACTGGAAGTTCTAGACAGAGCAATCATGCAAGAGAAAGAAATAAAGGACTCCAAATAAGGAAAGAGGAGGTCAAACTATCCCTGTTTGCTGAAAATATGATCTTATATCTAGACAACTCTAAAGACTCCTCCAAAAGACTGGTAGAACCAAGAAATAAATTCAGAAAAGTCTCAGGTTACAAAATCAATGTACACAATTTGGTAGCATTTCTTTGTATTAATAACAGTCAAGCTGAGAGTCAAATCAAGAACTCAAATCATTTACAATAACTGCAAAGAAAATAAAATACTTAGGAATATACTTAACCAATGAGGTGAAAGATCTCTACAAGAACTATAAAATATTGATGAAAGAAATGATACATGGCACAAACAAATGGAAAAACATCCCATGCTAATGGATTGGAAGAATCAACATTGTTAAAATGTCCAAAATGCCCCAAGTGATTTACAGTTTCAACTCAATTGCCTTCAAAATACCAGTGTCATTTTTCACATATCTAGAAAAAATAATCCTAAACTTCATATGGAATCAAAAAAGAATAGCTAAAGCAATCCTAAGCAAAAAAGAACAAATCTGGAAGCATCATAGGCACCTGACTTCAAATTATACAACAAGGCTATAGTAACCAAAACAGCATGATACTAGTATAAAGGTAGACACATAGATCAATGGAACAGAATACAAAACCCAGAAATAAAGCCATATAGGTACAACCAACTGATTTTTGACAAAGCAGACAAAAATACACACTGGAGAAAGGACTCACTATTCAATAAATGGTGCTGGGAAAACTGGATAGCCACCTTCAGAAGAATGAAACTGGATCCTTATCTCTCACCATATACAAAAATTAGCTTGAGATGGATTAAAGATGTAAATGTAAGACCTGAAACCATAAAAATTCTAGAAGAAAACATAGGAAAAACTCTACTGGACAAGTAGGTAAAGAATTTATGACTAAAACCTGAAAAGCAAATATAGCAACAACAAAAATAAATAAATGGGACTTAACTAAACTAAAAAGTTTTTGCATAGCAAAGGAAATAATCAACAGAGTAAATAGATAACCTACAGAACAAGATAAAATATTCACAAACTATACGTCCAACCAATGATTGATATCTAGAATTTGTAAGGAACTCAAACAAATCAGTAAGAAAAAACCAAATAACCCTATCAACAAGTGGGCAAAAGACACAAACAGATTTTTTTCAAAAGAAGATATACAAATGGTCAACAAACATATGAAAAAATGCTCAATATCACTAATCATCAGGGAAATGCAAATTAAAACCACAACGAGATACCCTTATCCTTGTCAGAATGGCCTTTATTAAAAATTCAGAAAACAGTAGATGTTGGGGTAGATGCAATGAAAAGGGAACACTTGTACACTGTTGGTGGTAATGTAAACTAGTACAACCTCTATGGAAAACAGTATGGAGATTCCTCAAAGGATTAAAAGTAGTTCTAATTCGATCCAGCAATCACACTACTGGGTATCTATCCAAAGGAAAAGAAGTCATTTCATCAAAAAGACACCTCACCTGAATGTTTATTGCAGCATGATTCACAATTGCAAAGGTATAGAATCAACCCAAGTGCCCATCAATTCATAAGTGGATAAAGAAAATGTGGTATGTATATACCATGGAGTACCAATCAGCCATAAAGAGGAGTGAAGTAATGTCTTTTGCTGCAACTTGGGTGGACCTGTTCCTAAGTGAAGTATCTCAGGAATAGAAAAACAAACACCACATGTTCTCACTTATAAGTGGGCTAGGTGTACATATGGTCATAAAGTGGTGTAATGGACATTGAAAACTGAGAAGGAGAAGGGTGGTAGGGGGGTGAGGGATAAAAATATACCTATGAGGTACAGCGAACAGTGTCCTGGTGATGGCTACACTGAAAGCTTTGACTTCAGCATTATACAATTCATCCATGTAGCAAAAAAAACCACATGTACCCCCCAAATCTATGAAATACATAAAAAATATATTTAAGAAGTTTACATTTCTAACAAGTTCTCAAATGATGCTGATGGTGCTGGTCCAGGGACCATCCTTTGACAAGAACATCATAGGGATTTTAAGAGGATTAAGTGAACTCTTATTATGTAAGCCAGTTATCACAGTGTCTAGCACAAAGTAAGCCCTCAAAAATGTCACTTAATGCGACTTTTACTTGAAAAACACTCAGACAAATCCTTTTAGATTAAACAAAATGTTTATCAAACTCACTTAGTTATGGAACTCTATTCATGGGAGAGATGGTGACATTTCATAGGAAGCAGTGCCCGATTACAGGAGTGCTCGAGCATTCTGATGTTGCTGGTGTTCTACTGAGGTCAGTTCCCAGCCCCATTTTTTAAAATAGAGTCAGAGACAAACTACTAGCAAATTTCACAGCAGTGGCTCACTGGATTTCAGGAGACCCCATGTATAATTTACTATAGGAGATGGCAGAGATGGGAAGTGCTGAGCAGAACAGACACTATTAGCATCCTTGATAGATCTTCTTTGCAAGCCAGTGCCCATAACCCCAAAGCACTGTGCATGTTGGCTGCTGAAAGATCACACCTCCCCTTGCCCAGGGAAATTCCCTCAGTCAAGTGGGAATTTCCTTCCTTCCCCTGCTTGGCTAGCCATGACCAATGACTGACTGACATGGTGGCTCAAATGCTGGTCCCTTCCCTCAAGGTGGGATCAACTCTGGGGTACACATCATGCTCCAGGGATCCCTGTGGGATCAGGCTGAAGCTTATCTCCAGCTTTGACCTCATCCTTGCTTGGCCCCGTTCCTCAACCTACCCTTCACTCCTTCACTCTATAAATCCCCACGTCTCAGATCCTGCTTCCAGGGACCCCAACCTGAGACACTTGTTGGTGCCCACTGGAACATTTGTTCAGTTGGCTCATAGAATCAGTGGGCTATAAGAAGATTCCACTTTAGAACAACAGACAACATAGGCTTGAAAAACTTGCCACAGAAGAAAAAGAAGCATGCCCTGAAATCTCAAAGGAAGGACATACTGATGTCTGAAAAGTACTACAGGAGCCAAAAGAAAATTTCCAACCAGCCAGATGGTGGACAAGGCCCTATGCTGACACCATCTTCCCAGGCTTCCACAGGCATTTATCCAAGCCATGCATCTCTCTGGCTTTCCCCAGGACGTTGGCTTCACTTCACCATGCTGCTCCTCATTCTCAGCACCCAAGCATTTGCATCCCTGTGCATTTAGACACTGGCTGGTGTCTTGGTTGATAGTCTTTTCACTCCCACCCTTGCTCTGGGTTCTGGTCCACTTCAAGCTCCTGGCCCTGTGTCTCTGCTCCACTTCTCCCTGTGCCCACTCAAGCCTGCTCAGTTTCTGGTGGGCCTGCATTTCTGAGCCCTTATTTATTTAACAAAATTTCCCCTTGTTTTCTCCCCTTGCATTTTCTTTTCTTCCTCTCTCTGGGGCTGAGACAGTGGTTGGGACCTGTGCTGCTTACATGGTCACTCTGTGTAAATCCTTTCTCCTTGTCGCCATGGCACTCTGGCACCTGAGCCTCTCGCCATCTGAGCACCTGCTCCCTGGTCTTCCAGTATCCCCCTGATTTCTGTTTCTGGGCTCCTGGGTCCCTGCTCACATGCCTTGACCTTCAGCACCTGCCCACCTTGCGCTGCCTTGTCTTGACCTACTGTGCTCATGGGCTCTTCTTCCCAGCTGGGCTCGTCTCTCTGAACTTGACCTCTGTTTCTCCTTGCTGATGGTCTGTCACGGCGCTGTTTCCTGTCATGACTCTGGGCCCTGTCCTGCTGTTGCCTGTTCCCAATATGACAAGTGTGATTATCAAAAGGCCTATTTTCCAGAGATTTTATAAGACAACCTGCAATTTCCTATCCTTCAATGGGATAAAGCCTATTGGTTCAGGAGCTAAACAGAAAAAAATGTGAATTGTTCAGGGGGACACTCTTAATCGTCTCTGGTTCTGCTAGAATCTGACATCATGGAGAAGAAAAGCATTAATAAATAATACTGGAGGCGACATCAATATAAAATTTAGACTGAACATGAAAAATGAATGTTTTGCATGTAACCAGCCTTTTCTCCTCTGTTTTAGATTCTTATTGCCACTGTAACAAATTCCACAAATGTAATGACTTAAGACAAAACAAATTCATTCCCTTACAGTTGTGGAGATGAGAAGTCAGAATTAGGTTTCAATGGGATAAATCAAGGTGTGGGTGGGCTGCATTCTTTCTAGAGGGTCTAGCAGTGTCTGGAGGCTGCCTGTATTCCTTGGCCCTTGGCCCCTTCCTCCTCCTTCAAGCCAGCAGTGGCATCACTCTGACCTCTTTCGTCCCATACCTCCTTCTCCACCTCTGACTCTCCTGCCTCCCTCTTCCACATGTGAGGGACCTTTTGATTACATTGGGCCCAGGTGGATAATCCAAAATGGTCTTCCAATCTCAGGACTCTTAATTTAATCACATCCTTAAAGTCTCTTTTGCCAAGTAAAGTGACATATCCACAGGTTCTGGGGACTAGGATGTGGGTGTCTTTGGGGGACTGTTATCCTGTCTGTTACACTTTTCATGGCTAATTTCATGGTTAATTTGCAGAGCTCTGCTAACACCAGAATGTGCTGTCACGTGCTAAGTGTTTTACATGCCTTTTCATTCATGCCTCACGGTAACTTTGTACAGTGGACACCGTTATCAAATCCATTGTATATACGAGGACACTGAAGCTCAGAGAAATGAAATCACCTGCCAAAGGTTGTGCACACCAGGCATTTTCCCTCATTTGTTTAATTAGCACCCCCATTCTGTCTTTCCCTAGCTCCATCCCTGTCCTCTTATAGGCATCTAGGTAACTGTAGCCTCCTATGACCACTGGGGGACTAGTCACATCCAGGGGAGCTCACTTTGGATTTGGAAACAGTTGCAGATGAGGAGTTTTATGCAAGATGGGTTTAATTTTTTTTGGTACATTTTTTTTTCTGCCTAGATTTTTATTTTTTTTTATCCTTAAGAGTCAATATTTTTGTGAACCTCAATTATTTTGATTTTCATAAATTTTGTCAAGTAGATGGTAAATTCAATCTTCAATCTGAAGATTCAGGCTTAATGTAGTCCAGGAAAGGGACCTCATGTATCTTGGAATCTGATTAGCATTCCATTCGTTCCATTCTGCTTTCTTCTGCAGGAGCACTATTACTTATATGACAGTAATTGTCATATAAGTCTATTGTCCGTGTTCTTGATCAATTTGCTGCTCTCCAGTTCCTTTCATCTTTGCCTTCTTTGCCATCTGGGTTGTTTTTTCAAGCCTGTCTTCAGGTCACTGATTTTCTGCAACATTGGTTCTGCTCTTTACTTGTAATGGCGTGTTGGATTCTGGAAATGGCTTTGTTTTTCACAATTCTCCCCATGGCTCCTTGAGGTTTATTTTCTTTCTTAGTACTTTTCCTTATCCACTCTCCTCTTAGTGCATGTTTTGTAGAGCCCATGTGTTGGCATCACTCTCGGTCTCTCCTTTTTAATCCCCTGGATTTCGTGGCTGTTCAAAACATCAGATGTCCGAGGCCAAGCCCTGTGTCTCCTGAGCTGCGTGATCAGGCCACATGCTTTTTTGCTTATTTCCCTCCAACCCTTACACAACATTTCTAACTCCACTTCTTCCTCCCCCCACCTTTTTTTTTTTTTTTTGGTCCTTATGTAAAAAATTGGGAGCAAAAAGGTGGATCCTGCTGTCACATCTGTTGATCATGTCATCCTACATTGGGAAATTTGAGTGCTAGAGGCGGGAGAGATGGGAGAGTAGTTAGTCCACATCAAAGCAACACACTTGGGGTTTTGAGGGCAGGAACTGAAGCTCGATGCCCTGCGTTCAAATACCAGCTGTGCAGCGTCCAAGCTGTGCACTTTTGGGCAGGTGATTTCTCTTCTCTGAGCTTCAGCTTCCTCATACAAACGATGGAGATAAAAAGTGTGCCTACCTTATGAGTTTTCATGAGAAATAAATGAGAAGGCATATATAACACTTAGCACATAATAGTGCTAAGGTGCTATTAGCTTAAAAAAGAAAGAAAAGATAAAAGTGCTTCTGATGCTATAAATAACTCAGGTTAGAAAATCTCTACCCAAAGCCTCATTACCCACTCCTTCCTATCCCCACAGTGCCTTGTAGGGGAACAGGGGCTCCTTTTGGTGACCCACCTTTTCTGAGGCCCTCCCATACATTCAGTTGATCTCTTCTCCAAATCAGGACACATTCCTGGTGTTTGCCAAAATTTCCTCTACTTCCCCATTGCCCTATTTGGGGAAGGGGCACTGTGTGTGGTGTCTGGTAGGTCCTCATAGTGGGGTCCAAGTTGTACCAGGTCTTGCAAAGATGCATCCAGGTGTGAGGCAAGTGGTTGACAGTTTCAGCCCTAATGACTTTTCTCCTCTTCCATTTCCTTGTATTGGTTTTTGTCTGGTCATATTGGATAGTTCCTGGCAGGGGTGGGGGTTATGCCTGCCTCTCCTACTGCCATGGCTTTTTAAAAAATGCCATTGAGTTTATTATTTTTAAGTATAGAGGCCATATCTGTTTGAGGCAGAAAGCCCAGAGAATGCTAGGACCTTCCTGTCTAGTCTGGAGCAAGTCTCTGTTGGCTGCCCCCCAGCAGGGGTCTGGGTTACCCCATGTTTCTTGCTTCACACCCACTGCCCTCATTTGCTGCTGTACAGCTGAGCACCATGGCTCCACTCGCCCCTCTGTCCCCATCCTGAAAGTTCACCGAAGGAGGCGATGGAACATGACAAGGGTGAAAGCAGGTTGTGCATGTGCTGAAACTGTTTACTTGGTATAGGAAAGGAAGAGGAAGACTCAGGGTGTGGGAATCATAAGTCATAAGGTTTCCCTAAGTCTGAGCAGACAATTAAAACACTCCACTTCACTTCTGGGTAAAACGTTTTTGAATTAAGGCAGTAACTGAGGATAAGGTATTTAAGTTTGAAAACCTGGATAAGGAACTCGTTTGTCCTACATATTTATTTAACCTCTCTGGTATTTGAATTCTTCCAAGAAGAGCAGCAATAGCACACCCCAAACAAGGATGGGAAGATTAAAAAGGAGATTTATATAAAAATACTCAGCTCAGGGGCTGACATATACTAGATGCTCAATAAATATCCATTCGAACAGCATCTATATGCATGTGCCCTACCAGTTGTCATAACTCGAAAGTGTGAAAGGGTCTTGTTCAAACTCTGCATATCACTCTTAAAACTCAAGATGCTAAAAACAAAAACCCATGTGCATTCACCTTGATTCTAGAAACATCTACCGAGTTGGGAAGTTTCCAGGTAAGGTTCTGGAGATGAACAGAGGGAAGTCCTGCTTTTGGGGGGCTCACAGTCTACAGTGGGAAACACTTGAAGGTGAAACTGTATGGAAAGTTTGCACCATACATAAGGGCATGGTGAGCTTCCAGGTGTATGACAGACATGGGAACTTGCTAGAGATTGTGGTGAGCTGAACATGCATTTTCAAGGGAGAGGGGGTGTCCCCAGGGAGACAGGACATTCCAGGCAGAGGAAAGAGCACAGGGCAATGAAGAGAGGTATTGAAAAGCTCCCACCTAGTCCCTACCTGTGGTGACAGCTTGGTGTGGGTGAGGCTCAGAGGCTGTGGGAGTGGGGCACAGGGCACCAGGTATGAGGCTGGGAGCCGGGCTATTTACCCTCACTCCATGGGGCTGGCTTTTCATTCGTCAGCCAAGTTTGTGTTGAGTGAATGCTGTGTGTTCTGTACAAGGGATAAAGGAAAATAGGAGGGAAGAAGATTAAGCACTGCCTGCCAACCCCCAATACAGGCTGAGCCGAGGTGTTTAGAAGTAGCCTTTACCCTCTCTTCTCACCACCAGGCATCTGCCCTCTTGAATCAGCACACCAGCAAAGTTCATTCTTGAGTCAGACCTTTAACCCACCATGGAAACCCTCTTGTAATGGAAAGTCCTGGGCCCCAGGGGGTTGAGGATGGGTGGACCTCCGTGCTGGGGGTCACCTGGGAGCCTGTGACACTGTGATTTCTCCTCTCCCTCTCTCCCTCTCTTCTGCAGCAATGGAATGGCAGGGACACGGCCCTCATGGTCACCCGTGTGGTCAACCATAGGCGCTTCTCGGCCACGGTCAGTGTGGCGGACACTGCCCAGCGCAGCGTCAGCAAGTACCGCTGTGTGATTCGCTCAGATGGTGGGTCTGGTGTGTCCAACTACGCGGAGCTGATCGTGAAAGGTGAGTGCCACCAGCCTGTGCCTCTTCCCCAATGTCTGACATTCCTGGGTCTCCACTGCTCTCCCCACTGAGCCCTGCTTCTCATCTACTGCGTCTTCACCCCTCCAGTAGAAGAAGACATGAATTTCCAATTGCCCTGCCCTCTTGCCCACAACACAAACTTCCAAAGAGGGGCTACTATTGTAAAATCATGCAACGTTGCATATTATTCAAAGCTGAGTCTCTCATACATGAGCCATATGTGTAAGCCCATGGGCCATGTAACACAGACGGCATCCCCAAATTTGGCCTTATTTTGGATTTAAAGTTAGAATGAACAAATGTCTTTGTGTTTTGGTGGCACTTGATTGCAGTTTTCTCATACTGTTGTTTCCGAGGGATTTTTAATTGAAAACTCAATACGATGACAATATTTTTACAGGGCTTTTGAAATAAATAATCCCCACCCCACTGTCCTTGATTCAATTCTTTTCAATTTTCTTGTTCTTGCTCACCTTGAGATCCTGTTTACATGCTTTCCATTAAAATATGCACATTGTTTTCTTTTCTGTTTCTCTTAAGAAGCTGGATATTCCATTTATTTTTTGAAACCCCATATAATCTTTGTTATCATGCTTAATGGTCATATACTATTTCATCAAGTGAATTATCCTATTTTTAAAAATCTTCCTGTTTGCAGTCATTTGGGTAATTCCAGGTGTTTTTGTCTTTTCTTTCCTTTGTGTATGTAACAATTAACACCTCAGTGCAGTTCTTCTGACGAGAACATTTTTATTCCACTAAACCAGATTATTTCCTTAGGATAAATTCCCCAGAGGTAGACTTGATAGGTCAAAGAATATGAGCATCTTTATGGATTTTTCTTTGTGTTGCAATATTGCTTTTGCAAAAAACGGCTTGACAGTTTACACTGGCAACAGTGGGGTATGGATGTACTCATTTTACCAATGTTATGTTCACTGATTAAAATTTTAATATAGCATAATTTGGTGAGTGAAATAATGAAGCTGTTCGTGTTATGCCAGCTGTAGAATGACACCCGGTGTGTTTGAAGGAAAAAAGCATTGATCGAGTCCCCAAGGTTCCCCTGAGTTGGTTTCCTCGGTCAAAGGATGGGTTGGCAGGAAAACCCTGACCTCTCTTTGCTGGCCGTGTGTACCTGGGGGCCTGACCCAACCAGATGGGGGCTTCAGTGTGGGATTCTCTATCCTGCCTGTCTTGACTCTATGGATAGTCACGTAGACTATCCATAGTCTACGTGGATGATTACGTGTCCTCGTTCAGGTCTCAGTACAAATGTCATCATGTCATCCTCTCCTAGAGAACCTCTCTGTCCCCCTCCCCTGCCCCCCCTTTCCTGGTGGTCACTTTCTATCATATCACCTTGTCTCCTTTCTACATGGCTCTCATCCCACTTCAAGGTAAAAGACAGTTTACCTATCTTTGTTTACTGGGTTATTTTCCATCTCCCCTTGTAGGATATGAGCTCTGTGACAGGAGGGGTGTCATGCTTACTGGAGTGCCTGGTTCTGAGTACATGGAGCCGTGTGACGTGGCCAGTGTTCGACTGTTCTGACCCACACGATCCGGCCTTTCCTAAGGCTCAACCTTAAAGGGAGTTGTGGAATGATGAATGAGTGAACGAGTTATTGGCCTCAACAGGAATTCATTTCATCACCAGAATGCCATGAACCCTTATGCAAAAGATCAACAAATTAGTCTTGAGCAAAACAATAGGAAAAAACATCCATCTTTAAATTTGTTTACACGGAGTGCCTTCATATAGAAAATAAGTCCTCCCTTTGATCGCATGAGACTCGTATCGTTGCTTTTTTGGTGCCGTAAGATTGGTTTGTGTGACACAGTGGCCTTTGCAGGCTTTTCAGGTGCTCAGTGAATGGGTAATTTCCTGAGTTGTCCCCCTGCAATGCTCTTTCTACCTCTTTTATGAGGTTGGCCTCTCGCACCAACAAATGGAACCAGAAAACTCTTGGTTTATTTTTTTTTTCCTTTTTTTCCTTGTTCAGTTGCAGGGAAGGGAGCCATGGGAAGACAAATCCAGAGGCTACTGGGACAGAGAATGTGGTGAAGGATCATTGCCTTTATTTGGAGAGGTAGCCACGGTTTGCCGGGAGAGTGGTTTGTCCTTTGCTAGCTGTGCAGCCTCTGCCCTGGGTGCACAGTCGGGCCAGTTGATATGTCCCCACAGTCCCTGCTGCTCTAAGGCCCCTCACCTGCAGCCCGTCCTGCTCCAGCTTAGGGAGGGGCCAGGTGCTCCAGGTCTTCGCAGTGGCAGTGGTGGGTTGGCGGTTCCTGTAAACCGTCTCCTTTTGTTTCACCTTGATGAGATGCGTCCGTGTTTTTGGCGTGGGTTATCACTTTTATGAGTGTCCATTCCCCCCCCCATTTTAATATTCAGATGGTAGTAAGCTAGGACCTTGGTCCCTCGAATGTAGAGAAGTCCCTTCACATATGTTATCTCATTGTATCCTAATTGCAGCTCTGCACGTTGGTTTTATTTTATGATAACTCATTTTACAGCTGGGAGCACCGGCACAGTTTTAGAAACTGAGGGTCATCCTAAAGGGGCAGAGCTGGAGTCTGACCTGGGTCTTGTTTTTGCTGTTAATATTTCAGCCACACCTGGAGGGCCTGCAGGTTGTGGTCTTGTTGGCACCTGGTATCACAGTGTCACGAGTAGTGCCGAAGGGCCCAGAGAGCAGGCAAGCAGCCAGGGCTCGTGGCAGGAGTCCCTGGGCCTGTCTGGCTAACTTACTGTTTTGACCCATGCCTGCCCCCTGTCCCACTCTCAGCCAACTTCCAGGTTCCTGGTGAAACACATTTGACCTCCCCCCGCACCCCCCCTCCACATTCTCCTACAAGCAAAACAAGAAAACAAAAGGCAGGGACACCCAGAAGCAGAGGAAACCGGTCACTCTGGAGAGTGTGCCCAGGGATCCATTCGAAGGCAGCAGACGGGAGCATTTGAGGGAAACTGCCTGATGAAGAATGACTCACTTACATCTTAAGAGCCCTTTGCCTCTGCCGAGCCAGGATGCTTAAGTACTTAATACTGAAGTATTTGTACTCATAAAAAAAGAAAGAGAGGGAAAAATATTAATCTTCCTTCAGAGAAGGGAGAAAATCTGAAAAACAAAGACCAAAAATAAAAGGATTCTCAAAGGTCAAGTGCTGCCCATGGGATGGGCCGTGGCCCCGATGTCCCCTTCCCGAGTGCTGGCAGGTTCATGCGTCACCCAGACGGGAGAGCTGAGGGGCTGGGAGCCGCCAGTGACCCTGGGACATCACAGAGGGAAACCATCCCCACGTGGTTTCCCTCCACACAGGTTTCCTCCATTTGGTTCCAAGTCAGAGACAGGAGAGAACTCTGGGGCTGGGATGCTCGGGTTTAATCCCAGCCCCATCTTGTCCCAACTCTGTGACTTCAAACAGGATATAAACCTCTTGGGACCTCCGCTGGCTCCTCTAGGAACAGGAATATGGGATTACTGCCCTCAGAAGGCACTGTGAGGACTGCATGTGATAATGGATGCAGGAGTTCTTAGAACAGTGCCTGCTTTTTGTGCTGTAATGTGTTTTTTAAATAAAATAAATTAATTGCCCATGGGGGTAGAATTTCTTAGGCAAGGAAGTAAAGTGGGTGAAGGGCTCCAAGGGCAGGGACAGGACACCTGACCCAGGTGCCGATTTGATTAGCGTCTCTGTGGCCATGGAGGAATCATTTAAGGCCTCTGCAAAGTTGGGTCTAGCTGGTGCTCCCTCCCCACGGAGTGATGTGCTGGGCAGAAGAAAAGCAGGGGAGGAAATATAAAAGGGTGGGCTTGGAAACATTTAGGGCACGAGGTCCCTACAGGTCTGATCTCTGGGTCCCCTCCTGTGTTCACCACTGATGAGTCAGGAAAGCTCATGCAGGAATCTTGGGACAAAGGAAAGGTAGCTGGTCCTGCTTGTCCTCAGCCATGTGGCCGCATGGGCCACCCCTTCCCCTGGCATTGCTCATGCAGAACTCTGACCTCGCTGCAGCTGGGAGGTCACCGGGTCCCTCAGTACCCATGGAAGCCGGGAGCCGGAGGCCTCAGTGCTGGCCTCCCTGGCAGGTGCTTACCCTGAGCGGAGCAGCGAGGCCCAGGCTGGGTCTCTGTCTCTCCCCAAACAGCCATGTTCACGGCTGGCTGGCTCGCGGCTCCTGTGCGATCCTGAGATACTAAAGATTGGAGCTCCAGAAGATGCTGCCTAATTTGAGGGTAGGTAATATCAAATTCTCAGGGTGACACACAGGCTGAAATGAGAGCAAATTGGAATTACTTAATTCCGAAGAGCTGTTTATCGAGTTGTGATAATGTACTTGGATATACATTAGATTACGCTGTAATTGAGGTTTCGCTCAATTGACAGTTCAGCCCTTCAGCCTACCTGTTCCAGACCAGTGCTCATAAATGTTCTCATTCTCTCCCCTGTTTCTGGTTTTCCAAGCATCTTCGATTTCAAGGTGTTTTAGCTTGACTCAAGGACATGAGTGTTTTCCACCAAAGTTACACGGGTGTATCTTGATGAAAATTTTCTAATTCATAAAAAGTTTGTTGTTGGGGGTGATTTTTAAACCAGTCTTCTAATTCCATTGAACAATCTACCAGGTGCTCAGAGTACTTGATCAATATGGGAATTAGTGCCCAGAAGAAATGTAAAACTGGTGCTGATTGTCAGATGTTCTGGTTTAAATACTGTTGTAACCTCCTCCCGAAGGAGCTTGGTGGGGTCCACAATAGGAATTGTTGATCTAAACACACATGAGCTTCAATCTCAGTCCTGGACCCTGGTGCCTGTGCAATTTCAGCAGATCATGTATTCACTCCGGGGCACATTTTCCTCATCCATGTAATGGAGGTGGACACACATGTTTGGGTCCTTATGCGAGGGAGATGCTATAGCACATGTATGGATCCTATTCTAGGTAGGCACCACAGAATTATTTATTTCTGTAACTTCCAGTAATCATATTTTTACCATTATTATTAAGGAATGTTGCCCAAAGACCTTGTCCATTATTCCTTATCCTGGCGTAAAGGAATGCTGTTTTGTAAGTACCATGGAAATTTAAATTTAGGTCATCATAAGGTCTCCCTTTTTTGAATTGTGATTGAAATTATCCATTCCAGCCCATTGGTCGAAGTCAGTTGCAGAAATGTTTTACTCACATTGCACTGTCTTTTCTTTTTTTTTTTTTTTCCGTTCTTTTCCTTTTTAAAATATTTTTCCAACATTTAAAAGCTTCTTGGGATTGTTTCAGGTTTGGCCACACAGAGCCTGCATTCTGGGATGGCAACAGTGTGTTCCTTGGTGGCCCCATGCTGGTGGCATGTGCTCCACAGTTGACCACTGTCCTAACTTGGCATGTTTCGCTCACTCACTAGTCTGGTTCCTGTAGTGATTTGCATTTACAGCCTCTGGTTCAAAGATGGAGTGACTGGAGTAGCTGCTCACTCCTGTCTTTGTTTGCTTAATAAAGGTTTATTGAGTCCGGCGATATGTCAGGTACTGTGATAAGCTCATGGTCAAGTGGGAAGAATTGTGCAAACCTATACCGTATGGCCGTGCCATTTGTGTTGGCCGCCTACCACACTACCTCACTAACCCTAACAATGACCCTGTGATGTAGGTGCTGTTAGCCCCCTCCTTTTACTAATGAGGGCATGAAGACTTGTGGTAGAGGTTGTGCAGCTTTCCAAGGTCACACTGATTATAAGCGGCAAGGCTAGGCCTGCCTGAGCCTCAGCCATGCTCTCTTTTATACCACATTCCTTGCAAAATCCAGTAGTAGGCCCTGCATTTGGGTGTGAACTAAGGATATACAGTGGATGCAATGACTAATGCAGTCTGGGAAAGTCTGGGAGGGCTTCTCAGAGTGGTCCCATCCTAGCTGAGTCCTGTGGCCTGGCGGGTTCATGAGCAGGAACAGCCTGAGTCAGTTTTGAGACAAGTGTAGGTGGCATGTTTGAGGCTGGACATGTAGGTAGGGGGACATTTGCAGAGTCTTTGTACTACAATAGGAGCTGGAGCTTTATTCTGTGGGAATCAGGGCGCTCTGCTGGGCCCCCATCCGTGGCCCATGGACAGCAGTGCACACACGGTGAGACTGGATCCTGCTTCCAGCTGTTTCCCCTCCCTGGTCCTGCCTGTGCCCAGGGGAAAACGGTTGTCAGGCAGCTGGCTGTGGTGCGGGTTTCAGCCTGTGTCTGGAAGAAGAGTGAAGGTAAAGGCATATGGGATTGGGCCCTAGAAGCAGACTGGGGGCAGGAGTTCGAGTGCAAGGGGTTTATTTGGGCTGCTGAGAGCTAAGACAGGCAAGGAAGGGCAGCCAATAAAGGGGCATTTTCAAGCAAATGACCACTGTGGGCATCTGGAGCTCAACCTACTGGGGAATTCTGGGATTCAGTGTGCAAGGGAGTTGGGTATTTGTACCTTAATCCCCCCTAGTCCTTAGTTGAGGGCTGGTCCTGGGGTGTTAATTTTCTGACTTTACTGTCCTGTCACACAGGCCATAGGGGGCTCCCTGGGGCTTTGCAGAAAGCCCACAGCCACTGAGATTCAGATAGGACAGTCTGGGAGTGGGAAGTTGGCCTGCAGTCACTGCAGTGACAAGGCCTGAGAGATGGCAATGGGACACACAGCTGCTGCTACAGAGGATCTTGCAGCATCTGTGGCCTCCAAGGTGACCAAGACTGCTGACTCCTGCCTGGTCAGTGACAACAGCTGTGGAGGGCAAGTGCGTGCTAGGAGAAGAGGAAAGCTAGGACCCACTGTGGGCACTGTGCGTGGATAGCCACTGGAGCACGCCAAGGCTGCCCTCAGAACTGAACTCCGGGGCGTCCGTTCCTGTTCTCTGCCCATCCTCAGAGGCACGGGGAGCTGGAGGACGGTAGCTCCCAGTGGTTGGAGAGCAGGCTTGGGGTACAAGAGCCTGGGCTGGAATCTGACTTTTGCCCTGTAAACTCTGCCTTTTAAGTTTATCCAGCACCCACCCCCCTCCACCATCTCTGTTGTCAACACCCTAGAGCAGGGGTCGGCAGACTTCTCCTGTATAGGGC
This sequence comes from Varecia variegata, assembly GCA_028533085.1. Taxonomy (NCBI): domain Eukaryota; kingdom Metazoa; phylum Chordata; class Mammalia; order Primates; family Lemuridae; genus Varecia; species Varecia variegata. The sequence continues at coordinate 177,206,925 of CM052436.1, forward strand.
AGGACAGTCAATAGTCTCAGCCTTGGGGGCCCTACAGTCTCTGCTGCAACTACTCGGCTCTGCTTTTATGAAAACAGCTGTACAATATACGTAAATGAGTGAGCATGTGCCAATGAACGTTTATTTTCAGAAACAGGCAGAGGGCTGGATTTGGCCCACAGTTTGCTGACCACTGCATGGGACCAACCCCCCTCTCTATTCTACTGTGTGACTCTTCCAGCTTCTTCCCTGCTCCACTCTTGCCCCACTGAGGTCTATTCTGTATGTAGCAGCCTGAGGGATAGTTTGAAAACAAGATAAATAATGGCTTTTTCCTGCTCAAAACCCTCCAATATTTCCTATCACACTCAGAATAAAATCCAAACTTTTTAAACATGACCTCTAGATCTGTTCCCTGTCTATCTTTTTGATTCCTTACTTTCCACCCCCATATTTGTCCTCTCATTCTCTTTAGACACATTTGCCTGAACCACACCAAGCTAGTTCTGACCTCAGGACCTTTGCACTTGCTGTTCTCTCTTTGCCTGAAATGCTTTTCATCCAGATAATTATGTAGTTCACCTGTTTTGTTCACTCCAGTCTCTGTTCAGATATCAGCTTCTCAGAGAGACCCCCCCCAACCACTTATATAAAATAACACCCCCCTTCACCCCTTCCCATTGTCACTCTGTACCTTGGTACTATGCTTTGGGTTCTTCCTAGTTCTTTGACTACCTGACATTGCCATTGCCATCGATTTGTGTGTCACCATCTTTCCTACTAGAATACAAGCTCCCCAAGGAAGAAGCCTTGCCAGTCTTGTTTCCTGTGGACCCACAGCACCTAGGATAGTGCATGGTGTATAGAAGTTGCTAAACACCTGCTGTGTCCAATGGGGAGTTCTCAAGTCCTTACCTTACAAGTACACGGCAGCGTTTGAGACCACCCCATTTCTTTCTTTTTAAGCCTCACATCATTCTTTGAGTTGCTGGTTTTCCTTCTACCTCTGAGGAAGTTTTGTCCTCTTTATAGGTGCCTCTTTCTTTATAGTTTCCTTTGTTTTTCCTTCATTCTTTTCTTCCTACTGTGGAAGCTGTAAGTTTTGTAATTCCCTGTGTGTGCCTCCTGTGCCCTACCTTGGTTGCAATGTGGCCTTTCTTTGCCCTACCTTGGTTGCAATGTGGGGGTTAAGTCGACCTGCAGGAGCTGTGCTGCTTATCCAGCCTACCTTAGGATGGTCATTTAAACAACTTTCAGGCCTTCTTTAATACCTTTTAAAGGAAGGCTTGCCTCAAGGTGAGTTTTACCTATTTCCCCCAGAGTCCCACATACTGGAGTGTGTGTGTTCCAACCTCTGTCTAAAAGTTTAACAACTTTTTATGTCAGATTTAGCTCATTTCCTCTTCCTGATCCCATGCCTGACCTTGACTTTCCAGGAAGACCCTGTTTCAGAGCAGAGAAGCCTCAGCATCCGCATCTTCTCCATAGGTTTCATTCTCCGCAGGAAGATATCCTGGTGTTCAAGTTCTTATTTTTCGTCTTTCTTGAGTCATAAGTTTTGTGAATGGGTTGCATCATTTTTTACTGTGACTGTTATTGTCAAGAACACACAGGTAGCAAATCAGAGGTCTTGGGTTCAAATTCTGGCTCTGCCTGTATTAGCTATGTGAATTAGGAACATCATTTCCTGATTTGCTAATTATAAAATGGAATAATGAAGCTAGCTCCCCTAGATTTGGGAGAGGGGTCGTGGATATGGAAATCCTTTGTAATAAAGTGCTGTGCCTGTATTAAAGCTCTTCTCCATCAATCTCTGTCATCCCAACATTTGCCAGCTACCTAACCTTGGCCTCTGACTCTCTCACTGTTCAATAATGTCACCACTAACTTTTTATAGCAAGAGAAAAATGACCGATGGGAGAAAAGTGGGAAACTTCACTTGAACATATGTGTAGGGGGGAGGCTAACCGGGAGATATTATGTATATTGTATTCCATATGGGCACAAAGACAGGCTTATTTCTAAAAAAGCGTAAATGTGGATAAATAAAACCTGACAAGTATTGGTTTCCTTGAATTATTTTGACTACTTTATCAGCTGCATGCTGATGTGTTGCATTAACACTTTTAACACATTTGGAAATTAAATCAAATGGCAATTGCATTAAATCCTCATTCACTTGGAACATTACCCTCCTGTGTTCAAATGGAAGAATGATCTGAGATATGGAACAAGCTGCAAAGTCTGTATTAGCTACCATTTGTGGGTCATTTATTGCACACCGGACACTTTGCTGGCTATCTTCACATGATTGTATTCAATCCTCACCATGGCCCTTGTTGCAGATGAAGAGAATGCTGAAGCCTGATCACCCAGCCTCATCAGAGTCAGACGGTCTAGGGTCTGCCCTCTTCCTACTGTAAATGAGACTATTTTCTGACGCTCCTTATGCTAATTTTCCATAATGTGTCATGCCGTGGCAGATACATATGGAATAAATTCCAGCCTCAGCTAAACTCAGTTAAACCATGGGCTCCAGATTTGGAAGAAGGCTCAAGATTATTGCCTTTGTCCCCTCACTGGAGCCTACTTCACCTCCAAAATACTGCAGCCTCTGTGGGGACCAGTGTTTCTTAACCTAGGGTGATTTCCCCACAGGGGACATTTAGCAATGTCTGGAGACATTTTTGATTGTCATGACTCCGGAGGGGGTACTGGCATCTAGTGGGTAGAGCCCACATACATTGTTAAATATCCCGCAATACACAGCACCAAAACCCCTACCCTCCCAAAAAAGAATGATCCAGCCCCAAAGGCCAATTGTGTTGGCCAGCCCCAGCCCCACGGGAGGTTTTTTTAACCCTGATACCTTAGTGTTTATCTGTACCCTGTGGGCCTCTGGCTGGTGGGGCATGAGCTGTGGGAAAAGGAATACAGAGCTGGTGATGTGGCTGTGAAGAAATGATTCTGTTTATCTGAGCCCCAGTATCCCTGTCTGGAAAATGGACATGGACTTCTAGTTTACTCTGACTCTGACCTTTTGCCTTTCCTCCCCCATTTTCCCACTAAACACCCATGGGGACCCAGTAAAAGGAAGAAGCAGATTAACTCCCCAGAGCCAAGATCTGTGAGAAACTCCTGCAAACTCTCAGGCCAACAAGCTGCAAACAGGTGTGCCTACCTTCTGTTGAGGAGAGTGGTGAAGTAGCTGCCCAGCCAAGGACTAAGTTTCCCAGCCCTCCTTGGTCTTACTAGGGCCATTTGGTTAGCTCCAGTGAAAGGAATGTGAGCAGGACTTCTGCATAGTCTATCAGTTTAAAAATATATTCCTAGATATTTTATTTTCTTTGTTCCTGTTGCAAAAGGTATTGATTTGGTTCTCAGTTTGACTGTTGTTGGCGTATATGAATGCTACTGATTTCTGTACATTGATTTTGTAACCTGAGACTTTGCTGAATTTGTTTATCAATTCCAGTAGCCTCATGGCAGAATCTTTGGGGTATTCTAGATATAAGATCATATCTTCAGCAAAGAGCAATAGTTTGACCTCTTCTGCCCCCATTTAGATGCTCTTGGTTTCCTTCTCTTTTCTGATTGCTCTGGCTAGTACTTTCAGCGTTATGTTGAATAGAAGTGGTGATAGAGGGCAACCTTGTCTGGTTCCAGTTCTAAACAGGCATGCTTTCAATTTTCCCCCATTCAGTATGATGTGGACTGTGTCTTTGTAATATATGGCTTTTATCATTTTTAGGTAAGTCCCGTCTATGCCTATTTTGTTAAGCATTCTTATCATAAAAGGGTGTTGAATTTTGCCAAATGCTTCCTCTGCATCTATTGAGAGGATCATATGGTCTTTGTTTTTACTTCTATTTATGTGGTGAATTACATTTATAGATTTGCATATGTTGAACCATCCCTGCATCTCTGGGATGAAGCCCACTTTGTTGTGATGGATTATTTTTTTGATAAGTACCTGAGTCCGGTTTACTAGGATTTTGTTGATAATTTTTGCATCTATATTCATAAGGGATGTTGGTCTGTAGTTTCTTTTTTTGTTTTGTCCCCCTTTCCTAGTTTTGGTATAAGGGTGATCTTGGCTTCATAAAACATATTGGAGAGGATTCTTTCCTTCTTGATGTTGTGAAATAATTTCTGCAGGATAGGCACCAGTTCTTTTTTGTACAACTGGTAAAATTCGGATGTGAAACCATCTGGTCCAGGACTTTTCTTTTTAGGAAGGTTTTTAATGCTGCTTCAACTCTGGTACATGATATCGGTCTGTTCAGGAATTCTATTTCTTCCTATTGAGCATAAGGAGGCTGTGTGTTTCTAAGAATTTGTCTATTTCCTCCACATCTTCAAGTTTATGTGCATAGAGGTTTTTATAGTATTCATAGATGATATTTTGTATTTCCATGGTATCAGCCATAATAAGACCTCTACGGAGAGAACTACAAAACACTGAGGAAGGAAACAGCAGAGGATGTAAACAGGTGGAAAACTATACCATCCTCATGGGTCAGCAGAATCAACATTGTTAAAATGTCTATACTACCCAAGGTGAGCTAGAGATTCAATACAATCCTTATTAAAGTACCAACATCATTTTTCGCAGTTCTAGAAAAAATAATTCTATGCTTCGTATGGAATCAGAGAAGACTCCGTATAGAAAAAGCAATCTTAAGCAAAAAGAACAAATTAGGAGGCATAAATTTACCAGATTTCAAGCTATACTACAAGGCTATATTAACTAAAACAGAATGGTACTGGAATAAGAACAGAGACATAGACCAATGGAACAGACTGAGAACCCAAATATAAAACCATCCTCATATAGCCACCTAGTCTTTGACAAAGCAGACAAAAACATACACTGGGGAAAAGAATCCTTGTTCAATAAATGGTGCTGGGAAAATTGGATAGCCACATGTAGAAGACTGAAACAAGATCTGCACCTTTCACCTCTCACAAAAATCAACTCATGGTGGACAACAGACTTAAACCCAAGGCATAAAACTATAAGAATTCTAGAAGAAAATGTTGGAAAAGTGCTTAGAGACATTGGCCTAGGCAAAGAATTTATGAAGAAGACCCAAAAGGAAATCACAGCAGCAACAAAAATAAATAAATGGGACCTAATCAAATGAAAAAGCACAGCCAAGGAAACTATCATGAGAGCAAACAGACAAGCTACAGAATGGGAGAAAATATTTGCATGCTACACATCGGATAAAGGGCTGGTAACTAGAATCTGTTTAGAACTCACAAAAATCAGCAAGAAAAAAATCAAACAACCCTATCAAAAAGTGGGCAAAGGACATGAAGAGAAACTTTTCAAAAGAAGATAGACTAATGGCCAAAAGTCATATGAAAAAATGCTCAACATTTCTAATCATTAGGGAAATGCAAATCAAAACCACAATGAGATATCACTTATCTCCAGTGATAATGGCCTTTATCAAAAAGTCCCAAAACAATGAATGTTGGCATGGATGCAGAAAGATAGGAACACTCGTACACTGCCAGTGGGACTGCAAATTAGTACAACCTCTGTGGAAAGTAATATGGAGATACCTCAAAGAGCTACAAGTAGAACTACCGTTTGATCCAGCAATCCCATTACTTGGCATCTACCAAAGGAAAAAATGACATTCTATAAAAAAGACATCTGCACTCGAATATTTATAGCAGCACAATTCACAATTGCAAAGATGTGGAAACAACCCAAGTGCCCATCAATACATGAATGGATTAATAAAATTTGGTATGTGAATACCATTGAGTTCTACTCACCCACAAAAAACAATGGTTATCTAGCACCTCTTGTATTATCCTGGATAGAGCTGGAACCCATCCTACTATGTAAAGTATCACAAGAATGGAAAAACAAGTACCACATGTACTCACCATCAAATTGGTATTAACTGATAAACAGTTATGTGCACATATAGTAGTAACATTCACTGGGTGTTGGGAAGATGGGAGGGGGGAGGAGGGGATGAGTATATACTCACCTAATGGGTGCAGTGTGTACCATCTGGGGGATGGACATGCTTGAAGCTCTGACTCAGGTGGGGCAAAGGCAATATATGCAACCTAAACATTTGTACCCCTATAATATGCTGAAATAAAAAAATTAAAAGAATAAATAAATATAAAGAAACCCCCCCCCAAAAAAGAGAAGAGTTTAAAAAGTAGGTAGTCATTCCCCACATTCTCTCTTCAGTTTTGGTCAGCTGGATGCAGACACATCCAAGCTCCTAGAAGGGGGCAGAGTCAAAATATTCAACATGCCTGGGCCCCTGAATCACCTTGTGGAGGAAAACTGTCTGCTAAGCAAGCCTGCTATTTAAGCGATAATAAACTATTATTGTGTTAAGCTACTAAGCCTTAGGGTTTATTTGTTATAACAGCTAGTGTTATCCTGGTTAATATAAATTGGATCAAGAAAAGTCATTAGCAACCTCCCCAGGCTTAACATCTTGAATCAAAGCTTTCTACCTTACCTGAAAGCAGATGGGGAGATACTTCTTCCTCTCCCACTGATAATTGGGTTCAAAGTTCCAAATTTTGTACAATCTGAAAGCTAGACAATTATCCTTTTTTGCCAGGTGTTGATGTTTTTAAAGATTAAAAAAAGTCTCTACCCATACGTTATATTTTGGGGTAAAGTCTACAAATTCCAGAACAATGGTGGGCAGAAATTATGTGTTTTATGTTAAGGAAAGGGGTGGGGGAGGGCTTTGGCTGTGGCCTGTGATGCTCAGGAACTGCCAGGTGTGGCAACTTGGAAGTCCAATCTAGAAAGGGGGGTCTTGCACTAGGACTGGTGATCCTCCCATCAGGTAGGACCTGGCACACTAGGTAGGGTGTCCAGGCAAACAGTCCAAGGTAGCCCAGCTGGTAGTGGGAGCTGTTCTTGTGCCCAGACTCATCCAAAATGTCATTCCAAGCTGGTTCACCTGCCCATGGCACTAGTGATTCCATCTGGGGGTGGGTGGGTTTGGAAAAGGAGGTACAGGAAAGCATTTTGCACTTCTGAGACAAGTACCAACAATCAGTTAGAAAGGATTCTCATGAAGACACATTTAAAAAACAAAATGGGAACAGTTAGTAGGAGGCAGATGCCAAAAATCTGTATCTCAGCAATTGGGGTGGCAGTGGGTTCCCAGTGCAATTAGTGAGGTTCGTTATGCCCACGTTGCGTTGTTTTTAAACTCCACGCACATCCCCTGCTCAAGATGTGCTCAATCCTGGTCCAGGGAGTGCAGACCCAGTGTGCTTAGGGCGGGGGGGAGAGGTTTACCTGAGAAGAGTTGGAGCCTCCATTCTGTCGCTAATTAGACTTAAGTGACCATTTCTCATGGCCTCAACTTCACTATTTGTCAAAAGAAAGTGTTGTATTATACAGCTGGGGTTCAAACTTTTTCCTCCCTTAAACAATGGAATGCCTTCCTAAAATAGTACGAAAAACAAATGATGTAGTTCTGCAGAATCATGGGGCTCCTAGAATAGTATAAAATCTCTGTATCCCCACTACCTGGATGGGTGGATTTCTTTGTTTCTTTAAAGTTTTTTTTTTTCCTTAACCCATATGATCCTTCTCCTTTTTCATGCTTTCCTAAACCTAGTAGAAAAGGGGGCTAGGATTTAGCCTCTTTTCTTTTAAAATGAAATGTGCTCACGCCAGCTTTTCATTATTAATCAGAGTACCATGCCTGTTGCTTTATATGTGTATCCAGGGGCAAATGTGACTCGCTTTCAACCCAATAAATGGAGACTGTTCCTTTCTGACGGATACGGCCGGGTGTAGGGAGCAGGCAGTTATTGGCAGAGCAGGCGGATTGTCTGTTCTCAGTGAGGGAAAGCCTCTTGTTTGAGTTAATCAGCGGCAAAATGTGCTCTGTGGTTTGCTCTTTTCATCTCACGCACACGTGAATGAGGAGCTGCTGGGGCCCCAGCAAGACAGGGCTGCGATTTCCTGTGTCTGAGCCAGCAGTTGGAAATGCTCTTCCTAAGGGGAGGTGGGGAGGCCGCCCTTGAGAGTTGTGCAGGCAGGGCTGGATTTCAATCTTGGTTCTGCTTTTTTTGCTGTTGAATGAAACTCTGCAAGTGACTGAGCCTCAGTTTCTCCATCTGTAAAAAGGGACAGAATGATGTCACTTGCCTCATATTTTCTGAGGCTCAGTGAAATAGAGCGTGGAAATCACAGAGTGTGAGACCTACTTCAAACCAGCTGGGAAAGTTCAAAGACTCCCGTGACAATGTTATTCGTCCTCCGTACCATTTAGTTTTCCTCTGGGCAGGCAGAAAGGCTATGCTTCCCAGCTCCCTTCATGCGGGTGGGGCTAGAGGAACGTGTGCTGAAGTGATATATGTTCCTTTCAGGCCAGGCCCATAAAACATCTCCCATGTGGAGCCTCTCTCTTTCCCCCCCACCCTGCTGTGATGTTAGAGACCACGTGTCAGGCCAGGCAGCATCTCCAGATAGAAGCCTGGGGCCCTGCATGACTGTGTGGAGTTGAGCACCACCACTCCCCACGCAATAGCCTCACCGGGCTGTGATGTGAAGGAGCAAAAGCTGAACCAGTTGTGACTTGTCCAACTCATGAGGGTGGGCCAGAACAAATAGAAACATCATTCTGGCCACCTATATGGTGGACAGACACTCAGAGCCTCTGGATAGTGCCATAGTTCCCACTTGACATTTTGCAGGAATCTAATGGTGACCAGAATAGAGGGTTTGCTGAGTCTAGACTCATCGCAAGGGAAGTTAGCTGATTCTCTCTGCCCGATGCCATTGGGACTAACACATCTGAAGGCCTGTTCCTTCTCTCTGGGCATTGCTGCCACAGGCACATCTGTACTCATCCCTGTGACTTTTCTTCTGTGAATCACCCCTGTGAGCTGACCACCCCTTTTGTTCTTCACTATTTTCCCCTAGTTAGGTTAGTGCAGTCTTTAAGTGACCAACAAAGTTTGCAGACCTGCAGACAAGGCTGACTCTTCCAGATATATTTGCACGTGTCTGCTGAATGCCAGTCTCGGTTGACTTTATTCCTTGACTTCTGCAGTTTGCTGGGTATTGCCTGTACCTAGGGTCTCTGCCCTTCCCACCCCATCCTTTCCCACTCTCCCTTATCCAGCCATGACTGTAGGACTCCTGATGGACCACTGGTCCCTGGTGTCATCAATGAACTGTTCCCACTGTCTTCAGAAATCACAGAAAAGACAGCTCATAGATATATCAATAGTGATTGTCTTTGCACAAGAGGGCTCATGCCACATGTTCCTGGGGGTGTATCTGAGAAGAGCTCCCCAATCTCAAATTTATCTGCAACCAGGATGCCAACAGAAGTTGCCCTCTCTTTTGAGATTGGGGTAGAATTAGCTCTTTCTTACATTTTTGCATATTCCTAGGAGCTTATACTCTTAGGGTCATTTGTGACATTACCTGGTTTCCATTCCTGCTGACTTTCCACCTCAATTACTTCTCATTCCTTACACCTTCTGTCTGCTCTGCACCATCCAAATTTGGAACTCAGCTCCTTTTCCTTAATATTTCTTCATCCTTTCCCCAACACACACACACATGCACACGCACACACACATACACTCAAGTTCTTTGTGCTGTTACAGACCTTTCAGGATTTAGGGCAATGGGTTTATAGCACAGAAATGCAAATGGCCGCAGATAGGATATGAGGAATCCCCACTCATACAGGTGCCCTGGCCACTCCATCAAGAAGTTCTTGGTGGCAGCTGTGGCCTCCTGCCGTGTTTGCTGGCTGTTCCCTTTTCTTCCCTCCCCGGAGGCTCTCCGCAAGAGCAGTCTGGCAGCAGACAGTTGCCTTGGGACCTGTTTGCACAGCTCGTTTCTGCCAGCCCCGCTTGCCAGTTCTTCCCCCACTGGCTTTGGATTAATTCCCTCTGGCAGATACATGACTCTCCCCTGCCTTTCTTTTATCTCAGAAGCAGGGCCCCCTTTCACTGCCAGAATGGATTCTACCCTTGCCTCAGTCCTTGACATCTGGCTGGGTCTGGACATCTCTGCCCACACAGGCGCTCATGTCCTTCCAAAGTGTGTGGATATTGACAAAGTCAAGAGCAGGAGACTCAGCAGGTGCTACGGTGAGCCTGAGGATGGAGATGGGGGGCTGTTCTTGCCTGGACCTTCTCAGTGGTGAGTGGCAGACCCCAGCTCCAACTGGATAAAGCCCCAGAGGGAGGTTTGTGGGCAGGTGTCCCTGGAATGCCCAGGCAAGGAGGTATCTCTATGCGGAGCCACATCCCAGGGCTCACATGGGCATCCAGGACTCTGTCTCCTCTCTTCACTTCCTGTTCTGTATTATTCCTCATCGCTATTATTTTCCTTCATGCTCATGGGGCAGTTAGGGGCTGGCAGCTCCAGATCCACACCTTCTGGTCTAACAGCCTCAAGGCTAAGAGGGTTATATCTCTCTATGGGTGAATGCCAGTCCCAGGAAAGGACTCTGCCCACCCCTGCCTGGGTCGAGCTGCCAGTGCTAAGCCAGCCATTCTGCCCAGTCAATCATGCGCCCAATTGTGCCGCTAGAGAGTGAGGATCCGGGCCCTGCATGGAGGTGCAATGTGGGGCAGGAGCCCTTTCCCACAAGAGGGATTCTGGGCAGACAAGCAGGATGGGTAGAGGTGGGGCTCCCCTAGCATATGTCCCTACCTGCCGGGGCTCCCTCTAGTAGCCAGGGAAGGGCGTCAGTCACATGAAGACTTAGGACTGATTGATTAGTAGGTTGTGGTCTGCAGGTGTCCCCTGGTTTCAGGCTTATAGAACAATAGGAATGATCTGCTTTACATTTTGCTGTAATGAGTTTCACACTGGTAGAAGGCCACTTTAGCACCAAGCATGTCCAGAGCTGAGTTACGTATCTGCCGTTCGTCTCTCTTGGAGTTTCAGTCCCACTTGGCTTCTCTCTCTCTCTGTGCCTCTGCTCCCTGACTTGCTGTCTCCCTTTCCCCATCCTCCCCACCCCTCCTGTCCAGGTGCACCCAGCTCTGCCCCTAACTCTCTCTCGCCACCTTTCCTAGGCGTCCAAAAGGTCATGAACAGGTAACTGGGCTCCTCACTGCTGTGCTTATTTATGTTCTGTCATACTGACACTCCCTCCTGAAAAACACAACTCCTCTTCTTCCTTCCTCTTCCTCCTCTCTTCCCTCGACCTTCCCCCCTCCTTACTCCCTGTGGTTCCTGCTGTCTTTCTCGCTCCCTTTCATTACTTGTTAATGCCTTGTTACACGCCAGTGCTCTGGGCAACATTAGCCTCGTCCACTCCAGTGGAGTTGCTGGCCGTGGTTCCTCCAGATTCTGATACTGGGGGACAGCAGTGGGACCCGCACAAATGTGTGACGTTCTCATCTTCCTCTGAGTGTTCTCTGATCAAGGACAGCAAACAATTAGTACCATTTGTGTCTTTGTTAAGCCAGCATAGAAATACACACTTGGACAGCACCATGGCAATCTCCAGTGTCCCCTGTTAATTGATTGGTCAATGAGGCAAATATTTATTAAAAATCTTTTATGTCCCAGCCACATGGATACACCAAAGAGCCACGTGGGTCAGGGGTTCTAGCACCTTAAAGCATACATTTTAGTGGAGGAGAACAAAGAGAAGTGAGTTAATAAGTGAGATCGTTTTAGAGAGTGATAGAATGTTCTTAATTCTGTCAATAGTGGATGCTTTTGGACAGGGGCTGCTTGAATATAATCCCATGGCCCCAAAGCAAGCCACAGGATGACTTGCATTTGGATCCCAGCTCTGCCACTCACCACATGGGACTAGGACATGCCACACATGAGGCTTCTGCAAGCCTATTGTCCCATCTACAAAATGAGCCCAAAGAGGTTGACCTGTTGGGTTGGTTGTGAGATATAAGTGAGACAATGTGGCCAGGACAGTGGTTGGCAGCTCCCCACCCACGGGGGTGACACCAGCCCCCTCCCTGGCTCTTTTGCACAAGGTGGGGATAAATACATGTGAATTCAATGATTAGGTGACTTCCACTTGCCACCCCTAAGGCTGCTAACCCGTACAAATGCAATCTAGTGTTAGTTTCTCAGTGCTGCTCTAACGAATTACCACAAACTAGGTGGCTTAAAACAACAGGAATTTATTCTTTCAGAGTTCTAGAGGCCAGAAGTCCCAAAGCAAAGTGTTGGCAGGCTTGGTTCTTTCTGGGGGATCTGAGGGCAAACCTGTCCCTTGCCTCTCTCCTAGAGTCTACAGGTTGCTGGTGATCCTCGGTGTTCCTTGGCTTGTAGACACATGACTCTGATCTCTGCCTCTGTCATCACATGGCTGCCTTCTCTGTGTGTGTGTCTCTGTGTCCAAATGTCCCTCATCCTATAAGGAAGCTGGTCATTGATTCAGGGGCCACCTTTTTCCAGTATGACTTCATCTTAACTTGATTACCTCTGAAAAGACCCTATTTCCAAATAAGGTCACATTCATAGCTACTGGAGGTTAGGACTTAAACATATCTTTCTGGCTGACACAATTCAACCCACACAACACCCATACGTATAGATTTTATGGATTTTGATATCTCCCTCGCAACTCCTCTGAACTATTCTCATGTGTCTTTGCTCCTGAAGAATTTAGCCACCTCCTTTTATGATGAAAACCATAGGTGTGTGTCTTCCCTCTGTGAGCAGTGGCCAAAGACTCACCTGGGAAGTGAGAGCAGACAAGAGGGTTATGAGAGGAGGCTGGAGGCTGGTCCTTTAGTTTCCTCCTTCCATCTTTGCTCTTCTTTTGGGTCTTTTCTGTATCCTACTGTCAGATAAGAGCCTGTACCTTCCCTTCCCAGGGCCCCACAGCCCACAGGAGACCCCCCCCATAAATTGGACCCTGTGTTTCCCTCTAGCCATAGTTTTCAAAAATCCCTCCCACAAGCCCCGTTTCTGGACCACACCAGATTTTAGTTTCCCCATGGCCACTGCTGGGCAGTGACATCGCTGCTCACACACCCTATCATTGTGTTTGCTTTCTGGCTTTCTGATTCTGCCATGCCCACCCTTGCCAACCAAGGTGACCTCTCCAAACTGCACATCACGTAGCAAGCATGCCAAGTCCACTAGACGATGGGCTCCATGAGGACAGACACTGGCTCTGTGCTTGTTCATCCTGTGTCTCTAGTGCTTGGCACATGGTAGCCACTCAGCGGACATTGGTTGCATAAACACAAGATTGCAAGACTTTGATAGTTTTCCATTGCTCACTGCCTCTTTGGGGAGGTGGGCAAAGCCCTTCACAATCGCTTTTCTTCCAGACCTTTACATGGCACCGTGGGCTGGAAACAAGCCAAAATATTTACAGTCAGCCTCTGTGCCTTTGCTCATGCTGTTCTTTTTCTTTGTAACATCTTTCCCTACTTTGTCAGCCCTTTCATTGCTCAGCCCAAGCATTTCCCGTCCAGGGAAGCCTTTCCTGGCAATCTTCCCCACCACTGTAAACTATATTAGGTGCACCCAAATCAAGAACATGAACCCTTACTAGACTCCAGTCTCTTTGAAGGCAAGGGCTGTGTCCAATTCATCTCTTTCTTCCCGGCATCTGTGTAGGGGAGGAACTCTGTTGGTAGCTGTTCGCATGCAGTCAGATAGCTCTTTAATGTACACAAAATGATGAGGATGCCCCAACTCATAATTATTATGATTTTCATTTTCTGAGTAAAAAATCAGAGACTCAGATTAAGTGATCTGGTTAAGGAAACACAGCTAGAGTGGAGCTGGTGGGGAGAGTGGCTCCAGGTTCTCCTGGGGGTAGCACACACTCAGGCATGAAGCCGAGCAAATGCAAAGGTGTGGGCAGCGCACGGAGAGGCACGGCAGGCTCGGGGGCAGGCCTGGCTCTGGGCCATGACCTTGGGAAACTGTGGGCAGGAGGAGCTGCAGCCTCGGCCTTCACTGCGATTCTTGGGAGACTTCTGTTCTAATTGCTCTTTTCAAGTGCTGTGCGTGCAGTTCAACGTGTGGGGGACATAGTGTTTGTAGCAACTGCTAATGACAGGGCTACTGAAAAAGACTGTCTATTTTTGGAGTTAAGCTTCAGCCTAAAAGAAATAAAAATAAACATTGAGTTTTGGGGTTTTTTTTTTAAGAAAAATATGTAGAAAGAAATCAATTCCATCTCAAAATGTTCTTCCTCCTACTCAGGGTGGAGTAGGGATTTAATCTAGAATCGGAGGTCAGGGGGCCTGGGTTTGAGTCCTGGTCCTGTCACAAACTCACTTCTCTATAGGATGCCACCTCCTCCAATTCTTGCAGGTCCCAAGGACAGCTATGGAGTCAGACCTGGCCTGGCTGAAGCCTTTTCCTTCTCCACTAGTCACAGCTGGCCTCATCACAGTTCTTAGAGTCAGTCTTGACCAGGTAATAGCGGGTAAGCTTTCCCAGGGCCACTCCCAAGTAACAGACTCCAAATAGTGCCTATCCACCACCCCACCCTCACCTGAGCTTCAGCAAATACTGTGACTGATAGTAATGATGATACTAATATTGATAACCACTAACATTTTCTGAGACATTTTTATGTGCCCAGTCCTTGCTGAGCACTTCTGGAAGATTGCATTGTTGTTCTGCAAAGATTCATTCTTCCTGATCCCCCTCATGGGAAGAGTGCACTTCCTGATTGATTTTGACAAAGCCCCATTGACCTTGAGCTTGGCACTTGGCCATGTGACTTGATTTGACCAATAGCATGGGCAGAAGGAATGGTGTGCTCATTCCAAGAAGAGATTTCAAGAGGTGTCGTGTGTTTCCGCTCCCTCTCTTGCCACTGCCATCCCTTATTAGAAGAACCTGTCCCTTGGCAGCAACTGCCCCTTCAGCCTAGTTCCTGGAATGATAGGCATAAAGGAACAGGTTTGAACCCAGCTTGGAGCCAAGTCTGGCCAAGCCACAACTGATCCATAGACCCAAGAACAAGAAATAAAGGGCTGTGTACATCATCAAGATCTGGGGTTGTTTGTTACTGCAGCAAAAGCTGACTAATACAGCACTTTACAAAGATGATCTTAGATAACTCGCACAGCAAATTCTGTGAGGTAGCTGTATTATTACCCCATTTTATACAGGGTTGTGCTGGATTCTCTTCTTCTAGGACCTTGTCAAGCTCTGATCTTCTATAATCCTAAATCTTGGGATTTGGCAACATCAGCTTTCTATTAGGTTGTCATCAGTGGGCCCTGAAGAACAGAATCACTTTATTGAGTTTGGGTGTTAAGGGTGATGCTATTAGAGACACTCTGAAGGCAAGGAAGGTTCCTGCTGGTGTTTGGATGGTCTGAGAGTGGTCCCTTACTTATACTCCTTTACAGAGAGGCAATGGCTTTTGGAAGCCTACACCTGCAGAATTAGATTCAATGGCACTTCACAGGACTTACTGTCCCAGAGGTGCAGGAGGGTCCTAGTCCCAGGATCTTGTGGCTCAGCTGTAGTGAGGGCCTCACAGAGGCTTGGGGCCAACCAGTCCATGTGTAGAACTAAGATTCACCTGGTCCCTGGTGGCCATATGCAGGGAAGCTAAAAGCTGGCTGGGGCAGCAAAGGAATCATAAAGGGAAATGTAGCTCAGACAGTGTTTCTATGACACATATCTGAATGGGAGAGAGATGTGGCTTCAGGGTCTGGTTCCCAGTTGAGACTCTTAGGCCTTCCCTTGAACTGCCCAAAAGGCATCCTCGTGCAACACTTGTTGCCACTGAGGCCTTTCCCTTCTCACATTGCTGCAGCACCTGGTCCCACTGCCAACACATACCTGGAGGCTACTTTCCCCTCAAGATCTGGACCCTGATGTATTACATGCCCAGAGGACCAATGTGTAAAGGATGGAATGCCATTTCCTATGGAGTGAAGACGTGTTTGTTGATAAACCCAAATAGTTCTCCTTAGAAACCTGTAGCCTCCAATGGCTGCCAGGGCAGTGGATGGAGTGATTGCAAAAGCATCATATTGATCGCAAGGAAGTAACCGAAATGAGAGTTCAAAATGCCTCCTGGAAGGCAGGCAGCCCTTGGCTCTGGTGAGGTGCTAATGAGCTCCCCAGCCAGATCCAGCTCGACCTGCATCTTCCTAGCACAAGACCCGGGGCCTGCGTCACGGGGGGCACCAGTGAGTGGGGGCAATGAAGGTGATTGACACACAGCAGCTTCGAGGCTCATACCAGCTCTGCTCTGAGTCTTTTGTTTCTTTTCCTTTTTATCTTCACGAGGCAAAACAAAGAACAGCGCATGCAATGGGAATTCCTTCTGGTATCCTGTTCTGATCTGTTTGCTTGTATAAATGAGCCCGTGTTTCAGAAGAGAGTGAACCCTCCTTTTCTAAAGGGACATAAACGCAAGGATTTGATCCTTCCTCCCCCATGCTCTTTGCCACCCTCCCGGCTTGCAGAGGCTGAGTCACCCTGTTTCCATGCAGATGTCAGAATGCGCACGTCATCTGGAGGGCAGGTGGTTCAACCTTGTATCTGGGGAAGGAGTTGCTGGGAAGCAGGCATGTGCCAGCATATTGAATGGGTACCTTTACTTCCATGTGAGGTTGTATCCTTGTGTTTCCATGCTGAGAAGCCACCTTAAGAGATCAGCTTTTCTATTTATCCATCCTAAAATTGGTACTTTGTCTTCTGTGCAACCTATGTCTGCTAAAGTGTGTCTGCAGCCCCAAAGCAAGGAAGATGCAGGCCAGGAGAGGGATATGGGGATCTTTCACTGTTTATTAAAATATGAATATTCCTTTTTTCAACTTGAATTTTAAAAATCAGTATGTTTTTCTTACTTTTCAAAGATATATGCTTTACCAGCGCACATTTAAATTATAGACCCCGAGGCAAATATTTCAGCCGTGAGCCCCCAAGCATCAGACTTTCAATGAAAGGAAACCTGAGTTCTAATCAACTCTGCAACAAGAAACTTGCAATAAGAAACTCTGAAACAAGAAAATTGCCAAATCTCTAAATGTTAAACAGCATGAACTTTCATCCTCCAAAGACGTTATGTCTGTCCTTCCCTCTGCTCTATGTACCTCCACTTTCTTGTCACATTCTTCAAAGCTCAGTTTAGATGTCACCCTCTCTTTGAAGATGTCTTCAACTTCCCCGAGCAGACACGAATATCCCTTCTTAGCTCTTCCAAACATACTTCTATTTAAAATATTTGTTGTCTGTTTGTTAATTTATTTACTCAAATATTTATTGTGTGGCCACTATATGTCCAGGCACTACTGTAGGCACCCGGGGATAAGGGAGTCGATCAAACTGATAAAACATATATTGTAAACCAGCCCCGTCCAGTGAAACTTTCTGCCATGATTGAAATGTTCTATATCTGTGCTGTCTGATATCTGCGACTCAGTAGCCACACGTGGCTATCAAGCATTTGAAATGTGGCTATCATGACTGAGGAATTGAATTGTAAATTTTATTTCATCTTAATTAAATTTAAATAACCGCACTTGGCTAGTGGCTACCCTATTGGGCAGCACCATTGTCTAAGGAGAGATGGAGTTTTGAAGAGTTAATGGACAAATATAGTATTACAAATTGTGATTAAGGCCACATTGGAATTAAATAGAGTGTAGTGACCAAGAATAAGTGGGGGACCCATTTTGGTAAATGGGCAAGAGAGGCTTCTTGGAGGAAAGGACATTTGATCTAAGACTTGGAGGATGAGAAGATGTCAGCCATTTAAAAAGCAGGATCAAGGCTTTTCTGGGGAAAGGGATCAGTGAGTGGGAAACCCCAGAGTTAGGAAGGAGCATGGCACGTTGAAGGGATTGAGAGTGGTCAGTGCCGCTGGAGTGGATGGCTGAGTAGAGGCAGTGGAGGCTGGAGAGAGAATCAGGGGTCAGATTATTCAAGACCACAGGGGCCACAGGGGAAAGGAAGGGGCTTGCTGGAAGCCCTGGCACCAAAGAGCAGGGCCCTGGGGCCACACCTTCTGGTTGTTGACTCAGTACCTCTCTTACCACCCCACGCCGCCTAAGCTATCTGGGCTCCCAGCCTTCGCGTGATGCTGGGCCTGGTGGTAAGCCTCATCTGCATTCTTCTTCCATCCCTGTCTCCAGCCTGACTTATTTAGGCCTGTCTAATTTATGTAGCTGCTGTACACGGGTAGTGCATGTCGGGCTCGGGGGCCTGCCCATGTTTGTCTCTGTGAAAGAGAAATACTACCATCTCCACCGGAGCCATCTTTTCTGATCATGCCTCCTTGGTAGTTAAGATTCTGGAAGCATTTAGCACAAGGAGGAATTGCTGTAATGACAAGTGGATCTTTCTGTAACCTCCACTTAATTGGATGAAGTGACAGCCCCAGTGAAGACTCAAATAAAATTTGGTGCAATTAGACTATGCTGAATGTCTGGTGGCAGAACCGGTGCAGAAACCCTGCAGCTGGTTCACAGGACCATGGGGGAATCTTGCTGGACTGGAGGGGTCTGTGCTTGTGGGCCAGGTAAAGGTGTTTGTTTCACCCTGCCCCCGCATTATTCCCATGAAGTCTGTGTGCCTTCTTTCCAGAAGGTTCCTTGAAGGAACTGGTAGGAAGTACTGAGGCAGAGGGAGTGGAGTGTCTTAGGTTGGGTTCCCTAGAAACAAAATCTAAAACAGAGAGTTGGGTGTAGAAAGTTTATTTGGGAAACTCTATGGAGACACACGTGTAAAGGAGTGAAGCAGGCAGGACCAGGCAGCAGGAGAAGCTGACTCACAGTGCGGTTACAACTGAGGGCTCCGTCAATCCTATGGGAGAACCTAGGAACTGAGATGCTCCTTCATGATTGCTCCAAACTGAAGATGGAGGATCAGGCCTTTGTATTCCCACATCAACCAGTCATTGCTCATGTCCCCTCACCCCCAACAAAGCAAACACGACCGTGGGGGAGACAGTTCCCAAGAAAGCAGCTGGGGGAGGGGCACGTCGCTTTCTTGCCAGAGGAACACTGCAGTGTCTACTACAAGGATAGCAGAACTGACAACCCGTGGTCCCCTGGGAATTTCTGATCTTCCTCAGGTGTGGACTCCATGGTACCCCACACCCTGCCTTCTGGTTCCCTTTACTCCAGCCTCCACCTGTTCCTGGTGAAATTGAGAAAGTCCCATGGCTACCTGGACTCTGGTTTCCCCTCTAGTCTTCATTCTGCTTGCATCTAACACCTCAGTGCTCCTCTCTTATTGCTTTCTGCTTCTGTTTCCTGTGGCTGATCAGCTATGTCTGAAGACAGCTTCTCACTGCAGTCCCCCGCCCTCATGCCATGGTTCTTCCCTTTTGGTGGTCTTATTTCTAGCAGTGAGTCTGGAAGCCCAGCTCCCACCATCTAGCAGAGCACCCTGATGTAGAATGTGGAATGTGCAGGCTCCAGGTCAAACAGACCAGAATGAGGATCCATGTTCTGTCACTTTCTAGAAGAAAGATTCTGGGCAAGTCAGCTTTTCTCTTTGTCAACATTAAGGATACACACATGGACTCATGTGTTTGGTGTCATATTTTCATTTTGAGCCTTCCTCCTCTATAAAATTGGGATAAGCCTACCTACTTCACAGAGCTTCTGGGAGGACAAGGTATTGCATGACAGGCTCACAGCATGGTGCCTAGCATATGGTAGAGGTTGTCAACCTTGTTGTCCTCATTGAAAGCTGTAGTCAACTCCCCTTGGCCAAGGGCAGTCCAGGCCAAATCACAGTTTAGAGCCCAGATACTAGAATCCAGTCCCGAGTGTAACACACGATCCTGAAAAGAGAAGAGGTAGTCAGGGTGAAATCAGGGCATCCACAATTGGATCGGAGCATCTCCTAGTCCAGTCCAAACCCACTCCCCAAGTGATCTGAATGAATGGATACCTTGATGGCTACATTGGAGTGTGATCCCACACCTCAAGGGCCAAGCAGCATTTATTCCTGCTTCACTCCCCTCCTCTGCCTGTACCGTCCTCCCACCCAGCTCTCTCCTTACATAGCCACAGCCTCAACTTCTGCATGGGAGAAGTGGGCCGTCAGAGTCGCGTCCCCGTTCCCATAACTCTGGCTCACTGTAGATATCTTTCTGTCCTTGTATGCAGTGGGAGCCGACGTAGAATCCCACATCTCAGTTCTGTTCTTCCCCCATTGTTGGACACGCAGCAGGACTCCACAGGCAAATGGAGAAGAAAAGCCTTGATCACTGTTTATTTTCCTTAATTTTCATTGTTCCTCTTTTATTTTTACCCTTGATTACAAGCAACATAAAAGTTCCCCTCTGTTTTCCCCTCCTTTGCAGCTGTTGGCTTGAATAGCATTCGCTAGACCAACCGACCCCCCTGGTAGACTCAGAAAGGAGAGAAATTAGCTAAAAGGGAAACAAGAGAAGCATTTTTAGTTCAGGGTGGGAGCCTCATTTTGCCAAACCTGCAGACTTTTGCCTGGCTCCAGAGCCTTCTTTTAATGCCAGCACACACAACACACAGCTTCTGGAGACAAAGTATTTTTGTTATTGTCATTGTTTTGCTTTTTTTTTTTTTTTTTTAAGACAAACTGGCATCCTTGATTGTTCTGTGGATCGAGTCCTACCATTTATAGAGAAGGTCTGTCTGCTTGTCAAGTGGCTGAGATTTTGGTTATTTTCATGTCCTTTATTCACTTCGTCTTGCATATTTATTAATTCATTAAACACATGTATACACCTACTAATTGCTCACATTTTGCCAGTGGCTAGAATGCAAAGTTAATGGAGACAATTTCCCTGACCTCAGAGGTGCTCACAGTGTGGCTGGGAAGACTTGCAAGTAAGCCAACTGCAATGAAGGGTGAGCAACAACATTGCGTTTAGAAAATGGTCATTGTTAATGTACAGGTATATGGTCCTTGTCCCTTCACTCAGTTCTCCATTTCACCACACACTGGCTGTGTGACCTTAAGTACATGACCCTTTCTGCACCTTTCCTCTCATCAGTTATAATTTAGGAATGATGACTTTGCCTTAGCAGATACTGAGGACTACGTGAGCGAATGTATATGTAGTGCTTGGTGGGATGCCTGATGTTGAGTGGACTCTTGGGAAATGTCAGATACTTCCAGGGCTGCTGTTGAGTAAGGGAGCTCAGGCTGTGGCTGTAGAGACTGGGGTTCAAAATTTAGCTTCATCACGGGATTGTTTAACCTGTGGCAAGTCACTTATCTTCTCCTTCCTTGTAAAATGATGTGATTTGGCTCACGAGTCAGGCAGGGCTACTCCAAGTGTGAGTATGGAACAGCAGCAGCAGCAATGACTGGAACTTGTCAGAAATATAAATTCCCAGGCCCCACCCTAGACCTATTGAATCAGAATCTGGGGTGGGATTGGGAATCTATGTGTTAACAGTCCTCTGGGGCATAAGGATGCATAGTGACATTTGAGAAGCATTGGCTTAGAGAGAAGGTATGACAGTTGCTCAGCACAGAATCTGCCCAAATACTGATGCTTAATAA
Organism: Varecia variegata; assembly: GCA_028533085.1. Classification (NCBI taxonomy): domain Eukaryota; kingdom Metazoa; phylum Chordata; class Mammalia; order Primates; family Lemuridae; genus Varecia; species Varecia variegata. The sequence goes on from CM052436.1 coordinate 177,228,373, forward strand.
AGGTATTTACAGCTGTTATTGCAGTGAGAGCGAAAATAATTGGGCAGTGAATAACTTGTTTCAAGAATGCAGCAGGCTTCACTGAAAGGTTTGGTTTGAGCTGGCTCTAGAAAGGTGCTGGTGGGCTTTGAGAAAGAAGAGAACTTCTGGATGGAGCCACAATGTGGACAAAGGCACAGTGGTGTTTGGAGGATGCTGTGAAGTTTAGTGCTGCTCAGGCACAGAATTCAAGAAGGATGGCTGGAGACACAGCAGTAGAGATGCAGTCTAGTACAGCCATATCAGGAAGGTCTGATTCAGCCAGGCTTTGGGTTTGATCCTGGGGACTGCTGAAAGGTTTTAAACCCCAAAACAAGATCAAATTTGTTGTTAGTAAGATCAGTTATTGAGGCTGTCATGTGGTAGCAGGAGGACTCAGTGGACCAGGGCAAATAACGGTCCCTGGAGCCTCTAGAAGAAACTTTTTGCTGAAATTGAACATTGACTGGTATACCAGTTGTCCTTTTCCTACTTTATTCTTCCATCTGCTTTCCTGTAAACATTCACTGGAGACCTCCAGTGCTCCAGGCACCAAGGACACACACACACACACACAGACAAATGAAACAACATCCTTACCCTCCCTTGGTCCACAGTCTCTTGAGAAAAATGCTGAGTATGATTATTAGACAGTGTGGTAAGGAAAGGGAGCTAGCCTGTAATGATCACCTGGCACATGAAAGGTGCTTTGTTAATGGAATTTCTGCTAGTTACCATCCCCCGGCAGTGTTCTTGGGGTGTCCCAAGTATTATCTTGTTTGGTCTTCACAATGACCCATTTTACAACTGAGGAAGCTTCACTCAGAGGTATCATGTATCAGGACATACAAAGAAATAATATCAAATAATATATTAAGTTTGGGGAACCCCCCCTTTTATTTGCACTGACACATGGAGGTTGCAGGGCAAAGCTGGAAGAATGATCAGGACACAGGCACAAGGTCCTCTGAGGTCCCAGACAAAGGAGGCCTCACTTTGTCCCTTCAGCAGCAGGGCAGTCTTTAAAAAGGTATTTAAAAGGCAGGTGTCATGATCAGAGACACTCTGACATCGTAGAGTATTTGCAGGCACAAAGTGAGGCCTTGGGAGGTAACCTTTGGTGAGGGGCACTGACATTTATTCATAGCATGTCTACTTCTTGGCCTAATTCTCTTAAGGTCTGTGTCTGTGTCAAAATCCTCAGCAGGTTCAGTGAGGAACTGAAGCTCTTCTACTCTCCCACCGCTTACCCCACCCCCTGAAAAACCCCATTAGTAACAGCTCATCAGGCTCCAAAGTGCAGTGACGGCATCTGCTGAGGGATTGAACAAGGACACATGTGTGCCTTCAGAACGGGAGGCAGGAGGGGGCCAAGAGAAACAGAAGAGCAGGGAGCCCTACGATGCGTTGGGCTCTTGACACACTCACCCTCAGCATGGGGAGTACATAGTGTCCCCATTTTACAAATGGTAATGTGAAGCTTAGTAAGGTTAAGTGTCTTGCTCAGGGTCACAAGGCTGCCGGTTGGCTGGACACAAGATCGTGAGTTCCCTTGGGGACGTGGCAACAGGCTCTGAAGGGTCAGGCATTGGGAGGTGCTCACTGCATGGTGTTTTACTGACTGACTGACTGAGATGGGCTGGCCTGCTGGATGGGCAGAGGGAGGTGTCTGTGAAATTAGGAGATGGAGTGAGGGATGCGTCTGTGTGTGTGTTTGGATGCACGTGGCACAGGAGTCTCCCAGGAAAAGGCCAGGCCCTCACTATGCAACTGGCTCATGATAGGAATAACATGGGACACTCACTGCTTTGATGTCAACCCCAGGACAGAGCCTGCAGATTCCGCGGGACATTGTTCACCCTCACACACCAAACTGCATGGACTGACCCTGTCTCCCTAGCCTGCCTCCTTTGCATGTCCCTCTTACAGCATTGCTGTGCACCCACTGTCCAACCAGAAACCCAAGGGCTAGCCCTACTGCAAACCCCCACCCTTGCCTGGTCAGCCCCCGGATCACACCAGCACTATTTCCCAAATGTTGTCCGCCGGTTCCCCAGGCTGCCATCTACTCACACTGCCAAGGCCCGAGTGACACCCGTGTCCTCCCAGGCCACGTGGGTCCTCCCAACCCTGGCTCTCGCAGCTCCGTCTCAATTCCTGCTCCCCATCACACACATCACACTCTTTCTTTGACATGCCTTGTTCCTTGCCTTTCTGGGGCTCCCTGACGTCTTCTAAGATAAACTTCAACTCCAGAGTCTGACTTTAACCATCCTTTGTCTCCTCATTGCCAAACACCCTGTCCCTGTGCTTTCCTTCTCTTCAGGCCCAGATAACTTTTGTTCTTGAAATTGCCCTGAGTATACACACTCCCCACCTTTGTTCAAGTAGCTCCAACCATGTTCCTGCCTGCTTGGAGGAGTGCTGCCTGTGTAGAAGTGACAGACACTTGTCAATGATCTGTCAGTTGTGTGTTTACTCAAGTGTCTTCCTGCACAGACAGGCTGTGAGCTCAGAGCATCAGGGACAGTGTGCAGAGAGGAGCAGGTGAGCACAGTGCTGGGTGCTGGGAGGCCTTTCAAGCTTGCTAAGTTCATGGGCGTTACCCAACCCCAGCTCCAATAAGCAAGGGGTTGTAAATACGCTACTGAAAGACAGGGAGCCTCAAAGCATCAGCATTACCTGGGAACTCATTAGGGACTCAGATTCTTAATCCCCCCAGGCCTACCAAATCAGAAGTCTAGGGTGGTCTTAGGAATCTGTGCTTTTACAAACCCTCCAGGGGATTCTGATACACACCCAAGTTGGAGACCCACTGACTTAGGGTAGCTGCCATAACAAATCCAAAAATGTCTAATGGTTCAAACGAGTGAGAGGCGTACCTTTTGATCATGAAATATCTCAAATGGACAGCTCTCCTCCAAGCAATGACTTGGGGACCAGGTGCTTTCTGTCTCCTGTCAGCCATCTTCACAATGCTCTTGTGCAATGAATGTTTGAAGGGAAAAGTTTCTTTTCTATTGTTATTGTTGGTTTTTGTTTGTTTTGATGGACCAAGCCTGAAGATGGTGCATATTTGCACTTTCTCATTGGCTCAGCCACGTGGCCACACCTAGCTGCAAGGGAAGCTGGGAGTATCAGCCCATAGGGTTGTGAACAGTGAGATGGTCCAAGTGAGACGGTCTTTGTTCATTTATCAAACAGTGACTGAGCCCCTACATGGTGCCAGGGCCAGCGCTGGTCTGTGGCAGTGTGACAGTGGAGGCCCCTCAGTCACTGGGTTAAAATATTTAGACAGGATGGCCAGAAAAGGCCCCTATAAATCTGGAGAAGGAGCCAGGCAAGTCAACAGAAGCTCATCAAGGATGTGAAATAGTTGCAATTTAGGGACTCTATGGAATAGAGGTTGGGGTGGGAAAGGTCTCCTGTGTGTTGTTGGTTCTTTTGTCCCAGACCCTATATTATGATATTTTTTAACACTAAATAAGAAAGGTTTGTGGATGAGGCAAGTAATGCTTCAAGAGGGTAAGTGGCTTGTCTAGATTAGCTGCAGAGGGGGTACTGAAATCTAGGGCTTATGACTCTAAAGCAGTGGTCCCCAACCTTTTTGGTACCAGGGACCTGTTTCATGGAAGACAATTTTTCCACGGACCAGGGTGGGGTATTGTGGGTTGGAGGAGGGTGGTGTGGAGCTCAGGCAGTGATGGGTGGCCCATTTCCTAACAGGCCACAGACCGGCACTGGGGATTGGGGACTGCAGCTCTAAAGGACTTGGGTTTTCATCTATACCTTGGTATCCATATCAGAATGCATCATTTTAACAGCTTCTCCTCCAAAGCAGCATGAGGACCATGGAGCCCAGAGCTAGAAAGAAGCCCTGAGGAGGCTTTACCCACACTTCCATCAAAAGCTTTGGGATTTCCCCTTCATAATTCTACTTCCACCTTCAGAATTTCTACTTTACAGAAGGAATGCTGGGCATGGTGGCTTGTGCGTATCCAGGCATCAGCTTCCCTCTGGGTCCCCTGTTGCCCAGGGTCACATTCTCAGTTCCCTCTGAGTGCTGGGTGTTCTATGTCAACCATAACAGCTCCAAGGCCTGTTCTCTGCACCATGTTCCAAGTGGGTGGAGACTTAAGCAGGAGGAACTATAGTCTACACAAGTTCTCATTCCACTCTAGCTGTGCCCAATTCCTTGGTCAGTAGTAATGGGTCTTTGGAGGCTCCTCAGACATCAGGTTAAACTGCTCATAGCTGTTCCTCTTACCAGCACATCTGAGATCTCTCTAAGTGCTCATTCCATCCTGATCAAAGTTAACTTCAGAGGAATGCTTCATTTTGGTTAAAATTAGATGAAAGGGATTTTTTAAAAGTTAGGTTGGATATTATGAAGATGTCCTTTCCTATGGAAAGCTGTTTGTTTCTAAATGGAAAAAAAATCAAAATAAACGAAATCTTTTCGTGATCATTTTTGTTTAAAAAAAAATCAGTCTTAAATATTTCTACCATCTGTTCCCTGTTATTTCTGAAACTTTGTGTTGAGTATCTGGGGTGGGGGAGAGATTCAAATGGCCATCAAAAATTGTTTTAAGTAATTAAGTAATTAAAAGTGATAAAATTTGTAAGTTTTTTCCTAATCTCTAGATGATTTGATTGGAGTCAACCAGATGTAAAAATGCCTGCGACAAATTATTCTGTGCCTCTATGACAAGCAATTCTGAAAAAATATCTTGAAAACAGCTGCTAAGTATGTGATCTGGGGATTTGACAGTGCAGAAGGACCATTCTGTGTACTCAGGAAAGCTTGGAGAAAATCCAATATAACTTCGGTCATAAGAATGAATTGTGCTTATTCAAGAAGGAGCCACATTTTGATGATGGATAGGCAAACCAGACCCAGGGATAACTTCTCTCTATGCAAGGAAGGACCTGCAGGCACATATGTTCTGGGGACACTGGAACATTAGTCAATCTCTTCTCTCCCTTGACCTTTTTCTCTTGGGAGAATTCTTATTTCAAGACCTAAGCCATATGTTGGTTTCTTCATTGAACCCTCTAAAACTCCCATTATAGCTTGCATGTCTGTGACACCCATCTCACCATACTGCCCTATGATTACTTGTTTATATGCATATCTCTTCTGCTACTGGCTCCAACAGGTACAACCATGTGACCTTGCACTAATCACTTAGCTTCTCGAGCCTCAGTATTCCATTATGTAAAATGGGAATAATGAGTTTATCTCACTGCTAAGAGATAAATGTGATATCACGCACTGACTACACATGTAAGCTCACAGTTTGGTACATAGGAAATGTGCAATATATATTAACTGCCTTTTTCTTCCTTATTTGACATCCTAGAAAAGGTGTTATCTCCTCAAAGGTAAGAATGATTTCTTATTTCCAAATGTGAGTGAGTGAATGAAGAATGATAAGTGAATAAATGAAGCTTGTTATTTCCTGCAATATCTCTAGTACCTGCATAGTTTGTCTCAAACCTCAGTGTCCTGTCCAAATGCATGTAAGTTCATGATGGAGGCCTTTGGCAGGAATGGCCTCTTTCATTGTAGCATCTACCACGTCTTCTTCAGATGTGTCTATTTCCACATGTGTTCTTACCTCTTGTCAGAGCAGCAGGTGGTCCCCAGGTGGCTGTGGGGGCTGCCCCTTCTGCTTCCTCTCTGGGGTATACAGTGATGTTCATCTGCTGGTTCTTTCTGCTTGATCTGTAGACTTGTCCCCTTCTCTCCTATCCTGAGAAAGAATACCTTGCTTGATACATGCAAGGAGCATGGTGACTATAGACCTTTCATATTTGCTAAATACTTTGTATGTATTTTCTTATTTATTTCTCATAATGACCTTTAACTATAATATTCCCACATTAGGGGTAAAGAAAGGCTCAGAGACGAGAAATATCTTGCCTAAGGGCCACAGCTACAGAACAAACTCCCTGCCTTCCAGCCAAGCATTTTGAGAGAACTGACTTCACTGGCCACACTTCTTTGCATCCCTTCGGCACTGGGCTTCCATAATGGGTGCTGAACCTTTCCTGTGGTTTCATCTTTCTACGCCTTTCCCTTAAATGCAGTGTTCCCCTAAGGTCTGAGTAACATGCTCCATCTTCTCTCTGTGGGTAATTCCATCCATTCTCACTGTTTGAATTATGGCCAGGGATGCTGAAGACTCGCACACTCATATCTCTTACTCAGACAATTCCACTGAACTCCCAATTAATTAGCTGCCAGAGATATTCCTGTGGATTGCCACAGGCACCTCAACTCATCATGTTCTTCCTGAAGTTTTGATTTCCAGCAATGGCTCAACCATTTGTTTCATGCCCACATCAGAAAACAGCCTGAGATTCATCTTAGATTTCTACCTTTCCCTCAATCCTTCTCTCATTCCTCCCTACATCTAATCAATCAAAATGGACCTGACAACTTATCTCCTGAATAGTTTGTGACTGTATCTGTTCCCTACCATCATGGTTCTCACTGTATCATTTCTCATCAGCTCTCAACTCGACTCTTGCAGTGCCTTTGCCTTTTTTTGGGTGGGGGGTAAATTTTTATTTTGAAGGATAACATAAATGCAAAAAAAGGTACAAATCATAACTGAATATACTAATCTAAACAATATCCTGAACAAGATACAGAATATAACCATCATTTCAGAAACCTTCTTTGTACTCACTCCAAGGCATTGGTTCTCCTTTGCAAAAGTATCATGATTAGTAGAGTAGTATTTTCTGGTTTTGAATTTTACATAAATAGAATCATAAATTATGTATTCTTTGTCTTATTTCTTCCATTTGAAATTATGTTTGTGAGTCTCATCCATGTTATATACAGCAGTAGTTCACTTTTTTATTTTTAAATAGTATATCAGTATATGACATACTACAATATGCCACAATGTGTCCATTCTACTGCTTACCGACCTCTGAGTTGTTTCCTGTTTGAGATATAATGAACCATGCAACTGTTAAGATTCTCTGTGTGTTTTGGGGATTATTGAGCTCCCTTTCTCTTGAGTCTTTAAGTAGGAGTAGAATCATTCTTTGGGATAAATAGATCCTGCCAAATAGTTTTCTAATGTGACAGACTGGTATCTTCAATATTTTAATGTTACCCATTCTGGCAGGTATGTTGTAGTAGCTCATTGTGGTTTTAACTTGCACTTTTCTGCTGACTAGTGAAGATGAGCAACACACACACACACACACACACACACACATTTAGCAGTTTAGATGTCCTCTTTTGTGAAGTGCCTGTTCAAGTCTTTTTTTTTTTATTGAGTTGTGTCTTACTGATTTGTAGTTTATTGGATATGAGAACTTGTCTAGTATTATAAATATCCTCTTCCTTTCTGTAGCTTTCCTTTTCACTTAATTAATAGTATCTGTTCATGAACAAATGTATTGATTTTAAAGAAATCCAGTTATTAATCTTATCCTTTATTTATCCACATTTAAGACATACTTGTGTTCCCAAAGATCAAAAAATTACTGTCTTATGTTATCTTTAGAAGTTCTGTTAGTCTGCATTTCACATGTAGGTCTGTGTCATCCATCTAAAATTGATTTTTATAAACAGTATTATGTAGAGACCACAGTTCATTTTGTTTATAGGGATATCAATGGACATAGGACCATTATTAAAAATATCATCTTTCCCAAAATCATTTCAGTTGAATATTTGTAATGTATCAGGTGTCCATAAATGTAAGGGCCCATTTCTGGATTTTCTGTTCTTTTCTGTTGGTCTATCATTTTGGTATCTCAATGTGAGTCCTACAACTCTGTTGTTTTTCATTTGTTTGTTTGTTTGTTTTTTAAATAGCAATTCTTTATTTGCTCACACATTTGTGGTTTAGTTAGGAATCAGCTGACCCAGCCTGGGTTTAGTGGAATGGCTCTATTCAAGCTATGGGTCTGGCCAGCTCAGACCTCTGCTGTTTTTATTCTGGGACCCAGAATTGTGGGAGCAGCTACCCAGCATGGGAGATTTTTATGACAGAAGTGAAAGAAGGCAAGCCCCACTGCATAAGCACTTTTCAAACAATAGACTTTATTTTTTAGAGCAATGTTAGGTTCACAGAAAATGTGAGTGAAAAGTGTAGAGTTCCTACATACCTGTGTCTCCACACATAATGGGCTCTTTATCAAGATCGTTTTAACTAGTTTTGGTTCTTTGCACTTTCATATAGATTTTAGCACCAATACATCCATTTTGGGATTTTGACCAAAATTTACATTAAGTCAATAGAACAATTTTGGGAGAATTTACCTCTTAATAAAATATAATCTTCCAATCCATTAATATGGTATATCTCTTGATTCATTTTTTTTTAACTCTCAGCAATGTTTTTAAGATGTTTTTCTTTACTCTTGGTTTCTCTTCTTTTGTTAAATCATTTCTTCAAGTATTTTTTCTCCCATTATCTCAGCTTATCTCTCCGAGATGCCAAAAATACATGTTAGAGCACTTGATGTTGTCTCACAGTTTACTGAGTCTCTTTATTTCTCAGTCATTTTTTTCCATTTTTCAGACTGGATGATTTCTGTTAATCTGTTTTCACAGTCAGTGCCCCTTTGTTTCTGCAGTGCCTGAACTGCTACTAACTTCAGAGTAAACTTTTCATTTCAGATATGATATTTTTCTATTACAGAATTGGTATTTTTATTTTTATCATTTTTTTTTTTACTTTCTATTCTTCTGCTGTGTTTTCCTAGCTGGTCTCCCATTATATCCAATGTTCCTTTATATCCTTCAACATATTTATAATAGTTATTATAAAGTTCTCATCTGCAGATTCTAACATCTGAATCTTCTTGGTGTCTGCTTGTTTTTCTGCTTATTTATCTATTTATTTCCTGTTTCTTAACATAAGATCTGTGGATCTTGGCCATTCTTCTAAGTGCAGTATCACAAGAATGGAAAAACAAGCACCACATGTACTCACCATTAAATTGTTACTGATCGATCAACACTTATGTGCACATATGGAAGTAACATTCATTGGGGATGAGGCAGGGGGAGGGGGAAAAAGGGATTGGGTAAATTTACACCTAATGGGTGTGGTGCACGCTGTCTGGGGGATGGGCACACTTATAGCTTTGATTCGGGTGGTGCAAAGGCAATTTATGTGACCAAAGCATTTGTACCCCTGTAATATTCTGAAATTAAAAAAAATAAGATCTGTGGATAATACGCTGTAGGTAGTCTGTGTTATGTCAATTGGCTTTAAAGGGTGTTGAATTTTATCTCAATAGGCAGTTAAATTATTGGCATGTCCTCCTGAAACTGTGAGGATTGCTCTGTCCTTTCTTAGGGTGGATCTATTTTGTCAGTCATCTTAGTGTGAGGTTTTTACTTTTAGATGTGGTGCTCGCTACTGTGACTTGCTTTTTCTGGGGTCTTAATGGAATCTCCACTGCAGGAGGGCCAAGATTCCAATGTTTCCCAGCACTGTACAACCTCTGGAATATTTCTGTTCTGCTCTCAGCCCTCCATCAACTACTCTCTTCTAGACCTTACAGAGTTTTGTCTTTCATATGTGCAGGCCAGCCATCATCCAAACCCTGGCAGAGAATCCCCGTACCTTCTCCCTGGTACTTACTCTGCTTTACAAATTCCAGCCATGTCAGCAGCCCAAAACCTCTGATTCTGCTTCCTCAGTTCAGCAAGACTGCCATGCTCCACTTGGGCTCCACCTCCCTGTGCTGGGTCTAGAAAATCCTCCTAGGTAGCAAGCCAAGACAAACATGAGTCTCATTTCTGTATTTCTCTTCCATCAATGATCACAAGCCTGGGCTTGGGGGGGAAAAAAACAGCTCATATATTTTTGTAGTGTTATAATTGTTTTGGCAGGAGATTAAGTCCAGTGCCAGTTGCTTAGTCATGGCCAGAGGTGGCAGGTTTTGTCATAGGATATTGGAGATTGAAATCAGCTTTTTGTCTGCTATACAGTATACTTTATACTGCTGTACTGTGATCTCTATCAAGGCAGGATTGTATCCTGTTTATAGTTGTATTCCCAGCTTTTATGGTACAGCACCTGGCACAGAATCAGTACATAAATAACAAGTGAGGAATGTGGATTGAATTGACTCAGACCCCTGTCCCTTCTGGACACTTGTAGGTCCAGCTGGAAAGTTGCCAGATGACAGTTGGTTAGTAGAATGAGGAAATGCATGTCAGGCAACGGGTCCAAAAGTGCCCTCCAGGGTGTGGTCTTACCTTTTCTCTATTCCACATGATTCTTAGAATCCTAGGAAGATAAAGCTGGGCGGAAGGGGACTTGGGGCCTCACCTATTCCATAGCTTTTTTAGAACCAGTGGGGAAACTGAGGCTGTGAGAGGTCAAGGGGCTTGTCCAACAGCTGCATGGGGGATTAAAGCCCTGTCTAGAGTCTAGTTCTGTTTACTCCTTTCCATGTCTCCCTTCTCTTATCCCTAAATTCATTTCTTTATAATTAAAAAGAAAATGTAAAGTAATGGAAGGTATTTGGTGAAATTTCTGCAGAGCAGAGGATGCCAGGAAGACAGTACAAGGTGTATTGAGAGGAGAGAAGAGAGAGATTTTGTCCTGAGAAGCCTTCGGGTACTGGGTTCTGGGAGGAAAATAGTTGAGATTCTGTAGAATCTTCAGAACATGCTTTCAGGAATTTTCTTGATTCTTATTCAACCCCTGGCTGGCAGAAGTTGAAGAAATTGCAATGTTATTTTTTTTTGGAGGCAATATGTTTATGCAGTTCAAAAATCAAAACACACAAAAGAATATACACTGAAAATTCCTCTTTCCATTTCTTATCCCAGCCACACATTTCTCTTCCCTGGAGATTACTGGTGTACTGTTTTCTTGTGTAGCTTTCCAAAGGTAGCTCATGTGCAGATTAATCAAATTCCCATTCCATGGTCTTCTTTTTTTAATATAAATTGTAGCATATAATACAAGTGCTTTTAAATCTTTTTTTTTTCTCCTCTTCGTGTATCTTGGATATCTTTCTGTATTCAAAATTAAAGAGTTTCCTTGTTCTTTCTAAGAGCTCCAGGGTATTCCACTGTATAGACACACCATCATTTATTTAGCTGGGTCCTACAGATGGGCATTTGGATTACTTTCAGTTTTTTGCTATCGCAAACAATACTGCAATGAATAACTTTGTGCAAACATCATTTCACTGTGCAAGCATATCTTTAGCATAATTTCCTAGGTCTGGGATTACTAAACATTCTTAACTTTGATAGATATCGCCAAATTATTCCTCATAGGGGTTGTACCAATTTATATGCCTATCAGCAACGTATGAGAGTTGGCATCAGTTTTTATCATTATATTTTCAAGGCAGAAATCACCTTAGATATGACTTTTCTATTCCCTTTGTGCTATGGATAGGGGATCTAAGGCTCAGAGACAGAACCAAGGTCATGCTGATGGTCTGTTGCTGAGATGGGCCTGAGTCTGGGTGTTGTAACTGCTCAGCCTGAGTGATCTTGCAGACCCTCAGCCGCCTAGATGTGCACTGCCCACGGCAAAGTGCATCGTATCATTGTACATTCTCAACAGGGAAAAGTACACAGAACCTGACTCTGAGAAGCCAAAGTTCTCGGTAGGGGCTTCTTTTCTGGGGGCCACATGATATTTGCTTTTCTTAAAATAAGAGTCAATCTACACACTGGCAAGGCAGATGTGTAGAAAAAGTAAGCTGACATCCATGCTGGGCAGTACCCATAATTAGATCCTGTAGGACTTGGGGAAAGGGACCATCTTGCCCCCTGGCCTCTTCAGGAGCCTCTTTAGAGGAGAAAAAAGATGTCATTCAGGATTCTTTTCCTAACGACGTACCTCTTTCTGTCAAAATGCACTTGGTGTCTTCCACATCATCGCTGACGCATCAGTCTGAGTGAAGTGCGGCCTCTTTTTGAAGTGGGACTCTTGTCACACTCCTGCTTCCACTTAAACACGATGTTGGACTGTGCAGGCATCGAGGAGCAGAGGGAAGTCCACACATTGGATAGAGCCATGAGCTCTGGATCCAGGCCACCTGAACTAGAGTCTTGGTCCTGTCATTAGCAACTGTGTGAACCTGAGCCAATGACTTCATCTCTCAGCCTCATTTTCCCCACTTGTGAAAGGGGGAGAGTAATGTTAATGCTGTATGAGACAGGATGCACCAGAGAATGCTGCAGGAGCAAACAGCCCCCCAAAGTCAGGGGCTAGAAACAATGAGGTTTATTTTTTGTTCACATTACTTGGCTGTTGGAGGTTGGGTAGGGCTCTAGTCTATACATGTCTTCTTTTTTTTTTTTTTTTTTTTTTTTTAGAATGTATATGCTTTATTTTATTTTATTTTATTTTATTTTTTTATTTTTTTTATTTCAGCTTATTATGGGGGTACAAAAGTTCTGGTTAGATTTATGGGACCCAAGATGATAGAGCAGCTGCCATCTGGAACTTTGCTGGTGACCATGACAAAGAGGAAGAGGATGTGGGGAATTGTGCACTGGGTTTTTCTATCCAGAAGGACCTAAAGTCCTTTGCACTCACATTTTAACAACCAAAGCAAGCCACAAGCCTGGTATGCCACTGAGTTTACATTGGGCTACGTAGATTTGGACTGTCAGTTACCTGAGGCAGCTGCTTGCCTCCACACCTCCACCTGGTAGGTTCCATCTGCAGCACTTGCTGCACATTTTCTCTACTTCTATGGATGGAATTTGGTGTCCTCCCCCTGGTTTGACCTTTGGCAGTACCGTTCTGCTTGTTAATGCCAATGTTGGCAACATTCCTGTGGAGGTAGGTGTGTGTAATCACAACCCATTTTTTGGGTTATAGAATTGAAACTCTGAGAGACTGTCTTCCCCAAGATCACACATCAAATAAATGGGAAAACAGAGAAGTATAATTTATTGAACAGTCATATTCATGAAATCTTTATTCTGAGAGGGAACTGAGGCCATAGGACATTAAGGAACTTGTTCAAGCCACTTAGGAGGCAGCGATGAAGAGAGAAAAAGCAACACAGAGAGATGGACTTTGTAAGAGTGGAAAGTATACAGCACACCCACCACTTTGGGCCATTGGCACAGGCTGCAGTTTTAGCCCCGAGGACAGGGCGTCTATGTTTCTTCCCCTTGGGCAAGGAGGTGAATGGCAGAAGGGAAGGCCTGTGTGAAATTTCCAGAGAAACGAGTTACTTGTGATGCTGTGATATATTAATCTAACTAAGAAACTATCTCTCTTGGATGGAATTTTATTAAACCTCAGTTCTTATGTGGTTCTCTCTTTCAAGTAGCTCAAGCTTCTGGGACACTGTGCTTCCTAAAAAACCCACGCTGTTCTGTTTGGTGTGGGGTGGGGGCAAGGAAAATCTTGGTCTTTTATAATTTTTTAAATTCTTAAAATGATAAAAGAGGACTAGAGGCAACTTTGAACTAACAATTTTGTCACCCTAGTACATCCAAAGTCTCTCTGATTTTTTTTTTGTTTTATCCCCATATATATGTATTTGGCATAGATGCCCTCAGAAGAGATCACCATTTTATTTCACATATTTTTAAGTTAATGTTACATTACACATATTTTGTGTGTTCCTTTATGGCCTTTGGCCTATTTCTCATTTACTAGTTGCATAAAATTTTAGACAGTGAATATATCTACCTGTATTGATTTTCTATTGCTGCATAAAAAATTACCACAAACTTGACAGCTTAAAATAATGCATTTATTATCTGAGAGTTCTGAGACCTGGCCTATAGCCACGGCATGGCTGGGCTTTCTGTTCAGGTGTAACAGGACTGTAATCAAGGTATTACCTGGGCTGAATTCTCATCTCCAGGCACTGGAGGAAAACCTGCTCCCAAGCTCCTTCTTGTTGCTGGCTGAATTCTAAGCCTTGTGACTGCAGGACCAATGACCCCATTTTTTTTTTTTTTTTGATGGCCGTCAGCTGGGGGCCATTCTCAGCTGCTCGAGTCCACCCACATTCTTTGTCCTTTGGCTCCTTTGATCTTCACAGTCAAAAATGGTGAAACTCTCAAATAAAAATGCTCTGATACTTCCCATCTCCTTCACCAGGAGAAGCCCCATCTCTTTTAGGGGCTCACCTGACTGGGTCATGTCTACCCAGCATAATGTCCCTTTCTTACAGTCAAGTGTACCATAAAACATAACCCACTCACAGGAATGATAGCCCAGAATGTTCACAGTCCCAAGGATTATACAGGGCATGTAAAACAGGGCATGGGGACATCTTGGAATTCTACCAACTTATTACCTTTTATTATAATTGTATAAGTGTCCTAGGGCCACTGCAACAAAGTACCACATTATGGGCGTGGTAAAACAACAGAATGCATTCTCTCATACTTATGGAGACTAGAAGTCTGATATCAAGGTATTAGCATGATCTTATTCCCTCTGAAATCTGCAAGGGAGTCATTCCTTGCATTTTCCTAGCTCCTGGTGGTTTACTGGCAATCTTTGCCATTCCTTTCCTCGTAGAGTCATCACTCCAACCCTCTGCCTTCACACTGCACTCTCCCCTTGTCTCTGTGTCTCTTCTCGTACAAAGACACCAGCTATATTGGATTAGAGCCCACCCTACTCCAGTATAACACCTCATCTCAACTAATTACATCTGCAACAGTGCCTATTTCCAAACATACTGAGGTTCTGAGGGTTAGGACTTCAAAATATTCTTTTTAGGGGGGACACAATTTAACTCATAACAACAATATTCTTTAATAGTATTTTTAGGCTGTTTCAAGATTCTCTGTGCTAGATAATTTTTTAATAATGATTATTGATTATGGAATGATTTCATTCATTCTTTCCTCATAGCAGAGTTCCTAGAATGAGATCTTTGCACAGAAAAATTCTTTCCAATAGAGAAAGAAGAAACCCAATTTTAAAACTGACTGCTATGTGACAGGTGCCGAGGTGTCTATGTGCCCATATGTTTTATACTGTATCTTCAGCATAAACTTTTGAGATATTAGCGACATTTCACTGGTAAAGAAACTCCAGCGGAGAGAGAAACTTGCTCGAATGCATATACCTAGTGTATCTGTTAATCAAGGTTCAGGAAAAAATATACAAACTCTAGATATTTCAAACAGAAGGAATTTAACATAGGAACTTGGTTACAAAGATGAACCAATTCAGAGATTAACAACAAACAGAAGCTGCTACCACCCCTTAGGCTGGATGGTCAAAAGTTGCAGACAGTGTTATTGGTGTCCAGGATTCTGGGTCACTAGAAAGAAGCTGCAACTGTGATGGAAAGTCCAGCAGGAGCTGGAGATGCTGCAAGAGCCCCTGCCTAAGGGAGGGGGGTAGGACATACATATATACATACCCTGGAGGCTCCCCTCCTCTTCCCCTCCAAGCTCTTAGCAGTACATCTAACTGGTCAACCCAGAAGCCAGCTGACAACAGGAACTTGGGACACCTGTTCCCCTCCAGTCCTTATTTTATCCACTAAACCCCTCCCCTTATGCAGAGCAGGGCAGTGGCAAGGAATCTACCTGAAGGTAAACAGGCCTAGGACCACCCTACTCAATAGTAGTAAGAGTAATGTTCATAACATACTCATAGTTAACATTTACCTAATGTTTATCATAACTATGTGACAGACACTGTATAAATTCTCAAAATTACATTTTCTTATTTAATTCTCATAACAACTCCATGAGGTAGATACTGTTACAACTCCTGCTTTACAGATGGGAAAACAAGGTTCAGAGAGGTTGAATACTTTGCCCGAAGTCATAAAGCTGATGAGTGGAGAACTCTGTTGACATATCAGTTCTATCTGACTTCTCCACTAGTGTTCAAACACGGTGATATTGAATTAATGGGATGTTTGCATACTGTAAGTAAGGTGAGATTGCAAATATCAGACTTGGTTCCCAGAAGGCCTTTGCCCATGAGCCCATGAGTAGACTCGGCCTCCAGGGAACTTGGAGCAGCAACCATGCATCACCAATTGACTGTGGCCGCGGTTTACTCCCTGATTTTGCTCCAGCTTGAGTCCTCAAAGTGTCTAAGCAGCTTGGAAGATCAAGTAGACACTCCAGAAGCCAGGGTTGCCATGAGGACTACATTAAATGAGACAAGGTAATGAGGAAGTGCTTTGCAGATCACAGAGCACTGTGCAGGTGACAAGTGACACTATGATAACAGACCAGAGCTGCATTTTCACAGGCATCTTGATTATTATTTTTAACTCCTATTTAGAATATAATTTGAAATACGGCAGTAATTGAATAGGAAAGGTATTTGATTCTTTGCTGGGAAAATGTAAACAGCCACTGTATGGAGCTTCTGTTGTGTCAGCCCTGCACTGGACCTTGTACAACCCTCCCTTGCAAAGAGCTTTGCAGTCCGGAAGGTTGGGTCACAAAGGGGCACATGTAAGTACAATTCAGTGTGATGTATGCATAATAGCTGTATGTGCAGCATAGGGAAGTGGTAGGGAGGAGTGGGGGCTCATTTAGTCTACCTGGTGTCAGAGAAGACCTCCCAAACTAGTTCTTCAGGAGGATCGGAGAGGAGGGGCTTTCCAGACAGCAGGATCTGCCTGTGGAAGGTACGAAGGTCCTGAATGATATTTAATGTGTCATGGCGCAAGATGGGATGAGGGAAGTGGATATGGATTTAGGGAGAACATTCTGTATCAGGCCAAAGAAATGGTACTTTTTTTTTTCTTTTTAAGATATCAGTGCCCTCCAGCTAAAGACCACCAGGCACATACCTGTAGTTGAACAAGTTGGGTGTACGACTTACTGCAGTGAGGGAGCGTGCACTCCATGGAGAACCGTGGGGTGTCTCAGTAAGAATGGGCTATGGGATTGGGGCTTTGGCTGGATGATTTTAGGAGGTTTTAAGGAAGTGGGGGTTTTCTCTACATCGAGCTGTTAGGAAGTGGGGAGAATTCTGTGATTGAATATCAGAGTAAACCTCATCTAGAAAGAGGTAGTACTAGAGCAAGACTAAATCTGGAATTGGTAGCTGCAGCAGCCACTCATTTGAGTGGGACGATGTGTGGTATTCTGTGGTTTGCACAGTGACCTTGGTTTTGTCTTGCTTAGAAAAAAAAAATATGAAGTGATCTTCTTCTGCCTCACTTCATCATGGCTGCATGATCTTGGTGTTCTGTGAGATTGTTTGCTTCCAAGAGGAGAACAAAGCAGCCCAGCTAGGAATGCCAGGCCAGCTTCTTACAACATCAAGTCCCAGCTGATAGGAGCAGGTCCTGGATGTCAGGGGCTGCTTTTCTCTTTTTGAGAGGACAATATGGAGCCACAGAGAGCTCACATGCATGGACAGGTCAAGGTCGCACCTGCTTTTGCAAAGCTTCCTCAGGCAGACATGGTGTTTCTAGGGTGACTCTTCCTCAAATCACTGGCTGGCCTCGAAAGAGTTCCTTCCTTCTTGGAGATCAACTTTTCTCTCTAGTAAATGGAAGGAGTGAGGCTAGATGTTCTCTTAGCTTCTTCCTCCAAGGTTTTATGATTGTCTATCTGGGAAATTAATGAAACCTGAGTTGCAGTACAAGGACAGAGACAGGGGTATCAATCGGACCATGAGAACTCTCTGTTGCTGGGCCCACTGCACATAGCTCTGTCCACCATCACCAAGACTGCTTTCAGGTTGGGGCTCAACTTCCAGTCACCCCACTCCTAGTAACAATTTTCTCTCCCTCCCTCCCTCCCTTCCTTCCTTCCTTCTTTCCTTTGTTTATCAACAAGGAAGTTTATTGTTTTTTTGGAAATAGTCAAAGAATAGTTATTATCAGCTTTCAATGTGAGCTTATTAAAGACTCAAACAATGGATTCACAGAATTCCAGTTTCTCTCTGTCTCCCTCTCTCTTCCTTTCCTTTTATTTTTTTGAGTCTTACTCTCTGGTCCCACATGGTCAGATGAAGACCACAGCAGTACTAACCCCAACATTCTCCCTTAATGGGTGAATGGACTATTTCTGACCACCGTTGGGCAGAATGGGGCCATATGCCTATCCCTGAACTATGGGAGGGGGAGGGCAGATATGCTGACAGGATTCAGCTAATCAGAGCCCACTCTTGGAGCTGATGGCAGGGTCAATCACAAACCATGTGGACTGGCTACGGGGCAGGGGTCTTTAGGAGAAATTTGGGAAGGTGCTTAAGCAGAAGAATTATGAATTGAAATTAAGAGGCAAAAATAAAACTAGGGAATTTCCTCTTCAGGGATGCTCTGGAAAGAGAATCCAGAGACCTGTGATCTAGCCCAGCTCTGCCCCCGTCTTTCTAGGGGAACGTGCCTAAATACCTCCTTGCTGTCTGCTGCCTCTATTTCGCCCTGTAGGTTGATGGGCATAGAACAGTGCTCTCACAGTTCTGCAGGGCCGTGGGTCTTCATCCTCCCGTCTGAGGTCCCATGTTCATTACAGGACACAGGACAGCTGTCCCAGGGGAGCTGGAAGGCCTTTGTTCACGAAGTTGCTCCAAACTGGATTGTTCAAGCTCCCGCCCCCTTTGCTGAGTAGAAAAGGATCCATGGAGGGTTGAGTGTGTCAGGGGAGCTCTTATCAGAGGCAGAACAGAGAACGTATTCAGGACTCTGGAAACACTTAAATGAGCTTTCACACCAGCCTCTTACAGCTCTTGCAGCAGGGAGCAGCTTGCCCTCCCTGCAGCCTGGGGCTCTCTGCTCTTCTTCACCGCGTGTGTTGAACCCTAGAGATGTTCTTGAGAATTACACACTGAACATGAAGACTCTCCAAACAGCTCAGAGAATAGCCAAATAGCTGTCAAAACAAGCCTATAATTATAAGAGCCCCAACAGTGGAGGACAGAGAGTGCTCTGTCCAAAGTTCCACAAGACTCCCACAGACCGTAGGTGGGTCCTTGAGTGGGTGGGGCAGGGTGTGATGGGCGGGTGCAGACTGTGATGGGCAGCTGTGGGATATTTGAGTCTGAGCAAGTACTGCACTCCGGAAGTGGGTGAACAAGGAGGGAGGGGCTGGGATTAGAGCAGGGTTAGGATTAGGATTAACCTCAGTGACATGAGGCTGCACACATTCCCATCTGTTTTTGCCACTTGATACCTCTGTGCCCCTGGGCATATCTCTTTGAATCTCGGTGTCCATATCTGTAAAATGGGGAGAAATAAGAACTCTAGCTGTATGTGTCCCATAGGGTCTTTGGGGACTCAACCACCTCCAAGGTGCCTGGAACACTGTGACAGGCCACTCAGTGTGAGGGTTATGAGCATGGGGACAGCAGAGCTTGCCACCCAAGTGTCTCCTGGCTGATCCCTTCCAAATCTCTCCCTGGGACACCACAGTCTCTTGCTTCAGAATATCAGTCTCTGCAGGATTTCTCAACTCCTGCTCTGCCTTGGTCTTTGTTTACACAACTTCAAGCCCTGAATCCACCCTGACCTCCTTGGGAGAAATGGTGGGATTTGCAATTCTCTGAAGCCCAAGTCCACTGGTTTCTTAAGGGGAGTCTCTTCTGACCACTGGCTTTGTTTTCTGAGTTCTGTTAGGGTGAGCAGACTCTGAGGATTAAATGAACAGAAGAGTCTCTGAGCCTGAGATCTGAAGAGGGGGCCCTCCAATTGCATGGCACCATGGCACCTTCTGAGTAACATCATTTAAACATCCCACGGTAGCACCCATCGTTACTGACTAATCCAACACTGTGTGGATTACTAACGCCTACTGGTACATCACTAACATTTCCTGCCCCTCTCCAATTCTGGTTTGGACAATTTACTTGCAGCTCCAGGATTTTGTCCAGAATGAGCAGGAATGACTCACGTTATTGCCCTAAAACCCCATGGAAATGTATTGCCGCATTCTTCCTTCCCAGTGTGATAAATCTGATTATAACTTGTAGATGGCCACTCGTGACTGTGCAGCGGTTTAAAATGCACTGAAAGATTCATTCAGCTAAACCGAAGTTGTCAGGTGGAGAGCCAGAGGGAATTCTTGTTGCAGACACAAGTTGTGTTATGTCTGCTGTAGCCTCGTGGCGGCTTTCTGATTGCTGTCAGGAAATAAATCCATGAGTCAGTATGGACCACCCCCGCTGGCTCTGCCCAGCCGTGGGCTCCGTGGAGGCAGAATGTCCGTCTTAGTCCCTCACTGGCCTTACTGCGTCTGAGAATGGGACCTTGATAATTGATTTTTTTTACTATTTTAACATGACACTCTTAAAAAATAGAATCTTCAGTTATGATAGATGGAAATGATCTCAGAGACCACCTTGTCCAGCCCCTAGATGAGGGTTCTGAGACCTACAGAGGAACAGTAACATCCCAGGTTATGCAGTCAGCAAGAAAATGGACTAGATTCTGCTCTGACGGCTGGCCCAGGGCTCTGACATTATGCATGCTTTTCCTGGCTGCTCCTGTTAAAGACGGATGCGAGGAATTCTATTTGGGCTTTATTCTACTGTTTTACAGTCTCTTCTGAGTAATAAGGTCGGCTTGTTTAATAAGTTCAGCTTCAAAGTAGGTCAGGGATTTTATTTCTGTGCATGGGCCATTAGCATTCTTAAGTGAGAACACATTTTTTTAACTGCGAAAATATCCACTGTGTAGTTGAGGTGTTCTGCGTCTATCTGTTTCCTAAGCCATGTCAGATCATTTTATACCATGCAGCCTGTGTGAGGGGGGCCTCCCAGCCTCCAGGCTTCTCGGCGGGGGGCTTAGGCTGGGTGAGAGGGACCCTGGGGAACGGAGGCAGGAGGGCAAGGTGACTTCCACGGGCTTCTCAAGCTGGTGGTCACATCGAAATGAGGTTTGTGTTTTGTTGTGTCAGAGATAATTCTCTGCAAAACCCCAAATGCTAGGTTAGAGAGGGTCAAGCACTATATCAAGAAATTTCTGAAATTTCTTGTGACTTAAGTACTTTCCTGGATCTTTCACCCTGTAGCTAAACTGGTGGGAAAGGAGTTAAGGTCAGGGTCTCCCTGCTGTTGTCAGAGAGAAGGACCAGGGACGTGGCCAGGTGGCCCTGTGGGGAGATGGGGAGGAGTGGAAATGGAGAGGGAGAGAAGGGAGACGTGACACCTCATCTATTTAGGGCTGTTCCTCAGGATAATACCAGTTTTGTATTTTTAGCAATGACCTGAATTGT
Source organism: Varecia variegata (assembly GCA_028533085.1). Taxonomy (NCBI): domain Eukaryota; kingdom Metazoa; phylum Chordata; class Mammalia; order Primates; family Lemuridae; genus Varecia; species Varecia variegata. Next base: position 177,249,533 of record CM052436.1, read on the forward strand.
TTCGTGGGCTTATTCTTTTGTCAGTTGCCTTTAACCTAAATGAGCCTGGTAATGCAATAAAAAGAACATGTTTGTTTTTATCAAAATTCTTGTGTAAGACACAGTGGTTGGCACAGTGAGGAAAACAAGGACAGTTGGCTGTCATCCCCACCCTGCAGTGACTCTAGTGCAGGGGAGAAAAACACAAGCATAAATACTGACACGATGAAGAGGGTAACGGGGACAATATGAGCTGCAAAGGATCTAGCAGAGTTTTCCACACTTGGGTCTTTTTTGTGTTTCCTACATGATTTTTTCCCCTATCTATTCTCTTTTTCATGTAATACTTTTGATTTTTAAGAAAGACACACACTTTCCTTGATCTTTCAAATGAGAATTCCTATCATGATCATCTCTATAATGGAAGGAAGTCTGATAGTTTTCCATTACAAGTTAAAGTACATCTTTGGGTATTAAAATAACTTATAAATAAATATACATGGTGTGCACCTGATTTAGTCTCATGTACCATGCTTTGGAACATGTCAGAGTTGCTGGTGGTCTCCTAGAAGGCTTTCTGAAGCAGGTGAGAGTTTAAAAGAACCTCGAAGGATGGAACTATTTTAGCAGGTACACTGTAATCATGCATGATGATATTTCAGAGATGATTTGGTATGTGTGATCATGTATATTTCAGATATGATTCGGTATAATATGTGATGCTTCTCAATACTCAAGATTTTTGGAGGGTATAGAGTAAGGGGTGATATATTGGGCCCTTGGGACTGTTGTTTGCAAAAAAACATGAAATTGGATTTCTTTTCTGTTGTCACTCCTCATCACTGCCTAGTTTTTCAGGAATTATTTCTAGATGGTTATGAGTTGCTAGTGGTGTTAATCTCTGCAGAGCTACCTTTAAGCATTGGAACTCCTTCCTGTATCCCAAGCCTGGAAGAGGCAGATGAGGAAAGCCATTCATTTGTTCATTCATTCATTCATATATGCATTCACTGCTGCTTCTTTTGGTGGAATTAGAAACATAGAGGTAAACATAATACAACATCGCAAACTCAAGAGCAGGGTGGTTGGGGAATCACCCAGAGGCCATGCATATAATGAGTGTTCAGGAAGTATTTGGATGAAAGAATGAATGTTATAGCCCAGTGGTTCTCAAACTTGGCTGCCTATTGGAAGCAACTGGGGAGTTTCAAAGAATATTGATGCCTAGGTCTTATCCCATAGATTCTGATTTAAGTGGTAAGGGTTGAGACCTAAGCATCAGGTACTCTTAAACTTCTCCACATGAATCTAATGTGCAGCTAAGTTTAGAGCCACTGGTGCAACCGCTAAAGATTTTTTAAAAGAGTAGGCTAGCTTAATACAAAGGACCTTTAGTAAAAGCAGTATTTGGCCTGCAGTAGGGAATGGACTTGTAGGGACCCAGGCTGTCTGCCATTTAGGTGTGAGTACAATTTAGCCCTTTCAAAGGGCTCCTCAGGATTAAGCCCTGCAGAGTTTTAATAACGACTCTCCCATTTCTCAGAGGGGCTCAGTTTATGTGTCTTGTCTGTAAAGTAACTGGTTCCTTTAGCTTTTGAATTGACCTTAAGACCCCTCAATGTTCCCACATTAGCCTTCTGTGCAGAACATCGATAGTTCAGGGTCAATCTTGAGTATACCCTAGTTGTTGGGAAACCTCAATGGGGTTTCCAACTAGGAACATATAATCAAAGTCACATTTCCTTTCCTTTAGGGGAATCAAAGGTAGGAGATGAAATTCATGGGGTAATTTGGAGAGGCTATAAAGGCCTCCAAGCTGTGAAGAGCTCTGTAGGAATGATACCATTAGAGATCAATTTTTTTTTTTTTTTACAAAAAAGGTTAATACTTCGGGAAAATTGCTACATTAAACCTGTGTGTCCTTTGGTATATGTGGCATTAATCAGACTGCTTTACCGATTAAGATCTAGATGAGGCTTTAGGCAAGATTTTTTTTTAAACTTTGTTATTACTTATATGTGTTTTTGCTCAATGAAGAATGATAGCAATTTCACTGGGACCATCAATGTGCCCCATCGAATAGGCCAAGGTATATCTTTGAAGCAGAGCAAGCTTTCAGATTCACTCCTCATTTTATTGCACATATGACCACAATGGTGAGTTTTAAAATTTTTCCTCCATTTTTACCACTCCATTGATGAAATAAAGAGGTGTGTTTTAGAGCTGGCTTTTATTATTAAAGATGCTCTACCTGCTGAAACATTTTAATTCACAGTATCTTGGTGCAGACATGTAGAACCCCCTGTCCTGCCCCACAGTTTTGTCTGTCTTACATTGGGTTCCATCTGTGCAAAATCCATCCACATCTTGTTGACCGTTTCTTCACCAGGTATCTTCCTTTCAAGTAATTTGCACATTAGAGCATCCATTGGTGTCAGTATCATAGAATATGCAAAAGAAATATATAAAAATGGCCAGATATTAATTCTTATGTTTGCTTACCTCTGCAACATAGAACACTGGGCTTACCAAATGTTTAAGTACATTTTTAAGTGCATTAAAATGTCTCCTTTGAGAGTGTCCTTCAATAAGAGTAGGCCACCTCCTTTTATTTTTATCTCAAACAGATTCAGCCATGTCTTTTCCAGGCTGTTGCCTATTTTGTGAGCTTCACCTACAAAGGTGAGTCTGAAACTGATCTTAAAGGAAGTGTCAAACTTTTTTTTTTCTTTTGGTGTATTCAGTTGTGCTTTTTCATCATGATTAAAGTCTAGCCAAGACTTTTTCCTTTTTAGTTACAAAAATGTCTGATGATTTCCATCAAAATATTGGTTACTTATGGAACATGTATGGTGTATTAGTCATCTATAAAAAAATTACCCCAAAATGTAGTGGCTTAACACAACACACATATTATCTCACAGGATTGGGTTAGGAATCCCAGTGCAGCTTGGCTGGGTGGTTCTGGCAAGGGCGTCTCCTGAGGCTGCGATTAAGGAGCCTACGATCAAGGAGCCTGCGATCAAGGGCCACAGTCATCTGGAGGCTTGACTGGGGCAGGGTCTGCCCCCAGACTTACCTGGCTCTTGGCAGGCTTCAGAAGAGTCACTTCTAAGATCATTCTCGTGGCCATTGGCAGGCTTTAGAGCCTCTTCGGTTGTTGGCCGAAGATATCATTTCTTTGGTATGTGTGCCTGTCCATGAGCCCACTCACAACATGGTGGGCAGGGGAAAGAGGAGGGTGGAGAGAGGGAGAGAGAGACAGAGAGAGGCACAAGCAGGGGGAGAGAGAGAGAGAGACAAGAAGGGGAGAGAGTAGGGAAGAGAGGGGAGAGAGGGGTCGAGATGGAAGGAGGGAGAGAGAGAGAGAGAGAGAGGGAAGCAAGGAGAGAGAGAGACAAGGAAGGAGAGAGAGAGGGAGGAAGGGAAGGGGAGTGAGAGAATGAGGGGGAGATAAGGAGGGAGGGAGGGAGAGAGAGACGCATGTCAGGTAGTAGTCTTACTATAACTGAATTTCATAAATCATATCACATAGCTTTTGCTGTACTCCGTTAGCAGAAAGTCACTAGGTCCAGCCCACTCTCAAAGGGACAGGGTTACATAAGGACGTGAATACCCGGAGACATGAATTATTGGGGCCATGTTAGGGGCTGCCCACAATTGGTCCTTAAATATCAACACAAAAGTGATGGTCTTATGCAGATATTATTCAGGATTTTCTTTCACAAGAGATACTAGTGAGTTTTAGCTCTTTACAGATGTACGGTAATAAAAGTCACATATTAAATAAGTATCTAAGTATATCTTATACTTCCCAGATTGACAGATGCTTAATACTGAATCACTAATTGAATCTGGAGTAGTGTTCCCATCTTCTTCCTTGTCGAGTTCAATGAGGGGGTTCTGAAGGACAGTGCCGTGTTGGATACATGCCTCCCAGGTTGCAGGTTGTCCTGATTTTACTGTCTTTCCTTTTTTTTAAATAGTTTTGAGTGTATTCTTCGAATTTCCCACTTTTAATTAACTATCCATCATCCTGATTGAAACCATAATTTTAAAAATATCATATTTCTACAAAATAAATGAAGAGTGCTGTTAACACTTTCAAAATAATACAGGCATGTTTTTTTTTTTCCACATGTCTGTGTTATTGAGAAACTCTCTATGGTAGGAAATAGAACAAAGCGTCGTCCTGTGTTTGTCAAAGGAATGATTGAACACGATTTTGTCAGGAATCTGAACAGATTTGTGTGCACTGATGAGTTTGAGTATAATTAAAAGTAAAAAATTAATGTGGGCTTGACATCAAAAGCATGATTTATTACTAGAAAATTTAATAGATTGAACCTTATCAAAATTAAAACTTTTTCTCTGTGAAAGCTCATGCGAAGAGAATGAAAAGATAAGCTATGGAGAGGAAGACGATATTTGCCAACCATATGTATGACAAAGGACTAGTATCTAGAGTATATAAAGAATTCTTAAAACTCAATAGCAAAACAAAACAGTCCAATTAGAAAATGGGCAAAAGATATGAGCGGACATTGCCTTGAAAAGGAAATACAGATGGTGAATAAGCACTTCCAAAGATGTTCATTCTCATTAGCCATTAAGGTAGTGTAAAATTAAAACCATAAAGAAACATCACTACATACTTATCATAATGGCTTTAAAAAATAGTGACAACACCATCACTGGTGAGAAACTGGATCCCTGCTACATTGATGGCAGGAATGTGAAATGGTATCGCCACTCTGGAAGGCAGTTTGATAGTTCTAAATGCCATATAACCCAGCAATTGAACTCCTAGGCATTTATCCCAGAGAAATGAAAACTTATGTTCACATGAAAATCTGCACGTAATTGTTCATAGCAGCTTTACTCATCACGGCCAAAACCTGGAAACAGCCCAGATGCCCTTCAGCAGGTGATGGTTCTAACAAACCATGTGCATGAATAGCATGGAAAACTAGTCAGCAATAAAAAGGAGTGAACTATCCATGTGCATAACAACCTGGATTTATCTCCAGGTTGAGTGCAATAAACCAGTCCCAAGGGTTATATATTGTCTGTTTTGAAATGACAAAATTTTAGAAATGAAGAACAGATTAGTTGTTCTCAGGGATTAAAGTTGGGGTGGGGAAGTGGGAAGGGAGGTGGATGGGTTATAAAAAGAAAAAGCACAAAAAAGTGGGCAAAAGACATGAAGAGACATTTTTCAAAAGAAGACAAACAAATGGCCAGCAAACATACAAAAAAAAGTTCAACATCACTAATCATCAGAGAAATGCAAATTAAAATCACAATGAGATACCCCCTTACCCCTGTCAGAATGGCCATTAATAAAAAGTCAAAAAACAATAGATGTTGGCATGGATGTGGTGAAAAGGGAACACATATACACTGGTGGTGGGAATGTAAACTAGTAAACCTCCTTGGAAAACAGTATGGGGATTCCTCAAAGAACTAAAAGTAGACCTGCCATTCAATCCAGCAACCCCACTACTGTGTATCTACCCAAAGGAAAAGAAGTCATTATATCAAAAGATGCATGCACTTGTATGTTTATTGCAGCACAATTCACAATTGCAAATATATGGAATCAACCTAAGTGCCCATCAACTGACGAATGGATAAAGAAAATGTGGCATATATATATATATATGGATGTATACACCATAGAATACTACTAAGCAATAAAAAGAAGTGAAATGTCCTTCACAGCAACTTGGATGGAGCTAGAAGCCATTATCCTAAGTGAAGTATCTCAGCAAAGATATGGAATCAACCTAAGTGCCCATCAACTGACGAATGGATAAAGAAAATGTGGCATATATATATATATACACACACACACACCCCATGGAATACTACTAAGCAATAAAAAGAAGTGAAATGTCCTTCACAGCAACTTGGATGGAGCTAGAAGCCATTATCCTAAGTGAAGTATCTCAGGAATGGAAAAACAAATACTGCATGTTCTCACTTATAAGAGGGAGTTAAGTGATGGGCACACATGGTCCTACAGAGTGGTATAATAGACTTTGGAGACTCAGGAGGCGAGAGGGTGAGAGTGGGGTACGGGCTCAAAAATTACCCATCAGGTGCAATGTATACTATTTGGGTGCTGGGTGCTTTAAAAGCCCTGACTTCACCATTATACAATTGATCCATGTAACAAAAAATCACTTGTACCCCCTAATTACAATAAAGTAAATAAAATATCCTCACTTTTATGATAAAAAAAGGAAAGCTAAAGAAACCCTTGTGGTCTAGTTTATCAACCATTTCCTTTATGGCTTATAGTTTTTGTGTCTTGTTTACAAAATTTTTGCCTACCCCAAAGTCAGAAAGATCCTATTTTATAGAAGCCTTATTGTTTACCTTTCGTATTTAGGTCTACAGTGCACTGGAATTGACTTTGCTTATGGTGCGAGGTGGCTCATTGTTCAGGTTTTTTTCCATATGGATGCTAGGTGATCCTACATCTTTTGTTGAGAATATCACACATCTCCTACCACAATGAAGTGCCAACTGTATCATAAATCAAGGGATTATGTATGTATGGAAGTGTTTCTTGACTCCATTCTGTTTCTATTTTTCTATTTTTGGCCAATACCTCGCTGTCTTCATTCTATAGCTTAATGATAAGTCTTGATGTCCTAAAATGTAAGCCTCCAACTTTCCTTTTTCAGTATTGTTTTGAGTATGTCTGGTATTTTGCATTTCTACATAAACTTCAGAATAAGCTTGTCAAATTATTGTGAAAGCCTTCCAGACATTTGGTTAGGATAGTGTATATAGTTCAACTTGAGCATCTACAACTTTACTATATTGATTCTTCTAATTCATGAACCTGGGCTATCTCTCCACTTATTTAGACCTTTTAAAATTTACCTCAGTAATGTTTGGTAGCATTGATTGTAGAGGAATTCATGCATATATAAACATACACACATGCACATGTATGTATGTGTGCATTCCTAGATGTTTTAATACTTTATTGGTGCTTTTCTAAACACTTATTTATTTATTTTTATTATCGAGTTAGAACATAATGCAGTAGAGGTCATAAAGTGCACTGATCTTATGTACATAGCTCAGTGGCTTTGACATAAGTATCCATCTATGTAACCCTCATCCAAATCAAGGCACAAACATTTCTGGTCCCCTACTTATTTCATGTGAATTCCCAGGCAATTACTCCCTCCCCTACAGGTAACCATTATGATGGTGTCTATAACCATTGAATGGGTAAATGGCACCCTTTAAATTTCATTTTATAATTGTAGCTAGTCTATAGATTTTAATATATGTAACTTTGCTAAATTCACTTGTTAATTTTCATCATAATTAGAGTTTTTGAAATTTTTTACATATGCAATTATGTAGTCTGTGAGTAACAGAGGCTTTATTACTTCCTTCCAATCTTTGTATCTTTTGTTTCTTTTTCTTTATTGCACTGCCTGAAACTTCCAGTACAGTTGGGGAAATCAGGAAAAAGCATTCAATATTTTACCATTGATAATGATGTTAGAGTTATGTTTTAGATAACCTTTATCAGATTAAAGGACTTTCCCTCTATTTCTTGTTTACCGAGAATTTTATCATAAATGGATGTTGACTCTCACCAAATACTTCCTTGGCATCTCTAGAGATGACTACATGATTTTTATCTTTTAGTTTGTTAATATGATGAGTTATACTGATCGATTTTCTAACATTAAACTAATGTTGTGGTCCTGGAATAAACCCAACTTGGTCATGATCTGTTATTCATTTGGCATATCACTGGATTTGGATTGGTCATGTAGGATTTTTGTCTGTATGTTTATGAGACAGATCAGCCTGAGAGTTTCTTGTGGGGTCCTTGGACAGTCTTGGTATGGCAGTTATTGTGGGCTGGTCAAATGAGTTTGGAAGTATTTCTTCTCGTTGTATTCTCTGAAAGAATGTGTGCAAAGGTGGTCTTTTTTGAAATCTTTTGCGTGTGGAAAAATTCAAACTTACTATACCCTGTATCTTGAAGTAGAATTTTGTTTCAGGCAGGTGGTCTAGCTGGAAACTCTGTGGCTTTGGAGAACCCCTCGGAAGTCACAGTGTATTTCCTTGAGCTCCCTGTGTGTATGTTTTAGAAGCACATTAATAAAATGTTAGAAATAGCTAGAACAGTGCCTGAAATGTCACATGCAATACATTTGCCTTGTCCTCTCTGTCTCCTCATGTTCTGTCCAGCCACAGACGCACCGAGCTGCAGGGGCTCGTGGGCACCAGCAGGAAACCGTTCATCCTGCTCTCAGAGCCTGATGTCCACTTGGCTGAGCCAGAATCGTGGCCTCTGGGGACAGGGGCAGGGGTCTACGGGGCCTTGAAGGATTCTGTCGTTCCCCAGTCCTTTCCCAAAGAGCAGTTATTTAGGCTATGATAACTCTCTTTTCAGGCTGGGTATGGCGGAGTGCAGAGGTGGCCCTAGGGACATGAGAGGAATTTGGAAGAAACTAATTTTTCAGTTCCTTTACATAAAGGGGCAGTCATCTCTTAAGCTCTCCTCACAAACTGAGTAGGCTATATGGATAAGCCTCTTAATCCACCTGGACACGCCTTCCAGACGCTTCAGAGCCGTCGATAGTTCTAGTCACTTCTAGCCATTTCAGCAGCTTAGAGACTAATTATGCATCTCCCTATTGCACATAGGGGTAGACCAAGGAGAGAAATTTGCAAAATAACAATATCTCTAAAGTCCCAGCCCCCTTCTGTGGAAGCCTTTCTTACTGTGGCTGGTAGCGTAGCAACTGATGGAGCTGCCTGGACTCAGGTTGCCCTGAATTGCGTGTTTCTTCCCTCGCTGCCTTCCACCCCCTTCTCCTCCGCTCTGTCTTTTTCTCAGATTTGTTCTGTTAATTCGGCTGCCATGTTCCTCCCCTCCCGCCCCCCAGTGCTTGTTGAGTGTGAGTCGCCGGTCCCAGTGGGAGATTAGCGGCTTCCTCATGCATAAAGCTGAAATTGATTTTATGGTGTGTGATACATGGGATTCATGAGCCCAAGATGCCCTGAGGGCTCAGATGCTCGGAGCAGAGCTGTCAGGAGGCTTGAGAAGCTGGGCTGCATGGCCCATGCCAGGAGAGGGCTGTGGGATGGGGAGAAAGACCAGTGCAAGGCTACAAGGCTGACAGGGATGGGGAGAAAGGAATAACTCACATTTATGGAGGGCTCGTCCTGTTTTAGGCATTTACACTTGATCTTTACAAGGACCCTGTGAGATATGATCTATTACCGTGATTTTACATATGAAGAAACTGAGGCACAAGGGAGTTATGTAACTTGCCCAAAGTCACACAGTTAAGTAACAGAGGTTGCAAGCCTCTTGATCTTTCAGCTTCTAATCCACCACACTGCCCTTTGTAAGTGACGGTGAATGAGAAAATGAAGAGGGATGGAGTGTACTGGGCATAGCATGGAGAAGCTGGTATAGAACACTGGGGTGCTGGGCAGGGAAACTGAGGCAGACTCCTGCCTATAGGGACCAGGTAAGCATTGTGGGGGCCAAGGGGAGACTCTCCAAGCCTGTTGAATCCGAGCCTTGATCTGCTCCATTGTCCTTGCCCCTTACATTCAGTGACCAACTCCTGCTCAGTCTCCCAAGCCCGTGTCTGGTTCCTCTGACTCTGCCTTGCAGCCCACGGCCACTACACTGGTCAGACTGCCATCATTTCTTCCCTCAGTAATGGACACGACTTCCTTACTGGTCCCCCAGTTCTCGGTTTCTCTCCCTCTGACCCTGTGCGCAGACGAGTTGTCCCCAAAGGATACATGCCTGTGTCACGCCACTGCTTGTCAAACCTCAGGTGAAGGCCATTCCTGGTCTGGTCCCTGCTGACCTCGCTGACTGCCTTTTTGCTGCAACCCCCACCCCCACCCGCCACCACCTATGTTCCAGTGGGATGTGCGGTTTCCAAATGACCCCACCCTGTGCCTGGTAGATTCTCCTCTCCTTCCAAGACCCAGTCGTGATTTGATTTCCTTGGGAAGCCTTCCCTGAATTCCTCCATCTTCTTGGATATCCCTCCTTGTATAAGTTTCCTATTACCTCTCTTACTCGTCACCATGAACTTACTGTCCTAAAACAACACAAACTTACTATCTCACAGTATCAGAGGTCAGAAGTCTAAAAATGGGCCAGCAGGGCTGTGTCTCTTTGACTCTAGGGGAAATCCGTTCCGTCGCCTTTTCTAGTTTCCAGAGGTCACCGGCTTTCCTGCCTAGCGGTCGCTTCCTCCACCTTCACAGCCGGAGCACAGCATCTTTCGGCCTCTCTCTCTGGCCCTCCTGCAGTTATTTTGAGGCGAATTGTGATTACCTTGGGCCCATCTGCACACCCAGGATACTTATCTCACTCAAGACTCTTAACTTTATCACATCTGCAGAGTCCCTCTTGCTATGGAAGTTTTGGGTATTAGGACTTGGACATCTTTGGGGGGGGGCACTGTTCTGTGCACCACATTCCTCTGTGAGTCTGCGGGGCCCTGGGCCTGCTACTGCCAAATGAGTGTCACTTTATTCTGTAGATTACTGGTTTCTACCTCACTCCCTACTCTCTTAGGTTCCTTCAGGGTAGAACCAGTTATTTGCTTTGACTCAGTATCCTCAGAACATAGCAGAGTCAGCCCTCAGTGCTTGTATGTTGAACGAAAGACCTTATCTCCCCTGCTGTCGGCTGCCTGCCTCACTCTGTGGCTGATGGTGCAAGTCAGCCTGGGTAGCCCAGCTCTGCTGCCTACCAGCTGCATGGCCTTGGGCAAGTGACTTAACTTCTGTGCCTTAGTTTCCTCATGTGAAAAATGAGTACAATTACAATATCTAGCTGTATCAGTAAGGGTCCAGGAAGAGAAACCCAAACCACATTAGGTATTTCAAACAGAGGGTATTTGTTGCAGGGAATTCATTACACAAGTGATGGCAACCTGCCAGAGCAAAAATGGGATGCTAAAGTAGCCAAGAATGGTAGGAAGCAACTACCACACCTGGGCTGGGGTCACAAAATGGAATAGGTGGGGTTATGGGACCTTGAAGTCTGTAAGAAGAGCCCTGCAGGGCTGATGCTGGGACTTATGAAGAGGGGGATACCAAAGATGGTACCACAGTTTTAAGGGGTATGTCCTAGCTTCTGCTAGTTCCACCAAAAAGATGCTGTGCTATGGCTGCTGTGAGGACCAGAAGAAAGTAAGGTCCCTGTTGCTGGAGTGATGCTGGAAGGACCTTGAAACAGGAAGAGAGCATCTTCTTCCCTCTTCCAGCTTTCCAGTCCCCTTCTAGAGCCTCTCATCAGTAGGACAGAACCAGAGGCAGCTGGCAAGGGAGTCTGGAAGTGTCGTTTGCAGTGTCCCAGCTCCAGAATCACAGAATGTACTATTACAGGGTGTGCTTGAAACTAAAAAACCAGAGGTGAATAACTAGCACAGTTCTTTAGTTTCCTCATCTATAAATGCATATAGAATAGTACTTACCTTATGTTGTGATATGACCAATAAATGAGTTCATATGTGTAAGTCCTAGAATTGAGCCAGGCATGCAATTAACACTGTGTTATCTTTCCTTGTCCCATGGTAATAATAAAAGCTCTCACCATCACGTGGGCATACAGACTTGGATGTCTCTGGAATTCAGAGATCCAAAGTGGTTAAGCCGTGAGTTCCTCCTGCCCAATTCTCCATAGCAAGGCCACTGGGCAAAGGTGGGTCAAGGGAGCGAAGGGCGCCTGTTAGTGAACCTATGCTGCCCTGGGACAGGATGTGTCTGCAGCGTGGCCTCTGATTCCAAAGCTTTAGCCTCCTGGTCCTCCTAGCCCCTCTCTGCGGGAGACAGGCTCTTGATTCATGTATTCTGAGGACTCCTGATTAGCAAGCGAGGAAAGAAAGACTCTTCTAGAATGATTACTCTGCTCTTAATTTTGGGAAGTGGCCCAGCAAAGAGTCATCTCAAACATGATGAGACACTGGGGGAGGAAGAGGATCCATGGGCAGACAGAGTGTTGCAGATCATAAAGTCTTGTCTGGTGCTATAGTCATTACTGAATTATGTGTTTCTGAATGACTTCACTGGTTGCAACATGACTGCATTAAGTAGACTGAGGGTGAGCTCTTAAATCTATTTGCTTGCGGAAGTTCTGGCAGGAGTGCACCCTGACTGTGCACCCTCTTTTATCCTGACTGCATGGAATGGGATCTCTGTGTCTTTCTCTGGGGGCCACAGAGTGGGGATAGCAGCTACTGATTCCCACTGACTGCTGTGTAGCTTACAGTGGCTGGTTGGAAGGATGATGCTAATAGTAGCTAACACCGTTTACTTGTCATGTGCAGGGACTATTCTAAGGGTATTGACTATACTAATTTATTTAATCCGCATGGCCACTTCCATCAAGGAAATGTTACTATATTCCCATTTTACAGATGAGGAATTTCATACTCCAAGAGGTTAAGTGGCTTGCCCTGGTTTTCATAATATCTTAGATTGGATTTCTCCAAAAACAGACCCTGAGATGAGGATTTGCAAGTAGTGTGCCTGGAAGCTGAGGGGAACACTGGTAAGGAGGAGAGGACTTGAGACAGAGCAGGAAGGGAGGCCCGCACAGAAGGCACAAATAGCTAGTAGCCCTGAGGGTATCTGATGCTCAGTCCCTCCAGGGGCCTGTCTAAAAGACTGAGTAAAACCACACCACCACTTTAAGCTGCATCTCTTTCTTCTTTTCAGAAAAATAGGAATCGTAATAGTATTGATCCATCCATAGTTACTGTGAGGATGAAATGAGTTAATATTTTAGAGCACCAAGAACAGTGACAAGTGCCTAAAAACATGCAGTGCGTGTGAGCTGCCACGCTGCCATTTGTCATTATTGTTGCTGTTATCATCATCTTTATCATCATATCCCAGGGCTTGAAATCGTAACGATGAAATCTGAGAACGGACTTTTTCGTCTTTTTTGTTTTGTTTTGGTGAATATCTGGCTTTTTTTCTAGATGCCTATGGGAATTTTTCTCTAGTCTTGTATTTCAAAAATATTGCCAGTAAGTGCTTAAGCTGAGTCTCCTCATTGATTTTGCCTGGAACCCACTGTGCTCTTCATCGTCTACAAACTCAGGCTTTTATTTATTTCAGAGAAGTTTTCTTCACCTGTGGCTTTGATGATTGCTTCGTATCAGTTGTTTGATGTTTTCTCCCCTAATACCTCTAATCCTTTGCTTGGAGGTCCTTCCACTGCTCTCTGTAACATTCTTGCTCTTTTTCATCTCTCTGTTGTCACCCTCAACCTCTTATTTTGGGAGAATTTATCAAGTTTTTTTTACTCATTTAAAGAAGACCTCAAATATTTATTGACCATTGGCTGTATGTTAGGTTGGGGCACAAAGACTAATGCTGATTGGCATCCACTGGTAGGTTGGATGCTATGTCTGCGTAGGTTGTGCACGGGGACTCTGGGCCCAGGCCAGGGAGGAACGAGAAGGCCAGGCTACTGCCAACAGCCCACAGTCAGAGAGGAGTCAAAGAACATAGAATCCCAATGGTCCTTGGTAGAGGATTTAGAGGCTTTTATGATTTGAATTGTAAACCAATCTTCCATTCTCAAGGTAAAAAAAAAATGAGAACCACAAAAATTGAGCAGTTATACATCTGGCCAATGGTGAAGCCAGGGCAAAGAAAGACCTGGAGCCTGGCCTCGAGCTAGTTTCCCTTCTCATGTTTGATCTTCAATCCATTATTTTATGAAAATAGTGTTGCATGCAAAGCAGTGGGATATCTGATCAGCATGATGCCTTTGAACATCTACTCTGTAACTAGCGCTGTCGTCCACACAACTAAATAATCATGAAGCAGATTTGAAAAGAAAAATGGGCATGGTTTACTTAAAAGTAAAAGGAAAAACATTCTAGTTGGGAGAAATTACATATACAGAAGAATGGACATGAGAATGATACAACAGTGTGTCTGCATGTGACTGTGCGTGTGTTGACAGGTGGGGTGGGGTGGGGGCATCCCCATGGGCCTGGGTGGGTGAGGAAACAGAAATGCAGTTACACAGGAGATCAGGTCAGGTGAGGAGGGTGGTGGGAAATACTGGAGACCAGGTTGTACTCACCTAAACCATATCAAGGTTCACTTTACATCTTAGTAACATTTGGTTTTTCTCAAACATTTGATTTCTGTCTGGAACAGACAATATGTGTGTACACAGCTCCATCTCCAGCTATTTGAAACACTTTTGCTCTCTGTAGGAATTTCTGGGGAGTCAAATTGTTACAAGTGCTCACAGCAGGGAAAAGAAAGACAGAATTGGTCTGGAGATTGCTGCCTGAGGATGAGGCAGAATTACATTAAGGGGTCACCTCACCACCTACATGTTGAAGGAGAGCCTTGGGGGCTCACAGGTGGCTGATGCTGGGCCTCATGGATGGCTCACGGAGTCCTTGTCCTCGCCGTGCTTTGATGCCTGGCTCGAAGGCACCCGTGCCGTCTCCCAACTCAGGTCTTGACTGCCTGAAGGCCAGACTTCCTCCCTCCCAACTTGGTTCCAATCTTTGTGTGCAGAGGGTGTCATCAGATGTTAAACAATTAATCCTGGCTTTGCACAGTTGATGATGTGGGATCTGGTAAAACAAGGGGGAGGGTCATGTTACATGTGAAAAGACTCATGGATGAGAATTGGCGTGTGCCTGGACAGCCTCTGTTAGAGAAATTAGGAATTCAAACATCTGGTGGTGCCGACAGGTTGATTTGGAGGGAGATGGTATAGGATTAAAGGCTCATTCCCTCCAAATTTTCTGGGGCTCCATTCCAGGTAAAATTTAGTGGCATTCTCCCCACCTGCTGGGTCGCAGATGTGCCATATTTTTATTTGTTTTTCTTAATTTTTAAAGTATCATTTACATACAGCAAAATACCTATATTTGAAGTGCACATTTTGATGAGTCTTATACAACCCTAGTCAAGATACAGAAATTGTTATTACCCGCCCCACAATTTTTCTCATGCCTTCTTCCAGGCAGTCACCTCACTTATGGCAACACTATTCTGATTTCTATTATTTAGTCACTCAAATCAATACGTAGAACATTCCAACACCCCCAAAATTTCTCCTGTGCCTGGTCTGCCATCAGTACCTGCTCCCACAGTAACTGTATCTCTGGCTCTTATCACTGTAGATCAGTTTTGCCTGTTCTTGAACTCTCGTATAAGTGGAATCATCACTCATTCTTCTTTTTTTCTTTTTTTGTGCAAAGAATTTTTTTGAAATCCATCCACGTTTTTGTGTGTGTCTATGTTTTGTTCCTTCCTTCCCACTGAGTGCTCGTCCATTGCATGGGTGTGTCATTTTGTTGACACACAAGCACCCACCTAGGTCTGACTCCCAGGGCTTCTCTATTCTTCCACACCCTTCTGTGCAACAGCTTCCGAATCAGCCTCTTTCTCTCCCCACTCCTTTGTCTCAGCCCTCGGGTGAAGGAAAATTCCATGCAGCCAGGACTGTGTCTGTTCCTAGGATGGTATGTGACAAATAGAAGTAGGTACTCAGTGTTTGTAGAATGAGTGTTCAGAGCACATAGCTGTAATTGTTTACCAGTCTGGCCCTGCGTAGTACCTTCCCAAGCAACTCAGAACTGTAGGACCCCAGGAAATTTTCTTTGGTCATAGACTTAACGTGAACGTCTGGTCCCAGTACAGCTTCCCTAACCTCTAGACCAGATTAGGTCCTTTCATGGACCTCATAACTGCCTCTGTCACTCCCATCACGACCTCATTACACGTTGTCATTGCTGCTTTCCTTGCCTGCCTTACCCTCTGATTCCACGCGTATGGAACCTGCATTTCTCTTCACTGATAAATTTCACATGCTCAGTGCTCTGTCTGGCACGCAAGACGCATAGAGTACATGCTAGTTAGGGTGTTTTTCACAGAGAGTTTCTTTCGGTCAGATTGTTCACCTCAAGACCCCAGCAGTTAGACAAAGCCCTTCATGAAGAGACAGATGGATTTGAAGACATGGCCTCTGTGGGAGGTTTCTAATTGAATATATCGTTTCATGGCTGGGGTCATGCCTTTGTCCTTTAAATATTTTAGGCCAAATGTTAAATCTATGACTGTGCTGGGGGGTCATGATCATGGGAACTATAGACATTTATTTGGCATTGTCCTGTAGAAATCTCAGCATGTTTATTTTCATCCAAAGGTTTGGGAACCTGGGAACGTGGGAGTACTTGTTCTGTGACTCCTACATTGCTTAACTCCCTTACCTGGCTGCACTCCCTACTCTAGCCCCTATAACAGACGGTTGTAGGAGACCCAAGGAAGCGTAAGATATTATAGGCATGTGGTCTGTCAGTAGAATCTCTGTGCATTTCCTTTATTCTCAACACAGAGCCTCAGGGGTTCATGAATTCCTGAAATGGTGTGCACAACTCCGGGTAATAAACTTGGATGCATGTTCCTGGGAAGAGAGTCTGGAAATTTTTCATCAGATTTTCAGAGCTTATATATCCCCTGAAGTTAGAAACTACTGGCACAGATTTCCCCTAATGACTCTTCTGGTTAATTACACAAACATCTCAGGTACGAGAGGAGAAAGGGAGGAGCTAGAATGGCATGTGGTCCTCCAGTGCCCTGTCCCCACCCCTTCTAGCTTAACAGGTCATGATCCCTCCCTGGGTCTAGGTTTCCTTCCCGCTGACTCTAGCCATTGGATTGGATGGCCTCACACGTTTCTCATACTGTCTTGTTGAGGAGTTCATCTTAGAGACAGAAGAGAACTGATACAAGAAACATGGTTTTTCCATATATTAAAAAAATAATGTGCTGCTTACCAAAAAAAAAAAAAAAAAATCATTCTGTGTTTCATTCCTGCTTCTCTCTCTCTCTGTGAACCACTACTAATTCATGTGCCTTTTAAAGAATGCCAATTATAAATCAAATGGATCACTAAAAAAGGAAACAACAAAACAAAACAGTAATCTGATGGCTTCTTGGTGCCAGACACGGGAAACACTATGATGAACTTACAGAGTCTATTCTTGAGGGGATGGAGGGAGAGATAACCACATGGCGAATCTGCACAGAACTGTGTGAACTTGCAAGTCATTTGAGATAAGGACATTTATATACCCAAAGAGATGTTGGTTACTACACTTGAACATAGCCTTAGAAATACATGAAAAGAGACTAAACATTTGGAAAGATTAATGCTTTATTTTCTTTCTGGTGGTCAGCAATTGAAAACTGCCAATGTCTGAAATAGGAGAGCGGAAAACCGTGGGGAAAAGTCAATGGACGAGAGTTTAATGTGGCTACTCGCTCAGCTCCCAAAGTATTGAAGTCTGCGGCTCTAAATTCTGTCCAGGGCCAGTCTGTGAATAATTATATTAAGGAATTGGGCAGCGTCATCACAGAGCTACAAAATATCACCCTTGGGGCCTCATTGGAGATGGATGGGAGCTCTGGAGAGTTAATAATGGCAATCAAAGGGCCTATATATTTAAAATGCACAAAGGATGAGCCCAGAAATTATCTGCCTGCCAACCTAACTTCTCTACCTGGAACAAATTATCCAAAAATCAATTTGCAAACACCTTTGAGATAACAAGGTCTTGAGTAATAACCTCCACAGCTTTGTAAAGAAAAGCATCTAGCTTGACTAATCTGCTTAATTTCCTCCTCTGACCAAATGGCAGACTATAATAGAGGCAATCTGAAGTTGTCCCTTAAGATTTGCTTCGAATCACACTGAGAAAATATTGTCCACCCCTGTTTCATTGCAATTATTCTGTTTCTGGAGAATCTTTCCTTCAAGGCAATTCATTAGAAGGAAAACGCTGAATGAGTCTCTATTTCAAAGCCTTCACCTGAGTTCCAAGCTAAAACGCATACCTGCCTTTGTCCATATGAATAGCCCAGAGACCCTTCAAAAGTAACATGTTCTCAAACAAAGTTACATTGCACTCCACCCTAAATGCCTCCCCTTTCTCCACTTCCTCATTCTACTCTAAGAATCATTAACTTGTTCATATCCCTTGACAGATAATCCCATTGTTGTTGGTCCTAAGAAAATAAGAGACAAGAAAGTCAAAAATCTTTGCACAAAGATGTTCGTTGCAGCATTATTTACCAAAGCAAAACTTGGAACAGCTCATGTGTCCAACAACTGAAGAATAGTTAGCGTGATAACCTGATGGCTTGTTCTGTAGATATTAAAGGCTGTGATGATAAAGCCTGTGCAGTATGTGAGAAAAAATCCTTAAAATATAATAAGTGAAGGAAGAACAGCAAATCTACATTGAACCTATGCTTTATTGTAATCACATGAAAAATGTGTCAGTATATAAATAAAAATTGGAATGGAATGTGGAGAAATAAAAATAACTGTCATGTTAGGTGGTAGGGAAGGGGACATATTTTCTCTTTCCCTTCATTTTCTTTATTGTTGTTCCATTGCTACTTTTGCCATAAATAAAAATAACAAATATATCCAGTTTGATTTTTAAAAATATGGGTATTAAGGGGCAAACAACCTTTCACGGGGGAGCTGGGCTGCAAGTGCAGGTGTCTTTCTGCCTTACCTTCTCTGTGACCTTGGTTAGGTGACCTGATTACTGGCGTTCTCAGTTTTTTTATCTGTTAAAATGAAGGTGATAATGTCCCGAGAACTGCATGAAATAATGCATGCGAGGTTTTCTTGTATATAAGATGTACAAAATAGGTGTTAATTTTTGCAGCATTGCCATGGATTGAGGATTGCCAGGAAGAAGGCACCGTGCATGCCTGCTAAAATTCTAGTCTACTTAGCTGATTGTACACAATTCAGTGGAGGAGGGGGTGACAGCACAGAGCAGATAAAAGATAACTCAGCATGGCTTTTCCTTTGACCCTTCATTCCCGCTGGGTCCACTGTGGCCAGTGACAGTTTCTCTGCTGGCAGGAACCTGCCAGGGTCGAGGAAGAGCTGAGTTCTTGCTGTGCCAGCATCCTCTCCCTACTCAGGCTCATATCACCATTTGGAAAGAACGTCCACTAACAATCTGTATGTTCCTGTAGGAGCAATGTTTATAAACCTCAGGCTCCCCTGGGTTTTGAACCAAATTTCACTTCAGCAAAAGCAAGTTTTCCTTGGAGGCTAGAAAGCAGAGCATTCACCCAGCAGTTTTGCCGAGTTTTGGAGAAACCACTTCCTCGTATGTCCTTCTTTCCTCCCTTCCTTTAAATAAAGGAGGTATGGTAGGTGTCGAATATAGTTCTGGAATTAATACTGATTCGGGTGTTTACAAACAAAAACTTCAAAATTAAAGTAGACGTGGCTGGGGTTAAAAAAGAGGATTTTGGACTATTTTCTATGGCTATGTCTAGAATTCTGTTCTTGTCCTCACACGCTTGGATTCTGCTCTGTAAAACCACTTGAGTCTGACAGTCCTTTGCGATTGCTTGTCTTACAGAGCCCCCCACACCCATTGCCCCCCCAGAGCTGCTGGCTGTGGGGGCCACCTACCTGTGGATCAAGCCAAATGCCAACTCCATCATCGGGGACGGCCCCATCATCCTGAAGGAGGTGGAATATCGCACCACCACGGGCACTTGGGCAGAAACCCACATAGTCGACTCCCCCAACTATAAGCTGTGGCATCTGGACCCCGATGTGGAGTACGAGATCCGGGTGCTGCTCACGCGACCAGGCGAGGGGGGCACGGGACCACCAGGGCCTCCACTCACCACCAGGACCAAGTGTGCAGGTAAGAGCCTCTTCCGGACTCCACTGTGAGAGGCTGTGTTGTTGCTACAACTGGTCTTCCTCTTGCCTTTCTGTGACAAATCATTCCTAAATTTCCCTGATGTAAGTGGGCTTCCTGTTGTGGGGAAAAAAGTCAAGGTTTTGGTCTCTCCTTAGAGGACCTCCTGGCTCTGGTTGCATTTCTGGGGACTTGGCTCTGACTGTGATTCTAAGACCCTCCTTACTGTGGCTGTGTCACGGAGAGGTTCCTGGTTCTGTAAGTGTTTCTGATGGGACACTGGCTCTATTGCATCGAGGACTCCAGGTGCCAGTTATGTGTCTGAGGCTGCCTAGTGCTAGTAGTGTCTCTGAGGGCTCCTGGCTCTGACTGTGTACCCTGAAGGCCACGTTTAGACTATGTCCTAAATATAGAATATGAGGGCTTCTGGTTCTGGTTGTATCTCTAAGGTGTTTCTGATTCTAACTTTGTCCCTGAGGATCCTTGGGCTAGGCCTGTGGCCCTTGGTTTTGGCAATTTCCCTGAGAGTTCTGACAGTTTCTGAGTTCTAGTTTTATCTCTGAGGGGCTCCTGGTGCCAACCTTGTCTTAAGTGCCTCCTGGCTTTGACTGTGTCTCTAAATTATTTCTGGAGCTGCCTTAGTCCCTAAGAGCTTCCTGACTCTGTGTCCCTTGGGGGCTCCAAGCTCTTACCTAAGAGTCTGGGTTGCGACTGTTCCTCTGAGGGTTCTCTGGATCCTACTATGTCTCTGCGGGCTCCTGGCTGCAACTGTTTCTCTGACGTTCCTGGATCTCACCTGAGTTTGCTGGCTGGGACTGTGTCTGGGGGGTGGGGAGGATTCTTTGGATCTAGCTGTATCCCTAAGGCCTCCTGGCTTCTGCCGCATTTCTAATAAGGGGTATTGGCTGGGACTGTGTGTCTGACTGTATCCCTGAGATGTTACTGGCTCTGAATGCAACTCAAGAAATTAAAAGAACCTGGAGGTTAGTTTTTGCAAATCATATAATTTATATTGTCTCTTTTTTCACTGTAAGTAACCATTCACTATAAGTACTTTTATCTCATCATACACAAAGAAATGGAGGTTCAATATTTTTAAACTTCTTGTCCAAGGTCATAGACTTGGCCAGTGGCACAGTGAGGATTTACACTCAGGTTTTCTGACTCTAAGCCTTTTATCTCTGGTTCCCCCATGATAGATAAAGAGAGGAAAGTGCCTGCGGCACGGCGTGCAGAGCTGGGGTGCTCCCGTGGGAGTGGGCTTCGGGGGAGCAGGTGGCATGGGCTTCCCAGGGAAATGGCGTTGCCGGCAGCTTCTGGGTGGGGAAAGGATCCATCAGTACAGCAGCCATGGAACAAAAAGCAAGGTAAAGTGCACTCGCTTCTGCCCTAACACAACATGTTGGTCCCTAAAACCCACCACTCTGTGCCAAGTTATACAGTAAGAGCCACAGGACTTATAAGAAAAAGTAGGGCTGGAGGACTTCCACTCATGCTTCCTCCATGACACAAAAAAATCAGAGGAACCTAGTAAAAGGGGTGGCACAATATTATATATGTGAACTGGCTAAGAAATACATAAATCCAGGTTGAGCATCTGGAGTCTGAAAACCCGAAATCCAAAAGACTCCCACATCTGAAACTTTCTGAGTGCCAACATAATGCCACAATGAAGATGACGTTGTTAACGCTGCAGGAAAAGTGCCTGCAGACGACATGGTGAGCTTGCACGATGAGCTTGTTGAAGGACTAGGGCAGTGTACACTCGTAACAGGATGAGAAACCATGTCAGTTTATAAAATCAAAAGAGGGAATTCTAAGACAAAAGCTGTTGTTAACAAGGCAGATGATTCTAGGGGAAACGTTTTAAAAAGCTGTCCAGCAGAAGGCCTCCTCCTCCCCAAAGGACCCACTTCCTGGTCCCTCAAATGCTTCTGATGTTTCTTGTCCTGGAAAAAATAAAATACGATGCACAGTAACCTTTTCATCAAAACACAGCATCGTAGGCGGAGACTGAAATCCTGCTGTTGTCTGTGGATGCTGTTATCTAACAGCTGACACGGGTATCTGGTGATGCTACTGTGCTGCTTAGTCACCCTGAACGCATTGTTTTTTCCCTATATTAGTGGTTTGTCATATTTTTTACTGTTGAGTACCTATATATAAATAAGTGTAAGAAAATGATTGCTTATTGGTAGCATATAAATTCAGAGTCAGGCATGATGGTGACACCAAATAACCCCAGATACTTCACATCGGTGGCTGAGATAGTGACACCTTTGCTTTCTCATGGTTTGATGTACACAAACTTTGTTTCATGCACAAAATTATTAAAAATATTGCATAAGGTTACTTTCAGGCTATATGCATAAAGTGTATATAAAATTAGCATAAATGAATTTTGTGTTTAGACATAGGTCCCATCCCTAAGATATCTCATTATGTATATACAAATATTCTAAAATCCAGAAAATTCTGAAATCTGAAATATTTCTGCTTCCACACATTTCTGATAAGGGCTACTCAACCTGTGCTATAATGCATATGGTGTGTTACCTTGAAAAAGACCCGAGGTTTGCTTGTGGAAGTGGGCACCAGAAAGATTGCAGCCTGTGAGTTACTGCGAAGTGGTGGAAGGAAAGCTGTCTGAAATTGGGGGAAGGTTGTTCTGTCAGGTGTGGATGGGTGTGGCTCACAACATAAGCAGCTGATGGAGCAAGCAGGTAGGTGTCGGAGGTGTGTGCATTTTGCATATTCCTAAGTGGCTCAGTTTAGCTGTGTGCAGTTTGCTGCTTCAGTAGTGTTTCTTATATAAGAAACCACACATAAACAAATGCAAAATTTGCATTATGCTCAAATTGTTCCTTCATATATATATAGTATTGGAACAAATTCATATTTTCAAAACACGTGTTATAGTGGAATTGACTGAAACAGTTCTTAAGTATATCAATGGTGTATCTTGGTACTTTGTAATCCAAGTGTTTTCGTTGCTCGGAAATATTCCTTTGAAGGTTATTGAACCACTGTGATGCACAGAGATGCCATTTTCTTGATTATTTCCAAACCAGGCCTTTGGTAAAATTCCTCATTGAAACCTGATTATGAAACTTACTACTTTAAAAGGACATAAGGGTATGTTATTAAACTGGGTAATACCTTATCTCAGCTTTGCAATGCAATATTCATCCATAAAAATAATTGATTTGATCCTGCTGATGAAACTTCTCTCTTTCCACAGGGTAAATGTAAGGGTTTCCAGGGTTTTTGATCTTTATAAATGATATTCAAAGTACTTTAGCGGCCCCCATGGACTTATTTGCTCATGATTGTATAATACATTTTGAAATTCAATCGCAAGATGATCATCTCAATAAAAATTTACAACCTATCGCTAACTGTTGCCACGACTTGTGTAATGGATTTTACATGCTGAAAGCACAATAGTCTGACTATCACTATAAAAATTATGAGTTGAAATGCTGTTTGTGGTATTTTATTTCAAAAAGTGTTGGTGTTTAAGCAAGTTAGAGCTGAAATCTTGAATAATCCACATTTTACCAAATGTGTCATCAGGAAGATAATCTTCTTTTCCGCACTGCCACTGATGGTGGAATGTTTTTTTGCCTCATAATTAATTTTTAAGAGAATTCCAAGGGCTGATAGCTATTTGTAGGTGTTGTTTATTGGTGCTGGTAGTCTGAGTTTTTCCCCCCATTCCCTATTCTATTATTAATCACAATGGATATGTACTCATTATTTTACAAAACAGAAAATAAGAGAGTGTGGAGTGTGTAGGGTATAATTTCTGCCCAGAGGAATTTATAGGCTGGGTTAAAATTTCAACAAAACAGCAAAAAAAAAAAAAAAAAAAAAGTTAAACATAAAGAAGTTGAGCATTGAAATAGCATACTTCGTGGAGGGAAAGAGGGTCAGCATGGACCAGCATGGAAAGAGAAATGCTGTCAGAATAATCTGGAGCAGTGGTTCTCAACGTGTGGTCCCTGCACTGGCAGCATCAGGATTGCTATAGGCCACTTGTTTGTGTTCATCCAAAATTCAGATGTTGAAATCTTGACCCTCAAGGTGATGATATTACGGTGTGGGGCCTTTGGGAGGTGATTGGGTCATGAGGACAGCACACTCATGAATGGGATTAGTGCCTTTATAAAAGAGACCCCAGAGCACTCCCTCACCCCTTCTGCCAGGTGAGGACCCAGGAAGTGAGCCCTCCTGAGACACCTGAACCACCGGTGCCTTGATGTGGGACTACCCAATCTCCAGAACTGTGATCAATAGATTTCTATTGTATAAGTAACCCAGGCTATGATATTTTGTTATAGCAGTCCAAATGGACTAAGACAAGTGTCCCCTGGGAACTTGTTAGAAGTGCAAATTCTCAGACCCAGTCCCCTGACCTAATGAGTCGGAAATTCTGGAGGGTGAGGCCTGGAAATCTGTGCTGTAAGTAGCCCTCAGAGTGATGCTGCTATATACCCAAGTTTAAGAGTCACTGCCGTACTGTGACATACCAAAATGTCCTTTAGAAATATATCCATTTCATACTCTTGATCCTTGCATCAGCTCTGAGAAGTAGATGGGAGGAAAACTGAGGATGTGAATCCTGGGGCTAAGGTTACAAATCAGTTTGGTGCTTAGAGCTAAGTCTCTTGCCCTAAGGAACTCCCCACTACATAGTTTGATGGAGTCTTCAGCCCTGGGGGCTTCCTCTGTTCACAGGTGTATCTTGGCATTTGGGTGGTAGAGAGAGAGAGAACTATGGAGACCAGTTGAGAATGAATGGCTGAATATATACTGAAGATTTAGTCCTTTTCATCAGACATTTACTGAGTCCCTTGTATGTGCCAAACTCTGTGCTGGGGACTGGTAAGGACATGGCTGGCTTGGCAAGGACATGCTAGTAGCAGACAGAGGCTTGGCAGCGGTAAGCTTGGATGTAGCTCAAGACGTTATCTTCTTCTTCTTGAATTGGCTTCAGGGACAGGGGGACAATTCAGGACCAGCAGGTGGGGATATAGTCTGGCTCTGCCAGGTGACTGACCAAGAAGATCCTGGGGCACTGGGTGCAGGGGTCAATCCTTATTGCCAAGAGTTGTGGCTACCAGCAGTGTCCCAGCCTGTAAGCTGGGGTTCAGAGCATGACTCCTAGCCAGTTAAACCAGAGCCTGGACACAATATCGGAGAGGAATCTGGCGTGAGAGAAGGAAGTCAAAGTCTGATGCTTCTGGCTTAGTTGACTGAGAGATGAGTGGTGGAACCATCTTCTGAGATGGAAAACACAAAAGACAGGCAATGGAGTCCATTCAGATTTGACTATATAGTGTCTGAGGTGAAGGTGTGTAGCAGGTGATGCAGATGTGTAAATTTGGAGCTCAGGAGATATCAGCAGACAACCTCTTCCTCTTGAATGAGAACTACCAGATTTCATCTGACTTCAGGGTCATAGGGACTTCTTAGTACCCATGAAAGCAATTTATTTTTTTATTTCAAAATATTAAGGGGATACAAATGTTTTTGTTGCATGGATAGCTTTACAATGCATGAAAGCAATTTAATTCTCTGTCCTTATGCCACTCTCTTGGGATGCCCCATTTATTTATTTATTTTTTTCATTTATTGTTTTGTTCCTTTTCCTAAGTTTAATCATTTACCATCTTTCATTAGATACAGGCCTGGGAACAAATGTGATAATGTACTTCAAAGTGCTTTGAAAACCTCAAAATGCTCTGTAGATGCCTACAGTGAACAAGTTTTGTTTGTTAATGCTATTATTATGGGTGTTCCGATTATGAATCATTATATCTAAATGAAAAGTCTGACTTGTCCCTTTTTCAAGACTTACTGGCATCTAGAAGGTGGGCCATATTATTTTGTGGTTTATCACCCCTTGGGAAGTCACATTTCAGAACATGGTGTTCATAGTGTGGTGTGGACTCTCAGAGACTATCTTGCCTAGAACATTGGATAGTTTCCTCCAGCACATCCCTGACAGCAGACATCCAGGGATAGGAGTTGGGTCCCAGGAAAGGTGTGTGTTGCCCACCCAGTCTCACCTTGAATGCTGCCTCTGACGGGAAGTTCTTGCTCTCCCATGGGAGATCATTTCACTGCTAGAGATCTTGGGTTGTTACTATTATTCGCTACCCAGTGTTAGCCTGGTTATCATCAAACTCTGGATGGGGTCATACACAGAGAGTATTCATTAGGTTCAAAAGCACAGGGGCAGTAGGCAGGCTGCTAGCATTAATTATCTAGAGTTCACAGGGAAAGCCAAGGGCAATGAATGCCAAGGTCAGTAGCTGGAGGAGGCAGGTGAGATAGAGATATGGACACCACACTGGTCCAGCCTGGCCCTGAATCTCTTCTGCACATATGACTTTTAATGGCATGGGCCCCTTCTTGTGGGTGTCTTAAAATTATCATCTGGCATTAGACAGAAGACACTGTCCCTTACTGTCACCCCAAATCTGCCTCCATGCAACATCCACTTATGGGTTTATGAACATTATTTAGAAATAAATCCCAGAAGACATATTCATCCTCATCTCAAAAACAGGTCTTCAGCAACCCAAAGTTGTTTCTCTTATGCCCCAGAAATCTCTTTCCTTTGTCCCCCAAATCCCTGCTTGGAAACCAGACCCCAGGCAGCAATCTTCAGATCATAGTTATAGAATCACAAATCACCAATCACCCTTGTGAGCACTTACTCCTGTACATCAGAGCCCCCCTTGGCTGGGACCCCACTTCATTGCAGTGTTGTAGATTTCCAGCTCTCCAAGTGAGACGTGGCTTTGTACAGCTAGAGACGCCACACATGCCGCTGGTTTGGAGGGCTCTCTTCCTATTCCCTCTATCTGAGGGTTGATTGCATGTTATATTTTATTTACATATTTATGGATTTCTACTTGCAGTGATGTGTGTCTACCTCTCTCTTTTCTCCATGGGGATAAAAAAGATAAATTCAAATTGCTGGGTTCAATGAAGTGAGAGTAGTCATTAGAATTGAGTGAAAGGATATGGGCTTTAGAGCCAAAAAGAATCTGGTTTTTTTATTTCAAGCTGGACACTTGCTAGCTGGATGACCGGAGGTGCGTTATGCCATCTCTCTGTGCCTCAGTTTCTTTTCTTCCATCTAAGGGAGATTATAATACACCATTTTGCTATGAAATTTCAGTGAGACAAGTTATATGCCTAGAAGAGAACCCAGGACGTAGGATCCCTTTAATGAACAATATTTAGAAATAAATCTCAGGGAAGAGGATGTCAGAAACTAAACTGATTTGCTTCACTGTGGCATGATGGACCCTATTGTAAGAAAGATTTCTCTAGTTGCCACTCTCCGTGCTTTCTTAGACAGTAGTGGTTTAGCACAGGAGCTCTGATCAGTGCTGGGGAGATGGGGCATACGTGGCCGTGCCTGTGTTCTGGAGTCCTTGACGTGTAATTGCAATGGCACCAGATGATGGGGCGTGGGGTGGGTGGATGGGGATTGTTCTTTTTCTAATTCTGTCTCTTGTCCCAAGTGAGAGAGAGAAGCATGTTTTCCAGACCCTTCTCTCTCCTGGGAGGCCAACGCTCGTGTGAATGAGGCCTTGCAAGTCCAGAGCAAACAGAGTGGAAGTGAGTCCTGACCCTCTGCAATGAGCAGCCTTAGATGGTTTCTGTGTTCTCTGAGGGGCAGTGGGACCCAAGTCAGGGGTCTTTCAGTCTATCTTACAGTTTTAGGGCAGTGCAGAGGGAGAGAAAGACAGAAAGAGTAATTGAAGGTCTGGGAAATAGCACAATGTCACGAAACCAGCCACGTGAAGCTTTTTCTTCCTTTCTCTAAGCCTTGTTACATCATCTGTAAAATGGAGTTACTATAACCTGGCCTGACTCTGAGGGCTCTGAATCAGAGGTAAATGGAGCATCCTTCTGGGCAGGATGGTAGTATGAGCACAGACATCTAACCTCCGTCTGCATTGCCGTAATTCTGGTGAGATGATTCATAAATCTTAGGAGAACGTGGCACGATTAGCCAATAGAAATTGAATCACCATCCCACCCAGAATCAAAGCAATATAGTCAGTGGAGTCTGAACACCAATGGAGAAATCTCTGAGACCATGAGAAACTAGGGAAGGAGGGGTCTTCCTGGTATGCCACGCCATGCTCACACGGACAGTGCTGCTAGAGCAGCACTGGTGACCCCAGATGGAAAGCAGTTGCAGAAGATGGATTGTAACTACCACGACCTCAAAAAATGTGGAAAAAGGATCCTAGCAGTTCTTGCATCCCCCAACCCCACTTTCTTTGCTTCCCCTGCACTTCCTTCCTCCCCTGGGGTGTAGGACTACAGAAGAGAGATGAGGATTAAAGAAGGGAGAAAGACTTCTTAGATCATACTTGGTTCTAGAGTCTCTGCATGAGACAAAAATTGTCTACAGATGAACAGGCTTCTGCTAGGGCATAAGATGTCCATCTCTTCTTCTTGCAAACCCTTTCTCCCCTCACACTGCACACACAATGCCTACTTGTGGTTACGTGAGTTCCCTTCCCTTAAGCCTACAATTCCCAATCTCAGAGACTCTCTTCCCCTAACCCACAAAGTCTCCTTATTGTATGGGCTGATTGTGGTGTTGAGTGGGAAGGGTCTAGCTGGGCACTTCTTAGTGACCTCGGGAAGACAGTTGGAACTGCTGTAGCTGTTCTTTGTAGAAGATGGCAGTACTTACTGCTTACTCTTAGTGGCTTTGTAGTCTTAGGTAAAATTCCAAAGCAACAAGAAAAACCCTATTAAACATCCTGTTACACTTTTATATTTTTCTGCCACCCCATTTTTCTTCCAGGAGCTAGGTCCTCCTGGAAGGCAAAGTACAGCAGCAAGTCAACAAATACTCCTCCAATCTCTCCTAACTTGGAAGGTTGAGATTTGTAGGAAAAGTGAGTCAGAGAATCATTAATGATAATAAAAGCTAACAACATTTGTTTGTTTATCAAACTATCTGGATTTTAAAAAGAATAGCCCCAAAATATATTAAAATTAGCAATCACTCCTATACCTATGAAAAGCTTGGATTGACAAGATAAAGAAAATGTATGACTATAGTAATGAAAACAGTGGCTAAAAATTTGAATATCTACTATATGCAAGGCCTGTAGTGTTGACCTTTTTTGCATATTTTACTTGTAATTCTTGCAGCAACCTTGTGGGGTGGGTATAATTTCCTCCACTGACTGTCTGGGAGGGAGATGACTTAGCCAAGGCCACACACTTGCTCAAGTGACCCAGCTGGGAATTGAACCTTTAACTGGATAGCTATAAAGTTCAGTCTCTTTCTAATGTGGCTCCAAAAATCTACCATCATTATCGAAGCATAATGCATCATGACCACATTGGGTTTATTCCAGGAATGCATTGATGGAAAATGTTGAATACTAGAAAAACTATTGGTATAATGCCTCATATCAGTAGGTCAAAAAATAAAAATCATCTGATCCTCTCAAGAGAGGCTGAAAAGTAATTTGAAAAAATTCAGCCTTCATTACTGATTGGAATTCTTAGTAAGCTAGGAATGGAAAGGCTCTTTCTTATTTCAAGCAGAAAGTGTTCTTTATAGCTTCAAAGCCTAAGAGAATAAACTAAAATTTAAAGAAAGCTATTAGAATTACTAAAAGATTTCAGTACTGTGGTCAGACACAAAGCAAATAAAAATCAATAGCTACATGTTTGTAATAACCATTATAAAATATAATAAAATATATCCTATTTTAAATGCAATTAAAATATAAATACTTAGGAGTAACCTAAGAAATGTGCTGAATCTATGTGAAAATACACATACCTACAACATTTTATTGAGGATGATAAAACAAGACCAGAATAAACGGAGCCGTATGTCATGTTGTTGGATTAGCAAATTTAATATTGTGATATCAATTCTCCCCAAATTAATTTATGGGTTTAATACAATTGCAATCAAAATCTTAATGAGATTCTTTTTGGAACTTGACAAAGTGATTTAAAAATTGATCTGAAAGAATGTACAGGAGAAAGGAGTCAGAAATACTTAAAAAGAACGGCAGAGGGATTTGTCTCTGGAAGACAGCAACATTTATAGTAAGTGTCATAATTAAAGTCCAGAAAAGAATACTGTATATGGCAAAACTGGCTTTTTAAAATTTATATGCATAAAAAATTGCTTATCAAATAGCACATGAGTAATAAATTGTACATGGTACAAATTATTTGGAAAAAATAGAATTCATTGCATATATATCACAATATGCTAAATAAACTATGGATGGTTTAATAACTTATTAGAAGTAAGAAAAAGCAAGAACTAGAAGAAAATAAATAAAATATTATTCTTTTATTGGAAGGGACTCTCAGTTCATTAAAATCAAGCAAATACACCATTAAGGTCATGGTTTGCAAATTTTACTACATAAAAGGAGAAGAAGGCAGCAAAAGAGAAAAAAGTCTTCTATGCCATATTAAAATTCAGAAAGCAAATGAGTAAACTGGGTATGTGAAAATATGTGACAAAATTGAGAAAAAAGAGATAATATCTTTACCTATAAAGAGCTCTAACATTAAAATGTAATCACACTGATAGAAAAAAAGGCTAAAAGGTATAAAGAGGTAATTGCTAAACAAAATATGAATGGCAAAAGCATATTAAAAATGTCCAATGTTACAGATAATCAAATAAATGCATTTTTACCTATAATATTACCAAAATATATATTTTTAATTGGTAATAGCATTGGCAAGGAACAACAAAGCAGGCTCTTACAGGCACTTCTGCAGGGGGGTTAGCAGGCACAGCATATTAAGAGGGCAATTTGCTAACTTTTGTGGTTGTTTTCTAACAAAACAATCAGACCTGCTCAAAAAGGAGTTTTCTACATAGAGGTCATCACTGCATTATTTATAAGGACAAAAACTTGGAAATCACTTAAATGCACCTACAATAGGAGAATGGTTAAGTAAATTTTGGTGCGTGCACACAGTGGAATTCTGTGCTAGTGTTGCAAACCCTCTTTTCATAGTATATCTATCTAATGGTGTAGGTCAATATTTATACTACAATAAGTTGAAGATGTCAACCCACAAAATAGCATATGTAAATTATTACTATCCAAATTTTGTGAAATGTAAATATATACAGCCCATATATCAGCTGGGGCCAGTTTATCAGTGAGAGCTATATACAATACTGAGCAGAACTCCCATTTCAGATGCTGCAGGTGGAGATGCTCAGAGGAGCTCATGGGCCCCTGTTACCTGCCTGTCCTCAATGCTGGAACATCATTCTATTTCTCCTGGCTGTCCTAACTGGACCAAATGTGCGCCCGGGCCCTTCTACACCACTTTCTCAAAGCTACATGAACACAGGACCATTTCCTGCAGTAGCAAACATTTCTTGGTGTTTGGTGGGACACAGACAAGGGGCTGCATTGCTGCCCTACCCAACAGACAACTCAGAATCCTTCCTCAGATGTAAAAGTCCTTTTGGGAGTCAGGGATTTTTTCACTTCTTCCTCTCCCCTCCCTCCCAGATGACGCACAGTTGCAGCAAAGCCTTCTCATTCAAGTTCCCAGAGCTGTTCAACTCTCTCCAGACTCTATTTCCAGTTCCCTCCTTGCACGTCTTTTGCATTGAGCTGAACATTAAGTCAAGTAGGGGGAGGGTGGATAATTCTGAGATCAACGACTTTCTTTTAATGGGAACAACCCTTCTTAAAATATGTATTTTAATCTGTCTACACTCGTGTGCATGCACAGACACAGACATGCCATGTATATGTATATGTATATGTGCGTGTATATGAGTGTGAGAGAGAGAGAGAGAGGAAGAGAGAGAGAGAGAGTGCGTGTGTGTGTATTCAGGTGTTGAGTTTATGGGTCACTGTACATATTTTTCTTTGTTTCACTATGCTGTATAAAATTTATACAATTTAAAAGTAATTTTCCCTGTTATACTCAAGTGTAAGTGTAAATGATTGTCATAAATTGTAAAACACTCTGTATAAATGTGAGAGGTTATTTTTATTACAGTTAGTGAATCACTGACATTTTTTGACAGTGCAGAAATAGTTCCATATTTGCTAAGCCCTGGGGTGCAAACCTATCTTCAAACTTGGCGTTCAAATGGAACAATAGGCAGTTAAATGAGGGGGTTGCATTTGGACCCATTTGAATTTGGATCCAGGTTTGGTCGTTAGGATGCTGGGCAGCCTTGGGCAATTTTTTTAACCTCTCTGAACCAGTTTCCCCATCTGTTAAATGGGTATAATGCGGCTTACCTCACCAGGTAGAAATAAAGGTCATTAATATTAGTGATGGCCAACAATGTTCCGTAAGGCTTAATCTCACTGAAATTGCCTACAACCCTGCAACCCCATGAGGTAGGTTCCATCATCACCAATACTACCAAGGCCTAGAGAGGTTACATGCTTTGCTCCAAGTCACAGGAAGTAGCCGAGGTTAGGGCCCATGAAGTCTGGCTGCAGAGTCCTCCTCTGAACCCACCTGACCATATAATGCTGAGTTCTTGGCGCAATGCGTAGAACTCAGTAGGCACTTAGTAAATGGGAGCTTTGGGCACTTTAACTCACCAAAGACTCATTTCCTCTCTCATTACCCAGGCCCTCCTCACCAGAAAACACCAAGATCCTCACTGTCATGGGGCCAAGGGGCAAAGGGTTGTCACTTGCTGCATTCACAAAGGGATCTGGAAGGGCCCACCCTATCCAGAGCGTGGCGTGCAGCCTCAGCCAACATGTTGTCAGAGCCAGAGGAAACCTAGGGTGCCCTGCCCATCACTGGCCATTCTGGAACACAGAGGTCCTGCTACGCAGAGAAGAATGGGAGAGTTATGCACAACGGTGAGCCCGAACCTGGTGTGACACAGAGAGGAAAATGACTATATCTGCCAGAAGAGAAGGGCTGGGGGGTCTTGGGGGTCTAAGGAACTCTAGCAGGGAGTGCTTTTCCATCTGCCATTGCCATGTAGATTTCCCTTGCTAAGGATGTCTTGAATCATTGGAACCAACCAACCCTTTCCCAGCCAGGCTCAGGGAAGAAAGCAGACGCAGCCGCTACAGCCACTGTGGTGGCAGCTGCTGTTTTCCTTCTTTCTCTTCTTCATTTCATACTTGAAAAAAGCAAAGAAACAATTTTTTTGAAATTTGAAAGCAACTTCTTGAAAACAGAAAACCTATCCCATATTCCAATTAAATACATAATTTTTGCTTGTGCTTATTCTCTTTCAATCACTGACCCCATTCTTAAATAATCACTCCTTGTGTGCCAGTTAGAGTCTCACCTGTCATTCAACTCCGTAAAGTAAATATTTTACAGGTTCTTAAGGAGTTTCAACACAGTTTTAATCGCTCCATAGTGTCCCATATAGTCTGATTACCATAATTTGCTACACAATTGTTGAGCATTTCGGTAATTCCAAAATGTCCCCATTGTTCTGACTATAGCCTTCTGCTCGAATTATTTTCTTAGACTAAATTTCAAGGAGTGAGGTATGAAAAGGTAGAGACATCCTTATGGTTTTTGCTACATTTCACAGATCGCTTTCAATAAAATAATTATGCTCTTTTCTGATGATAAGAGCAGTTTTAGTGTAACCTAGCCAGAATTGTGTACTATCATTTTGTTTTAATTTTGCCCATTTCATAGGCATACATGGGATCTCATGTTCATTTTATTTCATGTCTATCTGCAGCCTCCTCTTCTGCATTCTTCTCCACCTTGCTCATATGTGCAAGCCACTCCAGCTTTTTTTTTTTTTTTTTTCTTTCTGACCCTCAAAAATACTGTGGCCAGCCTCTTTCCTGCTGCAGGGCCTTTGCCCAAGCTGTTCCCTCTTCTGGAACTCTCTCCCCACCCACCCACTCCGCTCACTGGCTAACTCGTCCTGTACATGTCCCTTTGCAAGTTACTTTGCAGAGGACCTTATTGATCTAAATTGGCCTCCTCCTCCTTCTCCTTTTTTTCCCCTCTTTATTTTTGTTTTCAGTTATTATGGGTACATAATAGTTGTATATCTTTATGAGGTGCATGTGATGTTTTCATACAGGCACACAATGTGAATTAATCCTATCAAGATAATTGGGGTATCTGTCACCCAGGCATTTATCATTTGTGTTAGGAACATTCCAATTCCACTTTGAGTTACTTTAAAGTATACCCTAACTTATTGTTGAGTATAGTCACTTTGTTGTGCTATCAAACATCGTTCATTCTAGCTAACTATCTAATTATGTTTTTACACTCGTTAACCATCCCCACTTTATCCCCCACTCCTTGCTACCCTTTCTAGACTCTGGCAACCATCATTTTACTCTCTGTCTTCATGAGATCACTTGTTTTTAATATTTTTCTTCTGCTTGGTCAATTCTGCTGTTGAGAGACTCTGAGATATTTCTCAGTTTGTCGATTGAATTCTTAAGTTCCAGAATTTTTGCTTGATTTTTTAAATCATTTCAATTTCTTTGTTAAATTTCTCTGATAAGCTACTGAATTCCTTCTTTGTGTTGTCTTGAGGTTTACTGAGCTTCTTCAGGACAGATATTTTGA
>CM052436.1:177284369-177335325 GCA_028533085.1 Varecia variegata
AGGCAGTGTGTAGTGGTTAGGGATGGAAGCTTTGAAGCCAAACTTCCCAGCTTCAAATCCTGTCTCTATTCCTTACTAATTGAGCTTGGGCAAGGTATTTAAATTCTTTTCACCTTATTTTTTCATTTTTAAAGTGAAGGTAAGAATAGCATGTACCTCATAGGTTTTTGGGTAAGGAATAAATGATGGAATCCATATAAAATTTTGGAAAAATGCTTATCAGTGTTTATGAAGGGAATTGTGTCCGTGAGGGAATGGGACTGGTTGTATCAGTCAGCTACCACTGTAATAATGCTGTGTAACAAAACCCATAAAACCTCACTAGCACACACCAAACATTTAATTTTGCACATGGGTCTGTGGTTTGTCTGGAAGGTTCTACTGACCTGGGCCAGGCCTGGCTGATGTATGTCTTGGATCAGCTGGCAGGTGAGCTGTAGCTGGAGGATCTAGAGTGTCCTCAGCTGGATGACTCTACTTTGTTCCATATGGTCTGACATGGTCCAGCAAACTAACGTGGGCTTGGGGCTTGTTCTCGAAGCAGGAGCAGGGGTCCAAGAGAGGAAGAAGACATTGTCAAGACTTTGTCAAGCCTCCTACAGTTTTCTATTGTCCCATTGCCCAAAACAAGTTGCGTGACCAAGCCCAGAGTAAAAGTGAGTAGAAACTACCCAATTACAGGTCAGATAGCATAGATACAAGAGGAGTACTAAATGTAGTCATTAACACAATCAATATCACTCTGGTTTTTTAAATAAACCTCCCAGAGGAGGCCTAATCCTTGAGGCAACACTCATTTTGACAATTCTGTTCTCCCACTAATTGGGTTATTCTTCCTTGAGAATTATTGGTATTAAAGAGCATGATACTAGTTACCATTCACTGGGCACCTCATTGATGATGGGTATTTAATGTTCCTGCCCCAGGAGGCTGTCATGCAGATTAAATGGGAAATGTATGTACAGCCTTTAGTTTAGCTCAGTGCCAGCACATTCTATTAACTCAACAAATGTTCACATTAGTATTTTTGTTGTTGTCATCATCATGATTATTACCAATATCTTGTCTTACTCCCAACATAGGCATTTTAATCCCTATTTAACAAATAGATCACCGAGACTCAGGGAAATCAATAACTCTCCCACGGTCATATAACATGTAAGGGTTGGACCATTCTCTAGGGGTTGGAAAATAATTCAGAAAGTAGTTTGAGGTTATTCATAGGGCACGATGTGGAAGGAAGAAAGAGCCCTGACATGGGCAGAAAGTTCTGATTCTAAGCCCACACCTGAGGCCCTCCAGCTTTGGCCCCATAACTTTAATTCTGCAGTATAGAGCTTCAAGTCATACATGGGTCCTCTTCTCAGTGGCATCCTTGCAGAGACATAGGCCACTTGTTACTTGCTTGTCTCCCCAGACTGACCTCCTGGATATGTTCAACGTGGTTTATGCAGCAGCACAGCTGGTATAGACAGTCTGGTTGCAGAGTCAGATTTGCTAACCTTGTGGATCCTAGAGTCTTCCAAGGCAAGCTCAGCTGCTCAGCCTTCTGAACCCCACACTAGCCTGGGAGGCAGATATCTGGGTCCCTTTGGATAAGAAGCAGCTCAAAGAGGCTGAAAAGTCAATATAAAGTTACATAGTTAGTTAAGGTAGAGCTGGGACTGGAACCTGGGGCTCCAGACTCCAAGTGTCACCCCTTTTGCAAATACCAGGTCTTACCTGGGCATCATCCTACACCTGTTTAACCTTGCCTTGCCTGTCTTTGCCATTTTTGGTCCCTGTGGCTGCTTGTTTTAACTGCTTTCAGTTCTTTTCAAGGGAACATCTGTCACAAATGGCTCATTCAAGCCATGTACAAGTTTTCTATGTCCGCTGGAAAGAGCTGCACTCAGGCTTTATCTGGCCCCCGCTGGGGGAGAATCATGCCCACGGTGCTTGTGCTGGGCACAGACGCAGAGGGCCTTTGCCCAAGGTCCCTGAGGTTTGGCTCGTAGGAAAGCTGCTACCCCACCTGCACCAGAGACCCTCATTAATGACTCTTCAAATGGTTTCCAGGCAAGGGCTGCTCAGGGAGAAAGCAGACAGAGAGTAGGTGTAAAGCCTCCATCAAAGAGAACTCTTTCAGACCTATAATCCATCAAAATATCCTGTACTCTCAGCTCTCACTGCTGCTTATTCATCCAGAGTTCCACACTGTTCTCAGTGCAGTGTTTAGGTTCTCATGGGTGTGTTAGGAAGGCCTGTCACACATTTCTGATGGCAGATTGGCACGGTCATTTTGGCAGGAATTGAAAATGCACATGAAAGCTCTTAAAAATGACTCATACTCTGTAATCCAGTAATCTAATGTGGGGGAAATTATCGTAAAGAATTAATCCAAGCCAGGGAAAAAGCTATCCGCAGGGCAATTTATGATAGCAAAAATTGGAAGCAACCTAGTTGCCTGGCAATATGACAATGGTTCAGGAGATCATGACCTGTCCACTCAGTAGAATATTATGCAGCCATTAAAATGGTAATTACAGATGCTATTGGGCAACATAGAAAATGCTTACAAAGTAATGCTAAATAAACTAGCCTAGAGACATCATTGGACAGACACTATGATTAAATCATGTAAAAATGTGTGTTTGTGTTGTCATAAATGGTGTGGCCCCAGCAACAATCCATGTTTCAATTTCCCAGCTGCAGAGAGAGCACTTTCCAGCTATGATAGAAAGCAAGGCCAGACTGACACAGACGTGACCAGTGCAAGTTGAATGGTGATCTACAGTGTTGATTTAAGTCTCCTGCTAATTTTAAACACCTCTAGGCATTTTGTTCCCCCAATGCCTGTTTTCAAAATTTGCATTGACTAAAATTAAAGAAGTTCCTATACTTAAAGTTTTCTCTCAATCTCTAATATTCTAATGTGTGTTAGGATCCACACATGCACATTTAATTTAGACATTTTAGACTTGGTGAGAGCAGGTGCAGTGGTGTGGTGTGGGCAGAAAGCAGATTGCAGTGGGCCGAGGTGGGAATGGACATAGTCTTTGTAGACAACTCTTTCGTGATATTTGGCTGTAAAAGGGGAGGCATCATACAGGTTCATGGTTGCTGAGGGATAGCAGGTTAAAGTTCTAGCTTCTTTTTTTTTTTTTTTTTTTTAGGTTTTGTGTGTATTTTGTAAAGCAGAAACAGGGTAGGCATTTTGATGGGCCATGGCCAGACTAAAAACATAGGTTAAATGCCTGGAAAGGATGGAGCAAGATTACCAAGAAGAACAGCTAATGTCTAAATAATCTATGAGCATTGCATTATAATACCCAAGGAGCATGTGGAATCTTTTGACTGGTTTGTGCATCCTAGAGTCTTGAAATTTAGGACAACAGAACAGAGGCAGGAACATCAAGAAGGGAGGAAGTGGGGAAGCTTGGAAAAGCCCAAAAACTGTGGACTAAGGAGATGTACTTGGAGAAAGTTCTCTGGGCATTTTTAGTGAAATGCTATAGGTTGTGCTAGGTAAACATACTCTTCTGTGTTCCCTGCAAAATGCTCAGTAAAATTCAGATTGTTCATCAGAGCTGAGGCCCAAGGAAGGCTCTGGAGATTGCAGAGAGAGCTGGTTGAGGGCTAGAACGGGAGTTGCATGCAAAAGCAGTCAGCAGCCAGAACATGAGAGGCTCAGGGCTTCAGTTTCAGATTTTAGTTTCCTGCTT
Organism: Varecia variegata; assembly: GCA_028533085.1. Taxonomy (NCBI): domain Eukaryota; kingdom Metazoa; phylum Chordata; class Mammalia; order Primates; family Lemuridae; genus Varecia; species Varecia variegata. The sequence continues at coordinate 177,288,074 of CM052436.1, forward strand.
TACCACAAGGAAAACTGGGAAGGAGGAGGTACCTACTTCCACCAAAATGGGCAGTAAAACAAAACAGAGTACTAAACTCACAATTAAAACAAGTGACTGCCAGTGTTCCTTGTTCTATTATTTCTTGGCTTGTTTTTTTTAAAAAAATGTACATGCCATCAGGCTGGTATAGAGCACCTCTAAAAGGATAAAATTATATTGTGACTAAAACAGGTTCCTTGTAGAAGAGATCAAGTGTGCATTTGGGCATTTTTCTGAACTGGTTCAAACTTAAAGGTCAACTTATCCTCCTGTTGGAGACATTAATAACTAAAAAAAAAAAAAAACCCAAATGGGTAGGTAATTTAAAATTTTCATGTTTGAGTTACAAAAATCTATCTGAAGCCTTATAATTAATGTGCTATGGCAATCTTTGTTGCAAGAGATTTTTTCTGATCTTTCTTTAAATATGTGGTATTTAAGTCAGCTCTGCCATTTTAATTCCCCATTAATTTGTGGGTTTATGTTAGACATCTTCTTTCGGGTGTCTGTGAAAACAGTTTATAAACAGAGAAGAAAATTTAAATACAACCTATATATTATGGACTTTTTTAAATTGAAAAGACGTGACTAAAATTTGAGCACAAATGTTTAGACAAAGAATAAATTTATATAACTACCAATAATGACATAACTTTTACTAGTACTTACTTCATTCTGTCACTTGTGATTTTGAGTATGTATTTTATTTACTTGTGCTCATTCTTGGGCTTGTAATATTTTATACGCTGCCTTTAAAAAAAAGCACTGTGGTCAGGATTCATTTAATTATAAGTGAGAGAGATTTATTGACTGGTGTATCTGAAAATCCCTTGTTGGGTCTGACTTTAGGGTAAAATAACATGAGCCCGAGTCATATATTCCATTCCTAGACTCAGGAATGGGGTCAGTTTCCCCATCGTACGTGTAGAGCAGTAGGGAAGTGTAGCTATCACAAAAAAGCAGGCACCCCCATATTCGCCTGTGGTAGGTTTGGACTGCTTCTGCAGGACACAGTGCCTGTTTCTTCCTAGAACAAGATTTGGATGAACTCTCCCAGTTTATCTCAGTCTAATTTACTGAGATGTCCCATTTTCTCTCCTTTAGTTAGTGACCAACCCATCTCACCCTTGGTCTTGGTGACAGGTCCATGGGCTAGGCTATCAGACTGAGTAATGGAATGTGTTTATCTATAGGTAGAATCAGTGGTGTGCTAACAAATTGGCTCTCTGACAAAAACAAGCCCTGATTGTAGTGTTTGCCAGTTCCCTCGGTGTAAGTATTCCCACTATGACTGATGTCAAAGCAGCAATGTAAAGTTACTAAATATGGGGTTGGGAAGAGATGTGCACCAATCAGCACTTATGAGTGGATACAATTCAACCTTCTTTTGGCCTAACAAGTTCTCTTATGTAATGCATACTCTTATTTATAGATTGTTTTTGTAGACCCAGGTTTGGTTTAAAACTTTATACCTTTGCCCCATTGCCTTTTTCAGGGCCTTTGGAGGCTGGCTTATTTGCAGTTGCTATTCCTTAAATTCATTTATTCAAACAATTATTCATCCTTTCATTTAACAAATATGCATTGACTGCTTGCTATGTATCAGATACTTTCTTATGCACTGGGAATATAGCAGTGAACCAAATGAGGTCCCTATTCCTAGGAAGATACAGACTATTAGCTAATAAATATTATTTTTTCAAGTGAAAGTGATGTGAAAACACTAAGCAGGGAAAGGGATAGAATGCAATGAGAGGGGAACTGTGAAGAAGGAAACAATTTTCAAATAGGATGGCCACTCTGAACAGAGAGCTGAATGAAGAGAGGTAGCAAACCGTTTGCAGATTTGTAGGAAGAACATTCTGGGTTGAAGGAACAGCAGTTACAAAGGATGTGAGCGGGGAACAAGCTTGGTGTGTTTAGGGAACAGCAGGGAGGACAATAAGCCTGGAAGGGCGCTAGCAACAGAGGTAGGAGATGATGTCAGAAAGGTCGCCAAGGCCCAGACCATGTAGAGCCTTGCAAGCCATTATTAGGACTTTGGATGTTAAGCCCAGCGAGAAGGGAATAGGATGAATCATTCTGGTTTCTGGGCAAAATACCTAGACCAGTAATTCCCAAAGTGTAGATCCCACAATTGTCATCTGGGAACTTGTTAGAAATGCAGACTCTTAAGCCCCACCCTAAACCTAAGGAATCAGAACCTCTGGGGGTGGGATCCAACAATCTGAGTTTTCACAAACCCTCCTGGTAATGCTGATGCATGATAGAGCTTGAGACCTAGACTAGATCTAGGTGAGTGCTCTCTTTTTCTCTCTCTCTCTCTCTCTCTCTCTCCATTTTATCTTTCTAGAGTCAGGGCCACCATCTTCCCTGCAGCTTTGAGCATTATGTTTCATCATGTATGTCAACACTGTTAGGTTCCTGAAAGAATGTAAGAGAATCCCCACAGATGACACTTACACAACCCATTGGATCCTCGTGTGCTGGAATGGGTGCTCGAGCTTGCACACCTCACCACGATTCCTATCTTTCATCTCCATTTTAAAGATCCTACCTATGACAGTCTCACAGCCATTGGGGATTACAGCACACTCTTCACCAAAGGTGCGTTTCTCCCTCAGTTTTTATGAATTATACCCTTATTTTGGTATTTATTTTTCTGTAAGATGTTTCTCTCTAACCATCTAAAGAGTAGCAGAGCAGTTTGCAACACATGGTTATGTAACTTATATGTAACTGGTATGAATTGTTCCATGATATAAATCTAAATCATATTAAGTATGACTCAGTCCCTACCCAGTACAGACTTCTGTCCTCCCTTGAAACTATAAAAAATTGCCAGAGCCTGTGCAACCTCTATGTGGCCACACCGAACAGCCCTTCTATGGGATTTCTGGATTGCTTTAGGCTGTATAAGAATAATCAAGTTAAGGGTTAAAGTAGCCCAATATTATTCAAATTATCACTCAACTCTATTAATTTCATAGGTACCATTTTTTTTGGGATATATTCAACATTAACTCAAGGACTTTCCTTAAACGCAAAACAAAGCGTCCTCATAGCCCAATAGTTAATAATTAGATTTTATGAGTTACATATAACTACATCTTATGCAAGTCCTTAAGAATCTAGCGTGGACACTCAGCTTGCAGAATTCTTGGTGATGATATCAAGCTAACAATTTATAGGTATTATTCAGCCGGTATTTTGATCTCCATTTGGATCTTGTTCTAGCAACTGGATCTAGAATTCAGCATCCATTAACTGAAAGGTGGATTTTCACCTAGTCTTAATCAAAATGAAAAACAAAATAAAACCTAAGACTTTCAGAAAGAGAAGGTACTAACTTTGTGTTATTTCCAATTCTAGCATTTCCAAATATAAGAATTATTACCATGATGCTTGTTCAAATATAATCATCTATGCATATTTCTAAACATATCTGTTATTCCTATTGTAAGTAATTTTAGCAGCAAAAATAATAACTTTTTTTTCAAGGATTATAACTTCATGTAATTGCACATCAGAGAAAAATATGGATATTAAAGCCTCTTAAATGTTGAAATGCAGCATGCTGTTGCCCATTATATTTTTCAATTTCTTGTTCATGAATTTCAGCTTAAAATATATCCATTTTTTTTGTAATTTTGCCTTTTTGTTCATAGATTTCAGGAAAAAAATTAACTGTGACATGGAATTTAAAGTATTTCTTGATATTGAAATTCTCTACACTATAAAATGGTTATTTCAAATTTTATTTACATAGTTATTATCTCTCATCTGGGGACACATGCATCTATCTGTTTTCAATATACTTCTAAGTGTAACTTTCCAAAGTTTATCACCCATCCTTTCATATTGATTTAAAATAAAATTAATTTGTCATGAAAGCTCTCAAATAAAGAAGATGCTTGCCTTTCAGAAAAAGATTAAAAAAAAAAAAAGAATTCTCTATCTAGTGTTCAAATTAACTCTTAGAAATGAAACCACAAGGAAGATTAAAGTTAACTGAGTTTAAGTATTGCTTTTTCATCCAGTCATCCAAGGATTGTTGATACCTACTAGGTATCAGGCACTGTGCTTGGGGCTAAGTTTTCAAAAATAAATATGAAAGTAAAATGGATTGGGAGCTGGAAAAAGGACTTACCTTAGTGTTCACTTTAGTTTTTGTTTCATAATCAAACTGAGGTATAATGAGATAATCAAGTTATAAGATTTTGTTAAATAATATGTTTGACTCCCAAAGCAGACTGTATTGCATGTGAGTTTACAGTCTGCTCATATATACATTTTCAAGCTAACTCATCTTTCACAGATTTCAAAACTGCCCAGCTGTTAGGCTATAATACTTCATATATGCAGGGAGGTAGAAAAAAGACAACTTTTTCCTCTTTTTCAAGGTGCAAAGAAACCCAAATCTTCATTTTCCATTCATGGTCCTTGGCTACTTTCAAAATGAAATTTGCTTGCTTGTACCTTCCTCTGTTTGTCAATATAATTTAGGCTGTGCTACAAAAACAACCCCCAAGCCCAGAGATTTCACACAATAGAAGTTAATTTCATATTCATATGAAGTCCAATGTGGGTCTTGGATCTCTCCTGGGAAGCCCTTCTTCAAACGCTGGGGACTTGGGAATTTGGTCTGCTTTTGTCTTCTAGCTCTGTCATCTATATCTATATATGGAGCTTTGAAAGTCTCTGTGACAACGGACGAGAGATATAGAGGTAGCACAGCAAGTCATAATGAGTTACCTCAACCCAGCAGGGATACATGTCACTAAGGCTCACAGTCAGTTGGCCAGAAGCAGTCACATGGTCTGGCAGATCAAGTATGTTTCTCATTTCAGTTTTATTCCTCACCTCAGGAAATAATTGGCAGTTATCAAGTAAACCCATCAAACTATATTCAAATAACCGTTTCCCCTCACCCCCAACTTATAACAAAATGTCAGACTGGAATTTAAGCAGACACTGCACTTACCTAGCTGTGCAATGTACATTTTAAAAAAATGCCATATTCCAAGCAAAGCTGTGCATCTTTCCAAAGATTGTTTGCTGTTGTTCCAGAAGATACTCATCTGCATTTGATCAAATTCCAGTACATAAGATACATTTTGGCTTGCTATATTTTAGCCAGTCTACTTCTGGTATCTGGTGTTAATCAAATAGCACCTGAATTTTACAGTGAATGAATTTCAGATGATTCCTGTAGCCTTCAAAATGGATATTTTTTCAAGGACCTAAAATGTTAAAGGTAAGCTAGAGCTGCTAGCCAGAGATTCTTTAGGAATAATTCAGATTTTCTCTCCCATCTGAGAAGACTCTTTTCTCCATATGAATAGCAAACGAAGATAGATATTGGAATCGTTCTCCAAAAGCACTCTTCTTCTACCAGGCAGAACTTGGCTGAGCACTTCCTAACTTATACCTTGCCAAATAGATTTCCTATTTATGGACATTTCACTTGCTTCCAGCTTTTATAGGTGGATACTGGAATGTACCACCTGGATCTCCTTTCCAGAAAAGACTTGTTACCCTAGCTTCTGGAACTGCTGTGAGCAGGCAGCACTCAGTGTTCAGCCCTGTGCCAGGGGTCCCCAGGGCCATCCTTAGGTTTGATGATCTGCTAGAAGGACTCACAGAATGCAGGAAAGCTCATGGCTACAGTTTAATAAGACTAAATCAGCAAAGGACTGATTTTAAAAGGAGCACAGGGTGAAGTACAGGAGAAACCAAGTGTGAGCTACAGGTTGCACCAACACTGTTCCTTCTCCCAGCAACAAGGTGTGACAGTGCATATGAAGTATTGCCAATAGGAAGTCCACCTGAGCCTTGGTCTCCAGGGTTTTTACTGGAGGTGATTCATGTGGGGTTGGGGTGCCTCTGTGACTGACCTTAACTACTCAATTTGTAACACCACCCCCTTTTATCTGCAGAAGTCAAAGCATGGACCATTTGTTTGGAATGAACAAGAATAGTCATTCATCATAAATCACATTGTTTGCATAAACTATCTGGCGTGTCCTAACACCCCAGGTATATAAAAACATTCTTATCAGCTAGATATTCCAAAGGCTTACAGGTTATCTCCAAGGAGCTGGTCAAGGCCAGTCCTTTCTTTGGAATGTTCAGGGTTTGAGTGCTCCAAGTCCACTGAGTTAACCCTTTACTACATAAGCCCCTTCAAGGATCACCTCAGCCTCAGGGAGCTGCCTTGCCCAAGGTTGTGTTCCTTCCTGGGGCAGCCAATATCCAGTGACCCATTGAAGCAGCAATATAAATGCTTGACCATCTCAACCCAACAACAGGACATCTCACATGGGCCATTCCAACTTCAGAGCTTGCCAGGGGGTTGTCTGATGCTGTTTTTGGGTCTACATCACAGCTTAACTACTCCTGCCCCATTCCTGTTAACTTCTCCTCTTCTCCATGGATGTTGACCCCAAGGGAACCACTTAATAAACACCCTGCATGCTAAATTCTGTCTCAGAGTCTGCTTCTCAGGGAACCCAATATGTGAAGCAGAAGTCAGTATTTTCATTTGCAGATAATTTTGTCTTTTCTAAATGATTATCTTGATTTAAATCTTCAGAAATATTATTAACTAATTATATGTAGCTCTAAAATTAATATGGAGATTGCTTTCAGAGAAAAGTATGCTTTTCCATGGAGTCCCATTGTATTACACCACCAGGTCGTAGAGAAGTTTACCCATCTCACCCCACTCTCACCAACAGTAAACATTATCCTATTGACTGTAGACCTTCTGTATAAGAGAAACGGAATTTTCCTCCTCTTTCCTCAGGTTATAAATCTTGACCTCTTTTGACACTGTTGCAGATATTGTCAATATGACTATGTGGCAGAGAGTTTATTTACTGATACAATTTTATTAGGTGAGAATTTTCCTTTTCCTGTAATAATTTCTTGGGTGAGAGTCTCATCACTCTATCCTGACTAGGTTAAGGAGGCCCAGAGGACAAGATCACTTCCATGGTACCACTCACCATGGTAGGTGAGACTTCAGTAACTGAGAGAGTATCTATGGTACCAAACTCTGCACATGGTTGTTTTCATAATTCTGGAGTCATCGATATTAATCCATGAACAACACTCTTGATAACAACTATGCACCTCACGTTGTGATGGTCATTGTGAGTTCACTTAGACCTGCATGGCAATCTTGAATACCCTTTGTTTCATGCCACCTATTCAACAAGTATTTCTATTTCTTTCCCTATATGCACACGTTTATATAAAGATTTGTGGATATATAAGGTAGGATTTTAAATTAAAGTGCATTGAATGAATTAAACTTTGAAAACTAAGGAATTTTAAAAATTGTCTTGACACTCTGAATCAAGCAACACCGGAGCTGAGAATCAGTGAATGAATTATTAGCATGCTGGCCTGAACTGCATTCAGCTGCTCACTGGGGACCTGCAGTCACACGTAATTCCAACTGTTCCTCCCACGGTGGGAGGGTGGCGTAGGGCTCCCCTACACTGTTGTATAATTTCTTATTGCTGCTATAACAAATTACCACAAACATAGTGGCTTTAAAGCCACACAAACTTATTGTCTTACAGTTACAAAAGTATTACCTTCTGACTTTCTGAAATGGGGTTGACTGGGCTAAAATTGAGGTGTTGCCTGAATATATTCTTTCTGGAGGCTCATTTCCTGGCCTTTGCCAGCTTCTAGAAGCCACCTGCATTCTTTGGCTCATGACCCCTTGTGCCATCCTCAAAGCCAGCAGTGTAGCATCATCATCTCTCTCTGACTCTAACCCTCCTGCCTCCCTCTTTCAGTTATAAGGACCCTTGTGATTACACTGGGCTCACTCAAATAATGCAGGATAATCTCCCCATCTCAAGATCCTTTTGTCAAGTAAGGAAACATATTCACAGGTTCTGAAAGTTAGCATGTGGACAGCTTTGGTGGCACCCAGCAGTAGAGGGCATCACTCTGCCTGTCATAGGTGGGACTCTGTATGAATTGTGAAACCCAACGCCAAGAGCATCATCTTTTTTCCAGTAGTGCAGGTATTCAGCAATGGCAGTTTTGAATCATGCCTAGTTCACATGCCCTTTGAACGCTTGGCCTATGGCCAGTCCAGACTTTTTTTTTTTTTATGTCACTATTGTCTGGTTCTGGATTCTAGCTTTCCTCGTTCTTTAGATATAATGTGTCATCCCTAACTCACTGCTTGCTTCATAAGCTGCTTGCTTTGTGCAAGGGTCATCTTTGCACAAGTATGAAGTGAACTGGCCTGTCCTCCCCCAAACCTCTCCCCACAAAAATTGAGCTCTGCAAGTGTTGGAGGAATATCCAGAACATATCTCTCAAAGCAGGCAACATTAGAAAACACTTTAAAATAATGCTGTTCTTATGGGAGAGATCCACTCATGTGTAGTAGACCGAGATCTATGCCTCTTTCTCTGGGAGCAGGAATCCTGGAGGCCACATTTACTCCACCATTTTTATCTCTCGACTAAAATAAGCAATTGTTAACGCATGATGGTAGCAAAAGAGTTTGAAACTAGATCCTATTGTGTGGAAATTTCCATTTCCATTTAGCCACATCTACCTCTTATTTTCTTCTGGCTCACAGGTGCTCAATAGCATTCACCTGCTTGGGTGTGTACAAGATACTTTGTAGCATTTCTCCTTTAGATGTCATAATTACTATAACTTCTTATCTACCTAGCACACCATGAATGCAGTTGACAGATCTCTGCATTCTTTGACAACCATAGTTCCATTTGCTCTAGTTAGAAACAAATGTAATTATTTAAACTGGAGAAGATAGAACTACTTTTGCAGCAAAGTCAAAACATGCATCAACACTCATCTCTGTAATTATTTCACTAGGAAAAAAAAGTCCTCACTGGATTTTCTCACTAATGAAGAGGGTCCTCAACAGTGGTTGGCTATTTACTAAGTAATATATGTCAGTTCTATATCCCATAATCTAGCCCATAATCTAGCCTAGCCATCTAACCATAGGTGTCAAGAAGTCATGCAGAAAAAGTTCAGATACTTCTGTTGTGTGGCACATCATTGAAGAATTATGGTCTTCTGGGGTAGATGGACCTGGGTTTGACTCTGCTGTTTTCTTGCTAAATGCTATTGGGCAAGATCAGAGCTTAGCAAATTTTTTCTATAAAGGAACCAGATAGTAAATATTTTAGGCTTTGTGGGCCACATGATCTCTGTTTTAACTACTCCACTCTGCTGAAATTGTAGCATAAGTAAACAAATGGGCATGGTTGTGTTCAACTAAATTTTATTTACAAAAATAGATTGCACTTGGCCCATGGGCTGTCTTTTGCTGACTCTTGGACAAGATATATAACCCCTCTAAACTTTATATAATAATATTAATAATGAATATTAAAAACTGACTTCCAGAGTGTTAATGAGATATTGTGTATAAAGTGGTTAGAATAGTATCTGACAAAAAGTAGAGGGTCCACATATCTCTGGGTGGATGTATAGATGTATGAATGGATGGATAGGAAGGATGGAGAGAGGAAAAGAAGTAGGAAGAAAGAAAAAGCAGGGAGGGTCAACCATATTAAGATTAAACATACTGAAAAATAATTTGCCAATTTCTGGGAGGGAGCTCCTCCTAACTACAGGGCTAATGGGCTGAATGGAGCTAACTGAGCAGGTGATTCATGTCCTGTCACATGGAACACAGCAACAGTGCCATGCAGGTGAGCTATAGAGACTTGTACCACTACAATAAAGAAAGTGGTCAGTCCTTCTCTACTGTCATTACCCTGTCCCACTCAGGAGCTATTTTCTGTGAGAGTCTGAGCCATCCCATTTTCCCTCAGCCTCCTTATAATTGTCCTCCATGAATCCAGGAAGATTATTAAAATTCAGGAATTGGCGGCCCCAGAGTTCCCTGTGTCCTGACCCTATTGCACTCCCCTCTGCCTTCCTTTCCTACCCTGGATGTCTTGCTAATGCCAGGTGGTTTGGGAGCTGTGATGGTTCCTAAGTCTTAGATTTTTCAGGTCTGTTTCTGCAAATGACTGACTTAGTCTCTCAGTGGTCCCCTTGGGCAGCCTGGATGGATGAAACCTTGCATATAACTGTGTACATGTGTCAAGAAAAGACAAATCTCCACACTATTTGAGCAAATGACAAAGATGCCTCTCATTTCTTATGAATCATCCTTGGAACAAATTGAAGAAGCTCACACCAGAGCTTCTGGCTTTACAATTTTTTTCTCTGAAACAGACACTCCCAGCTTGCAACTAACATATTAGGGAAGACATGAAGAAGAAAAAAACGACAGAAAACAAATAAAACTACTCCATGACACTGAAAACTAGGCCTGAAAATTGGAGCTTTCTTCCAAAAATAGGACATGGAATTCTTTGTTGAAGCCTGTGCAGATGTGCACTCAAATACAGGTAAAAACACCCTCTTTGCCTTACTCCACTGTCTAATTCTTAGTTCAGAAACATGAGGTCTATTAAAATAAGAAAACTGAGTCTGTCTACCACTTGAGTGCTACTTTTTATGATAAACATAGGATTAAACAGTATGAGTAAGTAGATCCAGAACTTTATGAGAGTTTGGGCATGAAGAAAAATAAAATCATGTCAAAAATTTAAAGCTCACTCTTACAGAATCTCATAGATGTGCCTGGTCATGCTGGGAATTGGTTCAAGCAGTATGTTCATAATTCAGAACAAAAAAAAAGAAGATGAAAAAGATACAGAAATTGAATGACCTTTTACAGGAGGAGATTAGAATGGCTCAGTGCGATAATGTTCCACAGTTGTATAACTGTGGTTTAAATGAATGAATACATGTGGTTGTCATCCAGGGAATTGTCATTAAAGCTCATATTCTGAAGGCAGAGAGTTGAGATTTTGGCCAAGGGACCTGAGGTTTCCCTTTACCCTCACTGCTAGATCAGGGACCTAAGGAGTGACAGATAATTGGTGGTCAAGTCAGGCCTTGGGCTGTTGTAAAGAATCAAATCTTTCCTCTGATGCACAGTGACAGTGGGTTCCACCTGACCTTCCGTGGCTACCCCCAGAAATCCCTGATTCTACAAGCCATCTCAGGACCTGGGAGTATGTGGACACTCTGGGTCCTCACTCTGACCTCTTGGAATTTGGGGAATAAAGGGATTAGGCTGGGGCTGATCAAGGCAGGATGAAAGAGAAGGGTAACTTATTACCTTTAGTACTATCCTGGAGAACTGGTTTTCTGTGCTGCGGAACAGTTCCATTTAGTTCTATTGAACAAGTTTTGGAAACATACAACTGAATAGGGCAGACATCCTGTCCCCAGTGTGTTCTCAGTCTAATTAGAGAGTCAACTGCCAAATAGCGAGTGTTAGGATGGAGATGTGTGCACGTGCAAAGGGAACACAGAGCAGTGGCTTCTCACGCAAGCTTGAAGGTAAGGAGAATCATCCAAAAAGTGGGAATATCACCTGTCAGGTGGCTTAATGTAGTGACCATATGACCCAGAATTTCCAAGAGACCTCCAACTCTCAATAATTTTTTTTTTCTTAAACGAGATGAGCCCCCAAATGTATAAAAGTGACTTAACTTTTAGACCACTGTGTAATTTTTTTGATGTTTGGCTTAGAAAATATGGTCACTGACAACATAAAGGCCCAATAGTTAGTCTCATGCTGTTAGCTGACATCTGAGAGTGTTTAGCACCAAGACAGCCAGGACTGCATTTCCCACAAAACAAAACTTTTTATCAAGATCAGAATGGATTAGGTAGAGCATACTTGTGAACAAGCACTCAACATAGAAATATGTAAAATAAGTCAACACACTTCAGTAGGAAATGATTCTTCCTTGTGAGTGTTCAGTGATTATCAGTTGCTGATTACCTGGTTTCCAAGGTGACTCTGTCTTTCTCCCACATTTTGTTGATTGATCCTGTACCCATCACCACTAACTGCTTCTAATAATGCTGCTCTGACAATTGTAGACTGACCCATCCATCACTCGGGTTTCTGTACTTCTCTGTGCTCTGGCATTCTGAGATGGGGATGTGGCCCAATCACTCTGCATCTGGTGGGGGTAGAAGAGAGAGTGGGAGGGTCAGACGGTAGGAGAGGGAAGAGAGGGAAGAGAGAGACTGACTCAGCCACTCAGCCGGAAAACCTGGCTGCTACCAGACTCAATTTTACAAAAAGAATGAAAGCCAAAACAAAAAAAAAATTCCAGGAAAGGATGTAGTATGTTTCCAGTGCCAGGAACTGTGTTGGGTGCTTTATATGTTTTAATTCATTTCATATTCACCTATCTATCATTCCTCCATTCTCTCTTTCATTCTCTCTTTCTGACACATGACTTAGCAAATTAGATGTTTTTAAATCTGCAGTTTATGAGTAGAAAGAATGTGCCTCAGATAAATTAATGATCTTCTCTAGGACCCTGGAGCTATTAAGGGTTAAGCGAGACCTCACAGTGAGGACTTCCAGCCTCAGAGCCTAAGTCCTTTGCCATATACCCTAGTCCCTTGCATCTTTACAGTTTAACGGACCTCTCATTTTGTAGTTGTCTGCAGAGCCACTGTGTCCACTGTGTCAATGTTCACCTTTTTACCCTGATTTGAAAGAACGCTTAGCAGTCTCTTGTTGAAAAGAATTCTCTACCTGACCCTGTCTCCTTTTCACTTTGCCTGCCAGGAAGCTTCAAGTCAAAGTACCTTATTGAGTACATTATGGTCAGCAGATAACACTTCTTGCCAAGGTGTCTGCAGCTCTCTTCATGCTAGTCCTGACTCTTTCCCTTTTTTACGTTTTGCCATGTGCATCATGTTCTTTTTGTAGGCTGCCTCGAGCCCTATGTGGAATGTTGCAGTGACTGCATGAATGAATAGCTAACTGAATACCAAACGTGTTATGTGTGTACCACTAATGATTGTTAATTAACTCTGATTTGCAGCTGCTCCCACGTACCCTGCCACCCTCACCCCCTCAGATCCAGGTTTCCGAAAATGGTTTGTTTTTCTCCTTTGTCTACTTTTTCCAGAACCCTCAGAAGTTAGGTTGTGAGGATGAGGACTCCAGCCCCCATCCTCATTTCCACCTGGTCAGTTCTGGAGAGTTTGTACCTTTGACACAATTCTCTCAGAGTGCTACTTGGGCCTAGCCTTTTACCCAATATGGCTTTTTAAAAATCATTAGATTTTTCAATAGTTTGCACACCTCAATAAATGCATTGGGCTACCTGCAATATTAATAACTCATGCCGGTCTAACCTTATGTTCCTGATAAAGAATTGTCTGCTGTTTAAGGCTCTGGGATGAATAATGGCTGAGTGTTTCTATTGTCCTCTTAAAATGGAGATTACTATATGTTGAATCACAACAGAACTACTTTTTTATAGGCTGTGAATAGCATAAAGGCCCATCGTGCTATTTCAGGCGGTGCCAAGTGAACGGATAATGGCGAGCCAATTATTATAAATAATGCCTTGTTTCCTTTTGGCCCCTGTGCAAATTTCACAAAGCAGGATTCTATTAAAGGCCAGGAGGTTAAATTAAATGAGACAGTGTTAACACCAGCATCTAGCACAGTGCCTGGCACAAGTCTTGGCTTCATGCTAGCTGAATCGTAATCTGAGCTCAGCAGGATTTTTTGTTGTGTTTTATTTTTTCCTTCATTCTTGGTTTGCTGTGATAAGGGTTCCAAGCAACTATCCCTTCTCATTCAGTCTCCTTTGGGGGATGGGTCAAGCCTGCAGGGTTATGAGGTCAGGGTGTTTTGCAGAGCTGCTAGGTGGATGAGCAGGATACTGGTTGGTGAGGCTGGTTGTAGTAGAAACAAAAGAGGAAGAAAACAGAATGGAACATTCTAGCAGAGCAAATGGGGCTAAGGTTAGCCTGAGAGAAGAGGCAAGGCTGGGTGTAGGGACATGAGTTCATTGCTCATAATCCAGGAAAATGAGGGCCCTCCTGAAATATGGATGTGGAGTTGGCTAGGACAAGAGGTTCTGGAAGAAGCACATGGATACGGCGAGTGTGTCGGAGGCTCTGCTGGGTGAGATGTTGGTATGCTCTGCAAAAATTCTAATAACTCAAAGACTCTAACAGAATGGGGCCATTTTTCTCAGGCCTCTCACATGCCAATGAAGTAAGCACTAAGTTCTGTCACCATCTCTTCCCATTCCATAGAGTTTAACCTTGAAGAAATTTAACCTTCTCTTCTCTGGGGCACATATCTTTGTTTTGAAAATAAGGGTGCTAGATTCCATGTTCCCTAAGATCCATGCTATTTTCCCCCACCCCAGGCTAATATGCATTTTGAAACCATGAATTTTTCTGTTTCTAATCTTGGTTTTTATTTTGACATCTATTGTTATACACTGACTTCTATCTAACTTCTAGCTACTGTACTAGTAATTATAATTCTGCCCAACAGTGGGGCTAAGGACCAAGGTGAGTGGACAGTAGGAAGCATAATTTCATATAGATGCTTCCATTAAAATCATGAGTCTGTATACCATAGAAAAAGCAATACCCGCTCCAAAGTTAGCATTACACAAGTCAATGACATACTCATGATTTTTAGTGGACAATCTCCATATGCCAGGAGGAGAAATGATTTATTTTCTAAGGTAGAAGCACATTCAAATTTAATTTATGTCAAGGAGAACCCTGTCCTTTAAGATGTAGGTATGCAGGAGGGTTAGCAAGGAATCAGGGAAATTTGAATTTGAGAGAACTTTTTAAAGAAGTATTAAATATTTCAGCTGTCTCCTCATTTCACCTCTGCCTTCCCTAACCCTGCCAAAGAGATCTTTGCCCTTCCTGAGTTCACATCAACCCATGACTCTGCCTACTGCCTGCTAGCTATTCGCTTTCATAACTATCACTGGACGTGGGTCACCCAAGGGGAGCAGTAATAGCGGAGAGGAATAGGGACATCTGGAATTCAGGACAAGGAGGTAGACTGGAAGCATATAATGGTGAGTCACCAGGATCCAAGTAGTAATTTAATTCATAGTAATATATGAGCTTGGAAAGGGAAGGGAAAGATCTAGAACACAATACCAAGGAATACCAACACTGAGCACATGGGCACATATGGGAAGAGAATGAAAGGCCAGCAAAGCAAACCAAGAAGGAGAACTGGGAAACTCTTGGATCACTCAGAAGCCAGGGAATTCTGTGTCGAAAGGAGGAACTGGTCTGTGCATTCCATGCTTGTTGAGTGATCCCTTAAGAGAAGGACTGAAGGAAGCCCCTAGTTTAGCAACAGCGGGGTAGGGGTGGGGCCCATGGCAGGAGAATTTACAATCTGCAGGTGAGACCAGGAATCAGATGGAATGGGTTGGAGACAAGAAAAGTGGAGCTAACTTTTTATTTTACTCTTTCCATAAATGTGCTCTGGGGTGGACGGGAGGGTTTGGAGAGACATGGGGATATGACATTTTGCTCTTTATGAGGGAGAAGATTTGGGCATGTTTAAATGCTGATGGGAAGAAGCCAGGGCAAAGGGAGAGGTTGAAAACAGAAGCAGGAGTGGTAACCAGTGTGGGCAAGGTCCCCAAAGAGGCTGGAGGGCAGGGCCTTTAGAGCCCAGGAGGAGGGAGGCACCTTGCTTTATGATGGGGCAGAGGCTGGGAAGAATGGAGGCAAAGCAAAGGAAAAGGACTCGCTGGGGTATGGTCAGGATGTCCCTTTGGGATGGCCTTTCTTTGCTTCTGTGCTGGAGGTAAGATCACCCCCTAAAGTTAGGGGGATGAAGGAGGATTCAGGAACATGGTGAAAGTTGGAAAAAGTGGCAGTGGGGAATAGGAGGTGATCACGGAGGTGGGGAAGTATTAGCTCAGCTGCCATTGAAACCCATGCTGTCACTTCATGAAGTTGAATAGTTTTTCCTAGCAGGGCCCAGCAGCCTGCTTAGAGAATAGGTTCAAAGAAAGTGCTTCGTTGGTTGACAAAAACTACTATGGGTTGAATTACACAAGGGTTGTCCAAAAAGTGTCCAGCCATCGTTAATGTTAATATTGCATGTTACATGGCTGGATACTTTTCAGACAGCCCTTGTATATTGCAGTCCTGGGCCCCAATCTCAGAATGTGACCTTACTTGGAAATAAGGTCATTGTGGATGTAATTAAATTAAGATAAGGTCATAATGGGGAAGGGCTCTAATCCAATGTGACAGGTGTCCTTATAAAAAGGAGAAATTTAGGCACAGAGACAGGCACGCAGGGAGAACGTCGTGTGACATCGAAGGCAGAGATTAGGCCGATGCTTCTACAATCCACCAAACACCAAAGATTGTCAGCAAACTGCCAAAATCTAGGAGAGAGGCATGGAACAGATTCTTTCACAGTCTAGAAAAAGCCAACTCTCTGCTGACTCCTTCGTCTTGGACATTTAGTCTCCAGAACAGTGAGACAATAAATTGTTATTGTTAAACCTTCCAGTCCATGGTACTTTTTTATGGCAGCTCCTTGTGCAAAGTAATGCACAAGGGATGGGTTTTTTTCCCCCACTTCAAGTGGTTTTGGAGGATATAAGGCAAACATTTTGAGAGCACATTCTAAAAGTATTATTAAAGAGATAGCTGAGGCGACGTGCAGTGGCTCACGCCTGTAATCCTAGCACTCTGGGAGGCCGAGATGGGAGGATCGCTTGAGACCAGGAGTTTGAGACCAGCTGAGCAGCATAGGAAGACCCTGTCTCTACAAAAAAATGGAAAAATTAGCCAGGCATCATGGTGTGCACCTGTAGTCCCAGCTACTCAGGAGGCTGAGGCAGGAGGACCACTGGAGCCCAGGAGTTTGAGGTTGCAGTGAGCTATGATGATACTATACTGTACTTTAGCCAGGGTGACAGGGCAAGTTTCTGTCAAGAAAGGAAAGGAAAGGAAAGGAAGATAGGAAGGAAGGAAAGAAAAGAGATAGTGGAAGGAATGTATAGGGGAAGGAGATAAACAAGAGAGGATGAGTAGAAAGGAAAAGAATGATGGGATTTGGTGTTGAGAAATTTTTTTTGTAATTGCGAGTAGCTCAAAGGATCTGTTGCTCAGAAAATCTCAATCCTATTCAGCATTTTCCTGTAAAGGTTAATCTTAGCCTCCAGGTCCTTGCTAAAGTGATCACTGTGTTACTCCTCAAATTAGAACTGCAGCTTAGATCATAGCCAAGGTTATTTGCAAATAATCATTTCTTGTTAGGCATCGGCTTACATTTACATACGATAACCACAGACCCCGTATATTCTCAGAGGGACTTTCAAGTTATCTGAGCTGCGTGAGTCTTCAAAGGGCTGCATAACTAGTATGGATTTAATGGGCTCTTTGCCCCATAATTCAGCATTTCCTAGGTTCCAGTACTCAGAGAATGTGCTCATTAGCTTCGAGAGACATCTTTCTAGTAGCACAAAATAAGGGGGACAGCGAGTTGTGGTTTCAAAAGTTACCGTGATTAAAATCATATGGACAGCTGCTGTTCAGTATGGTGTCACCCAGTGTGAATGAAAAAGTGCTCACTGTCAGAAAGCCACTGGGCTGTACATTCTGTTTACTGTACAACCGGCCGGTTTCTGTCGAGTTTAAAGTTTTGGGAACAATGCATGAATAGACTGTGTTGGGTAAAAACAACTTTAAAAAAAATCTTATTTAAAAAAATAACTTTTTCCTTCATTGAAGATAATTTGTAAAATATATGAAAATAAATATCTTTTTGAAAAGTAGACCATCTCTTGAGTTCTACCATTTAGGATGTCTATCCATCTGGTCTTTTTTTCTTTTTTTCCTGTGCATACATATACATGCATACATTTACTAAATTGGAATCATACTGTAAATACAGTTTTGAAACTTGCTTTAGTTAACATATCCTGACCACATCCCCACGCCCTGGAAACATTTCAGTGATGGGCCATGTTCCATCGTGTGGGTTATTATAATTTATTTAACCAATTCCTTCGCTTTGGAAATGTAGGTTGATTTTATTTTTTGCTCTTAAAGATGATTCAATATACAGTTTTCAATATATAATTTTTTGAAAGCTCAAGTCTCCTGGGTTTGCATTAGAATCTGTTGAAAGGCAGCCAGGGAAGCGGGCTGGCATCTGGGGAGGAGCGAGCCCTCCACTACTGAGTTCCTCTAGCTAACTCCTTTGAGCAAGGTCCTTTGGGAGGAGGGCACCGCCTGATCTTTACACCACAGGGAGGGATTCGATACAACCAGAAAAGCATTCGGAGACGGCTGGACGGGACACGGGCTTAAATGCAAAGTGCGATGACGTGTGCTATAACGGGGGAGCCTCCGAGGCTGCACTGGCTCCTCTCTGATGAGTTGAGGCTGTGACTCACAGGAGATGGGGGTGGAGGTGGGCTGGTTTTCTCCCCCCTCTCCCCATCCTCTCGGATTCCTCATGACAGAAAATTCATAAACTATTCTCAGTGACAGTTGTGCAAAATGAAAAGCTCTGTGGATGTGTGGAGAATAGATTATCCTGACTGCTGTTAAGCATTTGACAAATTGGGAGTTTTGTCATACATCAGAGAACAATGGTGGGAGAATAGGGAGCGATGCGCATCCTGTAAATACACACACCTGCCACACCTGCTGGCTCCTCGGCTTCCTTTCCTGTCCTGGGTGGGGAGGAGCCAGGGGGATGGGTGGCAGCAGGCAGGTCACTGGCCTCAAGGAGTGTTTGTGGTACAGCACCAGGCCAAGGTCCCACCTCAGTGCGTGTCTTAGGAGGCACCAGGTTGTTTAGGGTCCTGCTCATTATAATTTTTTGAATGAAAGAGAGATTTCCTGTGAGTCTGATGTGGGGGGTCCCTGAAGCCATTGATGGGACAGGCAAGAGTCTCATGTGCTCCAGTAGGTGGGTGCAAAGGTCACTGAGCTACCTGCAGCCTCCTGGAGCTGGGACTGGGCTAGGCCAGGTGCAAGGTACTGACGGAGGGGAGGGGGCAGAGAGGCATGTGGTTTATTTTCTGGCAGCCTGGGCTTCCACCCACCCTCGATAGAAGGAATGCACATGACCAGGAGCAGATGGTTCAAACTCAGGGCTCAGGGCTCAGGGCTCAGGGCTCAGGGCTCAGGGGATGAAGGTGAGTTTGAATAGAATGTTCAGTCACTGCCATTTGTATCTCAGTAATGAGTCACATGGAGCATAAAGAGAAACCTGAAACCCACAGAGAGGGCTGTGCAGATGGCATCACTGACCTGAGAGGGTAGGTTGGGCCATAGGGTAGTGGGAGGGGGTTGGGCAGGCCCAACAGCAAATCTTCACACCCTTTGTCCAGCTGTGCAGCCTTTGGCAGGTGAATGAATCAGCTCTTTGAGCCTCAGTTTTGGGATCTATAACCTGGGATGGTGGAATTGCCCTTGTGGCAACATTGTGAACATTAAAAGAGATAAAATATGAACAGTACCTGCACACCCACTAGGATGGCTATGATCAAAAAGACAGATAATAACAAGTGTTGGGGAAGATGTGGAGAAATTGGAACCTTCATTTATTTACTGCTGGTGTGGATGCAAAATGGTGCAGCTGCTTTGGAAAATAGTTTGGGAGTTCCTCAAAAACTTAAATGTAGAGTTAACATAAAATCCAGCAATTCCACTCCTAAGTATATACCCACGAGAAGTGAAAACATACATCCATAGACAAACTTGTACATGAATATTCATAGCAGCATTATTCATAATAGCCCCAAAGTGGAAACAGCCCACATATCCATCAGCTGATGAATGGGTAAATAAATGTGGTATATCCATACAATGGACAATTTTTCCACAATAAAAAGAAATGATGTGCTGATACATGCTACAACATGGATGAACCTTGAAAACATTAGGCTGAGTGAAAAAAAACAGAAACAAGAGACTATATATTATATGACTTCATTTATATGAAATGTCCAGAATAGTTAAATATTTAGACACAGAAAGTAGATTAGTGGTTGCCTAGGCAAGGAGCCTGGGGAAGGAGTAAAGGATATGGGGTTTCTTTTTTGGGTAATGAAAATGTTCTAAAATTGTTTGCAATGATGATTGTATAACTGTGAATATACTAACATTTATTGAATTGCACACTTTCAATGGGTGAATTGTGTGGTATGTGAGTTATATCTCAATAAGGGTGTTACCACCACTCCCCCCAAAAAGAAGAAGAAAAGTGTCTGGCACAGGGCAAGTAATTTATTTACATAATCCTCGACCCCTTGCTGTCTCACAGATTAGTTTGGAAAAGGTTGACAGGACCTCAGTTCTCCACTTTGCACGTTCAAGTCTTATATTCCCCTCCTTAAAATGCTGTCTTCTGTCCAAAAAGCGACACTGAGCCTTCATTTAAGCCCAAAGTGCTCACCAGAGTGACATCCTTTATGAAATCATTATATTCCAGAAAATCTGGGAGTATGAGCTAAAAGCCTGGTTTTTATCAACTGGATTCCTTTTCTATGTCTCCAGAGAGCACTCTTACTTATCTAAGCATCTATGTTGGGTCTGTGTACCACGTCATAAAAGAGTCAGTTGAAAAAAGCTGGTGTCCTGAAGAAGGAAAGAGGTTGTTCCCACTGTCTAACTCTGGTCTTTGTGGGATAATTGAAGCCCGCTTCCCAGCGCCTGTCTGAACTCTGGCATCTGTTGAGGTTGGATTCCTAGCGTCAAATGGAATAAGTACCTCCTTGGAGAGCTGCTCCTGGAGGCCACTGCCTATTTGTCACATGTCACTGGGATCTGCATATGGATGTGAAATGTATATTTAAAAATGTGCACACACTCGGCTACACATGCATCCTGCTCCGAGTGTGTTTATCCAATTGCCCATCACAGACCTGCCCTAGGGGTTTGGGGGGCTGGCGACGCACTCACCTTTGCCTACCAGCCTCCAGCCTCCCCAGTAAGCAAATATTCCCTGGCCACCCGGCTCCTTGTCTTTCTTCTGGGCAAGATTCTGCTTTGTAGCCAGTTATCGAGCTCCAAAGATGAATTCCTTACCTTGATAGAAAGAAACAGGCAGCCCCAGCTCCCATAGCAGCCAGCATCAAGGAAGCGAAGAATGAGCTTTGGATTTGGAGTCAGCGACTCCTTTTTGAATACTGTCGGCATCACTTAGCAGCCATGTGGCAATGGGTATATCAAGTGCACTCTTTTGGTCTCAGTTTCCTCATCAACAAAACAAAGTCAAGGACCTAGGTTCCTCAAGGACCCTACAATTTAGAGTATTCCTTGCTCTTATGCCTCAAGGAAGTGAAAATGCCATAATTTAGAGTACTGGAATGTTCTCAATCATCTCCCCCATGGGGACATGGGGGCAGAAGGTGGGCATCTGGGACCATGGTACTCAAACCCAATCCTGTACCAAAGCCTGACATCCTTCCTTATGGTGGTTTTAAAACATGGCTCCAAACTCTCTGATACTCCTCCCATTGAGAAATAGTCTCTGTCCCCTTCCCTTGAATCTGGGCAGAGTGTGACTACTCCTTACTCTTGAGAAAAGCATGAGTGATGTGGTCTCTTAGGACATTTGTTCCCTACCCTCAAAAATGCTCTTTCTCAGAACTTACCCTCTATGCAGCAAGAAGCCCAGATCCCATGGCAAGACTCCGTGTCTCTGCTGCAGGTGATAGTCCCAGGGGAGTTTACCTCAGCCATCCCAGCCCAGGCACGAGACATGTGAGTAGAAGTCTTGTTGGAAATGAACTCCTCCAGCTCCAGCTGGTCGAGCCTTCAGACATTCAAATCACCCCTGGCTGTTCCAGTCTTCCCAGTTGATATCTCAGACATTATAGAGAAGAACAAGCCATCCAGACTGGATCCTGTCTAAATTCCTGATGCACAGAACCCATGAACATAATAAAATGTATGTTGTCTCATACCACTGCTTTATGGAATGTTTGCTATTGTTATAGACTGAATGTTTGTGCCCCACCCCCAATTCATATATTGAAGCCCCATTTGGAGGTGGGGACTTTGGTAGGTAAATAGATTTTGATGAGGTCATAAGGATGGGACCCCTATGATGGGATTGGTGCCCTTGTAAGAAGAGAAAGAGACACTAGAACTCTCTCCACATGCACAAACTAAGGAAAGGCCATGCAAGCGCATAGCAAGAAGACAGCTGTCTGCAACCCAGGAAGAGAGGCCTCCCCAGAAATTGACTGTACTGACATCTTGATCTCAGACTTTCAGCCTCCAGAATTGTGAAAAAATAAATGTCTATTGTTTAAGGCACCCAGTCTATAGTATTTTGTTAGAAGAGCCCAAGCAGACTAAGACATCTATGCAGCAATAGAAAACTAGATTATAGGCAGCCCGAGCCCTGACATTTACCACCTGGTCCCTTGGTTACCATGGTGTGTTCTACAAAGTTTGAACTGGTCACTGCAAATATACCTCCAGGAAATCATGTTCAAACCTACACCTGCTGGTGGGTGTGAGTTATCTTTGCTCCCTTCACAAGAGTCCACTGTGAGATGTCCTTTTCTGGGGCAAGAATTGGACTGAGTAAGAGTGGGTGGATATGTGTGCATGTGCACGTGCACATGTGTGTGTGTGTGTGTGTGTGTGTGTGTGTGTGTGTGTCTGGTGTGGGGAGTTCAGGAGCAAAGGCACAGAGCTCCTCTGGGACGACTCAAGCCCAAGCCCCCCTCTTCCTTACACAACCTGTGCAGCCCAGCAGTGTTTGTCCCCCAGACGGCATCCCCTTCCTCCCGCCCTGCACCAAATCAAAGCTATCATCCAAGGACAATGGAAGTCTATGGTCCTTTTCATTCTTCAACAGAGAGGCAAAGCTGACAACATGGGTATTTATATCACACTCTGACTTTCCAGAGGCCTCATATTCATTAATGAATTAATCCTTCCTAACAACAGTCGCTTTATTAGGGTGGCATCATGATGTGTGTTCATCAGGACTGAGGCAGCGGCTAAGGCTGTCCATGATACATGAGGTGCCCCAGCTGTGGCCACTGAAGACTTGCCCATTTCAGGGACAGATGAGACCACGAGGTGCCAGATGCAGATGTGGAGCCTGAGGTCTGGATGTGAGTCTACCCTCTAGTTATTCCTTGGACAGACAGCTTTACTGCTCTGAATCTAGGTTTGCTCATCTGTAAAATGGGTGGAGATAATAATCCTACCAGAGCATAGAGTTTTTGTGACAATTGGGTAGCAGGTGAAGATACTCTGCAAACTGACACATCACACATGGTCACTGTCGTTGCTTCTGGGTATACATGAAGATGCTCCTATTTAGCTGCTGTTTCAGGGAGGATCAGCAGTTGTACCGAGGGTGAGAGTGAGTGCGGAGTGAGGACTCCTCAAATCCCCCTGGGCCGTGATGGTGATGAAGACCCTGCAGCCAAGGCAAGCACCTGCCGATCCCTCCACCCCTCCAGCATTCAGCTCCCCTCTCCCTGCACTCCCAGCCCCGTGTAATCCACCCAGCCCTGCGTCCTCATGCTCATCACCCACACATGCTGGCGTTCAGGGTTTGCTTTGTTTTCTATTTTCTATTTTATTTTGTCTGTGTTCAGGAAGCATTTTATTGTTGCTCCAGGTGTAAGAACTGTCATTGATGAGTGATAAAAAAGTCAACACTTCAAGGCAATGTCTTGCATATCCTTACTCAGCCTCTGAATCTTAGATTTGGCCAACAGAGTAATATATTTCTGTGCAGTCCAGATGGTCACCCCACCCATAATTGGTGGCTCAGTCATAACCTCCAATTTTAAGATCTGGTCTTTATATTGAAAGCTACTTAGGATCTCTTTTAACACCACCCTCCCTAATTTTTTAAATTGTGGTAAAATACACTTAACATAAAGTTTACCATCTTAATTATTTTTAAGTGTACAGCTGAGTGCTGTCAAATACATTCGTAATGTTGTGCGACCTTCACCACCATCCATCTCCAGAACTCTTTTCATCTTGCAAAACTGACACTCTGTACCCAATAAACCATAACTCCCCATTCCCCCTCTCCCGGCCCCTGGGAACCACCATTCTACTTTTCCTCTCTGTGATTTTGACTACTCCAAGTACCTCATATAAGTGGAAATTATACAGTATTTATTTTTTCTTTTTTGTGTGATTGGCTTATTTCACTTAGCATAATGCCCTTAAGGTTAATCTAGGTTGTAGCATGTGTCAGAATTTCCTTCCTGTTTAAGGCTGAATAATATTTTATTCTATGTATATATCATTTTTTATTGGACACTTGGGTTGCTTCTGCATTTTAGCTATTGTGAATGACGCTGCTATGAACATGGTGTACTCAGGACCACTTTGGATTTAGAATAAGTGGCTCCATCTAATGGAAATTCAGTGGCAGCTGAACACGGAGCTTCTCCACGCTAGACACTCATCATAGTAGAAAAGACAGGAAAAACTTGGAAAGTAATGTTCGAATAACCATGTATGGCAAGCAAATTGATCATGTTGGGTGTGGGAGAGGAAGCCAAAAGAGTGGGGATCCCAGCTAGAATGCTGTTTCTTAATCTTGGGCAAATTACTCAGCTTCTTTGAGCCTCAGTTTCATTGTTTGTGAAATGGGGATCGTGCTTTCTGTCTCCCAGGCTTATTGTTTTTCTGTTGCACGTGACCCCACTGAGTGAAAGGAGTGAACGTATTTTATCAACCAAAAGGTATTATACGAATGGCAGTTGTCATTCCCCCAGGGTTTGGCACATAGCAGGTGCTCAAAAAGTGTAAGTTGAATTTGTGATTGTTGTTTTCTTTGCTGCAATCTGTGAGCAGGCAGCAAGGCTGCAGCCTCCATGTTTTGTTTTGTTTTTTTCAGTTCTGATTCTTTTGCCATCAGATTGGCTTTGCTTGAGGTCCCAGATCTGCAGGGGTGGGCCCTACCACATTTGCCCTTGTAGTTGCATATATTTGTGTGCATGTCTCCCTGAGAGATGGTATGGGGCAGGAGGACAGTTGTAGTATATTTATCTTAGTGTGGAGATAAATGGATAGTTTGCAGTATATTTGGACAGTTTCAGTATATTTATCCTGGTGTGGAATGGGTCCTTCAAGGAGGTAGAGGCAAAGGAGGTGTAGTCATACAGTCGGGGGAGACCAGGGCCTGGAGAAGAGCCCAGGGGGCTCACAACGTGGTCTAAGGCAGCATTTCTCAAATTTCTGTGTGCACAAGAATCACCCGGGGTCCTGTTAAATGCGCAGTCTAATCCTGTAGGTCTGGGGCAGAGCCTAAAATTGTACATTTCTATGACACTGCCTGCAATCCACCAACCACACTTTGAGCAGCAAGGCTCTGAGGACACACCTCCAGCAGGCTCACTGGGGAGCTTGGCCATCTGGAGATTCCTGGGTCTTGCACCACATCTGTAGACTCTCTGGGGTCAGGGCCCTAGAACCTGCATATTGAAACATTCTCTGGGTGATTCTGATACACCCGGGAACCTGAGAACCTCTGATCTGTGGATCAAGGTGGGAGGCCCTGAGCTCCTGTAGGAGGGCGAGAGACGCACCCCCGCTTTCCTTATATCCCCAGAGCAGCACCCCATGGAGTGGTTCTTGTGCCAGGATTTCTGCCGGTTGCTGAAAGCCTCAACTATTTAAATCAATCTTTCACAAACTTCCCCAGGAACACCCTTTGCTCCAAGGTATTTGGATAAGATAGCAAGACATTTGTGAAAATTGAGGTTGAGAATCGATGGCTGGGGCTGAGGCGTTAGCTCAGCCATGATTACTCATCTAGCCCTTGACCTTTCTGCAGAGATGTCTGAGAAGTGAGTAAATTAACACCAGCAGGGAGTGACAAGGGCCTGCAGATGCACAGCTTTTCTTACTTAGGGGCTGATCAGCAGAGCTGGGCTTGGGAGGTCAGTGTCACCAGGTCCCACCTAGCTTTTGAATCTCTTTGCCTGCCCCCAAGCCAGGGCAAAGAGCCCTCCACTGAAGACTGTATTCTATGGGTCAGTCCTGACCTGAGACAGAAAGTGGCTGGATGGATTCGGCCATGAGTCCAGCTCTGACCATGTGACCCTTCTCCACCTGCCTCAGGGCAGGTGTAACTGGATTCTTAATGGATCATTAGGCCTCTGTCCAAGCCTGTCCTGTGCCTTGCAAGTGCCCCAGTCCCTGTAGCATTCAGGTCCTGCCTGGCTCCATGAGTTCTACTCCCACTTCTGCTCTGCTCTGCTCTAACCAGCAGACATTCTGAGATGCTCTTCCTCCCTGGAACTTGGAGTCCCACGGCCTACATTGGACACCCCTGGTGACAGTTTGCCTGCTGTCAGCAACACAACCTCCCTGCAGTGGGATTCTTGTCAATGTTTGAAATGGGAATCCCTTTGCAGCAGCCACCAAGCGTCAGGAGGTGCCTGGGCAGGCCCCCGTCATGTTCCATGAGCCATGACAACACAGGGCTGGCTGCAGTTAGGGACTTCCACAT
Organism: Varecia variegata; assembly: GCA_028533085.1. NCBI lineage: Eukaryota > Metazoa > Chordata > Mammalia > Primates > Lemuridae > Varecia > Varecia variegata. Next base: position 177,314,496 of record CM052436.1, read on the forward strand.
CTTCAGGGCATGGGGGAGAGGTTTGTTCAGAGAGCACCGGCTCAACTGAACAGTCCTGGGAGAGAAAGAAAGGTGGGTATTCTTATTCCTTCTATCCTCTTCCTCACCTCCTTTTCCTTTTGGCAAGCACATGTTGAGCAGCTGTTGAATTCTGGAAACAACACTTCCCCATTCATCAAAAGGATACTGGGCTTTGTGACCTTTAATTGTCCTTGTGACTCTGAGCATATGAGACCCTATACACGGCATGTGTGGTGCATGGACAAGACATTTTACCAGTCAAGTGGCTGGAGGGGGGCCACAGAACAGACCCTGTAGATGGAAAATAGGAGAAGGCCCAGGAAGAGATGGGCTGAGGTGTGATGTGTGACACCAGGGCAGCTAAGGAAGAGCACAGGCAGAGAGGAGTTGGAGTTAAGTTTTTGTTTGTGATATTTTTACTTATTATGTCATAATTTTTCTGCTTGACCTCGGGGTATGGGCACCCTTATTCTCTCTCTGGCAGCCGTGAAGCCTTGATATTCATGAGTCATGGAGAACATGAGATTAGCCTGGCTCTCAGGGCCTTAGGAGGGTTTATTGACCCCACTGGGTGGCTGTACCCAGAGTACTTGGGCTCAAACATCTCCACCTAGCTTTCTAGTAGATGCGTGCATGATGAATATAAGGATGAGAGAAACTCTTTCCAGAATGTTCTGTTTAAGCTCCCCACTCCCACCACCATAGCCACTCACATTGGTTCTGGGTAGGAAGGAACATGATCAGGTGCAAAAAAAAAAAAAAAAAAAGGAAATCTGCCACTAAGGCCTTGTCCTGAGTTGTCAATCACTCTCTTTTCTTTATGAGCTAAACACCCAAATTGCAGCATTCATGAGCTCCTGAGGATCCAAATAAACCAGATTCCCCATCTCCGGAGGGATTGCATGGCCCCTTCATGACCAACATTGATCATTCAGTGAGTATCAAAATTGGACAGGCCCTGTGTATTAACAGGGAGAAAGAGGAAGACAAAATATTGTTAAACGTGTAGGTTCTCACCAGATGACTCTGTTTAAAAGAACAGGAAATGCAGAGGCGGGAGAAAAATAGGGGCAAGATATTAACGAGAACATTGTTGACTCATGGCTGTCCAGCTTCAGCAGGAAGTCCTGATTAGGGCCCACGTCTGCCTGACGCCACCTGCAGCATGGGCACTGCTTGCATTGGGAAGCTAAGGTCTGCATATACACACTTGCGTGTATTTTTCAGTTTTCTTACTTTTTTGGTCTATTTTATGCCAAACCTTATTGCTTGATTTGTTTCTACAAATATATTTTTTTTTAATAATAAGACAAAGGGAAAAGAAAGAAGATGTTGGTTCTGTGGCAATTGTCAAATCTGGAGTTCCTAAGGGACCCGGGTTGAGAAGAGCTGGATGTTCTTGGAGAAGGGAGTCTGGAGGGTGGGTGGAGAGTGATTACTCACTGTTTGCTCCTCTCTCCTCTCTTCTCGGTGTCCTGGGAAATACATCTAGGGAGACAAAGCAGAAATGCCATCTATTGAGTGAAGTTTTGAGGTCTAATGTTTATTGCAATCTCCAGGTTCCACCTCTAAATGTATTCTACTCATCTCCCCCTTTATCCATTCTTCAACTTCTTATCCAGAATGAGCTTCTGAAAACACAAATCAGCTCATGTCACTCCTCTGCTTAAAATCCCCTAAGAGCTTGCTGTTGCACTTAGGACCAAATCCAAACTCCTTGCTTGTGAAAACCAGCCTGCTCTGCCCAGCGTGATCTAGCCCCACTGACCTTTCCAACTCATCGCCTTCCCTTCTCCCCACCGTGCACTATGATCCAGCCGCACTGGCCTTATTTCTTTTCCTGCAACTCTCCAAGGTTTTCTGCCCTTTTACATGGTGGATTTGTTGTTTTCTTTATCTGGAATGCCTCCTTCTCCCCAAAATCTGTACTTGGCTGGCTGGTGCTTCTCATTTTGGTCTCAGCTCAAATGTCTCCCAGATCAGTCTAAAGACACCCTCTCCTGCCCACCATCCTCACCCCACCCCATCACTATCTTTCTCAAATATCCTGTTTGTTCTTTTCATCGCCCTGAATCTCTCTCTGAAATTGTGTGTGTCATTTGTGTATTTGCCTTTTAACCTCTGTCACTCATCACTCGACAGTAAACTACATGAGAACAGGAACCTTCTCACCTCCCCATGCAATGCATGGCACATGGTTGGTCCCCAGTAAAGAATTGGTGGATAAATGAATTAATGAATGAACAATAAATTAAAGGGTGCTCTGTCCCCCCAGCTCTGTCTTGGGACCTTCCCAATTCAAAGCATGCAGGACATTTAATGTCTCTTATGTCTTAATTGTTTCCCAAGGTACCATGAAATAGGTATCATTTCCATTTTACAAATGAAGAAGTTAAAACTTAAAGAGGTTATTCAGTCCGCCCGCAATCATACAGCAGGTAATCTCAGGACAGCCATTAATGGGGATCAGTGCTAACTGACTGTAAGGCCCCTCCTCCTTGCTCTAGTACCATCTAATACCTGGTGCTGTTTGTGAGGTGGCCAAGAAGGCTGCTTGATGCGTAAGTAACTCTAGGAGACAAGAACAAACACCATAGTGAGAATATGTGCTCTGGAACCACTTTGCCTGGGTTCTAAGCTTGGCTGTGCCCATTCCTAACTATATGATCTGCCAAGTTTTTTAACCTCTCTGTGCCTCAGTTCTCCCATCTGTAAGATGGAGATTTTAATAGCACCTCCCTCACAGAGTTGTCATGAGAATTTAATGAAGGAATATACAGAAAGCCGTTTGATCAGCGTCTGGCATAAGGTAAGGACTCTATAATAGGTGTTTACTACGCTTATTAGTCTTATCACATTCTACAGTTCACCTTGCATGTTGCAGAATCTTCCAAGGGATCCTTAAGAACAATCTGGTAGCACAAAGATCTCATTGGAAACCCCCAGTCTCTCTCTCCAGACCTGCAGGAGCTTTTAGGAGTTTCTATGTTGCCTCTGACTTTGTAGGAAAGTGGTAATGTGCAGCCTATTGTGCACAAAGGAACATAAACTTTAAAAGCGGAGAAGGAAATGGATGTGTTAGTGGTACGGAGTTGTGGGAAAAGCCACCCACTAAATTACATTTCTGCACGAAAAAAGAACTGCAGGCAAAGTGGGAATGAATGACACTGGGATGGCAAAGACATCAAGAAGCGGAGTCGGTAATGAGGTGCGGGGCCCTCTGTTATTTCTAGCATCAAGGAATGTGTGGTTTTATTATTCTTTACACAAATGGTCTCAATTCATTTTTTGTTGTTGTTGTTGTTGTTGCTTCTTATTCACAACCAGTGCAGCTGGAATTCTCGGTGCCTGCATTCTGCCCAGCACAGACCCCAGCCCCACAGCCAGTCTGGTGGCCAAAAATCTATAGTTAGAGAAAGGGAGTTCCAGAGAGGTTCTTGGGAACCATCACACCTAAACTTGCTCATTTACAGATGAGAAAACTAAGGTCATGATGGAAAGGGACACTTATTTATTCATTAATTCAGTAATGATTTATTGAGCAACTTTGCTGAGCAAGGCCCCAAACTAGGCACTGGAGAAAATTACATTGTCCTCTCTTGCAGAGTAAAACATCCACAATCAACTCTTATAAAAGACTATTTCATGGAAGTAACATGCAAAGAGCTCTAGCCTGAGAAGTACAAGTCTTGAGTTCTAATCTAAACTCTACCACGTCTTCTCTGACCTGGCGTGATTTACTGAGCCTCAGGTTTCTCAGGTGTAAAATGTGGAAGATGGTTTCTGGCCTTCGAATCTTATAAGGATTTTATAAGCACCCAGATAATCATGACACGTGCTGATGCTTGATGGCCTATAAAGCACTTTGCAGGTGATGCTTTTGTTACTGGGAGGATGATAACTTGCAAGCAGGGAATTGCTGCCACTGGAATGATAGAATAAGAAAGCAAAAGGTACAGATGTGTAGGTGGAAGGCGGATTGTATGTTCGAGATGGAGCAGAGAAAAGCCAAAGGTGACCCCCAAACCTTTATTCTGAGGGATGGTCCTTTGCACTATTTGGAATAAATGGAAAGGATTTTCCACTACAAGGAGTAGCTCTTTCAATCAGGTGGCAACTACCACTCACTAGTATAGAGCCTGGTGGTCGGGGTGAGGATGGAGTGACTAGGACCAGGCACAGTGACCTGAGAGCTCAGAGTTGGGCAGGACACACAGAACCATAAACAGAAAATACAGTGCACTGCCTTGAGGGGGTGTCAGGAGAGAGATACCCAAACCCACCCTGTTAGAAATGGCTTGAAGACTCCCCAAGAAAGATGATGACAGAGCTGGGTTTTGAAGGCTACAGAGGGCTGGAGCATTTGGGTGATGCTGGAAAGGGCAGTCAAGGCTCGTAGAACAGCACAAAGACAGAAGGCTGTGGCAAATTTAGAAAACGGGATGTGGCTCTGGGGAGAGGCCTGGAGCATAGACGGGCATGGTGGCAGGGACTGTTTTGCAAATAATTTGAATTCCAGGCAGAACGTGAGCTGGGCAAGGTGTGGTGTTTGTGGGAGGCTGTAGGCTGTCTTGTGGTGATAGTTTGGTGGCATTTGATTAAGATTCCTTGATGACAAATGTCATTTATACTCAAAGTCAGTCTTCTCCCCATTGTAGCTGCTCTTGGAAGTCACCCTTGGAGCCGATTCTGTGTGAAGGGTTTTCAGGGTGGGGATGCAGATGGCACACATCATCCCAGGAGGGCAAATGAAGAACTGGCACACTGCAGAGGGGACCGATGCAAAGGAGCATCTTCCCAGGGGGCAGAATGGCAGGGGCCTGAGTTTCTCAGCTCATGCGGTGCCCAACACTGTAACTCTCCAGGCTCCAGGAAGTAACAGAATCCCAAGGCAGGGGGCATTTCATCCCTGAGGAGAGACGAATGAATTTTACTCAGGAGATATGCACTGATTAAGCTCCTGTGGTTTGCAGAATCGGCCCTGTGTATGGTGTCAGCTGGGAGGGTGACATAAGAGGCCCCTGGTGGCACCACCTGGATGTCTCTACTCATCCAACCCAGAGCACCCAGACCTGCAGTTGTCACTTCTTCTCTCTCAAATCCTTTTGCTCCTTATTCAGGCAACTCTTACCACCCAGTTATCTAAGGCAGAGCATAGGCATTGCCCACAATGCTTCCTTGCCCTGAACCCTCAACCCCAATATTCCCCCAATTCTGCCCATTCGACTTCCTGTGCACCTGCATCACTGCTGCCTCGGCATGGGGTCCTCAGCGTCCCCCACCTCATGAGCCAGGGAAGTGTGGTCTCCTTGCTTCCAGTTTGCTCCCTCAGCTCCATCCTCCACCACTGCTAATGAAATGGTGGCTCTGACACCTTGCTTTGATTTGCAACCTTCTGTCGTGCCCATATCACCTTCATTCACTTATTTGGCCACCGTGGAGTCCCCTCTCGGTGGCAGGCCCTGTGACGGGCACTGGAGGTACAGAGGTGAATGAGACAGGGACGCTGCTGTCAGTACACTCACAGCAGGATGGCGGAGGCAGCTGTAATCAAGGGCAGTGTGAAGCCACAGGGGGACATCTGTGTTCCGCCAGCTGGGGCTCAGATGGTGGAGTCCACCCTGACTGGAGACCAGGGGAAGGGAGAGTGCCTTTTGGCTTGTTTTTCCTGCCTGTGGTTCCTTTCCTACACTTAAAAAACAAAACAAAACAAAACAAAAAACAACTAGGGATTGATTTGAAAAACTATGAGTGTGATGTATATGTCATCTTGAAAAATGCAGAAACAGAGCTAAAATAGAAGCTTAAGACATCCCATAATATCAGCCTCTGTCTAGTCACTATGAAAAGTTTGTGTAACTTCCCTAACAAGTTTTCTTCTTCTTGTTTATGTTTTACAAAACACAAGATGCCCTCAGGTATACTATTGTATACAGTGTTCTTTTTGCTAACCAATACCCTAGCATTTAAAAAACAGCTCTATTGTTGTTTCTTGTTATAAAAGGAATACACAGCTATTTCAAAGTTTTACATGAAAAAAACTATGTGGAAAACTAAAGTCACTTACTACTCCCATACCTGGAGATGCCTTCTGCTTACATCTGTGTGTATGTTCTTTCAGAATTGTAGGTCCATATTCACAGTTAGATACAGATATAGATATAAGTATAGATACAGGTATAGATGGGCTTAGTCTTTAACCAGCTTTTCCACTTAATACAGCATAGCTCTCTTTTTATTTAAATACCTTTTGATCACCTTTGGGTTCTTTTATATCTATATAGTATCCCATATAGACGTATCATAGATTATTTAATTTCATACTTACGGATATTTAGGTGGCTTCTATATATTCATGATTTCTAATAGCCAGTGGATAAAAAGGCCTTTATGACCATATGTATGTTCCAGTCCATTTATTTCCTTGGGATAAAGTCCTAGAAGTGAAATTGCTATGACAAATATTGTAAACATCTTAAGTTTTGGTTTCTAGATGTGGTTGGCAGAAATATAAGATGATCTCCCATGTCTTTCTTTACTTCCCTCCCTTTGAGCATGAGTGGACCTGTGACTTACTTCTAACCCATAGAATGTGGCAAAAGTGATGGATGCCACTCCATGATTTTGTTTCATTATATGGCAAAAGTAAAGGGATTTTGCAGATATAACTAAGGTCTCTAATCGGTTGACTTTAAGTTAATCAAAAGGGAGACTATTTTGAGTGAGCCTGACCTAATCAGGTAAGTCCTTTAAAAGAGGATCTAGAAGCCAGAGACCGTCTCTCCTGCTGGCTTTGAAGAACAAGGCTCAAAGAGCCTTCAGTTGCAGGGGAACGATTCTGCCAATATTCACAGGAGCCTGGAATAAGACCTGGAGCCTCAGATAAGATCTGAGCCCTGTCTGACTCTTTCATTGAAGCTTTGTGAAACCTTGAGCAGAGAACCCAAATAAGTCCTGCCTGGACTCCTGATCTACTAAAACTGTGATATAATACATATGTGCTGTTTTAAGCTGCTAAATTTGTAATGATTTGTTATATAGCAATAGAAACTAATGCAATATAGGAAATTTGCCTCTGATAAATTATACACCAATTTGTACTCATAATCAGTATGAGAGCTTCCATTTTTATGAGTTTGTGCCAACACTGACTGTTGCCATCCTTTTAAATTTTTGCTAATCTAAGAGGTTAAAAAAATACATGTTTAATTTGTGGCCTTCAATTACAAGTAAGGTTGCATATTTTCCATATTTTTATTTTCCATTTTAAAACTCATTTTTATATTGCCTAATCATATACTTCGCCTATTTTTGACTTTTCCTTATTGATTTGTGAGAGCTCTTTACATATGTGGAGGCCAGGGGAGAGGCAGAAATATGGATATTATTTTTGTTTTTTCAGCTTGATAATTAGGTTTTTTTAATTTCAAACATTGGTTTATGGTGTTTACTGAGGAGGGATATGAATGTTTTCTCATTCTGTCGGGTTTTACAAAGACCACTCTTGTATTCTGTATGGAAGATTGAGCGATGGTAAGGAGAGCCATGAGAAGGCAATTACATTAGCCCAGATGAGCAAATGAAGATGAAACCTCAACTACATTAGGTATTGCAGACACTGAAAGAAGCAATCTGAGCCCAGAGACATATCAGAAATAGAATTGGCAAAGTTTGATATTCTCAGAACTGAGTTTTAATAAATGGGAAATGGAGACATAGAGATGAACTGTGCAGTGCTAATTGCTGCCTGGATCAGTAGGTACTAAGTTCCCTGAGGAACTTCTCCCTGGTGGATCTATACCCCCAGAGGCTCCAGACCTTGCAAGTCCCCAGAGACCAGGCAGCGCGTATCTCTCCTGTCATCACAGCCCTGCCTTTACTTCCAGTGGGTGGATGAATAAATCATTCCTGGAGTTCCTTCCTCCCTTCCTACTAAGAGATAAAGGCCTCACTCTTCATTGCAGTTTCTTTGAATCCCCCTCACCAGGCAGACCTGCAGTTTTGAAGCTGAAAAGATGGGCAGGGGTGTTAGCTTGAACAAAAATCCACTTGGACATGCCTGGTGCAGCACTGATTTACCTTTAAGCAGCCTGGACAGCTTTGTCTCTAGGCAGGTGTGGGGATGGGGTGGGAGGAGAAGTGTTCATCTTTGCAATGAGCAAACTCCAGTGAGACATTACACATCACATTAAAATTTCTGGCAAGAGGAGAGAAGGCAGCCTGCTCTGTTTCTAGACTCTGGAAGATTCCTCCAACCATCTTAAATGAAGAAATGCTGCCACAGTCTACAATGAAGATCTATTGGGTTGGGGTTGAAACATGCTTGGGGTCTCCTATGGGTGGGAGCAGAAGAGAGATGTCAGACTGACTAGGCTGAAGTCCTGCAAGTACCTCTCTGGCACCACTGAATAATCCAAACAGGTGTGAATTATTCAAAACCTCACTTCTTGGTCCCTTGGTTAATTTAGTGCAATATTTTAGTACAGCAGTTCTCAACCAGGGGCTATTTTGCTACCTCCCGGGGGACATTTGACAATATCTGGATACATTTTTGGTTGTCACAATTGGGAGGGTGCTACTGGCATCTGTTGGGATGCTTCTAAATATCCTATAATGCACAGGGAAGTCCTCACAACAAAGAATTATCTGGCTCAGAATGTCAATAGTTTTGAGGTTGAGAACCCCTTGTTTAGTAGGAACAAGAGGAGTGGTGTGAATTGATGATATGTCTGAGTTAGAAATGTGTGCAGCATCTCCCGAGCACTACACCAGGTTTTGTGAATAACTGAACCCCTGAATCCTTCACTCTTTCCCTGGTGTCTGTTCTGGTTGCTGTTTGGCCTTCTTGATGCTGAGAACGGGAGTGAGGCCTCACACCAGGCAGTAGGGACCTCTAAGCTCATCCCCAGAGTTCTGCCCACAAGCAACAGTGCTTGTCCTAAAGCAGGAGAGATATTCAAAAAGCAAATCCGTTTGTGAAGTACAGCCGGATCTTTCCTCTCAAACCCCAAGTCTAACATGGATAAACCTTCACCACCACTTGGCAAGTTTCCTGCATCACATACCAACCCACAGAAGCACCAACATTAGCTTTGATTCTGGCGATCCACTTACTTTGCAAGATCCAGGCATGATTTCTGCCAGACAGGGTCAGCTGTGGGAGGAGGCAGGAGGCTGGATTTTTGAAATTCTGCAAGTGGATAAATATTTGATAGGTCTTAGCTTGAGCTGGGCATTCTATCCCTGAGAATCAGAACAGACTATTCAGATTCTTAATTCCAGGGACAATACTCTTCTAAAGCAGTCCAGGAAAAGGGGAAACTGAAATAAATTAACATTAAATACCATCTGCATCTCTCAAGCATAATCTTATTTTTCTATATGCACACATAGGTATGTGTATACTATATATATAGACGTCAAGAATTTTTTTTTAAAGATTGACTCCAGATGGAATAAGATTTTCTTTCTTTTCATTTTTTAATGTTTGTTTGTTGATGTTAGCAGCATTCTTTTCTGTCCCAAGAGACATAGAGAGAGCAAACATTACAAGGAATAAATATCAGCCCTAAATTGTCACTCATAAAGGATACCAATGCCCATGTTCTGTTCCCATGAACCAATTTTACAGAAAGATGTTTTTATGTCTCAAGTCTGTTTCTCAGAAATGTTCTCAGCGGGACACACTCTGGATTGACAGCGGCAAATGAGATTTGCATGGAGGCAGCATCTCCAATCCACAACCCTACAGAGGGTTCTCAGTCCTCATCATTCTTAATCCCCCTTGGCAGGAGTTGCTGTCCCTTCCCCACGTCTCTCGCTTCCCTCCCTTAGCCCTGGTCTCCTGATACGCTTGCTTTGGCTGTTTTGACTGTTTCTGTACTGCTTTGTTCTCTGGGACCGCTCCCCACCCCCGCTTCCCTTCTCCTCCTTACTCTCTGATACAGCAATTTCATTCATTCCCAAGTGCCCAATCAACTGGCTACAGATAATTCCGAAATCCCCAGATCCAGCCTCAACCTATCCTGGAGCCATAGACCTGCTGGCCAACGAGATGAAAACACATATTGATAAGACAAAACTCATCTCCCAATATCTTCTACTTCTAGCAAAGAAGCCATTACCCTATTTATCCGGGGCAAAAAATGCAAAGTGGTGTTTGATCTATCTTTCTCCCCTAGATTGGGAAATAACTCCAAGGTAGATTAACATGTGTTCCTTTCTTGTACTGCTGAGGTCACTGAGTTCTTCATGTAATTAGGACTGCCATTATGAGCAGTAGAGTTGTCATCTTTGTAGTTGTCATTATCCCTGTTGTCATTATTATCTTCATGTGATTCCAAGCAACAACTTCCCACTCTTCTATGAGAGTTCAAGGTTGTCAGCAAATGTGGAAATATTGAGGTCCTCACCTTCCACCCAATCTGGTTTTAACAGATTAGATAAACAAGCTCTCCAGCTCTGCCTAAATAGCATCACTGTTGTAACCTCAGTGCCCAGGTCAGCACCTAACACAATTATTAAGAAGACAATGTAGGACAAGGTTTTGGAAGACTTACTGGGAGGGTGGACAGGGGAGTCTCCTCTGGGGAGGTGATGTAGGAGTCGGTGTGTGAATGGAACATAGCTTCCCTTCCCAATACTTTCTGGGTTGAGTTTCAAGCCTGGAGGCTGTTGGAGGCTGGGTGACCTCTAGATGAGGAAGGTGTGCAGGGGATTTTGGCATCCAATAGCAACCAGGGAGGCAGCTTTTGGGGACCCTGTTCCTCCGGTGATTCTGAGATCCCGTGGTCACCACTGGCTGGTACTGGGACCTGGGTCATGCCAAGGTTCATGGACTAGATGCTGCAGTTCAGTTTTTGCCTCTGCCTTTCTGTGCATTCACTGCCCTGTTACTTAGTAGGAAGACTCCCAGCTCTTTGGTTTAATCCAATATTGGCCTAATGGATCCCATGGTGGAATTCCAATGGCTGAGTTTTTCACATGCAGGAAATTCACCAACCATTTTGCTATCCTAGAAATGGAAGAAAAATTTGGAGTATTCCTTAACATCACTTTCATTGACAAAGATACAGAAAACTCCTAAAAGCTGCCCCTGCTGTTGGCTAAATGGAGAGGCTGCCTTTCAAATCCTTGATTTACAGTGGCAGAGACTGATGACATGGTGAAGTGGGATCCCCAGAGTCCCATGATGGAAACCAGAGAAGGAAGTTGGCTGGCAGACACCCCAAACTTGAGCTTGGTAAGGTCTATGCAAAGAGTAAACTCCAGGAAGTTGGGCACCTTCAACTCTGTCTTTGTTTTCCTACCTTGTTCTGAAATTTCTTGATCTACTTACTACCTCCCAAGCTTCATTGTATTAAGAGAGGAGTGAGAAACAAAAGTCCAGCTTTAACAGCTCCTTGTCTCTCAGCCTGAAATCATGAGAGTGTGGCCTATGACCCAGCATCACGAGTAGCAGCCCAAGGCGCCTTGGTGTGCTTTCGTTTTGCTCTCATGCGTCTTTGGTGACATGTTCTATTCATCTGTGCAACGTGCCTTAGATTTGGGAAACAAAGAGGAGGAAGAAATGGCCTCTCCTCTGGATAGAGATGTACAAGTGGAGATTGCTTATTAATCCAGCTGGGGCCTGGCCTGCGTGTTTAGTGTGATGGAATCACCAGTAAAGTAACCATGATGATAATAATTGGGGCACACTGGGACTAGCTGCAAAGCTCGTGGTATGTCCTACACCCATGCTTGGCTTTTTATATACATTATTCTACTTTAAACTCCTAACTACTTTCTGAAGTCATTGTCATTGTCCCCATTTTATTGTACTGATGAGAAAACTGAGGTTCAGCAAGATGTAACCAGGTTCTGCCTTTTGGAGAAGTGAGCCTAGGGTTAGTGGAACAAGATGAAATCCATAGAATGATGCCACATTTTGACTGTTTTCCTGATTCTTTGGCTTGCTTTACTGCTATTTCAGAGGCTTTGCATGGCAGTCTTGATGACTGTAGCATCAATGTATTACCTTGAAAATGGTGATGTGGGTTTTCCAGAAATGAGATTGTAGGGCAGTGGAGAAACAATCACCTGCCCTGCTGTAATACCTGTTTGTTTATGTCCCAGGTCACATAACTAGCCATTTGCCAAGTCAGGACTAAACCAGAACTTCCCTCCTAGAGGAGACTTCTATAAACTATATCATGCAATATATCTTATTAAACATCCATTCTGTCCCAGGCCCTCTGTATTGGGTGCAGGAAACTACAGGTATCTTAGGATTGCTAAGGAGAAGCTGTAGTTTTTCAGGTTACTATTGTTTCCATTTTCAACCTTGTTAGAGGTCTTTGTTTTTCAATTTAGCTTAATATCTCTGTTTCTTTTTCTTTTGGCATTACATATCTTTTTTCTCATATAGTCAGATTTATCAATCTTTCTCTTAAGTGTTTCTAGATTTTGAGCCAAAAAAATATAAAGGCTTTAGATACCCCCAAGGCTATAGAAAATTATTTTCCTTCTAAATTTCCATTTTTCTATATTTCCGTATAGGATTTCAATGGATTTTTTTTTTTTTGCATTTAAAATTTTGACCTTTGGAGATTATCTTGGTAGATAGTGTACAGTATGATGCATTTCTAGAAAAGTACCTCTCTGGGATGCGCCTTTAATACATATGTACCAAATCCCTGTAGCACTGGGGTCTATTTTGGGGCTTTCTAATAATGTTCCATTAGCCAATTGGTCTGTCAATATGCTAATTAATTATTAAGGTTTTAATTATTAAGGTATTAATTGTTGAGGTCTTATAATACATTTTCCATGTTGAGCAGGCTTTCCTGGTTTTTCTTTCTATTCTTGGCACTCTGAACACCTTAAAATGAATGAAAAGGTCTTACTCCTTCATCTAATTGACTCATTCTCAAGATTTAACTAAAAATCTCCTTCTCCAGGAAGCCCTCTTTGATGTCCTCAGGCCTCGTTATGTTCTCCCAACTCTGGTTTGTTCCCAGAGTACTTTGCATGCCCCTGTGCCACCTGCTCATATGTTTCAGGCTTGTGATTGACTACTTTTCTATGTCCTCACTGAGCTACAACCTCCTTAAGGGCAGGGACAAAGTTTGCTTCATCGTATCTTTTAACAGATAGCACAATGCCTGGCAGGGAGTAGGGGCTCACTCCAATTACCCATCGTTGCATGATGAGCCACCTGAAACTTAATGGCGTAAGACAACAATGTTTAAGTTTTTAATGTCTCTTGTTGTTTTGGTGAACTGTGACTGGGCTAAGCTAGGTGGCTTCACTTTTGAGGTTCCCTCCTGTGATTGCATCAGACAGTGGCTGGAGCTGGCCTCACATCTAAATCTTCCTCCTCACTCACAAGTCTAGAGGTTACTGCTGGCTGCCACCAGGGGGCCTCATCTGGGCTGTAGGCTGGGACACCTATTTCTGACCTCATATGAGCTGGGCTTGCTCCCAGCATGGTGGCTGGGCTCCAAGAGCAAGAGCTTTTGCTGTTTTATGATTTTTTGTAACTTTTTAAACTTCAGAAGCCACATAGATGCATGTCTGCCATAGTCCATTGGTCAGAGGCTGTCACAAAGGTCCATGCAGGCTCAAGAGGAGAAGGCATAAACCCCACCTTCTGATAGGGAGGGACAAGAGCACATTGTACGAACATGTGGAATAAGCAGCATGGTCATGATCATCTTTGGAAAATATAATCTGCCACAGTCCTCAATACATATTTGTCAAGTATTTGTAAATGGATGATTCAAGATCATGGAAAAGGTTACATTTCAGGCCTAGACTTGAACCAGGACTTCTGGCTGATCTGCAAAAGATCAGGTGCCGGAATGAGTGTGCTTCCCACCCCCTGGCCTCCCAGCTAGGTGTGATGCCAAGTTGTTAGCCTCCCAGGGAAGCTTCCCCATCTCCAGAGCGGTTTCAGCAGCTGCAGGGGGGTGGGTGTGCGCAGCCGTGTCAGTAAAGCATGTTGAGTTCTTGATCATAAAGTTCCTCTCTCTCATTCAAAGTACTGGGTTATTAGAGTTTGTTTTTTCCTTTCCACTTTCTGAAGTAAGTGCTTTGAAGAAGATGGATGCCAGAGAAATGATACATTAAGTATTTCTGCTGAAATGTGGGGTTTCTCTTCAAATGGAAGGTGCTGTGTTTATGACTGGCACACAAATTGAAGAACAGAACTTGCTTTCTGAACAATTGAGTTTATCATTTTTGCTCCCAGAAGTGCCTCTCACTAGTGCAGAAAGCTAGAAGGGTTTGAGGAAGCGGTCTGCTTTGATGCTCCAGGCCAAGATGACTTGTATGCAAGAGACTAAATGAGAGAACCCCTCACCCGCTGTGGGGACCCTACCACTGGGTGCTGACCAGTCTGATGGGCAGTGAGTGCCTGGTGGTGGGAGAGCTGGGACCTGGGAGGGTGGGGGTCGCTGGTGCCTGGGTCCCAATGACCATTTAATTTGTCTAGGGCAAGTTTCCACCCTGTGAGGTGACCCATTTGTAGGAAGGCCCCTGTAACATGGTCTTTAATGAATGTGACAATTATTGTAGAATATCGGTTCTGGATCCAGCTGTTGTCGCTCAAATCCTACTTCTGGTCTTTACTGATCTTCCAGCTTGGACATGTAACTTCATTTCTTGGTGCCTCAGTTGTTCCATTTCAATAATGGGGACAATAGTAAGGCCTACCTTTAGAGGCTACTGTGAGGATTTAAGTGTTTAGAACAGTGCCTGACACATAACGAACACTGGGTAAATGTTAGCTGTTATTTTCACTGTTGCTGCTGTTGTTTTGTCATTATTACTCACAAACTGCTCTCCCCAGACCTCTAGACCTGCAAACCACATATATAATTTTAAACTTTCTAGTAGCAACATTAAAAAAAAAGGAACCAGGTGAAATTAATTTTAGTAGTAATTTTTTTAATCCAACATATCTCAAATATTATTATTTAAATGTGTGATCAATATAAAACATATTAAGGATATATTTTACATTCTTTTTTACATACTAAGCCTTTGGTCTTCGAAATATGGTAGGGTCCTTACAGCACATTTCAATTTATACCGGCAACATTTCACTTGCTCAGTAGCCCCATGTGGTTGGTGGCCACTGTTGTGGACAGCACAGCTCAGGAGTGCTTGCTCCTATACCATAAATTTAGCTGCAGCTGACAAGATGCCTATCGAGGTACTCATTGAGTACCTGTTGTGAGCCGGGTACTTTACGTGTAATTTCATCCAAATAAAATTATCACATAATTTAATCCTGTGACCATCATGCCTGCAGGTATTTGGTGCCCATTTTACAGATGGATTTCTCAGAGTCAAAGAACTAATTTGCCCAAAGTTTCACAGCTAGAAAGAGGCAGAATTTGAACTCAGGTCTATGGGACTGAGACTCCTTCCCCATGGCAGGACGGTAACTAGATGCTCAATTTTACAGGCAGTAGGATGTGAGTGCTGTCAGAGCTGGTGGGGGGGCTCACACAGAGCCAAGCCTCCTTTGTGACCACATTTGAAAGTGGCCAGCTGGGCTCAGTCACCACCAGGGTGAGGACTGGGTCTGGGCCCAGGGTCAGAGCTCGGAATGAGCCTGGGGCTTGGAGCTGTGTCCATGATTCAGGGTGAGGCTGGGATCTGGGCCAGTCTGTGCAAGGGTCAGAGTTGAGTCTGTGACCAGGGTCAGAGCTTGGTGTATGGCCAGGTCAAAGTTTGATCTGAGGCTGAGGTCAGGGCTCTGCTTTGGGTCAAGGCCTGAGCTCATTTCATGTCCAAAGGGCAGAGTGGTAAATGCAGCAAGTTCACAAAGGGCTCACACCTTCAGGTGGGTTCTGTCAGGCCAGACCCTTTCTAGGCAATGCCTCTACAAACTCTGGGACATTGACCTTCCTCTGCCTTGTTGCAGGAGCAAGTGACCCGGGCTACTCTGGGGAATAATGCGCAAATGCTTATTTGGAGGCTCAGTTGCAGCGAGGGCTAGACTTTTCACAGGAGTGGTGACCTCTGGAGAATGTTAGGGACAAACAGTCAGACTCCTCCACCATGTTCACTCTGGATGGGACAGGGACCTACAACACTGGATTCCAGCAGCCGTGTTGCCTATTGTCAGGGGCGGTGAGGCAGAGGACAGAACTCCCTCGCTCCCCAGGAAGGGTTGGCAGAACTTACAGGCACACAGCCAGGGTGGCTGGACCACGGGTCAGTCAGGGCAGAGGGCATGCCACTCACTCCTGAGGACTAAACTGAGTTGGGTGGCACCATGAGCAGGGGGCATGGAAGGTTCCGTTGGTTAGACCAAGCCAAGTGCCAGGCCGTGGGCCACAGGGGTCACCTCTGTCACAGGCTAGATAAATGGGGGTATAGCCATCCAGTGAAATAGTATTCAGCTGTAGAAATGAATGAGGAACTATTTTCAAGTAAACCGTTAAGAGAAAAGCAAAGTGGAACAGGTGTATAGTATGCTCTCTATTGTATAAGAAAATATGGAAATATAGATGTGAATGTCAGAGAATGTATGCAATACTAATGAATGCTGTTCTTACTATCCTGAGCTTGCGGAAGGAGGGTGTTCTTAAGAGCGAGCAGAGCTCAGTCAAGGGACCAGACTTAAGAGTATGAATATCATCACATCCTGGATAGCTGTTAGCCTCTCCAAGAACCAGTACTTCCCCCCACACTTGGGGTCCATGGGCCTTCATTCCTGCCACCCACTTATCGAGGTCCAAGTCCTCCTCTGAGTGTGGCAGGGGGTGGAAAAGGAGGGCTCAGTGGAGGAGTCCCCACTTGGGGAACTAGGCAAGTCCTAACTTACTGGAAGTGATTTCCTTGTCGTCCTGTCCACACAGCAGGGGTAGAAATGTGCTTTGTGGACCTGAACATAGACTACTTGCTCGTTCATTTGAACTGAAATCAAAGTGGTTTTGCAAGGAACTGAAAGCAGTGAAATGTGATGATGGAGCTAAACATCCACATGTCGTAGATGTTTCCTTTGGGCTGAAAGAAGCTTGTGTGTGTTGTTGTTGTGGCTGCCAAAGTTCTGAAGCAAACTGTTTCCAAAAAGTATTGTGCATTTGTAATGCAATTTAGAAGCGCTTATGTTTTTATTTGACAGGTGCATATTTCATGAGAACAACATTGAATGTGTATTTAATCAGGATTTGTAGGGAATCACTGGTAATCCTTTTATGTTTCTTCTTTATATTTCTATTTTATAAATTTGCTTCACTGCACATACCACAAAAATTATTGAACATCTAAAAAGATTGACAGTACAATTGAACTTAATAAGAATACCAGCAAACACTATGTATGTGTTGCTTGTGTGTGTATGTGTATATGTTTATGTGCATATGTTTGTGTGTGTATATATACACACACATATATATATATTCATACATATATGCATCACAATATGTTACAAACATATTACAAGTATAATTTTAATTTGGTAGAAGAGGGATAAATTATTCAATAAACTGTGTTAGAGCACATGGCAACTATTGGGGAAAAAATAATTAGACTCTCACCTTCCCATAGAGTAATCCCATGGATTGCTATTATTACGTAGTAATTGCAAATATTAAAACTAAAATCATAAAGCAATTTGAACAATATATAGGTAAATATATCTTGCATAGGAAATGATTTATTTTATAGCTCCCTGCCTCAGTTTCTTTATTTATGTAATGAGATAATGATAGTATCTTTCTCGTAGGATCACTGTAGGGATTTAATGTATAATGTATGTAAAATCCTCAGAAAAGTGCCTGGCATGTGGTAAGTGCTATATAAGTGTTAACTATTATGACTGTTTCTAAACATGGTATCAAATAGAGGAACTGAAATAAAATGATAGATGTGACTACATAAAATGTTAGAATTTCTGAATGTCAAAAATTGCATACACAAAATAGAATGCAAATGACACATTAAAAATTCAATCTAGATGACAGAAAAATATTCTATATGTATAGAGTTATTTTAAATCAATAAGAAAAAAGGGACAGACTTCTGAAAGGAAACACGAACCAATAGCCTTCCAATAGTTAAAAAAAATCCATGTTAATTAATTCTTTCAACAAATACTTGTCATTCACCTGTATTATTCTGGACTCGTTCTGGGGTCAGGGGAATAGCAGTGAGTAGAACTAAGCCCCTGCTCTCAAGGAACATACATTCTAGTGGCCTTAATAAACAAATGAACAAGGGAGCTTAATTCACAAAGGATCAAAGAAAGAAAAAACAAAAAGTAACCTTTTTTTTAACATACCAATGTAGCAAATATTTCTGAGTGATTTTATTATATATTGGTGATAATGCAAGGAAATTAACATTCTTACACATTTCTAATGGGAGTGAAACCCAGTGCAGCCTGTTTGAAGGGAATTTTGTCCAATATGTGCTAAAAAATTTTGAAGTGTGTGATTCCTACAACTCAACAATGTAACTTATAGGAACTTATTTTGAGGAATAATCAGAAATACATAGAAAGGTTTCTATACAAGAGCATATGCTGAATGAATCATTCATTCATTTAAAAATATTTATTGATCAGGTCCTGGGGATATGGCAATGATAAAAGCAGACAAAATTTTGTGTTTTGGGAGAGTTTATACTAAAAGATGTGAAGACAATAAACACACACATATGTATGTGTGTGTGTGTGCATGTATATATTCAGATTGTGAAAGTGCTATGAAGAAACACAAAGCAGGTTAAGGAGAGGGGGGTATTCCCCAGCTCCTCAAGGGGCTGGGATGGAGGAAAGGGACCCTTATTTAGGTAAGATATCAGAGGAGACCTCTCAGATTAATCAATATTTATGTAAAGGCCTACTGTAAGCCAGAGACCACACCATGCTGACAGCTGGGGGAAGAGCATGCTCACAGAGAGGAAAGTGAGTGCAAATGCCCTGAGGTAGGAGTGTATTTGGTGTGTTTGAGGAGGAATAGGGAGGCCAGTGTGGCTGGAGCAGTGTGAGCCACGGGAATACCAAAGATTAGATCAGAGGAAGAGAGGGCAAGATCACATAGAGATTTGTGGGTCATTGTAAGCATTGTGAGAGCATGAGGAAGACTGGTTGATGATTAAAACAATAGCCATTAAAAAAAAACTCATGATTTTGTGGGTCAGGAATGTGGGAAGAGCTCAGCTGGAAGATTCCTCTGTTCCACCTCGAATCAGCAGACAGAGGTCACTTGGTGATATTCAGCTGGAGAATGAGCCGATCCTCAGAGTCAAGATGGTTTCACTAACATTGGCACCTTGGCAGCGATGGCTGGAGGGCGGGGCTCAGCTGGATCAGTCAACTGGAGGAGCCTGCACGTGAGCTCTCCAGCATGGTGGCCTCTAGAATTGACTCAAGTCAAATATTGACTAGAGGGCACAGTGGGAGGGGTAAAACTGGCAGCCACATTTAATCTCCCACATGGAGTGAAAGAGAAAGAAAGGAGT
The DNA here is from genome assembly GCA_028533085.1 of Varecia variegata. NCBI lineage: Eukaryota > Metazoa > Chordata > Mammalia > Primates > Lemuridae > Varecia > Varecia variegata. Next base: position 177,333,978 of record CM052436.1, read on the forward strand.
CAAAGGGCCAGTTTTATTTCAGTGTGATTTAAAATTGTGACAGCAGGGCCAGGTGTAGTGGCTCACACCTGTAATCCCAGCACTTTGGGAGGCCAAGGCAGGAGGATCACTTGAGGCCAGAAGTTTGAGACCCGCCTGAGCCACAAAGCAAGACCCCATCTCTACCAAAAAAAAAAAAAAAAATTGTGACAACATAGAAATAACCAAAATGTCCAACCAAGAAAAATAGCTCAATATATAATATAGATTTACATTCAAATAACAGAATATTTGTCAACCAATAAAACTGTATTTTCAGAGACTATTGATGAATGAGGGAAGATAATGTAGTGTATGTCTGTGTGTGTGTGTTGAGAGGGCACATGTGTTTATTTGTGTGCCCATAAACACACTTTTCACTTTCTGAAAAGCTGTCAGGCAATGGAATATCAAAGATCAGCCATGACAGGGGCCCATTGTGTCACCAGCTTGTCTGTAGTGACTGGGCGTCTCCAGGACCTCTTGCATGGCTACTTAGACAGAATTTTCCTGAATGTGAGACTCTGTGAGTAACCCTTTAAAGTCTGCCCCCAGACAGTTAATCAAGGACTGTGGAGCTTAGGAGGCAAGTGGGCCTTTGCTCACATAACTGGAGTAACTGGTTGCCATTGTCAGTTCCCAAACCAAGTATGTATGTTATTTATGTATTTATTTATTTATTTATTTTTATTAAGAGGGTATAAGTGCTTTTATTACATGGATATTTTGTATAATGCTTAAGTCAGGGTTTTTGGTGTGTTCATCACCAGAATAGTGTCCATTGTACCCAATAGGTAAGTTTTTATGCCACATCCACCCTCTCACTCTCTCCTCGTCTCCCCTCTCCTTGGTTACTCATGTCCTTTGTGCCTGTGTGTACTCATCTGTTACCTCCCACTTATCAGTGAGAACATTTAGTGTTTGGTTTTCCATTCCTGAGATACTTCACTTAGGATAATGGTTTCCAGTTCCCACCATGTTGCTACAGATGACATTATTTCATTCCTTTTTATCGCTGAGTCGTACTCCATGGTGTGTGTGTGTGTGTATACACACCACATTTTCTTTATCCACTCATGAATTGAAAGGCACTTATGTTGATTATCTTTGCAATTGTGCTGTGATAAACATTAAAGTGCTGGTATCTTTTTGATAAAATGGCTTCATTTCCTTTGTGTAGACACCCAGCAGTGGGATTGCTTTATCGAATGGTTGGTCTACCTTTATTTCTTTGAAGGATCTCCATACTGTTTTCCATAGAGGTTGTACTAATTTGCAGTCCCATCAACAGTGTATAAGCATTCATTTCACTCTACATCCATGCCAGCAT
>CM052436.1:177335825-177368553 GCA_028533085.1 Varecia variegata
CAGTTGTCAGTATTTTGAGGGTCTCTGTGCAAATTTTTTAAAAGTCAACCTCTGTTGGTGAACATATTGCAAAGAGATGTCCCTCCCTCTGGACTAGCCCAACCCATGAGAGGAATAGTGGCCCCCAGGCCAATTTAATTTCAAGCCCCACTCTCTTCCTTGACCTGTGGATTTGTGCATAACCATGGGTAGATCCAGATGCCTTGGATCCTTCCAGGTCATTGGTGACCTGCTATGATCCTGTCTCTGCCCCTCTGAACTCTGCCTAGTGTTCTCCTCCAGCCACGGGGCTCCATCTGGCCAGCACTGAGTTTGAGGCTCATTCTCTTTCCTCCTGGGAGACCCCATCCCCAGGCCTCCACCCCCCAGCTAAGGGGCCTACAGACAAGATCAAGACAGGTGCCTCCCTCCTCCCTTCTCTCTACAGAACAGACCAGATGCTGATCCACCTATGAGGGCCCAGGAGGGAGAGAGGAAGGAGCTGACACTCTCCCCATAAAGCTACCGTTATTATGATCATCACAGCACTTAGCGAGTAACCTGGAGCGCTGGGTTCACTGGGGCGAATCAAAGCCAATCAAAGCCAGGATTCCAGCGCCTTTGTTGTTCCAAGTGCTGATTTGTTTCCCTGTGCTGTTGTGCATTCATTTCAGTTATTCCTTTAGAGCAGAATTTAAGTTGTTTATTGATTTGGGCTGTAAATTGCTGGGTAATGCTCTAGGCAGAAGCTTAGATAACAGTACAAATTCCACCACGTCTAGCAGCAGCCACCCCCTCAACCTCTGTGTTTCCACCTATAGTGGCAATGTCTTAAGCATCTTTGCTTTTAGATAGCACTTTTTCTCCCCCATTTAAAGGCAATGCAATTTGCTCTTTCCAAGAGCTCATTTCATATTTCTATTCCATGTTTTATTTCCTCTTCTTTGTAAACTCCCTTGTTAAGACTCCACATTCAGCTCCTCTTATTAAAGAATTGAAGATGGGGTAGTGTTAAAAAAATGACTTTGTGATTTAGAAAATTTTCCTCTTCTGTGACTTTAACTCTTTTTTCCTGCAGTTACCAACTAGAGAGATCATTCAATTTAATAGATATTTACTGTGTACCTACGATGTGCCAGCCACTTTCTGGGTGGTTGGGATACATCAGTAAACAACACAGATAAATTCCTCCCATCGCGATGTTTACATTCTCATGAGGGAGACACAAAATAACCAATAAGCATGCATGGTGTGCTAAAAGGGAGTTAGTACTTTAAAATGTAGCGGGGGTGGGGGGGGGTGGAAATACAGAGATTGGAAATGCTTGTGGTAGAATTAGTTTATAGTTTTAAAGAGAGTGGCTAGTGTAGGCCTCATTGAGGAGGTGATTTATTGACAAAGACTTGAATGAGGTGAGAGATATTTAGGGTAAACAAAAAGGGGAGGAAGGAAAACTTTCCATACAGAGACAGCCAGTGCAAAGGCCCTGAGGCAGGAGCCTGTTTGCTATGTTCAAAGAATAGCAAAGAGGTCAGAGGGCCTGGAGCTGAGTGTGTGAGGGTGAGGGTGGGAGGAGACAGAGTCAGGGAGTTGCCTGAGGACTGGAACTTGTAAGGCTCCAAGGCCATTGTAAGGATTTAGCCTTTGCTCTACATGACCTGGGGAGCTGTTGCAGAGTTTTGAATGGTAAGATGACTTGTTTGCATGTGAAAAGGATCACCCCAGCTAGGGAGTTGAGAATAGACTGTGGGAAGCTATTGTCAATCCAAGATAGGGCAGATAGTGACATCTGCCAGGGCAGAGGTGGTGGAAATGGGTGGATTCTGGACATTTTTTAAGATACAGCCAACAGGTTGCTGGTGGATCAGTAGTGGAAGTGAGAGAAGGAGAAGTGAGAGAAAGAGAGGGGTTTAGGCCCGGGCAACTGGAAGGATGGGGTTGGTGCCACCTGAGATGGGAAAAAATGAAGACAAAGCGGTTTACTGGGGTAGATCAGCAGTGCAGGTAGCATTGGGCGACATGAGAAAATGGAAAAGACAGCTTTGGAGTCAAACGGGCCTTAATTGCCCCGGTGTTTAGTTCTGTGACCCTCAGAAAAATATTAATACTTAACATCTCTAAGGCTCAGATTTTATACCCTTCACATGTAGATGCTTTTCCCCACATATACTGCCCTGGGAGATGGAGGTGAGGATTCAATACTAGAGTGTGTCCTGGAAGCAAAGTGAGCCACACAGGTGAGTCCCTCGCTCCATGTTTCCAGAAAGACCAGGGTCCCATTCTAATCTCAACTCATAGACTGTCCTGGTTGACATGAAGAGACTTACTTCTCCCACTCTGGGCCTCAGTTTCCCCATGTCTCGAATGAGACAGTTGACATGATTAACCTTTCAGATCTGTTCCAGCATTAAGTGTGCATGAGTGTGGGGATCTCAGGGTCAGGGGAGCTCTGCCTTCCAGCTAGCTCGTGTCTTGCCTCATACTGGGAATTCACACATGTGTGTACATGCCTGTACACACACGCACGTGCGCGTGCACACACACACACACACACACACCCCACAGAGCTCAACCCAGTTCTGAAGGTTTTCTCCTGTTTGGACAGCTCCCACCTCCCTGGGCATGCCAGTGCCTGCATCTGGCTAGACTCTTCTTAGTTGGTGACACACAAGTCCCCATGCTGTTTATCCCCTTCCTGTCTAGCCCATAGCCTGGGCAACCCTGGCCTTTCCTGGTGGCCACACCAGACATGGAGGGCGCTCTAGGCAACCACCGTTAGCCAAGGATAACCACAATCAGTGCCAAGGGAATGATCCCCCTTCCTCTTTGCAGCATTTCCAACAAGAGAGGAGCAAACATCCCAAATCTATGGCACCATTTTATTTACACTGAAAGGCACCCAGGTCAGGAGAGAAACAACAGGCTTACATACTTCTGATGTTCTTAGCCCTGCGTTCTCCCTCCGTCCCTTTCATCCCCTCCCTCGGGGCAGCCTGCACCTCTGGCAGGTCCTTCCATGCTGAGTCCTCCATGCATCCTATCATTAGGCTTTCTTATCTACCCTCCGCAGAGGAGCGGCCAAGATTGGTACCTGCATAGCCATTTGGAGGGAGTGAATCACTTCAAATCTAGTTGATTTCCTTGCAAACTGCATTATGCTTCTGTGATACAATTTTGCAAAGAGCCTGATGTTCCCTTTCTGTTCTATCTGTTACAACAATTGTTGGCATTCTACTGACCTATCTACCTTTATTTTTTGAACTGTCTCTATAAACTTTTTGGTTTTTCTTTAGGTTGTTAAGTCTACTTGTTTCTAAAATACTGCTTGACCTGAACTTTCTAGTATACTTTATTGTCAGATTTATTCTGCCTCATTTTACTCCCTGGCATCATCCCTGACCATCCATTTGTCATAGCGTTTACCACACTGTATCAAAATGGCCTGTCTTCCTCATCAGACGGTAAGGCAAGAATTGGGTATCAGCCAGCTCTGTGGATGCAGCAGACAGTTCAGGGGCAGAAACCCCATGGGAGCTCAGGGAACATTGTAGAATAAATGAAGGAATTGAAAAATGAATAGTCATACTATGGAAAAGATGATCATGAATTCAATTATGCTTCTACCCAGGAAAGTATGTAAACATGTTAGTGTCTTTGTGTCTCTCTAAACCTTAGTCCATCTTATAATGCACAGAGAGTCCTGAAAACCAGGTTACTTTTCTGACCCAGTTAACTCCTGGATCAGAAAACTCTAGACCTGCAAGTTCCAGAGAACCCTAAGGTGTAAAGCCATCCCAACCAGCACAGGCAAAGCCACCCAAGCCACAGCCTCTTCTGGCCCCTGGGGAAACATGGCCAATTGGATAGCCTCTGAGCTCCGTCCTGCTGTTGTAAAGAGTTAATTGATTGACTCACTGATGCATCCAGTCAGTCAGCAGCTGTTCATGGAGTGCCAGCTGCAGGTCACTGTGCTGCAGGGCACGGATGTGTTGCTGAACACGACTCCCTTCCAGATGTGTAGGATTTAGCAGGCAAGTGAACAGAGGGTCCAGACAAGGCACTCAACAATGACTCATGACACCAGGGACGATTGCCCAGAGGTAATGCCTAAACTGAGATGAGTCAAAGTGAAGAGAGGGAGAGATATCATTGTGCTGGAGAGACAAGTGGGTTCCTGCCAGCTTATCTAGGGACAAAGGCCCAGGAAGGCGAGAGCATGCAGTGCTCCAAAAGGCACTCACACTGGCTGGATCTGCGCGTGATGGGCAGAGGGCTGACCAGGAGTTGACTCCTAGAGGAGCTGAGCCCATAGGTGTTCAGTCAAGGGTATCAATCTTTTGGGGGAAGCAATGCTGAGCCCCTGCAGAGTTTTAAGCACAGAGGTGGTAAAATCAGACCTGCATTTTAGGCTGCTCATTCTGGCTATTGGGTGGAGCATTGCAGGAGACAAAAGTGAAAGCAGAATGACCAAGGAGGTGGCCACTGTGGTCATCCTGGCAACAGAAGATTGTGGCTGGACTAGTAGGGCAGGAGATGGGGCTGGAGACCAGTGGCCCAATTCACGAGAGTTGTATTAGGTCATTAAATATGAAATGTCTGGTTTTTAATCAACAGTTTATTACGTCTCAAACAAGAAGCAGTACAATTAATCAAAGTATACCCCTAAACTATCGACTCAGTTTTACCATCTTAAAAATAAAAGCTCATCATTATCCACCTTGGTCTCAGGTCACCTATGTGGGTCATTTTCAAGATTAAAATCCCCAGAATGGAACTTCTCAAAACCATCAACGTACTGTGTGTTCGTTAGCCACATCCTTCCCAAACACTTCATTGATATTTTGAGCTGTCTGCGCTGCGTTGGTTCCATGATGGAACTCATATTTGAAAATAACATGAATTTTTGATTTATCCATGGTTTCACAAAAATTGCTCTAAAAAAATTTGAAAGATAATCACAAGCCAAACTGTGCATTTGAAAGAAAGAGGATGTACCTTCAACAATAAAAATAAAACAAGAAGTGTCAAAGTGAAATGTCAGAGATATCAACTGTCAAACTTAAGGAAATCAGACATTTCATACTTAATAATATAATCGAAGGTAAAATCAACAGGCTTTGGCAATTTGTTAGATCAGGGCTTGGCACACAGTAGCCTATGGGTCGAATCTGGCTCACTGCCTAGTTTTGTAAGTTTTGCTGGAACATTCGCACTACAACTGTAGGGTTAAATAGTTGTGACGGAGACCCTAGGGCCTGTGAAACCTAAATGTTACTACTGTATGGTCCCTTATAGAAAATATTGGTCCACCCCTGGGTTAGATGCAAGGCGCCGGGAGAGTGAGGGAGAGGAAGGATTTGGAGGTGCCAGCCAGGTTTTATGTTGCTGCCTGCTGTTGAGATGGAAACCCCAGAAGTGGAGAAGGTGCTGCCGTGGCTCTTACAGCCAAGCCGGGCCCTGACACTTTGCCCAGCTCTTCCCAGCCTCTTCCCCTGGGTAACTGAGCCCTGTTCTCCCTTCCCTGTGTCTGGCTGTGACTCTGCTAGGATTTGACTATTCATATGACACCATGACCTTGCCTTCACCTGCTGCCCCCACCTACCTTGACCACGGGCCTGGGTCTTGGGGCCAACAGCCACCTTCCTGGGTCTTTCTGTGCACATGTTACCCTTGTCTTCAACCAGAACTGGATGCAGTCACTTTCCCAGCCCTGTACCAGACAGTCCCTCTTCTCTTGCCTCCCCCATGCCCTCCGCCAGCTGTGTTGCTGAGGTCCCGCAGCCTTTCTGTCCACTAGAGGCTCTTCCAGGGGACCGGGTGTTCTCTCTCTTCCTCTTCCTCTCTCCCCTGGAGCAATGGTAACCTGCAGGGACATGGGCTGTGACTGTCTTTCTTGGAGGCCAGGGAACAATCCCTGCTGTCTCTTTCTAAGCAGGTCATCCTTGGTGGGTGTGTAAATCCACTTTTCTACTTGCCAAAGTGACATTTTCATGATGCCCAAAGTTATTAAGTGGCATCTTTGGGAGCTTACTTTTTAACCAAAGTGGAGTAGGCTGGGAAATGTCAATAGTGATAATGTATAGTTATGTCTCCAGTACCTTTTGATTGAACACGATGGAAACAGTGCACACTGCAGAGGCCTTTGCAGGGAATTGCCAGTTAAAAAATCTGTTCAGACTCATGGGTTTTTAACCATAAACTCTGAATGTCTTAAATAAAATACTGGATGTATGGCCCTCAAACTGACTAGGAAATGTCAGAGGCTCAGCCTGGTTGCTTGGGCTGGCTCTGCCGCCCTCAGCTCACATCTGTGGGCTCAACGCTTCCCCAGCTCATGAGCCCAGCAGTACCCTCAGTCAGAAGCACAGAAGCATGGTGGTCCTGCTGTGCTGAGACCATCATGCTGATAATGGGGTTGTATCATCCCCCATGCAGGAGGACCTGCCCTGATACCTGTAGACAGACGTTTGAATGGAAGGAAGGAAAGAAGGAAGAAAGGAGAGAAGAGAGGGAGGGGTGGTCTGGGGTAGTCAACTGGTAAATGTCCCCCAATTCCAAACCTGGACTAGAGGCTAGAATTTCTCCTGGAGACTGAGACTGATAGATGCTAGCTTCATTCTCACCACAATGCTGTCTAGTGCCACCTCTTTATTGGTGAGAGAGATCCCTCTCTGGAGCTCAACAGCTGTGTCCTTCCAGAAAAGCCCTTTCCTACTGAGGAAGGATATTTCATTCAGACCATCATGGGCACAGGAGTTAGGGGAGGGTTGTTCCACTGCTGGACAGCCCATCTAGCAGCTAGAGTGCCTGCCTGGCCCCGGCAGGCTGGGCTTCTACTGCCAGGGCCGTCCCCACCCCTGTGTCCTTGTTAGCTGCTCCTTAGCTAGTTGCACCTTGTTTCTCTTATTTCTGTCTTCTGTGGGCACCCTGCCCAGGGTACTTCTTACACCTATTTTCCCAAATCCTACAACATTAATTAGTTGTTAATTAAATAATTCATTGTTTAATTTGACAAATGTTTGTTGGGCAAAGATGCTGCACACTGGATGTATGATGATGGAGAAAACAAATGTGTGCCCTCTACTCCTGGAGCTTATATTTTAATGAAGGAGACAGAAATACCCAAATAAAAGACTAATTATATTTTGTTTATATAAAAAACTAATCTCTACTGTCAGCTGTCAAAGTAGGCATTACCTTTGGGGCCTTAGTGACTGGAAGAGGTGTGGGTCGGCTTCTGGGATGCCCTAGAAGGCAGAGAGTGTTCTGCATCTTGCTCAAGATGCTGTTTACACAGATGTGTTCAGTTTGTGCAAATTCATGGAGATTATGCTATGTGCAAGTTTCTGGATGGATATTAAACTTTGATTAAAAGTTAAACAACTAATTAAAAAGTTAATTAATTATAATCATGGTGAGTGCTGTGAAGAAGAACAGAGTATGAGAAGGTAGACGTGGACTTTGCCTGGGAGTACAGGGGGTCTTTCCTGCATTTTATATGGGCTCTGAAGGACCAGGGGGAGATATCTGGGGCCAAAGGGGAACGCGAGGAGAGCACTCCAGGCAGGGGAGCTCTGAGGTAGGCGGGAGCACGGCCTGTGGGCAGGAGCTGGGGGAAGATTGGGTGGCTGCAGCGGAGGTGAGGACCCAGGGTACCTGGTGGCAGGTGAGGCCAGAGCACAGCCAGGACAGGCCAGGTTAGGGGTCATTCTCTTTATGTGAAGAATGATGGGAAGTCACTGATGGGTGTGCTATGGTCTGAATGCATGTGGCCTCCCCACACCCCAAGTTCATATGTTGAAACTTAACCTCCTCGATTTGATTTGAGGGGTGATTAGGTCATTTGAGAGGTGATAAGGTCAGGAGGGCTCTGCCCTCATGAATGGGATTAGTTCCCCTATGGAAGTTATAAAAGAGGTTTGAGGGAGCCTCTTGCTTCTGCTGCCGCTTGAGGACACATAGAAGGCGCCATCTATGAGGAACAGGCCCTCACCAGACACCAGATCTGCTAGAGCCTTGATCTTGGACTTCCCAGCCTCCAGAACTGTGAATTTCTATTGTTAATAAACTACCCAGTCTAAGGTATTTTGTTACAGCGGCCCAAACAGACCAATGCAGATGTAAGCAAGAGAGTGCCAGGATCTAATTCAGGTTGTAATGAGACCCCTCTGGCTGCCAAGAGGGGAAGTACAGAGACCAGTGAAAGGGCTGCGACATTTTTCCCAGGGCAGCTGAGGGTGGCTTGGACAGAGCTAAGATGGAAAGAAGTGGGCGACTGCCCCCGGGCTTGGGCCCCCCTTCCTGGAGCATCTACCCTCAGCCTTCTTGCATAGCAATTGGGCAACATCTCTCAAGAGCTCTCAACACCAGGCATACCTTTTGACCCAGGAATTCCACTTCTAGAAATCTGTTCTAATGGAAATCTGAACGATGTAAATGGTGTCATTTGCAAGGATGCTTGCATTAGTTCTCTTTTGCTGCCATAGCAAATGACCACAAAGTTAGTGGTTTGAAACAATGCAGATTTATTCTCTCATACGTCTGGAGGTCAGAAGTCTGAAATGCATCCTACTGGGCTAAAATCAAGCTGTTAGCAGGGTGCAGTCTTTTAAAAGATTCCAGGGGAGAATCCATTTCCTGGCCTCTTCCAGCTTCCAGGGGCTGCCTGTATTCCTTGGTCTGTGGCCACTTCCTCCATCTTCAAAGTCAGCAATGCATCAACCCCCTCCCCCTGCCCTTGTCTCCCTCTCCTCTTCTCCCCTGCTCTCCCATTTAGGGACATGCAGGCAGTTAGAAACTATAATATTAATAATAAGTACATTTGATTCAACTACCAGCTATAACAAATGCTAACTATTATTTCCTTGCCATCTTATTTTTCTTAATTGTTCACCCTTTTCACACATTGAGCAAAACATAATACTTTTTGCAAATTTGCACAACTTTCTACTAAATATTACAGCATCAACATGGTGCCTGTTATAAGTCGTTCATGAGCATCTTGATAGTGGCAGATGTGATGAGGAGGAAGAGATTATTTAACCAATTTTCTTCTATGGGATACTCAGGTTGTTTCTAACCTTCCGTCATCACAGGTAAAGCAGTGATGAACACTGTGGTGGGCAGAATAATGCCCCCCACCAAAAAAAATACTCACATCCATGTCCTAATCTCCAGAATGTTGTCTCACATGGCAAAAGGGACTGTAAATTAAGCCACTTAAACTAATTAAGTGATTAAATTAAAGGTCTTGAGATGGGGAGATTAACGTAGATTACTCAGGTGGGCCCAGTGTATATAAGGGTCTTTATAAGAGAAAAATGGAGTCAGGAGGAAGAGGAGAAACTCCTCCTCTCTCCCCTCCCTGTCTCCCTTTTTCTCTCTCCCTCTCCTGTCTAAATGCAGGCAGAAAGGTTAGGGAATGAATGAGATAGGTGACCATTCAGAGAGTAAAAGATGTAGAGGAAGAGGACAAATAATGTGAATATCCTTGGAAAATCTTTGGCTACATTTTCTGGAAACATCTAAACGCAGGAGTAAATGGCTTATTAATTATGATCCTCTCACCTTGCTAATTAAGTAATAAAGGCCCATCAGGCAGTGCATTTGTGGGCGATTAGAGCTGTGTTTGGTGGAGTCAGAAACTTGCAGCTGAAGATTAAGTGGTTTTCACCACCTGAGAGATGCATTAATCACCTGGAGCTTCCCTACCTGGTGGATTTGGTTGCTTATTTGGAATGCCATTTATGCATCTCAGTGAGGAATATCTGCACGTGCTGCATAGGGCTCCTGTGTGAAGGGTAGTTACACGGCAAGGATAAGCAGAGTTTCTAGGTGTGAGATCCTGAATCAATACAGCATCTGTCCAAGGGTCACCTTTGTGCTACTTTCAAGGCAGTGCAGATGGGAGAGATGCCCCAGACACCGATGACATGCACTGGCTGTCCTGCCAGGTGTAAGGATTGGATGTCCTTCCAAAGGATGAAGGGAGACAATGTGTGGTAGCAGAAACACATTGGTTTTAGAGACAGGCAGGTCTGAATTTAAATACTAGCTTCATTCCTTACTATGAAATGTTGAGCAAGTTACTTCAACTTGCTGATCTTCAGTTTCTTCCTCTGTAACATAAGCATATTAATTTGCATTAGTCAGCTATTACTATTTAAGAAAGTGGACCCAAAATATCAGTGGTATACAACTGAATAAATAAATGAGCGTTTGTGTTAGCTCATGTATGTGCAGGTTGGATGATCCCAGCGGAGTTTCTTTACGTATCTGCAGGTTGACTCGGGGCCAGCTGCTCCAGGCTGAGATGGCTGGCCTGGCTCTCGACGTAGTTCTGTAGACATGCAGCTGTTCTAGTGTCCCCCTCTTTCCTCTTAGGACCAGTGGGCTAGTCAGGGCTTGATCTCAGAGTGAAGGCAGCAGCACAGAGGATAAGTAGAAACAGGCAATGCTTCTAGTCTCAAAACTGACACACCATCACCTCTGCCTCATCCTATCAGCCAAGAAAGTCACAAGGCCAAATCCAAAGGTCTTGACTTTCTTTTGGTGGGAAGAAACTGAAAAATTACTTAGCAAGGAGCCCTGACAAAGGGAGGGTGACATTTTTGAGCCAATAGTATGATCTACTACATAATCCATTTATACAACTGCTATTTTTTAGGAGGACGTGTACTAGGTGTGACTTAACTCTGCTAGGTGCTGGATGTAGAGTTCTGAACAAGGCACCTTAATGCAACATAGAGTCTAGTGAACATGTCAGACATTAAGCAAATAATCATGTGCATGCACAAAAATTAGTGACCATTGTCTTAAGTTACAAAGGAAAAGTAAGGGATGATAAAAAGGACTTACAAGGTGATCTAATATAAAGTCTTGAGCAGAGTACCTGGAACGTGGTAGGCATTCAGTAAAGCCAGACCCCTGTGTACAGCCGTGCAGTATGTGCGTTGTGAAGAGCCTTCCAGTCAAGGTGGGGGGTTAAATGCACGCTCTGCCCACCTTGCATGCTGGTACAGGGCTGTGAAGCTGCCCTGCAGTAAAGGGTAGTGCCCTCCCTCCCCAGCCCCAAATATCTCTCCGAGTTTATGGGACACCATCTGCAGGATGCTCCCCATGGGCAGATATCTCGTGCCCTGCAGGAGCCTAAACTGGGATGCAGAGTCTGAGTGGTCTGCTGAACTAGGCATACCTGGTGCCCCGCCTTCCCAGAGCAGCATCTGGTAGCCTGAGTTAATACACACAGGGGAAAGGGATCCTACAAGGGGGAGGAGAAGGGAACGTCTAGAGGCGGGGGTGAGGAGGGGTCTTTGGCTAATGGTTTCTGGGTGGTGGTAACTGTCTCCCTGGGGGGACTTTGTGAGACCTCCAGCACAGGTCATGCTGAGAACTAGGTGATACAGTGTGAAAGAATATCAGGCAAGAGAGTCCTCTGCTTATTTCTGCCTAGAGCACAGCATGGCTCTGGCCCAGAGAGCCCTGAACAAAACCCACCACCATCAGCACCAGGGAGCTCTGCTGCCCTGGGTGCTCAGAGGTAGTACATGAGCTAGTGAGGCTGAGGCTGGAGGAGAGAAACAGGTAGGACCTGGTTGGTAGGATAAGGTGCAGGCTCAGTTATTTGGTGATATCCAAGTGATAGCAGAAATCATTAGCTGATTCATGTAGGGCCTTCCAGAGACGCTATTGTTCCCCAGATTTCTTGTGACTATTATTCCATGCCTTTATTCAGCAATTATTTATTGTGCACCTATTGTGCGCAGGACTTTGCGATGTGTACTTTAAGACACAAAGGTGAATAAGGCAGGAGTGTCCCTGCCTTCAGATAGCTTGCAGTCTATTGGGAAAGGAGGCATTGAGCATCTAATTTCATAGTGAGTGAGTTATTCACAATAATATTTGCCTAACATGTCTGAGGCTGCTTCATCATCTCTGAAGTTGTAGTAATAAATTGAGTCTCCTGCTAAGAATGTTGTAAGGGTTCAGTGAACTGCACTATGTAAAATGCTTAGTGCAGTGCAGGTGTGTGGTTAAGAGTTTAAATAGTACTTATTCCCAGAAGAATCCAGGACACTTGACGGATCCCGGGGTTAGCAGCTCCGACAGCTCTCCGCAGCCCAGGAGGGGCGCCTCTGACCCCATGCCCCAGTTTCAAGAACTGGACTTCAGTTTATGACTGTTGGAGTTCTGGCATTCAGGTTTTATTTGAGAGCCAACCCAGAGGGACATGGAAGAAATTGGATTTATTTTTATGACAGTTCTTAGTTTAGTCCGGTGATCCATCATATGTCAAGATGCTGTTTTGAAAAGAAGCAGGTTATAGGTGGACTTTGGAGACCTAGCTCCGCTTACGAAGTGAGTGGAGATAACACATCACTTACTCTCTCTGCTCCTCAATTTTCTCACCTGTAAAGTGGAGGATAATAATACCCACCTCAGAGGGTTCTGCTGGGATTCAGTGAAATAATAGACATGAAAGCCCCCAAAACGTGCTTGCCCAGCAGCCAGTAGGCACTCAAGAAACGCAAGTCCCCACCTCTAATGTCTTCGAGTGTTCAATGGAAGGCACTGGATTGACTATTTAAGCCATTTTGCTGCATCAATACTAATTAAGACAATCACAATCACGAGACCAAGTGCCATGTATCAATGCAGACACTGCAGGCCACCAGGAAAATACATCGCAACCGTAAAGCAGACCTGGTGTTCAATAAATACTTCACAACTGATTAGTCATCCCCTACATCTGTACAGGCTTCAGAGTTAGTGAAGCAGTCTCACTCAGGTTGGTGCAGTAAATGTTCACAACACATAGGTGAGACTGACATGTACCGGTTGGACAAGTATTTCTGAACACCGTGAGGAATGTTACAGCCCTGAAAGAGACAAGGCCTCTGACTCAAGGGAGACGTCAGTGTGGTTTGGGAAATGGGCAGGTCTACTGGTTACTTCTCTTGAGTGTGACAGAGGAAGGCAGTGTAGAGTGGAGGGGCACCTCAGCCCCCAGGAATCACAGGAAGCTTCTTAGTGGAGACAGTGTCAAAGCTGAGTCTTGAAATGTGACTAGGAGTTTTACAGGTGAAAGAGGACTGCGTTCTTTAGGGCAGCTGAGGCAGTAGGAGCAAACAGACCCAAACATAGAATGGCTCAATACAGCATGTAAAACATCATTTTTTTTTTTTTTTTTGAGACAGGGTTTCTCTCTGTTGCCCAGGCTGGAGTTCAGGGGCATGATCATAGCTCACTGCAACTGGGCTCAAGTGATCCTCCCGCCTCAGCCTCCTGAGAAGCTGGGACTACAGGTGCACACTCTAGTGCCTGGCTAATTTTTCCATTTTTTGTAGAGACTGAGTCTTCCTATGTTGCTCAGGCTGGTCTTGAACTCCTGACCTCAAGCAATCTTCCCACCTCAGCCTCCCAAAGTGCTAGGATTCTAGGCATGAGCTACCATGCCTGGCCTAAGACATCATTTTTAATAAACTTTTAATTTTGGAGTAATTTTAGATTTATAGAAAAGTTGCAAAGGTGGTGTAGAGAGTCCCCATCTATGTAGTTCTGCCTAATATTAGCATCTTATGTTACCATGACACATTTATGGGTTACTATGGGTTACTAAACACCAGATTTTATTTGGGTTTCACCAGTTGTGCTTTTTCTGTTCCAGGATCCGGTCCAAGACACTACGTTGCATTTAGTGTGCTATCTTGGATTGATAAACAGGATGAATGGTCTTTTACTTGGTCACTCAGGCACCTGGGTGGACAGAGGCCCTGACAGCCTCAACACGTGGCTGCCAAGGTTGTCCTGGTCATCTCCACCCTAACGAGCCAAAAGAGGGAAAGAGCCTGGAGGTGTGCACCTGAGGTGTTTAGGGCAGAGTCTGGAAGTCCCAGCCATCACGTCTGTTCCCATTTCATGGTGAAAACTAGTCTTGAGGTTCCAAACTTTCTGCTCAGTTTTGCTGTGATCCTAAAGCTGTTATTAAAATAATAAAATCTTTTGAAATAAAACCTTAGCTTGAAGCCACACATAGCCAAAATGGGGGGTAGGAAGCAGCTACTCAGGTAGAGAAGCTACAGCTGTATGCTATGGATGGGGAGAATAAACATGGTAAAGAGCGAGTTGTCTGTGCCACAAGGAAGATGTGGGAGGGTATTTGGAGCAGAGAAAACTGAATTAATAAAAGCAGAGAGGAAAGGCAAGAGATAACATTGCCCTTTTATAAGCAGGAAGGTTACAGGACTCAGCTGGGATGGCATCGCCGTTAAGCAGTGCTGCAGGGACTCAACCCCGCATCTGCCTTGGCACCCACTCCAACCCGCGTTCGTTCGCCTGGTCCAGAAGGTCTTCAGACTGACAGGCTGATCTGGCGGATGAGCCACAGAGATGTGTTTGTATCTCATGAATTTCTTTAAGGGCATTTTTATCAGAAGTTTTATAACTGTTTAATTTAGGAGGAAAGCTTTTCCCCAAATTCCTTCATTCTACCTGAAAAGAGCAAGTGATGAGAGAGGATGAGAGCTGCTCCAAGGGCCCCACTTGGTTTGCTTTTCCCACCAGACTCCGGCTACATCTGTGCCCAGAGGCACAGTCACAGCTGGGCATAAAGAGGACGGGTGTGCATTAGAGACAGTGTCTGCCTGTCATCTCATATGTGATGCTGGTGTCTGTTTATTTCTGGCTGGCTGGAATATAATTGCTCCCCAGGCTGACAGTGACAAATGGCGGTGTGGGGCGTGTATTCCTCCGAGTGGTGGGACAGTGCACCTAGGCTGACAAAAACAGGCCCCGTCACACGGTGACAGAGGTCTGCTTCTAGGTTTAAAGCCTCACAGGCACAGGCAGATTACCAGGTGGTGGGCTATGAGCTGCTCAGGAGCTGATGTTCATGTCTTTTGGGATGTGAGGGACAGCCAAGGATACCCTAAGACCCCCTTTTTCTCAGGTCCCAGCCCTGCCACGAAGGACTCAGAGCACCAGGACACCAACTGAAGCTTGATACACAGTGGCGGACCCTAATTCCTCTGCGGAGCCGTCAAAATGGAAATACAGTCCACCCTCAGTGTCATTAAGGGATTGGTTCCAGGATCCCCTGTGGAAACCCAAATCCAAGATCATTCAAGTCCCTGATATAAAATGGTGTCATATTTGCATATAACCTACACACATCCTCTCTCATATACTTTAAATCATCCCTAAACCACTTACAATACCTGATACAATATAAATGCTATGTAAATAGTTGTTATAGTTGTAAATAGTTATTTTTTATTGTTGTATCATTATTTTTTTATGTTTTTTCCTAAATATTTTTGATCCGTGGTTGCTTAAATCTGTGGACGTGGAACCCACGGATATGGAAGACAGACTGTAGCTTTCTTGGCTTTCTCTCTTATTTTAAAAATGATGCATGTCCTTCGGGGAAAATTTGGACAGTGCAGAAAAGGGAAAGGAGAAAACAAAGCTGGTCCCAAATACTCCTAGCCAGACCTACCCACTTTGGAATTCTGCAGTTTCCTTCTGTGAAAGAGACTAGATAGCTGTCGGGCGCACAGCCAGGCTGCACCTCTCAGCCCCCTTGCAGTTAGGGGCGGCCACATGGCTACGTTCGAGCCGGTGGTAAGTGGGCAGAAATGAGCCACCTCTGGTCCTGGCCATTAAAACATCCCAGATCCACTGTCTCTTCCCCTTTCTGGTGGCCAGATGCAGAGGGCCCAGTGGAGGACTTCAGAACTCTTTGGCATAGTGGAGCCACTGATGGAAGGAACCTGGGAGTAAAGCAGACCAAACCTCACTGCAGGTGCAGGTGTGACTGTGACAGGAGCAAAAAACAAATCTTTCTTGTGTTAAGTCTCTGAAGGTGCAGATATTAGCGTGTGCCCCAAATAGAACACCTTCCAAACCACTTGTTCTGGGAACGTGCGTGTATACACACACACACACGTATCATAATGGAGCCGTCTCTTGAATTCTGTTTTGCAACCTGCTTTAGTCTCTCAAAAATTATATGAACATCTCTCCATGATAAAGATATATTTATCCAATTACCTTAATGTCTGCATATTATTCCATTGCATGTGTGTACCATAATTTATTTAATGACTCCTCTATTCTTGGATGTTTAGGTTGTTTTCTTACTTTTCTGTTTTTTAAGCACTTCTGTTATGAATAGGCCGGTGCGTGTCTTTGTGCATGTATCCAACCATTTCTTTAGTGCATCTTCCTAAAAATTGTAATTGCTTAACCACATTTAAATGGTGTTGGATCATCATAGGAATATCTCCTCGGAAAAGAGGTATTGATTTGTAATTCTATCAGGAGTATATGAGAGATCTAATTTTTCAAAACCATCAACTGTCTGAATACTAATCTGATAATGGCTCATTTTAACATATTCTTTGTTGATTGATAATGTTGAGTGACTTCTTCATGTTTATTGGACCTTTATATTACCAATTGCCTCCTCTTTATATATTTTTTTCTGTTGGGGGCTTTACACATTTATTGTTTTGTAAGAGCTGTTTGCATATTAAGGATAACATATTATTAATATGCTTTTCAAGTTTAGTTTTTAACATATTTATGTTATTCACATTCTTCTATAAAGAAGTTTCTAATTTTATTTTGGTCTTTCTTCCTTGCTTTTAGCATTATTATACTTCTGGGGAACCAAGGCCAGCATATGAAAATATTCTCCAGAGTTTCTTCTAGTACTTTTGTTGTTTTGTTTTGCCATTAAGTCTTTAATCTTTCTAGAATGCATTTCTATAGAAAGGTGATGTAGTCATCTGGCTTTAATTTACTCTAAGGGCCAGGAAGGGAGACAGAACAAAGCATACTCATAGCACTAAGAGAAGTTCAGGATGCCGTCCTGTAGCCCTGGAGGAGGCATTTAGCACTGAGGCTGGAGGGATCGTCAGGGTCAGGTGATAAAGATGATGGACCCAGTGTAGAACCTGCTGAGTCTCAAGTGACTGGAGAACTTTGAAATGTGCTGATGAAAAACTGGGTGTGGGATGAATTTGTGTGCCTAAATCCCAGTACTGGACCTTGGAATAGACCCAAGAGAAATGAGAGAATATGCCCATAAACATTCCTGCATAAGAATGTTTATAATAGCTGTATTTATAATAGCCCCAAACTAGAAACAACCTAAATAAATGGTCATCCAAAGGAGAATGGATAAATAAACAAATTGTTATATTATACCCACACAATGGAATACTATTTAGCAATAGAAAGTGACCAACTATAGATACACTGCATAATGCGGTTTAACCTCCAAACCTTTATGTTGGACAAAGCTAGATACAAAAGAGTATATAACTCTTTTGTATAAGTGTATAAGTGTACACTCTTATACATTATGCTAGTATAACTCTTTTGTATAAGTGTATAAGAGTGTATGATTCCATTTATATCAGTAGTCCCCAACCTTTTTGGCACCAGGGACCACTTTCATGAAAGATAATTTTTCCATGGACCGGGGGTGTGGGGGGGGATGGTTTTGGGGTGATCAAGTGCATTACATTTATTGTGCACTTTATTTCTATTATTATTACATTGTAATATATAATGAAATAATTATATTAATACAACTCACTGTAGGTTGGGGACTCCTGATATGACATTCAAAAATAGTCAAAACTACTCTGATGCTGATGAAAGCCCGAACAGTAGATACCTATGGGGGTGTGGTATTACCTGGGATGGGAAAGAGATGATTCTGGAGGGATGGAAATAAATGTTCTTTATATCAGTTCGGATGGCAAGTATGAGATGTGTACATACATAGAAATTCATCAAGCCGCACACTTAAGATTTTTGTATTTTACTGAATGAAAATTATAGCTCAAAACAATAAAATCCTTAGGAATGGATAAAAATGTTCATTTTACAGATGAAGCAACGGAAGCCCAGAGAGGTGGGGTGATTTGCTCTGAGTTGAGGTTTCAGATCAAGGGCTGCCTGATTTCAAGGCTGGAGCCAAGTGTTGATAGAATTGTGATTTCCTCGATCAGCCACAGGATAGAGGAAAGGGCCTAGGTTCCATCCCTGAGAGGACCCTCGAGAGAACCACAGCCAGTATCAGGGTCACAGTTAATGAGGCTGTAGTCCCAACAGAAATCTGGCATGTTAAATGTGGAAACTGAGGCAGAAATTCCATTATGTGGTTTTCTGCTCTTTGGAGCGCGTGTCAGCATGAGCTGTCAGCACCTGCTTACCGGGGGGCCAGTACCAGAGTCCCTCGACCCCTCCCACTCGTATGGCACATCCAGCCTGGCAAAGACAAGCAGCATGACCCAGTGTGGGACGAACATTCTAACTCCACACCCTGAGTCCGTAAGAAACAAGACTTGGCAAGAACGAGTAGCCGTACACACAGTTCCCGCACTGGAGAAGCGATGCCAGGGTCCAGATTTACTCTAAGAGAACTTTATACCTGGCTTCACTGGTACACACACCTGTGGGATCATTTGTGCCAATTCTTTCCTTAAGATCTTCCCATGGCCTGCATGGGGCACTGGCGGTGACACCAAGACAGCATCATTGATATAAAATACTCATCAATGACACTTGCAGTCCTGAAGCAAGTTGGACCCAACACACCTCCCTGCTGCCTGCTGGGGTCTCAGCCTCAGCCCTTTGCGGGGACTTGGGCAAACAGGCAGTGACTGCAGGCCTGTTCTTTCCTCTTAAATTTGCAGGAGAAGGCTGGTACCTCCTCACAGAAGGAAAGTGGCACACGGGTTTACTGATTCAAGAGCAGTTTATCTCTAAGGTTATATTTCCAAGGGAGAAAAAGCGATTGTTACAGTCCTTAAACGAAGGCAAAGGCAGACCTCATTTAGAGGTGATCGCTGCATCCTGGGGACCAACAGCATTTGCTCCTGCTACTGGTTAACCGCAGGGCACTGGTGCCAATTCGGAAGCCTCTTAGACCTTCCGTTCCCCAGGAGGAAATTGCCCACAGACACAACGAGTCATTACAAAAAAAGGCTGAGGTGGGGAGTGGATGGGGCAGCGCACCTGTGAGGAAGCCGGGAAAGAGAGAATTTCACTGACGCCACCGGGATTCCAGCAGACAGCTAGAGGCATTTCTTTGCAGTGGCCACATTGTGCTCAGAGTTTCCCAGGTGCGGTGTGCTAGATGTGGGAGCCCTGGGCCCTGTGGTCTATGGAGGGATCAGCATGTCCTCAGTTACTTATGAGGGGAGCCCAGACGGAGGAGCACATATGCTGATACCCACCCGTCGTGGGGGCCCAGCTCCCTGCTGATGGCGTTCTCAACGGGTTAGCGGCAACAGTTAAGTGAAGGTGCTGTCTACAAAGACGGAGGCAGCGATTCTCAACTAAAGGCAGTTTTGCTCCCCGGAGGAACATTGGCACTCTCTAGAGACATTTTCGGTCACATTTTGGTCACAATATGGAGAGGGTGCTACTGACACACAGCGAGTAGAGGCCAGGAATGCTTTGAAATATCCTACAAAGCACAAGACAACCCCCCACTGCAAGAAACAGTTCAGCCCCCAATGCCCATAGAACTGAGGTTGAGAAATTTGCTGTAGGATTATGTAGCCACTGTCCGAAGCATGAAGAGGTGGGGAGAGAATGATCACCCTAACTTCTCGATCTTCCAGTCCTCTGATCTCATGCCTGCACCTCCTGTTGGCTGAACCTCACTGGCAGCCAGAGAATGAGAGCCCGGTCAACCTCCTTAATGCTGGTCATGGACACCCTCTCAAGGGCAGAGGACCAGGCTCAACTCATAGTTTCCAGGGAGCCAGGTCCTCCTCAGACAGCAGGGCAGGTGCTCTACGGTCCCGTGCTGTTCTCTTTTTTGTCTCTGTTCCTGCTGATGCTCTTTTAATGCTTGCTGTCAGAATGAGGGCAGGCCATGGGAGTGGGAACTTTCCCTGGGTTCAGGGAAGAGAAAGTGTGCAGGATGCCAGAAGAGAGCTCTGAGATACTGCTGGAATGTGGATTTCCATACAGTTCAAAAAACTTCTCACCTCCCACCTGGCTTGGATGAGAAAGTAAGAATTAAGGAGCTGCAACATTTTTCTGGCACAATGAACTTTAAAAATGGAATTTCTGTGCAAAGCAATGACTGATATTTCAGTAAACAGGCTAAGTACAATCACATTATGGTTATTTCAGCTTTGACATTTCTTTGCGTTTAGAATAGCATCAGCAGGGATGTTTGGAGACCAAGTTGTTCTCCCTTCTCAGAGCCCAGTTTCTTCGAGTCAGGGGTCAAAGAACATCAGTGGAAGAGACTGTAATATCAGGGCATGCCCTCTGTTCTCCAGGTATCATTCCATTCTCTTCCTAATTATATACTGTCCCCCCTTTAATAATAGCAGCAACATGCCTTTAGACACTTTTAATAATAATAGCAATATGCCTTTAGACATCATGAGGGAGAAACTTAGAATGTATTAAAAATTTATTAAGTGAACTTACTGGGGAAAAAAAGGATGGCATAAAGGCAAGGAAACATAGGTTTGTTGCTCACCAAGTGGGTACCAGGCACTAGACTAGGTGCTTCACATAAGTTACCCGTGTTGCTAAAACCAGGAGCTTCCTTCTTCCTTTTTTGGCTGTGGTCTCTGGGGTTGCAAAAAGACAGGTGGATGAAGTCACAATCAAGGGTAGCTTGCCTATTCTCTAGGGACTGATACAGCTTGGAATCATTGCACACATTACAGAGCAGGCAAGGTGGCATTAAACATTAAACCCTGCTCAAAGGGCAGAATTTTGCAAAGATTTATATAGATTTAAGTCGTTCTCTGTACTACAACAATTCTCCCAACCCCTCTGACTTTCTATCCCATCAGCATAATCACCCACAGTTCATAATAAGCACCAAGGATATTATTAGGACAGTAGAAAGACCGCACAGGAGCATCTGGCCTTTGGCCTCATTTTAGGGTGCTTGTCCTCATAGAGTTCACCCGGCAAACTCGTGCAGCCTTGATGGGAACCATCCACTCAGCATTTGCAAGCTGCCATGTTGGTCAAAGTGCTCCCAGCTCCTTCAAACTGAGAATACTGTTCAGGGTCTTGGGGACACCGAGCCCCAAGCTGCCGTGCATCCCAGGAACCCTGTTTCCAGCCAGCTAGCTTCGTGTCAGCTGCAAATTGGCCCCAAACAACAATTTAAGGTAAGTACACGTGGCTGTGTTGTAGGTGGTGACATCAAGGCAGCGCTCATAAGAAGAGTTGCTATCAGCCAGTAATGATGGGATAGAAAATCCATGAGGGTGAGCTGAGTTTGAGACGAGCACAATACCCAACTCCAACTGGGATGTCACTGTGTGAATTACTGCCTGGAGGGGCCCTTCTTGCCTACTCCACTTCTTCCCAGGAGCTACGAGATGGATCTCATCCCCTCCCTTCTGTGCCATACATGTCCGTTTTCCCCTTTATAGATTTGTCAAGATCAACAGCAACAATTAAACATGATTCATTGAACTGAAAGGATCTTTGTATCTGTAATTCCTGAGTGGGTTGGCCGTGGGCAAGGCCCGGTGGGTCAGGCACGTGGTTGTTCCGGCCTTCCTGACTCTCTTGCCTAGGCATCCTGAGATTACAGCTGGCCCCTGGGGTTTATCGAGGTCAGGGAAACACAGATGAGGCAGCTAGTTCCAGTTCTTCACTGTGGCAACTCAACCACTTTCTTTGTGTGACTATTTTGCTTTGCTTGTTTGTTGTTGTTTTTACAATTTCATACAACCTAAAGTTAATGCTCAAAACAACCATTCTCTGCCCTAGCCACCGATTGTCTTGATCCATTTGCTCTCCCAATCACCAGGAAACATAGAAGGAGTGGTAGCATTGGCTAAGGGTTTGACCTCTGGCAGCAGAGTTGTCTGGGACTGGCTGCCCATGGGTTTCATGAGATGTGGGGTTTTGAGTCTGTATTGCTTGTATCAGCAAAGGGATGGGGACTCTAGAGGAATTCTACATCCCTGCGATCTCCCTTTGGCTATGAGACCTCCTATGATCTGTTGAGTCGTTTTGCTGGGTGCAGAGGCTCTCTTTACAGGGAAAAGGGTAGCTGTTCTGTGCATTCAAAATGGAACCCTATGGAGGATTTGTGGGTGTTTGGGGGGCAGAGACTGGCTGCTTGTTATTGCTCTATTCCCAGGGTCTTGCACAATAACTGATATACAGCAAGCACTCAGAATACATTCAAATGAATGAATGAATGGATGGATCAATGAACGAGTTCTGGGGCAAACACTCAGAACAAGCCTTTGAGGTCATTGCTCAAGACCACACAGCCTTTCCATGGAGAAGCTGAACTTCCAACCCTAACTACCCTGTCTTTGCCTGTGTTTAAAGCATGGTGGTCTGTCCCAATTGGGAAAATTGTTTGGCATAGCAGAAGTTCAGGGGAGAGAGACATATATCCCTTCTTGTTGTTATACCCCTAGACTTGTGGCTGGTAGTGGTCTGACTCCGGTGGGGAGTAGCTCTTTCTGAATGAAGATGCACCATGGTATGTGGTTTCCTCATACACTTTGCATCTAGCCTCTCCCTGGGCATCAGCAGCTGCTTTTCCTGTCACCTAGTTAAGGATGAATTGATTAAGCAATAATGTTCATTGAACTTCTTTAACTGCAACGTGCAATGTGTTCGGTGGCCAACAGCTATGGTTCTGCATCTTCATAGAAACCCACATAGAGGACAGGGCTTATGCTGTGCACAGGTTCTGGGGTAAGAAAAATCTTTGGTTCTAATCTGCTCTTCTAAGTTATGAGACCTTCTACGAGTTCCTTCGTGTCTCTGAGCTTCAATTTCTTCATCTATAATAGAGATAGCAAATCAATGAACGAGGCTCAAATAATCAAGTATATGCAAATTCTAGCAATGTAGTGATATTCTTGGTTCCAGAAAAGTGGAATTTGTACGACCAACACCTGTGCCCTGCATGACTTTTAAAAAATTGCTTAGTTCCCAGCCTTAAATTTCCCATCTGTGAATGGGAGGTATTAATAATCACCATCCTGCCTTGTCTCACAGGCTTATCGTAAGGTCCCAGTGAGATATAAAAGATGAGGAGGAGATAGAAGATTTCAGCTGCAGACTTGATCACTTTTGCCTTCAGTTGCAGGAAAGGACCATGTGCCTCAAGTAACTTGGGGCTGGTTTGACTGTTGGAGGCCCGTTGCCTTAGGACCCTACTTAGGGAGAGAGGCTGCACATACAATGGGCCAGGATGGGGGGATATTGCCAACACTGTGGCACTTGTGATCTGAGCTGGGCAGGTCACTGTCAGAGGTGATAGTGTGAACAACCCCAGGGAGACATAATTTTAATATAGTTTTCACCACTTAAGAGAGTCACATCACTTCTCTGGGTTTCTGTGTTATTATCTTATCTCCTTCTGGCCTTTCCTTAAATGTCACCCTCTTAGAAAGGCTTTCTATATTAATCAGCTTTATTGGTAACAGAATAATAATATCATTGGCTTACACAACAAACTTTTTCGTCTTGCTCACATCCCCCATAGGTGGGGGCTCGCTGGAGGCTGTGGCTCTCATTCCAGAACCCAGGCGAAAGGACCAGCCCCTGCCTGGGACATTCTGTTTTCATTTTCATAACAGAAGCAAGAAATAAGAGATTGAGCCAAACACACAAGTGTGTTCCTATTGGATGTGGCATACAACACATCTGCTCATACTCCATTGGCCAAAGGAAGTCATGTGACACACCTCACATCTCAGAGGCAGGGAAATCAGTTCAGCCTGCAGGGAAGGACTGTAGGGCACATGGCTGTGGCAGGGATGCATAACCACTTTGGAGGGGAGGAAGTCACGGATATTGAATAATAACACAGCCCAGCACAACTTCTTTGACTATCCTACTGAAAGCTGCAATTGTCCTACAACACTAGAACCACCTACCCTTATCTCCATTTTATTTTTCTCCATTGTGCTCATCAGGTTCTATCTTCATTCTATATAATCTATTTATTTGGTTTCTTAATGGTCTATCTATTTGCACCTGGCTGTCCTAGACTGTCAGCTCCATGAGGGCAGGAGGGGAGTTTATCTGTGTTTCCATGGCTGTATCCTCAGAGCCTGGGACGGTAGCATGGATACTTTGAATTGATTAACCAATCTGTTATATGAAGATAAACAATGGATGATGCACCAAGTGCCTTTCTGAGCATTAAATCCTTCCTTCCAGGCCCATAGCATTCTGCACCCATTAGATTTCCATGTCTCCAGGTGCTCAAGCAGCAATGCCCTGAATTATTCTGAAAGTCACATTAGAGAGCTTGTCTGTCAGTCAGCTCCCACGATCTGGTATGCTGGCAAGAATTCACCTCTCTCCATTGATAAAATATTCAGGTAAGCTATTGGGACATGGAGCCCTTACTTCAGAATACAATACTTTCCTGAAAATTCACATAAAAGTCAAATGTCCAGTGTTTGAACAGTTGACTTAGGTTTTCTTTTTTTGGTAGGGAGTGAGGAGTTCTGTTTCAATAAGTCTAAAAAATAATAATAATCCACCAACTTGTCTTACCTTTCACATAAAATCTTCAATGCTCTGTTTCTAGCATTCAGTATGTCCTTAATTTTGTTCTTTTCATTGACACTTGAGCACAATTTGACCAGCTTAAGTCCGATGAGCATCCAATTGAGGCTAAAAATGTCCCACTTCCAATGATGCTTCATGATTTCCATCATTGCCTCAGGTTGATGGACCTGTACTTCTCATCACAAGTGCCAGTGCTCCCATCATTCCATCTTGGCATTCTGTTTTCACAGAATAACAATGACAACATGAAAAATGATTTTAAGTATTCATTCATTCTAGCATATTTCCTGAGCACCCACTAAGTGGCTGTCACTCTAGTAGGCAGTTGAGCCCTCTGGTGAGCAGTTAGGACAGCCTCCCTGCCCTCACAGAGGCTGCAAGCCTTTGGGGAGAGATGGTTCCATCAGTAATACTAGGCAAAGAGGTGATGCCACCAGCATTTAACTTGTGCTGGGAAAAATTTGCTATCATGCTGTATTTTAAAAAATATTTCTAAAATATTTTTTTAATCTGTTGATGCACAAAGCTTAAGTTTTGCAGAGGAAAATGTTTTAAGGATGCTCCCAAATAGCATATAAGAGGCAGAATTGTTCAAAGTTGAAGAAACGAAATTCAAGGACTGCCTATGTGTAATGATGGACTCTTTTCTCTTTTGCTAAGGGCTTTTTCTTTGTCTAAAAGTGCCACAGATATTATATTAATATTACCTTAGATATAGGGGCTCCAAGATCAAGGAACACTCAGCACTGCTTCTTCTACCACTTTCTGTGATGCTCTTGTTGGCATTTCTACCTACTCTGTTGTCCCAGCGAGAAACCTTGAAATCATTCTAGATTCTGCCATCCATTCACCAAACAGCTGCTCAGGCCCATGAGGTGCACCTGAGAAATGTCTGCTGTATCCACGGCTTCGCCTTCCTTCCCGCTACTGCCGTGCGGTGGAAGGAACTCGGCTCCACCCTGGACTGTTGCAACAGTGTCTGCTTCAGGTCTCAACCCAGTCCTGGCTGCCCGGTGACTCTGAGAACTCTGATCTGGCCACTTCACCCCCTCCTTGAAATTCTGCGGGTTAGAGATGGAAACCAAGTATGTCGGAAGAGAGCAAATAAAAAAGAGTGTGTAAAAGTGGTAGTGCAGGAGAGAAAGTCAAAGCGTGTGTAAGAGAGAAAATAGAACCGTGTGTGAGAGAAAGAAAAACCATGAAAGTTTAGTAAAAATGTAAATAAGAGAGAAAGTAAAAGTTTATGACAGAAAGAAAGTGTTTGTGGTGGGGTGGGAGAGAAAGAGAGAGCAAGGAAAGGATCATTGTGTGAGAGGAGGCAGAAACGGCTGAGAGAAAGGAAAAATGGTCAGTGGGAAGGAAGGTAAAACTGAGTGGAGGGGAGAGGTAGAAAGTAAAAGTGGGCTGGGTGCGGTGGTTCATGCCTATAAATAACCCCAGCACTTTGGGAGGCCAAGGTGGGATGATCACTTGAGGCCAGGAGTTTGAGACCAGCCTGGGCAACACAGAGAAAACCCCCTCTCAACAAAAAACTTAAAAATGTTAGCCAGGCATGGTGGTGTGTGCCTGTGGTCCCAGCTACTTGGGAGGCTGAGGCAGGAGGCTCTCTTGAGCCCAGGAGTTCTAGGCTGCAGTGAGCTATGATCAGGCCACTGCAGTCCAGTCTGGGCTACAGAAAAAGACCCTGTCTCTCAAAAATAAAAAAAAAAGGAAAGAAAGTATTAATAAAAGTGAGTGAAAGAAAGAAAGTAAAAATGGGTTGAGAGAAAGTAAATGTGCATGTGATGGAAGGAAAAGAAAAGTGTGTGGGTAAGAAAGAACAGATTGGTATGGGTTTGGGACAGAATGGGATGTAGTAAGGAATTGGACATAAATTTACGCAACTCTTTTGGGAAGAGATTTTATTTGAGCTCGCCTATCGTTGAATTTTTATGTTATTTCCAATTTTCTATCATTATGCCTTTTCAGAGAGCATTGTCATACATGCATCAATGCAGATTTGCTTTATTCTTTCAGATACATTCTTTAAATAGAGTTGCCAAGTGAAAAATTATTCACATTTTGAGGTTTTAATAGAATATATAGAGAGACCATAAGGGACCATGCAGACCTCTAAAATTGACTGTACCACTGCTCAGAGGACTTCTAATAGCCCTGCCTTCTCACCAATACCTGGGACTATTTTTCATTTTAATCCATAAAAATACCATGTGTCAAAAATCTTATTGTTTTAATTTTCCATTCTTTGATACCTGAAATGGAACCATTTTTCATGCTTGCTGGCTACTTGTATTTCTTTATTTTGTAAAGTTACAAATTTACCTCCCTTGTACATTTTTCTTTGGAGACACTCATCTTTTTTCTTATTGATTTGTAAGAACACTTTATGTATTAACAGCATCAATCTTGGTTGGTTCTGGGTATGACGAATACTTTCCCATTTAGACATGCACTTGTGAATGTGTTAATGATCTGCAATAAGGAGAAAACATTATCCTTTGAGGGATTAAATTTATTTATTTTTAATAGTTTTGTCTTTGATGTCATATTTTAAAAAGTTTCCCATGCAGACAAATTTCATAAATATTTACCTAAATTGTGGTGTCATTTTTGTTTTGCTTTTGTCCGACACTGAGAGTTTTATTCCATCTGGCATTTGTTTTGAGACAGCATTGGATACTTTTCACATATATAACCTGCTAAGCAATACTATTGAATAATCCAACATTATTCTGTGGCTTTGAAATGCTACCTTTAGATTCATAATTTTTATTTATATTGGTGTTTTCTTCTAGAGGTTTTGTTCTGTGCCTCTTCTATAGCCACATCCATGACCCAGTTTTGTTTGGTTAAGGAGGTATTGTTCTCTTATATATGATTACCAGGGTGTCTAAAATTGTTCAGGAATCTGGTTTGAAAGTTATCATTCTTTTCTTGTATTCTTTCATTCTGGTCTCCATCATGAATCTAGCAAAACAAATAGAAAACAAACCTGGAAGTTTTTATGCTGTTGCAAATTTCCTCATATTTATTCTTTTAATTGTTTCTGTGAGGAACAGAATGTCCTTTGAAAAGAACTGTCTAGAAATTAGAAAAGAATTATAAACAGCAATGCTGGAGTCATAGATTGATATAAATACATAAGGAGCATCCTCTTCATGCATAGGTGGCAGTGAAGGTTTGAGACTAATCGGATTACCCAAGAATACAGCGTTGCCAAATCATAGAATAGGATTAAGAATGGAACTTTGGGGAAGCCAAACAAGTAAGACGTACAGAAGGCCCAGAAAAACAAACTACTCAGGGATGTGGGTATAGTAGTCAGACCAATGTTTGTCTAGGAAAGTCCAGGTAAGAGAGGGGTTCCAGAAGGCAAGGCGATCAACCAAATCCCCACTCAACAAGTTAGGCGACAGGTGTTCTTGGAGAGTTCAAGGAGCAGAAACAAGCTAGAAACTGCCAAGGCATAATTTGAACTCAGAGATTCAAACTTCTTTCTATCGCAGATGCAGACAAGAACACCCAAAGCCAGCTTATTACACCAGATAAGCATTGACTAACACGTTTTGCATAAGGGGAAAATGCACTTAGTCAAACAAACAAAAAAATCTCTGTTTAGCCATCCATTTCAAATTTTTATAGAAAATTGTGTAGGCAGCATCAATTATGCTTGGGCAAATTTAGACTAATTAATGGGTTGACTAAGATAATTATTGAAATTTGTCTATGGATGAAAAGAGGAAAGACGAACCGTTTAAATTGCTTTTTGTGTGTGCCTGATGACTATTTCTAAAAGAATGAGCCCACTGGGGAGTGTATGAAATGGGAGTGGCCCAGCTCTTTGCAGGGTATGATGATAGAGTAACAAGGCAGATGTTTTAATCAACACACCAGGATTAATGCCTTAAAAAGTCTAATATGCATAAATACATATAACATATACCTTATGCAGAGAGATATATAATTTACTGAGGGTCAACAATGTGCAAGAATTCTTCCAGAGGTTATGTGTGTGTGATTACCTTTCATCTGTGAAAAACAACCCCATGAGGAAGACATCATCATCCCCAATTTATAGATGAAGCCCCTAAGGCATAGGGAGGGTAAGTACATTATGAATTTATGCAGCCAGTAAGGGGAGAACTGAGTCCAACTCCAATGCCCCGATTCTGTGCTGTCTGTCTCTTCAAAGAAGCCTCCTTGGGTAGTGATTTACTTGCTGCAGTGAGGAGGCTATGGCTCAAACCAGATTTGGACTCCCTGAGAAATGCCTTCCAAACCAAGCATTTGACATGCAGCGTGTCATTCTCATTTCCTTCCAGTCACACTACAATTTTGAAAAAAAAAAAATGTTTTCTGGATTTTCTTTTTCCTTCTACAGATCTAAGCTTGGGCAATTTCTAAAAGTTAGATCTACCTATAAAGGATGAAGCTTGGCTCCACACTGAAGCAGTTCCCCGGTGGAGTGTCCAACATTCCGGGAGCCAAGGTGGAGCCTTTGAACCAGTCTGAATGTGTGACTAGGCAAGAGACAGCGTGGTTTGACAGGGAGTGACTCTGCTTTGCATCAGGAGGGCGGCTGGGTCTGCCATTTGCCGATGTGCAATCTTGTGTAGGGCAGCTATTCTATTGGATTCAATTGATAGAAACCCAACTTAAAAAAACTTAATCAGAAGAATAATTTTGTGGTTCATGTAATTTAAAAGCCCAGGGGTAGGATTGGGCTTTATGTCTATCTTCTATCTTCTCCATCTTCCTCTCTGCCTTGCACCTTCTCACTCACATGACTGCTTTTCTCTTCGTTACCTTCATTTGCTAGTGACCCCCTCCAGAAATTAGAAAGGTGATCTGGAGATACCACCTGTCTTCAATGGCAGGCTCTCATTGTCCTTGCTGAGGTCACATCCCTACCCCTGTGGCAAGAAAGGTGGGAAGGTGATTGGAAACCTATCTGGATAACATGGGGAAGGAGAGGGACAATTCCCCAAAAAAAGGGGTGTACAGAAGACAAAACAATAGCTATTCACTGTGGAACCCGCATTTCTTTAGCTACAGAATGGGTCTGAGATTCATCTTGTCATTTTGGTTGTGAGTGCACGGTAATAAATGGGAAGTGCTTGGCACATAGTAGTTACTCAATAAATGGCTCCCAAGGTTTTTCCATTGCAAACCAACTCACAGTTCCTCTGAAAATTACAAAATCTCAAGCCATTCACAGTTGATGGCTATTTTTAATTTGAAGCAAACAGTCTGGTCTTTGTCTAAGCACTTTTGGCTAAGTTCAAAATTATTCATTCAATGCATTATTAAGTCCTGGAGACAGAAATGACTCATGTTGTTTCTCAGCTTTTTGGCCAAGATCAAGTGTAGAAATGAATCAGGGTGTGTCTCTATCCTGGAGACTTTCGTGACCTAGTACCACAATTTCCCACAATGGAGCAGAGATACCCTAAGTACGTCTGACCAGTGGGAGAGCAGGCAGTGTGGTCACAGCTAGCTGTTGGAAATTGTACATCATGTAGGCTGCAACCTTTTCCTCCCGTTCAGCAGCTCTGGTGGGGGCTGTTATTGAGGGACACATCTTTACACAAGGTTCTGGGCAGATGAATAAGCAGGATAGTTTTACAATACTTGTTGAATACTTATTCCATGTTGGTAAGATGAACCTGACTTCCTGTTGACTTCTACTGCAGGCACTTGAGTTAATGATAGGCTTCCGTTTACCGCATCTGAACACATTGGTCCGCAAAAGACCCTTCCTTATTTCATGTACTGAGTCACCCCCTTATCTTCTTTTCTCCCGTGTCCCTCCTCAACCCCACTGCCTTATTAATGTATTTAATTTCCATTCCTTTGTGTTCTGGAAAAACGCAATTTGTTATTTTGAGTATTTTAAATGTACACAGATGAATCATTTATAGCTCATTCTATTTCATCCTTTTTTTTTTCAATCAGCAGTAATTTTTAAGTTCCATCTGGGTGACTCTATGTACATTTCACACACTATTTCTAATCCTTGCCTTGTAGTCTACACTTTTCTAATCCATACCCCCATCGTGGGTGAACAGATTACCTCTAACCCCCCACCTCATAAGATATTCTGATACAAATCCACTCACGGAGCTCTATGAAAAGTTCTCTGGACCATAAATCTGGGTTTGGACTTCTGGGTCATAGATTATATTAGTGGGACTAAGTACTACAGATTGTTTTCCAAAATGGCTATGACAGTCTACACTCCTCAAGTTGGGGTTGAGAGTTCTCACATTCCCACAGTTCTGCCCTTGCTAAGCACTACCTAACTTATTTCTTTGCCAGTCTGTTCAGTGTAAATGACAATACATTGCTTTAATTTTCATTTCTGTGATGATTAGAGATGTTGAGAATTTTTTGATATGTTTTTTGGCCATTAGTCTGTCTTCTTTTGAAAAGTTTCTGTTCATGTCCTCTGCCCACTTTGATAACTAATGAGTTAGAGCATCAATCCAATGCTTATTTTGCATTTCCTCTTCTTTATTAATTGTCTGTTCACATAACTTCTGCGTATTTTTTGGAGGAAGGGTTTCTGTCTTTTCCATTACATTTTCACAAGTTGCATTTATACTCTATTCAGGGGTTGATTTAAGACATTGCAAGTTTCTTTTGCCAATCTATGTTTTGTCTATTTTATTGAACATAAAGTCACAATTTTTATATGACAAAATCCCTCAATTCTTTGCTTTATTATATGAGCCTTTCAAGTTTTAAGTCCTCCACCCCTCAGTCACAAAGATATTCTCCTTTCTTTTCTTCTATTAACTTTATAGTTTTAGTTTTCATGTTATTTGATCCATTTGGAATCCATCTTTGTGATTTATGCTTTATTTTTCTGCATGGGCTGAGCCAGTATTTGCAACACATTCTACTAATCTGTCCATCACTTACCCATTGATGTGCAATTTAACCTTTATCATATAATATATATTTATATTTTCAGTGGTCTATCTCAGAGCTCACTGTTCAATTCCACTATAAGTATGCCTTTACTGTCTGTCTCGATATTGGATTGGGCAAGTCCCTATCATCCATCTTGGCTAGTCATGGTTTTTTATTCTTTCTTATACATTTTAAACTAAGTTTATTTAGTTCTTATAAGAGCCAATTAGAATTTTTACAAGATTGCATTAAGTTTGTAGATTAATGAAAAGCTGGCATATATATTATATCATTTCATCCTATCCAAGATCATAGAATGCCTAGATTTGTTCAGTTTTTCTCTGTCCATTATTATATTTTTTAAAAAGTTGTCTTCATATAGGTTTTGTGAGTTCTCTGTTAAGTTGATTCTTAGACATGTTATAATTTTTTTTTCCACCATAGTGTATGGTATGTTTTCTAGTTACTTGTTGATGGTGTAGAAGAATGCTGTTGATTTTTCTGAGTTGATATTATATCCAGCTACCTAGTAAAACTTTTATTGATTCTAATAATTTTTCAACTGTGTTGCATTTTCTGTGTGTATGATTGTATTATCTGCAAATTATGACAATTATATCTCTTTCCTTCTAGTGTGTACACCTCAGTCTTTTCTCTTCCTCTTTCTTGATAAACAGAACCAGAGTTAGTGAGGATTTTGTCTTGTTCTTAATCTTAAAGGGAATATTTCTAAGGTTTCTCAAAAAATGCATAGTATTTACTATTGGTTTTAAGTATATAACCTTTAACAACTTAAGAATAGTATCCTTTATTCTTAGTCTGCTTAGAGATTTTAATCAAAAGTAGAAGTTGAATTTTATCAGTTTTTTCTGAGAATTAATGATATGATTTTTTCCCCCTCGAGACTCTGCTTTTCTATTAATAAAAATCACATGCCTATTTCCTTAGGTGAGTGATCTATTACCTTATGCGACTGTAAAGTCTTTAAATATATATTTTAATTCTTTCATTTTACAGTGTTTCTGCCACATAGACACGGAGAGTTTGGGTCACTCACACTGGTTAAGAAAGGGATAACTTATGTGGAGATAGGGACACAGGATAATCCAAAAATAATTTTAATGTTTCTTAATGTCCATGTTAGCAAAATATTTTCCACTTTTGTGAACATTTTACTTACAGTACAACTTCTTAAATAGCATTTTTGAAAGTTTTTAGTTAATTTTAACATGTAGTTTTCTAAATAAATAATATATTTCTAAGACTCAAAATT
>CM052436.1:177369053-177408578 GCA_028533085.1 Varecia variegata
TTTTTTCTATATTTGTACTGTATTTTACAATAAAAATATTTATTTTTTAAGCACTGTGCTCTCTAAGAAACACATCCCAAACATAAGAATGCAAAGAGATTAGAAGTAAAGAGATGAAAAAATCCATACAATTTTTAAAAATAGAATAAGATATTATGGGCAAAGCTAGCCAAAAGAGAGCTGGTGTATATATAATAATATCAGACAAAACAGACCTTAAGGCAAACAAACAAACCCAAATCATTATTGTGAAAAATAATGAAACTATCTCATCATGAGAGGATAAATTCACTAGACAGATATAAAAATCCTAAACTTGCATGCACCAAATAAAGCAGGTTAAAACATGAAATAAAACTTGATTATATTAGAAGGAAAATTTTTCAAATGACACATCATAGTGGGAGATTTTACATGTCTCAGTAATTGATAAATCAAGCATATAAACCATTAATGAGGATTTAAAAGATTCAATAATAAAATTAATATGATCTAAGAGAAATATAAAGAATACTACATTTAGAAATGAAATTATATATTCCTCTCAAGCACACATGGGAAACATAAAATTGATTAACTAAGGACTCCACTAATTTAAAAACATGAATACACACACATCAATATTTATATCTGTCTATCTACCTTTCTATATATCTGGAGAGGAAAGAGAGAAGTCAACAACAAATATATAACCCTACATAAATATAGATACGTATTAATTTTTAAAAAATTCCAAATAACCACTCATGTGTTAACAACAAAATTATAAAAAATTAAAAGATACTTACATACTGAAAATAAAGCTACTAGAAACATTTGTCTACAGATTTTTGTGCAAACAATATTTACGCAGAAACTTCCGTGTGAATGTTCAGTGCAGCTTCATATATAACAACCCCAAACTGGAAATAACGCACGTATCCTTCAATGAGTGAATGGTTAAGCAAATGGTAGGACCCGCACACCACTGATGACTACTCAGCAGTAAAAGGGCATACCTGCAACAACCCAGATGAATCTCCAGAGAATTAAACTTGGTGAAAAAAAAATCCAATCCCAAAGATTACATACTGTATGATTTTATTTATGTGTCATTCTTGAAAGGATACAATGTTTAAAATGGGTAACAGATTAGCGACTGCCAGTGTTAAGAAGAGGATGAGGGTAGGAGGGAATTGAATATGGCTATAAAAGTGCAGCATGAAGGGGTCCTTGTTGTATTGGAAATGTCCTGTATCTTGACTGTGTCAATGTTAATAACTTGATTGGGATATTGCACTAGAGTTTTGGAAGATGTTAAAATGGGGGAAACTGGATAAAGGGTACATGGGATCTTTCTGTATTATTTTTTAGAACTGCATGTAAATCTAAAATTATCTCAAAATAAAAAAAACTTCATACAAAAAACAATAAAAACTGTAGATTAAAACATGAGTATAGTGAAAGTGAGATTTATAACCTTTAATCCTTATTTTTTTAAAAGCTGAAAATTAGTAAGCTAGTTTTTTAAGCTAATAAACTAGAAAAAGAAACTATAAATTCAAACAAAGTAAAAGAACGGAGATCATTGACAGGAGAACAGAAATTAATGAAACAGAAAAAAGTACCATAAAGATCAACGAAGTCAAAAGGAAGAGAGAACACACAGTGTTAATGGACACAGTAGTTATCATACAGAGATGGCAGAATTTAAAATATAAGACAATAATTTTGATAACTACATTCCAATAAATTTGAAAATTTAGATGACACGGACAATTTTTAAGAAAAATAAAATGCTATGACTAACTCCAAAAGAAGTACTTAAACTACATGGACTGTGACCACTGAAGAAATACAGATGTAGAAAACACATCTCGATCAAAATGGTAGAAATATATCCAAAACAAACAGGCAAAATTCTTTGGGAAGTAACCAAAGTTGTCTAACAAGATTTTTTTTTTTAAATCTAGTTATATGCTGTTTAGAAGAATCACAACTTAAAACATAAGATCATGGAAAGGTTGCAGAGAAATTACAAGAAAAGGAATATCAGGAAACGCTACTAAAATGACAGCTTGTATTACCAGAGATAAATATAACCATTATATACTGACACATGTTCAATTCATCTTGAAGATATAACCACTTCTAAACTAAGTATGTCACTATTAACATGCTTTTAAAAACTCAAAGCAAATGTTATAACTGCAAGAAGAACATGATAAACCCATCACCATTATGGGCAATGTTAATATATCCTCTCTCAGTGAAATTTTAACAAGAAAAAAATAATATTAGGATGGATATTTGAACAATAAAATTACAAAGTACTCAATGACTAGAGACTACATATTCTTTTCAAGTATACATGAGAATTCATAAAAAGTGACCATATAATAGGCATGAATCAATTCTCAAATACTTAATCTGTATCACAGACACTGCATTATTTGATTTTGAAGTAATTAACATAAAGTCAATAAAAAGATGACTTTATAAAAATCTATATGGGGACTTAAATCTCTCCTAAATTACTGAGGGTTCAAAGAAGAAGTCACAAGGAAAATTGGAAAATATTTAGAACTCTATGATAATAAAAATATTATATATCAAAATACATGAAATGCCAGTTAAAGCAGTATTTAGGGAGAAGTATAAGCAATGGAATGTTTATGTTAGCAAAGACTTAAAGCTGAAAATTAGTGGACTAAGCATCCCACTTCAAAGTTAGAATAAATAAAGACTATAGAAAGGAGAAAATAATTAGAGACAAATTAATTAAATGGAGTACAAACGTACAATAGAAAAGATTGACAACATGAAAGTTCTATAATAAAAGTTAAAATAATTGACAAAATCCTGCCAAAATTGTTTAAAAAAGAGAGAAGGTACAAATAAGCCATATAATACATGAAAAAGAAGACAATTATAAGCACATCAGTGATATAAAAATATAATCTGTAGGATAATTAGCCTATAAAATTAGCTTAAAATGAACACATAATATAAAAACTGAAGAAAAAAATCAAAAATCTGAATAGTCCTATAATCTTTAAAGATTTTATTTTATAATCAGTAGTCAACAAATTCCCCCAAAAGGAAACATCAGGTCCAAATGGTTTAATAGGCAAGTTTTACCTAACATTTGAAGAACAGGAAATTCTGATCTTACATAAAGTTTTACAAAGAGAAATAGTGGAAACTTTTCCTGATTGTTTTTATGTAGCAAACATAAACTTTGTGCCAAAAGTAGATAAGGACAACATGAGAAAGGAAATTATAGTTTCATGTTCTTATGAACATTCAGAAACCAAAAATTTATTAGCAAAAAATTGTCAGAGACAGCCATATACAAAGATAAACAGGATGACTAAAGTGGATTCATTCTCAAAATGCTAGCTTATTATGTAAATAAAATATTTAAATTAATATGAGAATTTACCAAGTTTCCTATAATAAGAAATATTAACATGTCAAATACAGATTGTATTCTGATTGGAATTCTGATATACAACAAGTGAATCTTAAATTGGTACAACCATTTTGGAAAATCACAACCATGTGACAAGATCTACTAAAGCTGAACATATGCATGCATACTCAGCAATTCTACTTCTAGATACAAATGAACAGAAATGAAAGCATAAGTACAAAAAAAAAGATACATACCAGAATGTTCATAGTAGCCATATCTCCCAAACTGGAAACTATTTAAAAATCTACCAACATTAGTTAGGATCCATAAATTATAGTTTATGTATATAATGTAAATCTATGCAGCAAACAGAACGAACAAACTATAACCATATTCCACATGGATATATGTCACAAAAACATGATATTGAGGGAAAGAAACTAGACATAAAGGAATACATTCTGTATCATTCCATAAGCACCAAAAAGATGGAAAGCTAATTCAGTAGTTACGTTTACATGGGGCAGTCACTGGTTGAGGTGGTCCTCGTGTTATGAAGATATTTTCATTCTTGGTCTGGGTGCTGGTTACATGGACATATGCTCTTTGAAAATTCATGAAACTGTACACTTATGATTTGTGCATTTTATTGAAGTATAATATAATTCAATATAAGGCAATATTCAAGAAAGTCAGTTGCATTTCTATACCCTAGCTGCACACAGAGAGGTACTAAAAATGATAATAAATATAATAACAACATACAACTTTCTAGGACTGAACAATAACACATGTACATGATTCTTACAAAGAAAATTATAAAATTCTATTGAAAGGCATTAAACATGACCTAAATAGATAGAGAGATATATTATTGGGTAGAAAGACTCAATGTGTTTAAGATGTCGGTTCTTCACAAGCTAATCTATAAATCCAATGGCAATTAAAATAAAAATCTCAATGGAACTTGACAAGTGAATTATCTAATTTATACAGAAGAGGATATCCAAAATAATAAATTGTAAAGGGGATTGCCCTCCCAGTAAGAAAGGCATACTATGAATTATAGGAATTAAGAGAATGTGATGTTGGTATAGGGATCCAGTAGAGCAGCATGGAAAGTCCAGGAAACAGGCCATATGCATATGGAACTGTTTTGTAAATTGGTAGTGAAACAGTCCTGTATAGCAGTGGAATAATTGTATTATTCACATAGAAAAATTGCTGGGATCCTATTACTCACCATGCACAGAATCAATTTACAATGAATGAAGGACTTAAATATAAAAGTCAAACTTTCATATTAAAAGAAAAATATAAAGAAAATACTTTTTGAATGTAGGGTATATATAGAGAAAGATTTCTTAAAGATTATACAAATAGTAATGTTGATCAATTCAAATGTATTAAAACTTTGAATTTTTATTCCTCAAAAGGCACCCCAAATCAATTCAAAATACAAACCACACACTGGGAGAAAATATTTGCAGCATACAAAGCCAACAACAAATAACTATCTAGAATAAATCATGGGTCTCAGTGAATCAATTTTAAAAAAGCATTTAAAAAGAAAACAAAACATGAACAAAGAAGACATTTCATACAGTGTGAGTGATTACAAAAAACTGA
Organism: Varecia variegata; assembly: GCA_028533085.1. Taxonomy (NCBI): domain Eukaryota; kingdom Metazoa; phylum Chordata; class Mammalia; order Primates; family Lemuridae; genus Varecia; species Varecia variegata. The sequence continues at coordinate 177,374,080 of CM052436.1, forward strand.
GAAAGTGTATTAAAATCTTAGAAATAGATATTAGAAGTACTATGTCATATGATTTCACATTCTACATGTAACAGAATGTTTAAAAGTCAGACATTGTCAAACATGAGCAAGGATGCAGAGCAATAGGGAGGTATAAATTGGTAAAATCACTTTAGGTAAAAGTTGGCATTTTATTGTAGAGCAAAAGATGAATATATCTTCCATCTTAACAATTCCATTCTGAAGGAGCTAACCTAGACAAATCGTACCCGTGTTTATCATGGATTATGCACAAAAATATTTTTAGCAAATTTGTACAAGGTAAAAACTGGAAACAATCCAAAATGGATCAGTAGTAAAATGGATAAGAAAATTGTGATATTTACACTCAATGGGGATACTATACAACAATTGAAAATGAGCAAACTATAGCTACCAGTATCAAAGTGAATGAATTTCAAGAGAAAAATGCATATTACGGTAGAATGCATTCAATATGACTCCATTACCATAAAGTAAAAAATTTCATTTTTCATTATTTATGTATGTAAACAGTTGAATGATTAACAGAAAATTCAGAATAGAGTTTGCCTGGAGGGATGGAGAAATGTACAAATTAGGGGAGGACAACGAAGTGAACTTCAGAGGTTTTGACAATGTTCTACTTAAACTACTGCTGATGCGTGTTCCTTTGATCATTATTCCTTATATTTCATGTATACCATGCATATCCCAGCACCTGGAAATTTAAAAGAATATTAATAATAAAAGAATTATCTCACACAACTCTCAGGCGAAAGAGGAAATCAATACTAAAAGTGCAGAATACCTACAAAATTAAAATGAAAATAATACATATGAGACCTGATGGGATATAGCTAAAGCAGTGCATTTGTGGGCTTGATTCCTGCTCTCTCGTGTTTATTAGTCTGTTTTGAATTAAGGAGATAACTCAAGAAATTAGGAAATTTTCAACAAACTAAACTGAAAGAAGTAAAAGAAAAATGTAGTATCCGGACATGAATACCATGTAAGAAAAATAATGGCTTTTTAAATGGAGCTTGGGGGTAATTGGCACAATGATTTTGTAGCTAGAAAACACACAAAAAAATAGATGAAAAACACAGTAACAATAACAAGACATTACAGGATAATTAAAAGAATGAGATAGATCAAAACATACTATATATATCCAGAATGATTGGTAAAATACATTGCTAATTAAAAAAACAAAAATGAAGAACATTTCAGTTTCTTTTTCTATTTAAAAAATTTTAAAAAAGTAAAAAAACCAAAAGAAAACATTTTGTCAGTTTCTTATTAGGTTGAACATATACTAACCATATGACCCAACAACCCAACTACTCTACTGGCTGTTTATTTTAGAGAAATGAAAAGTTCACACAAAACATGTACACAAATATTTATAGCAGCAGCTCTATTCATAATTACCAAAAAGAGGTGGCTTTTAAGATGTCTGTGGATAAACATGCTGTGGTACATCCACATGTTGGAATATTACTCAGCAATTAAAAAGGAACAAACTGTTAATACATACAACCACTGGATAAAGTCAAAGGCATTCTGCCAAGGGAAAGAAAACCATTTTAAAAGGTTACATATTGTATGATTCCATTTATGTGACATTCTCAAAAAGACAAAACCATAGTAACAGAGAAGAGACCAGCGGTTGTCAGGGGTTAGGAGTTGGGGTGGGAGTGGTAGGGATGTTATGATTATGAAGGAATAGTATAAGGGAGTTTTTTAGGATGATTAAAATATGCTATATCCTGACAGTGGTGTTGGTTATATGAAATCTATATATATGTATTTAAAAATTCATAGAATTTATATATTAAAAATATAAATATTTTGTATGATCAATTTTTGTAGGATAATTTAAACATACACAAATACATACTTAAGTAAAGAACATCTCTAGGAGGTTGCATCCAAAATTACTAAGAATAGTTGTCTCCAGAGAGCAAAACAGGACAGAGAGCTCAGCTGAGGTAGAAGGAAGAATAGAGCCCTTCCTATTGACTCTTCAGAATTTTGTATCATGTTCATTCATGATACACAAACTTTGAACGGTAATGCACATGCTATACAAAACTCAATTGTGTTCTAAGTTAAAAAATGGAGGTTACTATGGAATGGGGATGGTGGTGCTTTTCTGTCATTGACAGGCACTTGGTCTAGATACAGAAAACGAGAAGTAGGTCTGCAAAGACCCAGGGTGTAGCACTTTCAGATGGAAACACACCTTGTTAAGACATTATTCTCTAAAAACCAATAGCCTGTATACCAGTTATTACCCATTGTACACCAAAACCATGGCAATAATAGTCAAGTCGATCCTATCTAATTCTGATCTCCAGATATATATTTTGTGTTTTTTCTCAAGTTCCTAGTTAAGGGACCACGCCAGGAATAACTGTGTCAGATTATTGACTGAGAACTAACGCATTATACTCTTCAGCTTTTTGACCACGGTTACGTCAACAAAACCACAAACAATGAGTTATCTATTCAATGAGTTGGTGAAAACCTTTAGTCAACTCCAAATAAGACAGACGTCTCTGTCTTGACACCATTTAAATTTCTCTTCCCCCTGAATTTCCTGCTGTTACTGTCTCACGCCGGTCTCCTCTAGGATGAGTCTGTTGTATCAGACTCACCTTTTTTATCATTTGCAGAAGAGGGGTGTTATTGTGCTTTCTGTTACTTAGAACAGAACACCTGAAACTGGGAAATTTATATGGAAACGAAGCTTATTTCTTACAATTCTACGATTCTAGAGTCTGGGAAGTCCAAGGTTGAGGGGGCACATCTGGTGAAAGCCTTCTTGCTGGTGGGGACTCTCTGCAGAGTCCAGAGGCAGCACAGGGCATCACAGGGCCACCTGGTGAGAGGCTGAGCGTGCTACTGAGCTGGCTCAGGTTTATCTTCCTCCTTTTACAAAGCCACTGGTTCCTCCTCACCCTCACCCCCATGATAACCCATTAATCCATTAACCCATTATTCCACAAATGGATTAATCTATTCATGAGGGCAGAGCACTTGTGATCCAATCCATCACCTCTTAAAGGCCCCACCTTTCAATACTGCCACATTGGGGATTAAGTTTCGACACGAGCTTTGGAGGGGACATTCACACCACAGCAACAGGCAAGGTCTTTACTAATGCTTTTGCTCAAGGATTATTTTAAAGTCTTAATTTTTATCACTGCTCTAGCTGAGGAATGTGGCTTTCCTCTCATTGATTCTGCAACATGAATAGGGGCAAATGGCTTTCCCACTTGCTTTCAGAGTCCCACGGTTCTGTTACTTGCACTCTGAGCGATCTGTCTTTGTTCTCTCGCCAGCTACTCCTCAGTTCTGCACCTTTGTCTTCATTTCTTGCCCAGCGAGATAATGGGAAAGGTTGTTTTAATCCGTCCTTTGGGCTAGAAAAATAACTTCCTTTTGGGGGTCTGAGCTCTTGTGTGGACTCAATCGCACATCTGTGTGATATGTAAACACCCTTCATTTTACTGTGTGCAGCTCTGTGTCGGGGGCTTTTGTTTTTTAATACATTATAGTGTGTGAATTCATGCATGTGGAAGGTGAAACTGCAGGTGAGTGTTAACCCAAGCAAAGTCTGAGGAATACATTTCAAAAGAATAATCCAGATTATTCAAGAAGAATGTAGGCTGCAAGGTATTGCCCTAGGCAGGGAAGGGCACCAGGAGTGCATCTTCCTACAAACTTACTGGCATTGCTGTGGTCACACAAGCCACTTCCTCCTGGGGTATTTTCAAGGGGGGTGGGAAGTGGGTATTGGAAATAAGACAACGGAGCCCTGAACTTATGCAAAATGATGGTGCTTTTGTACCCAGTTCACCATGTGCCTTTAAGGTGCTTGTCTCTTGGGCATAATAAAATCAAACTGGAAACAGACAATCTCCCTCTTTATCCCTGATCTGTGCCCAGCAATATGCTGTAAATTTGCAGCTTCTCAAATTCTTAGTTTTGGGGGGCAACCTTACTTTATAGATAGGACTGAGAAAATGAGGTGGCCTGGCCTGCTTCAAGTGGAGGAGCTGAATTTCTGACTCCAGGCCCACGTTCATTCTTTATCCAGGGGTGTCTCTACCTGTACGATCAGAGGTCCCTGGAGCTGGCATGTTGGGATTGATTAAAATCACCAAGACTCTTTCCTCCAGGAACATGGACAGAACTGATTATCCTCTGAGAGACTGCTCTAAATGCATGCTCAATACATATTTGCTAAATAAATGAGAGATGATAGTAGTTTTCCATCACATCAGTCTATAAAATGGCAGGTACAATCTGTAGCCTAATTTTACAGAGAGATGAACTGAGGTTCAGAGTGATTTGCCTTCAACAATATAATTAGAGAGAACCAGACTTATCTAAAAAAAAATCATGAGCTATTCTGCAGAGTGACATACAGTGAGTATAAATAAAGGCCAATTCTGTATCAGGCATGGAGAAATGAATATATGGAACGCCTTACAACACAAGACAGTTTGAATAGAAAGGTAAATTATGTCAAAGGATACATTTAGAGGGCAGACATTAAACATATAACAGCCAAAGTTTCCAGTCCAGAAGCTGAGTCTGTTAAGTAAAAATATGCTGTGGGACCAAGAACAACAGTAGCAATAGCTCACCTGTTTACAGCGTGGCTTAGAGTATGTTGGGGGGGAAGGAAAACATCCCCCTCTGAAAGATCAATTCACAATAAGGAAGATCAATAAGAAAAAGAGATTTATTTACCGTGTGCATGGGAAGAATCACAGTGATTACCCCAATATCCCAACGGGGTCCAGAAGTTCATATACTCTCATTTTAGAGGATATATTGGAATAACAGGGAGGGGAAGGAAAGGCAATTGTTCTTTTTGTTGGGTCTACCTGGTTTTGTGCAGATAGAGGAAAAGCCCCTTCCCACACCTGTTGATATCTAAGGGCCTTTAATTTAAAATACTCTTTATAGCAAGGAGTCATAGTTTGGGGTGAAATTCCCTAAGCTCCTTCAAGTATAAACTGCTCAGGGCAGACTGTCTGGGTTCTAATTCCAGTCCTGCTACTTATTAGCTGTGGAACAATGAGCAAGTTGCATAACCTCTCTGTTCTTATTTTACTTATCTATAAAACTGGGGATATTCAAAGTACCTATCTTGGGAAAGTTACATTGATGATTAAATGAGTAAACATTTGTAAATTACTTAGAATCGTTCCTGGTGCATAATAAGTGTCATTTTAATTTTTGTTACATAAAATTACTTTTAAACTTCTTTGTCTTCATCACAGCAATTTATGAAGAATACTGCTTGTCATTTTACATATTTGGAAATTCGGCTCAGAGAGGTCCTGCGACTAGACCTTTCTCACATGCTGGGATTCAAACCCACACTGTCTCGTCCCTGAAGCCAGGGCTCTTCTCCCAACTCCAACTATTCCTACAGGAAACTTGCACTAAAATGCACACCCTAGAATCCACCTTTCCTCCTCTTCAGCAGGCACTCCTCAAAACAAAACCAAACAAAAAATGGTATTTTGAGTATTCTACCTTAGTCTTGTTTTTTTGTCACATACCTAAAAGCCAGAATTAAAAAGGAAATGGAAAGATAATAACACAGCGCGCGCGCGCACACAGACAGACACACACACACACACACACACACAAAGGGTAATTACTGATTTTATTAAAAACATCTATCACAGAACCATATAACCATTGTTATTTCGGGCCTGGGAATACAATGCAGACTATTAAGCCATTTGATGATTAGAGATAAAAGCATGATTAAATATGTTAACGAAAGTGCCAGGCTGCATCAAGACGCCTACCATATATTGACCTTAAAGAGATTGGGCTACCTGTGTGACCCCTTTGTGAACTTTCTCTTCCACTAGGTTTTTTAGAGTGTTAGTTATTTTGTGCTAAAAAAAAAAAAATCTTCTGGATAATGAAATCCTACCTGATCCCTGGGGCCTGACCAGCTACCCTGGCCTCTTGCCCTCTGGCTGCTGTTGCAACCCATTTTCATTCTCTCCTTAGTGCAATTGGAAACTGGACCCCTGGCATTCGCCTACCAGTTTCCTCTATTCTCAGGTCTGGAGGGAAAGGAACAAAATGTAGGCTAGAGGGAACTAATATTTGTCAACCACTGGCCAGGCACTGTGCTGCGCATTTCATGTATTAAGACATTATTTCTAATTTAGCCTATTGCTATCCTTATCACTGTCCTGTTTTCACATAGAACACTGAGGCTCTGAGAGGTTAAATAGCAGGGTGTGGTAATCATGTGATGCATCTCAAATATTTTTGTCTCCTCCTGGGCACAGGGTGGGCTTACCCTTCTCTGCCATCTTGGCTTAGGTGCATCCATATGAGTGTAAGTGACACATGTCTCATCTAGGTGGACCCTTAAAGAGCTGGTTTATGGATCACCATGAGCTCTTCCTTTGACATCTGCTTTACCAACTTGGGTCCACATATAATTAATATTAGCAGAGCCTCCTTCTAATCTGCCTGTGAACATATAATGTGAGTGGGAAATAAATATTTGTTATTTTCAAGCCACTAAGATTTGGGGCTTGTTTTTACTGCTGTATCCACATGTTTCATAATTTATATCGATCTGGGAGCTGGGATTTAAATGCGAGTCTGTCTGTTTTCAAAGATCTTGCTCTTTCTACTGCTTCAGACTGTATTCATGAGACATGGTCAGACCCTAAGATCCAGAAGGACATTGTTTCTACCATGTGAGCAACAAGGAAGGGCACAGACGTAGCCCCTGGCTAGAGGTTATGAAAACATGGACTCACTGAGGATCCCAGCAGGGGAAAGCACAGGACTCAGCATCTCAAGGTCATATTAAAATGGATCCATTGATTCTGTAACCTTGTACAAAAATCATCCTATCTCGGTTTTTTCACATATATAATGGGAATAATACCACCTGCTGTTCAAAGTCCCCGATGTCTGGGGAGCCTGATACTAAAAAATATCCTCATTTTTTTTCAAGTCAGGAAAGATATATTCAAGGATTACACAAGATATTGTACAACATTATTCACTATCGTGAATGGAGAAAAAGATGTGAGATATAACTGGAACTGAGTGACAATAGTGTGGGCCTTGGCCAACAAGAATAAGGAAAGAAGAGAAGATAGGAGTATGTACCCTGGGAATAGATTCACCTGGAAGGCATCAGTATCACCCTGGGGACTTAGGTCAATAAAAAAGGCCCCAAATATGAACTGGGATAATATGCCTGAGAGAGTCCTTAGAGCTGTGCTCACTGAACCGTGTGAATGAGCAATCAGGTGTCCTGATCTGTCCCACAAACCAGTGTACTCCTTTTTTTGTTGTTGTTGCAAATTACATTAGGAAAACATTTCTGAGCACAGATTCCCCAAACACACATATACTTACTGTTAAATACATATATACACACACATACACATATATATGCATTACTAAAGTAATACATTATGTGTATTACATATACATGTTGTGTACATAAAATACACGCCAAAGGGGGAATGTTAAAAAGATGAATAAACAGAATGAGACTATCTAGTATGTTCTTCCCATACTCTCCAGTAGATCACTGAGCACGGGTTAGGATGTTCATAACCCATTACTGAGTCAATGGCCTTGCACCTTTCTGCCTGGAAGTGACTCTGTTGCCACCATCATAGAGCCCATGAGGAAAGGAGCACAGGAAGACTTTCCAACTGCTTGTTCTGGTTCAACCTTTCTCACTGAGTGGAATACTTTTAGAAGGACCATGAACGATGTGAAATATGTGTTAATCAAATTCAAATGGAAAACACAGTCAAAGGGCAAATATAAGTCTTGCTTCTTTTCTCTTTCCAATGTCACAGAGGATTGTGAACAATCGATGTCCCTGGAAGACCAAGCAGAAGGGTAGACACATCTTGATAAGGAGAGAAGTGTTAATTTACACATTTAAACCAATAGTGCCTGTTGCTCATATCAAACTCACGCTCCTCTTATGACCTTAAAAATCTGTCATCTTAACAAATAAAGAGTCCAATTTGTTATGCAGCTATTTAAAATAATAAGGTCATGAACTCTATCAGGCATATTTCTGAAAAGTAAGAATCCCTTGATATACAGAGCGGTATGTTTGGTGGCTGAATTGTTTGGTTGGGGGAAATACAAATGGAGAGAAAGGGAAGAATCACTTTCAGTAGAAACTTGAAAATTACCTCCTTGGTGAGTCTAGTTGGTATTTGAATTCCATGAGATAGTTCACCATGGGCACATCCTGCCCAGCTTCCAGGATGTAGGACCTGTTTAATGGATAATATACGAATGCATAAGTTTCACAGACATGCTTGCATAATTTATCCCTACTGACCTGCAGAGCCTAGTAAAATATTTGGAGGTACCAAAGGCTGGACTTAAAATAAAATGTAATGAAAACCTCAATAAATGCAAAGAAAGGCAAGAAAGGAAGAAAAAGGCATTTAAAAAGCAAGGCAACAGAAGATGTTACAAATAATTCTTAATTTATCATTATTCTCAACAAATATACATAAACTAAACTCTTTAGTTTAAACATGAAAAGTTTACATTGGATTAGAAAACAAGATCCAAATTATGCAACTTTAATAGATATACATCTAAAACATGACAATACAAGGGTGGGAAAAATATATCAGGAAAATAGTACAGAAAAAAAGCTGGTGAAAAATATTAATATCAGAGAAAACATACTGAAAATAAAATAACAAATTATTGAAAAAGGATGACTTAATGCTTTTTGTGACAATTTGGATGGAACTGGAGACCATAATCCTAAGTGAAGTATCTAAAGAATGGAAAAACAAACACTACATGTACTCACTATTAAATTGGAACTAACTGATGAGCACATATATGCAGAGAGGGCAGTAAAACTCAACAGAAATCAACCAGGGGGGAGTGGGGCAGAGGGGACAGGTAAAAACCTACCTAACAGGTACAATGGACATTATCTGGGTGACGGCACATTTACAGCCCTGACTCAAGCATTATAAAAGCAACCCGTATAACCAAAAACATTTGTACTCCCATAATATTTTAAATAAAAAAGATTTGATTTACTTTTAAAGTATAAAAGATTTGTTTACTCTGCAAGTTCCAAGAGCTATAAACCTGTATGCACATCATAACACAATCTCAAAATAGGTAAAGCCAAATTTGACAAAATTGCAAGGGGAAAATTTCAAATTGGTCAGTATGAGTCTTTTTTAACACTCATTCTTTCATTCATTGAACAAATGCTTGCTGACTATTTTATTTCAGGCATCCTTCTAGATGCATTGTTGTGCATTCATTGTTATGAATAAATAAAAAGTCCTGTTCTTATGAAACTCACATTCTCCTGGATGGAAAAGATAATGAAAAAAATATTTAATGTGTCAAGTGTTTATAAGTACTAAAAAGGAAAAAAAAATAAATGAGGGCAAGGGGACAGGAAGTTATAGAGCAAGGGAGCTGTTGTTTAGATTGCAGTGAAGGTAAGAATCCCTCATAAGGTGACCTGAATGAAGTGAGGGAGTGGGTCAGGTGCATAGATTAGAGAAAAGCATTCCAGCAAGCATATGGCCATGAGGAGGCAGAGTTCTTGGCCTGTTTTAAGAACAGCCAGGAGGCTGGTGTGAGCAGAGGGCATGCGAAGAGTGATTAGAGAGGATATCAGACACGTATCTCTGTAATTGACAGACCAAGTGGCCAAATAACTAATAAGGAAATAAAAAATTTATATGACACAATTAATAAGATCAATCCAGTTGAAAAATGTAAAATGCTGCTCTCAAAGATTAGAGAATATACATTTTGCTCAAGAATACATAAAACAGCTATAAAAATCAATCATCAGTCAATAAAGCAAGTCTCAAAAGTCTTGAGTCAGCATCACACGAACTACAGCCTCTAACCACAATGAAATTAAGTTAAAAATAAGGAGCAAAAATATAACTTTATAAAAATCCATACACTGGAAATTTAAAAGCACACCTACAAAATACATAGGCCAATGAAAATACCCTAAGGAAATGTATTAGGTACTTAGAATTGAATGACCATAAATATAATACTGATAAAACTCTTGAGATTTGGCTAAACCCACAACTTGAGGGAAATTTATAGCTTTAAGGTGCTATAGTAATGAAGAATATCCAAATATTTAATGATTTAAACATCCATCTTAAGAAGGTAAGAAAAGAACAATAGATTAAACCTAAGTACACACTACAAAGAGGATACAATTAATATGAGAGCAGACATTAATGAAATAAAAAACACAGGACAAAACAGAATGTATCAAAAGAGCCAAAACTCCTTGAAAAGACATAAAAAACACACCAACCTCCATTTTTTTCCTCTCAAGAGAAAGTTGGCACAAAAAATATTAAGAATAAAAGGGAGTACCTAAAAATACAGCTGATATTAAAAGGATAAGAAGTAAACTTAGAAGATTGACAAATAGCCTGAAATGCCAAGTATTGGAAATTATTTACAACAGCAACTTTTTTTTTCACACTTCTCATGAGAATATAATTTGCTGCAACCACTTTGATAAACAATTTTCCATCATCTATTAAATGGAAGATGGGTATAACATAACATTCGGTGATTTACTCACAGATATATAGCATAGACAAGAAATGCTTGCACGTGTACTCTCAGGAGATATATATGTTTATATTTATATATGTGAATGTTCAGAGCAGCTCTGCTGACTAATAGCTAAAAAAAATCTGGCACTAACATAAATGTCTATGTCAGGAGAATTGATGAGTAAATTGTAGTTTATATCCATTCATATAGTCTCATAAGACAGTAAAACTAAGTAAACCAACACAAAAATGAGTCACTCTGTATGGATAACTGTCACAAACATGATGTTTGAATGAAAAATGCATGGCCAAGGAGAATATATATGATATCTTTCCTTTTATATATACTTTCAAAAACATGAAAAACTAAATTTATGATATCTGAATATCTGGTCTGGAGAGTGTATGTGTGTGTGTGCGTGCACACGTGTGTATTTGTGTGTGTGTTTAGCAGAATGCCAATAGGAATGGGATACAACAGGGAGAAGCACAGTGGGTTTCAAGTGTATTGATATTGCTGTATTTCTTAAGGGAGATGTATAGACAAGAGTGAATTTTATGATTTTTCTCTACATGCACTTTATAAATGCTCTTTTTACATATGAAATAATTCCTATTAAAATACTTGTGATGAATGACTATCATAAATAACATTTGTTAAGTGAAACTAAGAAAAAGTATATCTTACCATTCAATTTTTTTATTTTTTTGGTGTCAGCAATGAAATTTTCAGTGCTGTACATCTAAAACCATTTATCCTCTAAACCTTGCAGTTTTCATTATGTGATTTTGCATAATTTAGTGACTTTTAGAAACGTTCTATAATAGAACTGACTATTTACCATTTCTGTTTCTTTTCTTTCCTTTTCCTTTTTTTTTTGAAAAAACAATTTTTAAAAAAATAGAATCACTAGTCAAAAATATTTTCTCAAAGAAAACGCCAAGCCCAAATTGTCTTACAAGCAAATTTGACCAAGCATCCAATGAAAAGATAATTTCTTTCTTTCTTTTTTTCTGCAAACTGTCCCAGAGAATGGTACATGCAGGGATATTTCCTGATTCGTTTCCATAAGGCTACAATATCTTGATATCGAAACTACACCAGGGCAAAAAAAATCAAAGGGAAATTACTGCCTAATGTCACTTACAAGTAAGAATAAAATTCAGGAATGTACATTAAAATACATCATAGCAAAGCTAGAGAAGTATGGGGAGGTATAAATTGGTATAACCACTTAAAAAAAAACGTTCGACATATACAACCAGGAACAGCAAACATTCTCGTAAAAATCAGCTAGTAAATATTTTAAGCTTTGCAGGTCATACTATCTCTGTCATAACTATTCAATACTGTCATTGTAGTGCTAAAACAGCCAGAGACGATATGCAAATAAATGGGTGTAGCTGTGTTTCCATAAAACTTTATTTACAAAAACAGTTGGCAGGCTGAAGCCCCGGGCTGTAGCTTGCAGATCCTTGATATATATACAAACTAAATACTATACTATGCTACACTAAAAACTATACTACCCCATGCCCCAGTAATTTCACTTCTAGGTATATTCCTAACAGAAATGCATATATATATATATGTGTGTGTGTATACATAGTCACCAAAATATGTGTAGTATTAATAACAGCATTATTTTTGATAATTAATACTTAAACACAAATGTCCCTCAACAATAGAATGAATAAATAAATGTGGGATATTCATACAATGCAGTGTTATACAGCAAAGAGAATAGATGAAATCACATTATTTATAACCCTGTGGTAGAGTCTCACAAAGTTAAGGTTGAACAAAACAGACACAAAGGAGCACATGCCTATGATTCCTTCTATATAAAAGTTCAAAAACAGGCAAAAATAATCAGTGAAATTATCGATTAGAATGATGTTGTCTGTTTTTGGAGGGTTAGTGACTGGGAGAGGCGTGATGGGGCTTCCGCCGTGCTGGTAATGTTCTGTCTCTTGATACCGGTTCCTTGAGGATGTTTGTTTTCTGGAAATTCACCAAGCTGCTTGTTTATGATTTATGATCTGCTTGTATTTATCAATGAAAAGTCTAAATCTAAGGAATAAAAGGAGTAAATGGATAAAGGCAAAGTTTGATTCACTGAGAAAGTACAAGTGCAGCTATCTAACACTGGAAAATATGTTAATGTAATTACCACATTAATCAATCCAAATAGAAAAATCATAGCTGAATAGGTGCATAAAATCATTTTCTAAAATTAAAAACTCACTGCTATTAAACTAAAAAAAAAAACCTCATAAATCTAGGAATAGAAAAGGACTTTCTTAATCTGATAGGGGGCATCTTTAGACAGTAAATATGAAAACATTGTATTGAAAACTAAGAGAAAACGAGGAAGGAATACACCAACACTACTTCTACTGAACAAAGTACTGAAGGCAGCCAGTATAGTTGGAGAACTTTTTAAAGGGGGGTAAAATGTATAATTACTGGAAAGGAAGTGAAACAATATACCAATAACATGTGGCATGATTGTCTAGAGAAGCAAAATATGTATAATATAAATTTTATGATTATAGAAAATTATAAATAAACAGTAAAGTGCTGTATCAAAGTCACTAGATAGATCAGATCAGTATACAAGTCATTTACATTTTGATACAATACTTAGAAAATTTAATTCAAAGATATCAGAACAGCGGTTACCTCACTGGTAGGGGTAGTGAGTGAAGGAACACAGGCAGGCTTTTGTGATCCTGGTAGCATCTTCATTCTGGATCTCTATCTGGTTATATTAGAGTGAAGTTTGTGAAAATTCAGTGATCTGTTTACAAATGTGGATGTATTTTATGCTTAAATAAAAAGTTTAAAAACATCATTTATGGTAGCAACAAAAATAAAAGATACAGCAAAGCAAGTAAAAAATGTGTAAGACCTAGAAAATTATAAAATATATGCTAAACAAATTTTAAAAGATCTAGGTAAATGAAGTGGCATACCGTGTTAGTGGATGAAAGGACTCAAATTACAAACAGAACTAATGGTCAATAAATATAAAATAAATATTCATCAATAGAGTAATGAATAAACTGATACAGTCATACAATGAAAAGCTGGATAGCAGTGAAAATGAATGAACTTAAGCTCCTGTATCATCATGAATGAGTCTAACTAAAATGATAGAAGCTGCAGAAGGATACATACTTAATGCCAATTACAGTTGACCCCTGAACAATACAGATTTGAACTGCACTGGTCCACTTATACAGGAGATTTTTCAATAACTATATTGGAAATTTTTTTGGAGAATTGCAACAATTTGAAAAAACTTTCAGATAAACCATGTGGCTAAAAACACTGAAAAAATTAAGAAAAAGTTACGTATGTCATGAATACATAAAATATATGTAGATACTAGTCTAGGTTATTATTTACTACCATAAAATATATATAAATCTATTAAAAAGTTAAAATTTATCAAAACTTACATGCACAAACCTGTATATGGCACCGTTTGCAGTCAAGAAATGTAAACAAACATAAAGAGGCAGTATTAAATAACTGCATAAAATTTACTGCAGTACATACTGTACCTCTGTAATAATTTTGCAACCACCTCCTGTTGCTATTGTGATGAGCTCAAATTTTATGGGTGTGTGCTTAAAATGCCATTTGACAGCAGTAGTCATTTCCATGTGAGAAGTTCCTCTCTCCAGTAAATTACTTTCTGAAAGAAAAAGTGATCTCTTGTGGTTCTTGAGTATTTTTCATCATGTTTAGTGCAATACAGTAAACCTTGAATAACACCGTGGTACCTATAGGATGTGCCACTAGCAATACTGGAAGTGCTCCCAAAAAGCAGAGAAAAGTCATGACATTACAAATAAAAGTTGAATTTCTTGATATGTACATGCAGATTAAAGTCTGAAGCTGTGGTTGCCCACCATTTTGATCCAGCATAAGGAGAACTGTAAAAAAAGAAAAGGAAATTTGTGAAGAAGCCATCACTGCAGCTATACCAGCATGCATGAAAACCTTGAACTTTTTGCAAAATACTTTCTTATATCATACTGAAAATACAGATTTTATATGGGTACAGGATTGCTATAAGGAAAGCATTATCTACAGACTCTAGTATGACTCAAAAAAGAGTGAAGTTGTTGTTTGACAACTTAAAGCAAAAGGAAAAGGAAGGTTATGAAGCTGAAGAATTTAATGCCAGCAAAGGATGGTTTGATCATGTTTGAAAGAAGTTTGGCTTAAAAAATGTCACGATAACAAGAGAAACACTTTTTGCTGACCAAGAGGAAGCAAATAATTTCCCAGATGCCATTAAGAAAATCATTGAGAAGAAAGGCTATCTGCCTGAACATGTTTTTAATACAAATGAATGTGCCTATTCTTGGCAGGGGTGGAGATGGTGGTAGAATGCTACAAAGAACATTTACTAGTAAGGAAGAGAATTGAGGCTTTAAGGCAGAAAAGAATATGCTAATTCTATGATTATGATCAGGACTGACCTTATTTATAAAGCTGCCATGCCCTAAACCTTGAAGGTAAAAAAGGCAGACACCAGCTTCCAGTCTTTTGGTTGTACAACAAGAAGACTTAAACAACAAAAACTCTTTTTTTGTATTGGTTCCATCGATGACTTCCTGAAGTCAGGAAGTACCTTGCCAGAAAGGGATTGCCTTTTAAAGTTCTTTTGATATTGGACAATTCCCTGGCCACCCAGAACACCATGAGTTCAATACTGAAGGTGTTGAAGTGGTCTACTTGCCCCCAAACACAGTGTCTCTAATTCAGCCCCTAGCCCAGTAGGTCATATGGACATTTAGGGCTCATTACACATGGTTCTCTATGGAAAGGGTTGTTGATGCTTTGGAAGAGAACTCTGACAGAGAAAACTCATGAAAGTCTAGAAGGATTACAGCATTAAAGATGCCATCATTGTTATAGAAAAAACTGAAAGCTGCCAAGACTGAAACACTAAATTCCTGCTGGAGAAAACTGTGTCCAGATGTTGTGCATGACTTTCACAGCATTTATGACAGAGGCAATCCAGGAAATCATGAAAGAGATTGTGGATATGGCAAAAAAAAAAAAAAGGCAGGGAGTGAAGACTTTCAAAATATGAATCTTGGAGAAATTCTCACCAGAGGAATTAACAGAAGACGACTTGACGGAGATGAGTGCTTACAAACCAGTAACCACCTCCAGCCCCTGCACTGTACAAGAATCAACTGTATATTGTTTTTAAATCTGCCTACATTCAACACTATTTAATTCTTAGAGACATATATATGTAAAGTAAGCATGAATATTTGCACGGAAATGCTAAGCCCTAAATTCAGTGTCTGAGGTGCTAGGTTGGAGGTGTTTGTTATATTAATATTTTTTAACTTGTGTTTTTCCATATGTCTTAGATAGCTGTTACTAAAATTCTGTTTAGAGATAAGCTACCTCTTTCTCAAGGGAGCACTGAGACCCTGAGAGCAAAGATGAAATGGGCTTTGTACATATTTATCAGAAAACGACTTGGGGATGGTCTGTGTGCCTTTTGGAAGTTACCAGAGAATATCATTTTATTTTCTCTTCTCCTTGTTAATTCTTTGAGCATAAAGGGCAGGATTCCAGGTGCAAGGACATGCAAAATAAAGAGAGAAGATATAGGTGTGGCTCCTCCACTTGCTGGCCCCTCTTGCCTCTTCCAGTGGCTGGATAGATGCCCTGGGGTAGGAAATATGAATTGCAAATTCGAAGCCACCCCCATGGCCTAGAGAACAGAAGCAAGGGGGTGGGTTCCCAGAAAAGTGCTGGACCTGCCACACTCCTACCCAGTGACCTAAGACAATTTGAACAAAATAGAGCATAGAGAATATAGCATTTTTCGGGATTATTTTTTGCTATTGGGTCTAGATAGATCACATCTCTGAAGGTTAAACCTAATGATCTTTAAGTTCTTTCCTGCTCTGGCGATTTATGAGTGTAACACTCAGAGACCTTAAATTCCAGTGGGGAAGACAAGAAATGTACACAAATAATTAGAGTGTAAGATGACAAGGCCCACAGTCCAATGAGGGGTCCAAACACTACTGGGATATTAGAGGAGGAAGTGATGCTAAATTAAACTTTTTTTTTTCCTAGAGAAGTCATTTTTGTTTATTATAAAAATTTGGAAATCATAGAAGATTGGGAACAAAGGAAAGCATTTATTTCACATATCCATCCATTTATCCATCCAAATATTTGACCACCTGTTATATGCTAGGTATGAATCCTACGTACCAGGGAAATAGCAGAACACAAATATACAAAGTTCTGGTTCTTGTGCAATTTATTTTTCAGGCTAGGGTGGGGGAAATCATACAAGCAAATTATCACATAAATAAATGAACAAGATAATTTATGCAAGTGACAAGTGCCAAGATAATAAAGGAGATTGATATAATGGTGACATGATAGTTGGGGGAGGGGTGGCATTTTAGATTGAGGTCATGGAAGGCATCTTTGATGACACATTATTCATGGAGCCACCACTCAGAGTTAACCATTAATACCTGGTGGGTTTCCATTCCCTGTGTATTTCCGTTTATAAGTATTTGTTCCTCCACTGTCCTCCCCACACCCCTACCTTATGCGGAGACTCTCTGAGCTTAATTATTCTTTATAACTAGGACCTCCCCATGCACTGTCATAACATTTGCTGTGAGAAAACTTGTTTCCCTAATTTTCAAAGAGATCAATAAAAACAAATTAAAATAGAGGATTAGAGGTGTCTCTTTGCCACATTATTTTTCCAAGAACAAAAGATGTAGTGTTCTCATCATTATTTCTCTAGTGGTTACTCACCATAACATAAAGCCATTTAGTGCAGCTTAGCATGATAATAACTCACTGCTCCTCTCTCCTTACTCCAGGGAGTCATGCTGGGGGAGAAAAAGCAGGTAGATGTAAGGGTTGGTATGACTGAGAAAAGCCCCTGTCTCCATATTTAAAAGACACTCTAAATTGTATTGGCTTATCAGTCCATTGTAGGGTGGGGCTTTCCTGGAATAAAACAGGAGAACATGGACCATGTGGTTGGGTGTGTCCACTTCCCTAGAAGATGAGGAGGTGCTATGGAGAGCTGTGAAGAGGAAGAGAGGAGCTCATAGTAGGAACGCACCTTGACAAAGACCAAGTGCTGCATGTAGGAATGTGCTGAGCACTTTGTGAGGATGAAGAGAGGATGCTGTGCTTCAGAATCCAAGCAATGGAAAGGGGCAATTCCATCAAGTAAGAGAGGCAGAGGAACTTATTTTAGGAGTCCCGGGAATCAACCAAAGGACTATTGGATAGACGTGTTGAGAAAGCTCCCCACTTCTTCCCTCTGAGAGCTGTTGTGGGGCTACACGAAACATTGTCAATAGGATCTCCAGGTCAGTGTGGGAGACCAAGTCTAGCATTGTGATTCGGACCATGGGCCCTGGAGTCCTCACCACTGAGTTCACAGCCTAGCTGGGTACCCACTCTGAACCCTTGTTTCCTAATCTGTAGCATTAATATTTCAACACTTACCTTATAGTTGGCTATGAGGATGAAATAAGATCACCAATATACAACACTTAGCATAGAACCAAGAACTTGCAGAGCAAGAGCTCAATAAATGTTAACTCAGGCAATGATGATGGTGATGAGTTTCCTAGCCTAAAAAGGAGACCTCAAGCTCCTCCAAAGCCCCTCCTTTTGCAAATGCATAAACTGAGTCCTAGAGTTAGAGTCATTAAAAGCATGGACTTAGTAGACAAATCTGCATTTAAAAGTCAGCTCTGCCATTTGCCGGCTGCATGACAGGGTCACTTTGCTTCTAGAGCCTTGGCTTCCTCATCTGTACAATGGGGACATTGCAACTTATAATTGTAAGAAGTAAATGTGATATAAGCAAAGTGTTTAGCCAGAGGCCTGGCACATAGTATTTAAAACTTTACATTAATTGAATAAACGTTTACAAATTATAGTTGTTTTGTGGTTATCATTCAAGGTAGAAATAAGCCAATGACTAAACTAGGAGATCAATCTATTGAAGCAGAATAATATCAAGTAGATAAAAAATAAGTAGAGATGTTGAAGATCTGAAAAACAGGATTAATAATCTTAAACTTAACATATTGACAAATCAATATTAAATAACTTTAAAAGATAGAACTCTAACCCCAAACAGAGGAAATGCATTTTTTTGAACACACACAAAATAGTCACAAAAAATAGAACAGGTATTAGGCCATAAAAGAAGCCCAATTAAATTCTAAAGAATCCATATCACACAGACCATGTTCCCCAACTGTTATACAATAAAATTAGAAATTAATAACCAAAGAACAGATTTACAAATCTCACAATTTTGACAACTAAATAACATATTACTAAATAACACTTTGGTTAAAAAGGAAATCGTAGAGAAATCGTGGAGTGAATAATAATGAAAGCAGAACAAGTCTATATTTGTAGAACAGAGCTAAAGCAACATGTAGAGGAAAGTTTAGAGCTTTAAATTTATTTACCAGGAAACAAAAGTTAAAAACAAATGAACTGCATGTACAGAGGAAAAAAAAAACACACAAATGGAAAGGTGTTCAACATCATTAACTATTAGGGAAATGCAAATTAAAAACACAATGAGACATCCCTACACACCTATTTGAATGGCTCGTATAAAAAGTAGTGATTGCACCAAATCTGGTGAGGATGCAGAAACTGGATCTCTCATACGTTCCTGGTGGAAACGTAAAATGGTATAGCCACTCTGGAAAGTAGTTTGTCCATTTATTTTATAACAAAAAATGAACTTAACATACAATCCAACAATTGCAGTTTTAAGCATTTATTCCAGAGAAATGAAAAGTCATGTTCACACGAGTGTAGAAATTTACATAACCCTGAACAGGAAACTACTTCAATATCCTTCAGTGGGTGAATAGTTAAACAAACTGTACAACACTCATACCATGAAATACTACTCAAGAAAAAAAAGGAACAAACCACGGATACATGCAACACTTTGGATGAGCCTCAAGGAAATTATGCTAAGTGAAAAATTATGCTGAGTCAAAATGTCCCATAGTATATTATTTCATCTATATAACATTCTTGAAATCATAAGATAATGGAGATGGAGAACAAATTAGTGGTTGCCTGGGGTTTCAGATGGCAGGGAGGAAGAGGAGGATGTGACTACAAAAAGGTATCGTAAGTGTCTTAGTCCGTTCCTGCCGGTGTAACAAAATACCTTAGAATAGGTAATTTATAAATAATAGAAATTTATTTCTCACAGTTCTGGCACCTAGGAAGTCCAAGATCAAAGTGCTGGCAGATTCAATGTCTGATAAGAACTCACTCTCTGCTTCTAAGATGGCATCTTGTTGCTGAGTGGATGAAAGCTGTGTCCTCCCATGGCAAAAGGGAGGAGAGGGGCAAACTTGCTCCCTGAAGCCCTTTTATAAGGCATTAATTGCATTTTCGAGGGCAGAGCCCTCACGGCCTAATCACCTTCTAAAGGCCACACCTCTTAATACAGTATCCCTCCTTTATCCATAGTTTCACTTCCCATGGTTTCAGTTACCTGCAGTCAACCACAGTCTGAAAATATTAAATGGAAAATTTCAGAAATAAACAATTTATAAGTTTCAAACTGTGTGCCATTCTGAGTAGTGTGCTGAAGTCTTGCACCATCCTGCTCCACCCTGCGAGGATATAAATCATTCCTTTGCCCAGCATATCCACGCTGTATGCACTACCTGCCTCTTAGTCACTTAGTAGCTGTCTTAGTTATCAGATCAAAAAGACATAGTTTATATAGGGTTCTGTACTATCCATGGTTTCAGGCATCCACTGGGGGTCTTAGAATGTATCACTGAGTATAATAAGCGGGGATGACTGTAGCATTGCATTGGGGGTTAAGTTTCAACATGAATTTTGGAGGAGGCACAAATATTAAAACCGTAAAAATAAAGGAGGCTTGTGATGGTATAGTTCTGTATTTTGACTGTAGTGGTAGTTATATGAAGCTGCGCACATGATAAAATTGCATAAAATTAAAAAAACACACACACACATACTCACAAGTGAGTGCATGTATAACTGGAAACATCTGAATAAACTCTGCATCGTGACAATGTCAATTTCTTGTTGATGCCACTGTACTGTGTTACATGAGATGTTAACATTGGGGGAAGCTGGGTGAAGGGTGCCTGGGACCTTCCTGTACATTTATTTGAAACTTCTTGTGAAACCACAATTATTTTAAATGCTGGGGTGGGTAAACTCACAACTAACGGATGTGGTGCACACTGTATGGAGGAAGGGCAAGCCTGTAGCCCTGGCTTGGGTGAGGCAAAGGCATTACATGTAACCAAAATGTTTTTACCCCCATGATATTCTGAAATTCAAAAAAAGTATCAAAAAAAGCAAAAAGAAGCAAGAAGAAGGAAATTAATAAAATAAGGATCAATATCAATTGAATGGAGAAGAGTTAAAAAAATGAAAGCTGATTCTTTGAAAAGAATACTAAAAACCAAAGCAGATTGATGTAATAAGCACAGATATTTTTAAAAAATAAGAATATAATGACTATGTGCTATTAAATTAGAAACTTTAGAGTTAATGGATACAATCTTAGGAAAACATAAAATGACAAAATTGGCATGCAAAAAAAAAGAACTTTTAAATAGACTAATAAAATTAAAGACAATGAAATGGTAGTCAAGCCCTTCTTCCCCAAAAACACCAGGCCCACATGATTGAAAAGTGAATTCTACTAAACTTGTAAAGGAGATTTAATTTTTAACTTACACAAGTTGTTCTAGAAAATAAGACAAAAAAGTTACTTGAAGTTAATGGAATCTTGATTCCAAAATCGGTTAAGAATACAAGAGAAGAAAATACAGAAAATAGAGGCTCATTTCATGTGTAAATATATGGAAAAGACATTCTAAACTAAATATTAAGGAATCCAACACTGTTTTACAAAAATAATAATTGTATTTATATGTGGTTTATCTCAGAAGCAAGTTTGTTTCAATATTAGTGTAATTCACTACTTTAATATACTAAAGGATAAAAATCATATGAGTATCTCCATCAGTGAGACAAGCATTTGATAAAAGTTTTCATCAATTCCTTAAACACCTTAGAAAATAGAGGAAAATTTTCAAAACTGTCAAAATTTATACGCCCAAATCCTACAGCAAACATTATACTTAATATAGAAAATGTAGGTGCCTTCCTCCTTTTCAGAGGAAGAAGACCAGAACTACAGCTGCTACTTAATACAATGTTGGAGTTTTTGGCTCACACTTTAAGGAAAGATAAAGGAATAAAACATGGAAGGATTAGGAAAAAAAGAAATAAAGCTCATGATAGCCTCTTAGAAAAAATCAATGACAATCAAAAATTGTGATAAGTAATAAGAGAGTTCAACAAGGTTGCGAGAGATAAGACTAACTCCAAAAATCAATAGCGTGTCTCCACACCAGTAATAATGAACTAGAAAATTTAATTTAAAACAATTATAATACTAATTATCAAATATTTAGGATTTAATTAGCCCAAGAATATTTAAAATGTCATTGGAGAAAATTTTAATACAAGACTTGAAAGAAGATCTGAATAAATGCAGAAAGAGGCCATGCTCATGGATGAGAAGATATTACACAAATAAAAATCCTCCATAAATTTATCTATTAATTTAATACAATGTCAATAAAATTTTCTGTTACTTCTTTAAGGATCTTGATAAACTTTCCCTAATAAATGTATAGAGAGGAATAAAAATCCATAGTTAGTCGTCAACTTTGAGGGGGAATTTTTAAAAACCAGTGGATTTTCCCTACCAGATATGAATACATAATATATATGATGAAGCCATAATTATAAAGTGCAGCATTTCCTGCTGTAACAGGCAAGGGACCAGTGGAACAAATTGGTAGCTCAGGAATCAATTCATGTATATCTGGGAACTTTGTGTGATAAAGGTGGCTCTACAAATTAACTGGACAGAAAAGTGAGTAAATGGTTTTGAGGAAAACTTTTTCACTGTGCAGAAGAAAATAAAACTGAATTCTGGCTTAATACCTCATACCAAGGTAGTAGACTCTGGATACAATACAAGACCTAAGATGTCACTGTGAAAGACGAATCTATAGCATTAAAAAAGAATATTGAAGAATGACTTTGCAGCCCAAAGTTGGGCAATGACTCGTTGAACAAAAGTTTGTGTCTTTCACTGGGAGAAAAAGAGGGAAATTACAGCATTTATTCATCCTTGAGGACCGCACAGCAGTTAGCAACAACAGATTTGATGTGTGTATAGAGCAGCATGGGTGGACCTTAAAAGCATAACACTGAGTGAAGAAAGTAAGAAACAGAATGAGACAACACGATACCATTTATCTAAACTTAAAAAATGCACGTTTAACAGTATGTATATTCTAAGAACACAAAATAAACATATTAGGATGTTTGCCTGTGGTAGGAGAGTGGGGAATTGGAGAACAGGAAGAAACAAAAAAGTCAAGATATAGTCTTGACTATATTTTCTCTCTCTAGTGCTAGGTGGCAGGGGTCAGTGGGGAAAAGTGAAATGGACCAATCACACACAGGCTTTAAAATAACCCTAATCATTAGGGAAATGCAAATCAAAACCACAATGAGATATCACTTGACTCCAGTGAGAATGGCCTTTATCAAAAAGTCCCAAAACAACAAATGTTGGCGTGGATGCGGAGAGATAGGAACACTGATACAACTGCTGGTGGGACTGCAAACTACTGCAACCTCTGTGGAAAGCAATAAGGAGATACCTCAAAGAGATAAAAGTAGAAATACCATTGAATCCAGCAATCCCATTACTGGCCATCTATCCAAAGGAAAAAAAACACATTCTATGAAAAAGACATCTGCACTCAAATGTTTATAGCAGCACAATTCACAATTGCAAAGATGTGGAAACAGCCCAAGTGCCCATCAATACATGAGGGGATTAATAAAATGTGGTATACGTATACCATGGCGTGATACTCAGCCACAAAAAACAATGGTGAACTAGCATCTCTTGTATTATCCTGCGTAGAGCTGGATCCCATTATACTAAGTGCAGTATCACAAGAATGAAAAACAAACACCACCTGCACTTACCCTCAAATTGGTACTAATTGATCAACACTTATGTGCACATACAGTAGTAACATTCATCAGGTCTCAGGCAGGTGGGAGTGGGGAGGAGGAGATGGGTATATTCACACCTAATGGGTGCGGTGGGCACCATCTGGGGGATGGATGTGCTTGAAGCTCTGACTCGGGCAGGGCAAAGGCAATATATGTAACTTAAACATCTGTACCCCCATAATATGCTGAAATTAAAAAAAAAGATACAACATAAAAAAGAACCCTGGAAGTGACAGTTGATCTTTTTTCACATATCAATGGGCTAAGCCAATCCATGGCCACATCTGACTTCAAAGGAACTAGGAAGTGCAGCCTGACCACGTACCTGGAACCAGAGGGCAGCAGAATATTTGAGAACAGATGTCATGTCTACCATTTGGGAGACATTTTAAAAGATAACAAACCATAAGTTATTAAAAATTTGGTTGATTTCATTACATCAAAAATAAAGAGCTCGCCATGCACAGAATGAAACAGAGAATATATAGAATATACAAAGAATTGCTACAACTAAATAGACAATTGTGCAAATGATAGGAGCAGGTAGTTTACAAAGATGAAAACCCCAAAGGCTAATGAATATGTGAAGCAATTCTCAAACTCATTAAGATTAAAGAAATGTAAATTGAATTAGTAATGGGGAAAAATACTTAGCACCCATCAGATTGGCAAAAATTAGAAAAACTGGAGAATGCCAAAGGTTGGCATGAATGTGGGTCCACAGGAATCTTCACACACAGCTAAGAGTTTGGGGACAGCTGCTCTGGAAGCAATTTGACAGTACTTTGTCAAATTAAATTTACACACACCCTATAACTCAGTATGTCTGCTCCTAGGAATATATGCCACAAAGAAATTTACACGAATCTAGAGGAAGTCTACTACGGCATGATATCTGGTAGTGATGTATTGGAAGCAAACTGTGTGTCTATCAATGGAGAGGAGATTGATAAATTATGGAGTATGCACGCCCTGGAAGTCTATGCAATAATTAGAAATAACGGAATAAGGGCACACACAACACGAGTGGATGTCAAAAGTGTAGTGCCAAATGACAAAAAGATAAAGGAGCCATAACACATTCAAGTTTACATAATTAAAAGTACATGCGTACTGAACAGTTACATGCATTTTACAAGAAATCATTCAAGCAACAGAACGTGTATGAAACATAATGTGTCTACAGAGGAAAGGCCCTGAGAGTGAAGAATGTGGATT
This sequence comes from Varecia variegata, assembly GCA_028533085.1. Lineage (NCBI taxonomy): Eukaryota > Metazoa > Chordata > Mammalia > Primates > Lemuridae > Varecia > Varecia variegata. The sequence continues at coordinate 177,399,112 of CM052436.1, forward strand.
AAAAACAGCAGGGATAAACAGAACAATATTTGAGGGCTGCATTAGTTTCCTGTTATTGCTGTAACAGATCACCACAAGTGTAGTAGTTTGAAACAACACAGATGTATTATTCGGGAGGTCAGAAGTCTAAAATAGGTCTACAGGGCTGTATTCCTTCAGTAGGCTCTAGGGGAGAATGTATTTCCTTGTCTTTTTTCAACTTCTGGGGGGCTACTTATATCCCTTGGTTTGCTGCCCCTTGCTCCATCTTCAAAGCCAGCAGCATAACGTTATCCCTCCCCTGTGCCCTCCTGGTGCCCTCTCACATCAAGCCCACCCAAATAATCCAGGATCTTCTCCCCGTGTCAAGATCCTTAACTTAATCACACCCTTAAGGTTTCTTTTGCCATGTAACATATTCATAAGTTCTATGTATCAGGATGTGCACACCTTTGGGTGCTATTTTTGCCTATTTCAGGGGTTTTTATTTAGGGCAGAGGATTTCAGGGGATGTGGGGGGCTGTGGTGTAAGCCAGCATTCAGGAGGTGAGGACAGGAATGACTCACCTGGCCAGTTTGGCTGGTGGATCAGAAGGTTCACTGAGATTGAGAAAGACTTCACACGCCAGGATGGCTTCTCCAGTTCTGTCTATTAGACTTCTGCCCCTCTCTCCAAGAGACACATTACATAATCCTCATGGGTATAGAGCAGGAAACTGCCTACACCTGCTGGTTTCATTAGACTCTTCTGGCTCCCTACATACCTGACTCAAAGTCAGACTTCCTCCCCTCAGGGGACCAAGCCTGTACCAAGTGAAGAAGTGCTGGCTGGTCCTGTTCATCAAAATGTAAACACATTTTGATCTGGATAATCTGAGTTGTCATTCAGCAAATATTCACTCACCCACCTCCTTCCCTACTGTGGGAGGAGTGGCCCCATTGAGGTTGGGCTCACTCATGTGACTCACTCTGGACAATATGGTATTGGCAGGCATGACATGAGGGAGGCCTTGTGAGCTCTTGCGTGAGTTGGCTTGGCTCTGGTGCATCCATCGTGGACAGAGCATGCCCTGAGTAGCTGCCCTGGAATGAACACACACACAGCAGACTTCAGCACAATTCACAGCCTGGAGCCACACCTGGCTGATCCATGCCAGGAGATCATACAAGCAGATGCATGAGCTTAAGTATAAATGCCTGTTGCTATAAACCAGTGGTTTGAGGGTGATTTGTTATACAGCACTATGATGAAATACCCCACTAATACATATGCACATATAATTTAATCATTACAAGAATTGTAGGTGGTAGGTATAAGTATAAAATGGGGGCTCTGAAAGGGTTAAACTATTCATTCAATGTCTCACGGGTTATGAATAAGTTTTGGTGGTAGGAGAGAGAAGCTGTGAAAACATGGGCATCTGAGCAAGACCATCTGCAGATGGAGGAAGATGAAAAGTGGGAAGGGTGTGGAGATTAATGACACTTGAGAGAAAGCTCATAGTTTGCAGAGGGCAGCCTAGAAGGTTAAGTTAAAGGTCAAGGAGGAAGAGTAGTGATCGCCTTTAAGATTCTTATAGGAAGGGTTATCCTTTGATGGTTTATGGAATAGCCTGTGCTAGGGTTGCGTCTTACAATGTCATGGCCAAGGGTTGGCCCCTATCCAGAGAGGTCAGCCTGGAAACAGGATGTGTACATTTTATTCCATCATCTTTCCTGAGAGGTTCTCAGCAAGGCCAGAGGGTATCTTACAAATAAAGGAGGGAGGCAATCAGATAGCAAATGTGCCTTCTAGTTACTGTTCTGCTGGGGTTCTCTTCTTGTTGTTTGCCACAAGTTGACTGGAATAGACAGCTTCACTTTGTCACATTCCCTTTCTCATTGCCTAGGTAAGTCCCAACTGAGACTCAACAGAGAATAAGCCTCCCTTAACTGACAGTGGTTTTTATTTGAAAATGTTCCTTCAATTGAACGATACTCTTGTACATTTCAAAGAATAAAGCTTTGGACATCATAGAAAAGCTTGGTAGGCATTTCTGGGGCTGCTGACACAGCAGGGCTCGTCAAGGTCCACCAGTCCTGAGTAGTGTCTATAGATTAATGCGATTCCTTGGGAGATCAAGAATGTCCTGGGGTGGGGGAGTTCTCAGCTTCGAAAAACCCTGGATCTGGATATAAAAAGCTGAACTCTTCCACTGAAAGGAAAAGTATTGATAGTAATTCTGGGAGAGGGGCCTTCAGAGTCCATTTAGGAGATATTACTTTGTTTTACATATCCTAGAAACAAATTCAATTTACACATTGCTTCTCATGCAGTGATGACAAATTAGCTACATTGAAGACCTTCCTAATTTTAGTGCCCTATTGTTCACAGCCCGGAGAAGTAAAGGTCTCAGAATGTTTAATACCTCGCCTTGGCCCAGAGCTAGATGGCTTTTGACCATCAGAAATGTTTCAGGTCTTATTCTTTCTCCAGAATTTTTTTTTCCTTTTTTAATAGACAAGGGGTATTGCCTTGAATTAAGTGTGAATTGAAGTGAAACCCACAAGATGTTACAGGTTTGCCTTCTCCTTTTTTTTTCTCCACCCAAATCTTTTTTCCTTTCTCTGGCAACTGAAACCATGTAATTTAGAAATTGCTTCTCTCTTTCCAACCCAATTTCCTCTACCACAAAAGTAATTTTTAAACATTCTGAAGGTTTTATTTCCAGGCTGCAATCTTGTACCTGTGTTCATTTAATTCTTCCCAGCTTACGAGCACCTGAGCGGTTGATGTGGCAGGAGGTTCAACTACAGTCCAGGTGGCTGCATCTGGATGGATGCAGAGGGAAGACCAGGGTGTGAGACAGAGCTGGGGAGCAGAACGTGGCAGCCAGGAGATCAGATTTGGGGCCATGAGGTACCCAGGCCACATGGAATACTGGGAGAGGAAGATGGGAACAAGGAATGCTGAGGAAATTCAGGCAGTGGTTTCCTGTACCAGTCAAGGTCTAGTTAGGAGATACATCATGACACTTTAACAGAGAGGATTGCCTATACAGAATCATTAACTATTGTGCTTCTCAAGCTGTGTGCTGAGACAGCCTAGGACACCCCTGTTAAATCAGAATGGCACCAGGAGATACTGTACATTCTCATGGAAAACACAGCATCATCTGATTTATCTTATATATTATTTACCCACCCTTGCCCCCAGTAGAATATAAGCAGAGAGGATTTTTGCGTGTTTGGGTCACTCCTACATCTAGCACATTGCAAAAACTAAAAAAAAAAAAAAAATTACTAAAAGAATGACTCTATCCACTGGTTTACTTTTGGCAAAGAATATGCTTAATCATAGTGTTACAATTGCCCTAATTATTCTCATTTTCTTCTTGGGGACGATAGGAGGAATCATGATAACGTGTAACACCCAGGCTGACCTAACACCTCACTTTGTAGGGATGTGATGTGTGGTAGAAGGTGGGGACTGCTGCTCCCGTGGCCTGTCCCCGCATGCGTCAGACTCTCTATGGACACTCACTCCTCTGCTCTTGTCTCTTGGACTTTAAATGTGCTGCCTCCTGTGCCTGGGGCTTAACTTCCCTGCTCCCTTTTCTCCATTTCCCTTCCTCCTCCCCACAGGCACACCTGCCCTTTTACCTGGTTAAGTCTTAAGCATCCTTTGCTCATGCCGTCCTCACCCCTGCCTTCAGGACACCATTCTTGGCCTCAAGACCAAACACTACATTGTTGGTCATTTACACTCAAATACTTAAGCTTTTACTATGGAATGTGATGGGTGAGTCATAGGTCAAGCTGTAACCCCATGCTGAGAGCCTTCCAAGCAAGAACACGCCATTGAGGAAGGCACACGGGTGCTGCAGTCAAGGAGCTGTTCAGAGACAGCTCTAAGTGCACCACATGCTTCTGATACTGTATCCTCATCAACAACCTTCATTTTGCTAATTAGCATACTAAAAATCAGAAATTGGTCGCTGTGGTTGAAATCAAGGGCCTGCTAACCAGCATAATACATTTTACAAATGGACTGTAACTGGAAAAATTTAAGGTATTCAAAATATGTGAGCTGGCCAAAATATTTTTAAAATACACTCAAGAATTACCTAGTGAAGAAGAATCCAACAAGACTTCTAGCCTTTAACCTTAGGAATGGTGTCTAAGCCTTGATTCCTAAGTAGTACTGTGGCAGCCGTTGGCTTAGGAGCATTCCTGGTTGCCTATCATGGTCATTTATTTTGCCCCTAGAACAGGAGTAAGCAAACTTACTCACTTATAGCTCAAGGCCTTGGCTGCTTATTTTTGTAAATTAACTTTTATTGAAACATTGCCACATTCATTTGTGTACACGTTGTCTATGGCTGCTTTTGCACTGTAACAGCAGAGGTGAAGAGATGCGACTGAGACTGTCTAACCTGTAAAAGACTCATCAGCCTTCCTCATTCCATCCTGCACAGTTGTTGTGTCTGCATCGCCCCAGCTTGAGTCTCACAAAGGCAAAAAATTGTCAGCCTCATTCACCTACCCCCCTAATGCCTGGCCCACCTCAAAGATCCACAACACGTTTGTAGAAAGGAAAGAATAGATACAGAAATACCTTAAGGGTTAGGTTTTCTAACACTGAACTGTAATTGGTTAAAAGCATGAGCCCAGCAGCCAATTAGATTGAGAACTAGGTCAGTATCCACAGCAACCTACACAGCTCCTGTTTGTCTCAATGGGCTGTCCTTTCTCACCCACCTTCTGGGTTGGAGGGGATGCATCTGTATCCAGTATCGTGCCTGAGTTTAGAAGATGATGTCTCCCTAATTCACCTCATAGCCCTGGAAGGCAGGGAGCATCACCCATGTTTCACACCTGAGAAAAAGGAGGCAGAGATGTAGGTAGGATAAGTGACATGCTTAGGTCCAGGTGATGACAGCCAATGTTCTTTTCACTGTGTCCTGATACCTCCATGTTCAATAAATACATTTTAATTAATGAGCAAGCCAGTGAAAAAGTGAATGAATTACCTTTTCTGTGGCATTGCTGCAACAGGTTAGCAACTGAGTCACCTCCTCACAAGGTAACATGCATCACCTTCAGGTGACTCCAGTTGTCAGGGTAGGTAGGAGCCAGCATTTCTGGACTGTGGGATTATCAGCATCTCCAGAGGAAGCTTCTGGATTCCAATCCTTGCCTGCCTTTATTTATAAGATGTCTATGACAATACAAGTTGAGTATACCTTATTTGAAATGCTTGGTACCAGAACTATTTCAGATTTCAGGTTTTTTTGTTTGTTTTTTTTTCAGATTTTGGAATATTTGCATTATACTTACTAGTATAGCATCTCTAATCCAAAAATCTGAAATCGCAAATGCTCCCATGGGCATTTCCTTTGAGCATCACATTGGTGCTCAAAAAGTTTCAGATTTTGGAGCACTACAGATTTTGGGTGTTCATATTAGGGATAATCAATCGGTATTCAACAAATTTCTGTCCACCAAATATCTGCAATACATTAGAGGTGGAAAGTAAAAAAGAGAGTGGGCTTGGATGATGCTGGGAAGAAGATGGATTTTTATTTTGTTCTTCTTGCCTTTTCTTTTACTTCATGTATCATTTCCATGCAGAAATTGCAAATTAATGGTCACGTCGAAGTATCTGTCAACGTATTACTGCTCTTGCACTATCAAATTATGTTGGCAATAATGTTTCCAGCTGCCTAGGACTCCATTGCAATTTAATTTGAAAGGAACTCAAATTGCATCTCCAAATGGATAAAAAATTAATTTTACATACAAGCTATCCACCTCCACATTTTCAACCCCATGCCCCAAATTATCTCAATTGAGGTTCAACTTTGAATAGTACATATGCTACAGCCAACTCCACATGCAAAGATGAATACATAGCAAATTCATGAGTTGGAAATCTGCTTTGCTGCTTCTTTTATAATAAGATGTTCTGCCTTGATTAAAGTCATTAGGAGATTCTACAGCTATTGCCTTTGACAGCAGGGACGGAGGCTGAGTCCATTCAGAACAAGAAAAGGAGGCAGAAAACTTAACCACATGATTAGCCTTAACCATTAGAGTGTAAAGAGAACCTTGATTCACTCCTTTCCTTATTGCTTTTCCCCTGCAGTATATTAGCACCTTAATTCTGCTGTTTTGGTCTTTGGTTATCACTTATTTTCTATATTTACTCATTAATTTACTTATTCATTCATTTATTCATTCAGCAGTTATACTTTTTAGTTATAAAAATGAGGAGATCTAGGAGCTCACAAGTTAGCAGGGGAGGTAAACAATTACCCTATGTTGGATAAGAGCCATGGCAGAAGTGTGCTAGCAGGTTAAAGAAAACAGATGGCAGAGGCATTCACTATGGGAAAGGGAGGCTGGCGGAGAACCTTACAAGTATAGGATGGTGTTGCAGCTGGGCCTTGAATATACCAAATAGGGATTGTCAGTGGCTCCAAGCAGAGGGAACAGCATGGGCAGAAGCATGGAGGCATGAGAGGATTTGGGACACACTATGTTTTGGGAGTATAGGACCCAAGGAGTGGGGACACAAAGCAAGGGATTTTGGGGTGGGACAACACTAGCTGCAGGTTGTGCTCAGGTAATAGGTTGAAAATGGTACTTCAGGATGGAAATGTTACTTGCGTAAGAGCCGACATGGAAAGGGGAGAAGAGCTCAGAGGTGAGGAGGACCAGTCTACCTTCCCAAGGCCGCAGCAGAATGAAGACATTTCTGAAAACATAGGTTGGTCAGCCACACATGCATGTATGTGTGCACACACATGTACACACGCCTGTCCCCTAACATGTGCAAAATCACAAATGGGGCTGAGAGGAGGATACAAATGGCAGCTCCTTTCCCTTCTCCTTTCACCCAACTCCCTTCCCCTCCACAAAAGGCCCCCTGTGCACATGTGTGTGGAGACCTCCGTCCTCATGTGAAAGTTCTGTCCACTTTCCCAAAGCAGCCATCCTTTGGCCACCCCTTGAGCCAAGGGGTGCTCACAGGAAGGACAGACCAATGGAAGAAGGTCACATAGGGCCCCTTGGGCAGAGAATCCTGGGGTGTCAGGTGCATGGGTCCAGAAGGGAGAGCCTGGGGGCAGGTGGACACAGCCCATTGGTGCACTGAGCCCTTGCTCTGGGAGGAGGGCACAGTCCAAAGAGTGCCAAAGTGGGCTCTCCAAACACACGGCTCAGGACAGGGCCCCTGTCACCCAGTCTCAGAGCATATAGAAAGTGCACCAGAGGTTGAGCCACTTTGATTTCCCATCAGAGGATGATTTTCCAGCTTTCAAGACAAGCCACATTCTCTTTCTGCTGTTGGCCATCTTCTTGGCCTGGAGACTGTTACTCAAGGAGGTCATATGGACAGGGCTTTAGCTGAAAGCAGAAACCTTAGGCTCTAGGCTTGGATGTATTTACACAGAGGATGTAAATTCAACAAACCAATCTCCGCTGCACACACAAGGCTTTCTCAGCAATTTCCAGCTTGTTTGCACCAACCTCAATGTAAACCCAAGACTCTCCCTGCTGCAGGCAATTACTGGAGCAGAAGCTGAGTTTGGCGGCTGAGGTGTAAGGGGGTCAGATTGAAAGCATGAATGCTTCCATCACACATTTTGAAAACTAGTTTCCATTGTATTGGATTTCAGAACATTCTCTTGCTTGAATACAAAAAAAAGGAAATGTTTCCCTTAAAGACCCTGCTGATATATTGAAGGAGGTAGAACGGGGACTGTGGAGTCAGGGGGTCTGAGCTCAGTCCCCAAGAACAGGCCACCATCTGTTCATCTTATAGGAACTGCCCCCCCGACAACCCCTGTGTTGTGTGCCGGGGTCACTGGACAAGCAGAACGTGGTCCTTTGCAGCCTATGAGGGCAGACAGGCACATGAACAAGCAATTCCTGGGCGGTACGACAAAGGCTGCGTGTGAGGGACAATGGTGCAAAGTGCCCTGGGAACCCAGAGGACTCAGCTGTGTGGCCCTAGGTGAGTTACATCCCTTCCCTGAGCCTCAGTTTCCTACACCATAGAGTTGTTTTCAGAAGGAGAGTGCTAGGGGCAGCACCTAGCCTAGAAGTAGTGTCCAGCCCAGAGACACTACTTCAGTAGCCGTTGCCTTTCCCTTTGCTTGAATGAGAGTTCTTGAATTTACAAAACACTTTCACCTACATGTGCCTAACCTGCAGGTCTACCTGAGTCCTTCTTGCCTTTTGCATATGAAGAGATTTCCTTGAACCTCTTAACTTCCATAGCCTAGGGAACCTCCCAAAATTTTGGTAACACACATGGACATATTTTCCAAGGCCCCTTTGCCTCTGGTCCCTGTGTTCCCATGTGGTATCTTATTTGGCCACTTGGCCCAAGGCGTGCAGATTTCAGCTGTCAGTCCTTCCTAGAATCCGCAGGAGATCCAATCACAGGAAACATCTTTGTGGTATCTTGAGGGCCTTGCTGGAGATCTTATTATAGAAACACACGAGGAGGGTCATATTGGTCTCCACCCAACATTCTGCTGTGCTCACCCTCACACCTCTCCTGTTCAGCCCAGCCCCCAGTGAGTGCATTTTTCTCTTCCTCTGGAGGCTCCACAGAAGGGGTACCCAGGCCCCGAGAACGCAGCTTCTGCTCCAAACAAGCTTCTTAAGGCATTTCTCCAAGAAAGGCAATCTCTCTATGAGGAGTACCTACTGTTAGCCAAGGCAATTTTCTCTCTCTTTACAGTTCATTGTATGCTCATTAACAGCTCTGAGATTAGTGTAATAATTTCCACTTTATAGATGAGGAGATGAAGGCTCAGAGATGAAGAGCCCTTGCCCAAGGTCACATGGCTGGTGAGTGCCAGAGTCTGGCTTCAAGCCGTGCTCTGGCCAGCACCACTGTACCCTGTGGCCCATTGTGACAGTAAGTCACACGTGCTTGGGAGGAAGCAAGTGGCTTTTCCCGTGTCCCCACCTTTTCACTAGGCAGGGGTGGTGGGGGAAGGCATCTCTGTTATGCTGCAGGCTGACAACTTCCCTCACCTTCTTTGAAAAAGTGCCCCTAGGCAAGGGTACTTCTTCCTTTAAGAGAAGCAGAGAGGTGTTCATGTGCACACCTCCACAGGCGAGCTCCAAGGAGAATGGAGACCAGGGGCAGGAAGACAGGCCAGGGTCAGCTTAGCACTGAGTGCATTTAAGCCCCGCATCACCTTCTGGGGCAGGTCTCGGGTTCCTGAGAGGCACCTCTGCCTTACAGTTTTTGGCTTTCTCACAGTGGTTCTCCCCAGGTGTCCCCAGACTCCTGTGGATGGTGACACGCCTCATGATTATGTTCTTTCCCTGGTCTCAGTCTCTGGTGGTATCACAGTGCAGAGAAAACACAGAGGTTTTGGACTCTCATAGACTTCAAATCTTGGCGGTGCCACTCACTCTGTGGCTTTAGACCAATCATTGCACCTCACGCAGCTTTGGTTTCCTCTAGGGTAGGCCTGTGATGC
>CM052436.1:177409078-177431501 GCA_028533085.1 Varecia variegata
GTGGTGCATGCCTGTAGTCCCAGCTACTCGGGAGGCTGAGGCAGAAGGATCACTTGAGCCCAGGAGTGTGAGGTTGTTGTGAGCTAGGCTGACGCCACAGCACTCACTCTAGCCCGGGCAACAGAGTGAGACTCTGTCTCAAAAAAAAAAAAATTATATTTAAATGGGATATGATACATTTTAACATGTTTAACAAAATGTGGACTTAGCCTTGGGCTCAAATGGGTCTTACATGTTCCTGTTTTCACTCCCTCACGAGGGGAGGTGAGAGCCCCAGGACAGTGATTGTCCTATGGGGGTCTTGGCATCAGGGTGGAAGGTGCCCCCAGAGAAGGAGTGTTGAGTGGGTCCTAAGTGGGGGTTCGGGGGTGGCCTCCCTGCCGGGAGAGTTCTGGCATCTGGACAAGTGGAAAGGCTCCGGCTGGGCAAGGCTGGTGGGGACGCCCGGGTTTTCCTGGGCAGGCAGCTTCTCTCTGTCTCTGTGTCCTCTGTGCTCGGTGCAGTCCGAACCACTCTGAGATGTCTAACCAGCAGCATCTGTGGCGCCCAATCATAACCTCCCCCCGCCCCAGCTAAAGGGACATAAAGGGACAGCACTCTTCACCTTCTGTTCCACGTGGGTTCAGCACGATGGGCCCACAGCAACAGCTGATTCAATGTCACCTTCTCAAAGTCACCCATGTGATTTTGGGATGCTGGCTCTCCTTTCCACAAAGGACCTGTGTACATGAATAATTAATTGGGCTACGAGAGTGACAGTGAATTCCTCAGTTGATCAGGAGCCAGGTTTGCCCGCTCTCCCCGGCAGCCTCATGCCAACAGCCACATGGAGAGCTCTGGGCTGGCTCACCAAGCTCCCTGACATTACCGTGAAGAGTGTCCCTTGGTCAGGCTCTGATACAAGTTATAGGACATTTTCCCCATAGGGACAGATCAGTTGCCACCAAGATTACCACCCTCCCCCCAGCTTTTGTTCTTATAGCTATACTGGTGCAGAGGTAGCCTCACCCCTAAATAATATTATTGTTACTGTTACTATTTCTGCAAAACAAGCAAACAACACCCTCCAGCTACCATATATGGACTGCTTATTAAGTTCCAATTCTAACTGCTTTACAAACAGCTTATCTAATTCCCTCCTCCCTTGCAATGAGGTTAGCTACTATTATTACCATCATTTTACAAATGAAATAAAAAGTAGACCAAAAAGGTTACATAACTTGGCAAAGTCCTGTAGGTGACATGGGGGAAAGTACTGATTTAATCGCTAATCTGTGTTTAACTACTCCCAGCTGAGGGACTCTGACACAAGAATTTCTGGGGGTGACTCTCACACACGTGAGAAGTTATGTTTCCGCTGTAACAAATGCCTAAACCTCTGCATAGAATGAGCTTTACATGTGGGGATCTTTAAAAAACGTTTTGTTATTATCTGTTTGGTACAAAAATATCTATTTAATATGCATAAAGTATAAAGAGACTGTTCATAATGAAATACAAGACATAGCCAATGCTATATATAGGTGGGGGTCTGGGACCAAGCTCAGTGGGGAGGGTGGAGCGGAGGACAGCACTCAGTGAGACAGCACTGTCGGATCTGCCTTTGGCATGATGTTCCTGGAGGGGCCAGCGAGGGAGAAAGTGGAGAGGAAACAGACAGGTGGAGAACTGTCTGTCACAGGAGGCTGCAAAACCATGAACTGTGTTGTCCAGAAAGGAGGGGAAATCCCAAGGCAGAGCCAATGGGTGATGGTGGCAATGTGGAGAGACTGGGTGCTGGGTATATTAAGGGTATGACTCAGTTTCCAGCTTCTGTTTCTCGTTGCTGTTGACTAAAGAGGGGAGGCTTGTCCCCAAGAGGCGAGGATGTAGCTGAATTAAAAATAAGGAAGCAGGTCAGCATTCCAGCAGTCACGTAGGCAAGCATATCCCAGAAGTGTTGTATGTGCCGTTGGTGGTACCCAAGACGGTTTTCGGTGTCACCTTGATGAACTCTTAAGAATTGAACAATTTTGCAATTGTTTAGGGTTAATATTTATTTATGGCAAGTTTTCTTTCTATATATTTATTTTTTCTTTTGGCTGCATGTATTTAAATAAGAAAAAGGGAGATTGACCTAAAGAAAAATGCGTCTAAATGATACTGCATACTGCCAAAATCAGGAAGGCTGTGATTGGGTGGTCGAGATAAGTTTGGAAGAGCTGTTCTCCCCTGTGTTAGCAGGACATGCACCTCACCTTCCTGACAGCCTGCTCAGAGCCCTTGTGTCTCGCATGTGTGTCTTGCAGACCCAGTGCACGGCCCGCAGAATGTGGAGATCGTGGACATCCGAGCCCGGCAGCTGACCCTGCAGTGGGAGCCCTTCGGCTATGCGGTGACCCGCTGCCACAGCTACAACCTCACGGTGCAGTACCAGTACGTGTTCAACCAGCAGCAGTACGAGGCCGAGGAGGTGATCCAGACCTCCTCCCACTACACTCTACGTGGGCTGCGCCCCTTCATGACCATCCGGCTGCGCCTCCTGCTGTCCAACCCCGAAGGCCGGATGGAGAGTGAGGAGCTGGTGGTGCAGACTGAGGAGGACGGTGAGCTAGGGGAGAGAGCTTACTCGGGAACCGGGAGGTTGAACCTGCTCACAGGGCCGTGCTAGTCAGTTGCGATGTTTTTATTCTTCCTGCATTTTTAATGTCCCCCACCCCCACCACCTTTTTTGGTATCTGACTCTTTTCCAAGGTCTTCAATGAAGGACTATGCAAGCTGTGCACTGCACAACTCTAGGGGGTGTTGTTCCCACCACAGCGGCAGCTCTGCCACAGACATGCACTCAAGTGTGACCTTTTTCTACCTCCATCCCGCTTCCCTCTTTATGCCACCTTCTCTGCACAAGGTTTAACAACACTGATACCTCCCCAAAGAGAAAATGTGTATCGTATTATTTAGACATGCTGAGTTTGGGAGTCAGATAACTCTGGATTGTGTAAAAATTTTAAAAAAGAAAATACATATGAAAAACATTACACTCAAATTCAAAGGCATCTCAAATTCAAAGTGTTCAAAAATGAACTAATCTCCTCTTCTGTACTGACATCTCTCCCTGTGTTCTTCATCTCAATGAACTGCATCCGGTAACTTAAGATAGAGACCTAGAAGCCAGCCTAGGAGCACCCATTTCTCCCTCCCACCCCACCCCACCTCACCTCCACACCTTACAAGGTTCTAGTGAATCTGCTTCCTGCAGTTTATCTTCCAACACGCCTCATAACTTGAGACTCCGGGAACATGACACCACTACCCCTAGAGCACGTAACTTCTCCTGCCTCTCTATCCTCAGCCATGGCGTTTCTCCTATGGGGAATGATCTTTCCCTCCATGTTTGCTGGACAAACTCTACTGATCTTTCAAGACTTTGTTCAAATGTTACTTATTCCAGGAAGCCTTCCTTTACTGCCCCAAACTGGCTTCAATATTCCTTCCCAAGTTCCCTCTGTAATTTATGTGTTACTCTGCCCCAACAGTCACCTTATGGATGGGGTAGGATTTGCTGGTTCTAGGACTTATCTAAGAAACACTTCTCCATGGCTGCATCTCAGTTTTCCCTCCAGCCAGGCTGCCTCTGGCCTTGTCCAATATCTTTAGTTAGTTCCCAGGAGTCAAACTCTGATATGAAAATGTGTGTGCAAGGGATGGATTGTGAAGGTTTTCCCAGGGGAGACTGGGAGGGGAGTTGAGGAAGCAGAACAGGAAAGGGGAGGAAGCCAAGGTGCAACTTCTGGCCAAGTCCAGCAAAGGGTGACTACAACCTGAACCTGCAGGGGACACCATAGGCCGGACCATGCATCACAGGTGTTCCAAGTCAAGGAAGGGAACTTTCAGCCAATGGTTAGGGGCAGGGATGAGGAGAAGAGATTGGGAGGTAAAATTTCAGGAACTTTTGTCTCTCTGTATCTGCAGGCAAAAGATAGAGGGGCACAAAAATGGTAGAAAGGGATCCGAAAGGATCTAGCCATGGCACTGTCATTGTCAGCTACACGGCAAACACCCTGCTTGACTCAGATTAGCCTTAGAACCTCAAGACACAGCCTGTACCAAGGCAATCCTGTGCAGCGCTCTTGTTTCATGACAGCAAGTTCTAAGGACTCCTGAGTTATGGCCCAGGGTGGGATCCAGATCCTCATCCTCAGCTGCAAAGCCTCACAAGGAAACAAGGGAAAGACTGCCAGCCTCTTCTCACCCTGTTTCCCAATTTCCACTCCCCCTGTGTCCCATCCGAGAACTGGAAGTTTTACACTGTCTACCTTCATGATAAATCCCTCCCCGATCCCCCTTCAAGTTCATCCTTGTAGCCATCCTGTTTGCAATCCCCGCTCCCCGCCCCACGTTGGGCACTGGTTCATCGTGGAGGTAGCAGCAGCAGTGAGGACTCAGCCTCTGTCACCTCAGCTCCTCCCCTTCCTGACCTTGCACTGAACCTCAGTCTTCTGTGGGTACAGCTCTCCCCTCCTCCAACCACCAGCTTCTCTAGGGGAGCTGAATGCTCTACTTCCTGTGCACCCCTCCCCACCCAGCCTCCAAGAGACGGGCTTAGGCATCTGGCTTTGCCTTCATTCTGCAGCCCTGAGCTGTGACCTGAATGTGGCTTCTGCTAAAGCTACCAGAGCTTTCCCTAGGTCTGGCGCCATTGTTTCAAAAATGCACAAACCCTTCCTCCAGCGAGTAGAATAATGCACAGTTGGAAAAGGTAGATTCTGAGGCCAAGCATGCCTGGGACCCTTAGAGCCCTGGTGTCCTCATCCATAAAATGGAGCGAATTATAATACCTACCTTATGGGTTCTTGTGCACACGAAAAAGGATGATATATAAAGAAATTGGACTAATACTCAGCAGATGGTTAAGTTTTCAATAAATGTGGCTACTGTGTGTTTGCACTATCATAGAAAAAAATATTTCTTGACAAAGGAGCATCCGGCACAGGCAACTCAGAAACCACTTAGCTTCCCCAGCAAACTTCTCCACAGCTCTAGATATCCACTCTAACTAGTTGTAGAAAATACAACATAGACTCTCAAAAAGTGGCAGTGTGCTTGGGGCCTGATTTGAGAAGCAGAATGAGGGCAAAAGGGAAGTTTAATGACTTGTATTCACAGGGAATTCCTGGTTGTTAGACAGGTAGGAGCCACCGTTGGACATGAGCATGAAAACCCAGGACTCAGGAGATGAGAAATAGTGTTTACCCAAGGAGCAGCTCAGGGCATTTTTTTCAAAGATGCTCTGCCCACCTTGGACCGCTCTGTGAGGATTACCGACACGTGCACCAGCAAATCCCAAGTTCCAGCTTCAAGGCATGCCTTAACCTCTGCTCTTCTCCTTCTTGTCACCAGGGGAAAAAAAATCACAAAGCCTTTATCAAAACAATGTGAGAGCAGCAATGCTTTGAAATTAAATTTTAATTAAACATCATTAATAAAATGCCAATTCCTGCTCTACAGGAGATACGTGGACATTATCATATTAAAGACACCAACATATAAGACACCAGTCCTCGGTTCTGAAGCTACTTTGAGGCCCCATTGCAGAAACCTCTGGACCGAAGGAAGGTCTCAGCAGAGTGTGTATGCCAGGATTAGGTTCCATTCTTCCTGGGGAGGGGACCGTTTCTGCTTGCTGGGGAGCTCCTTCACCTCAAGGACGAGTCGAGGATACAGCACGGGGCTCTCTAGTCGATTAACCGAAGCGCCCCTCGGGGAGCCAGAGAGCAACCTTTAGGATTGAGCTGAAGGGTTCATGCTGCTTCCATCCGTGCTACAAAATTGTCTTCTGGGGAATTTTAGAATTTGTAATTTCAGCACCCCTGTGCTTTTGCGGGCCTGCAGAGAAATCCACCACTGGAGAGAGAACCCCGTGGCCACTGAGCCCGGTGGCTTCATCTGGGAAGCAGCTGTTGATAAGACACGGAACAGATTCTTTATTTTTCCCTTTACTGCAAATGTGTCAGACAAAACCACAGCTCACTTCCTTAGTGGTTACTTCTCCACCTTTAACCACACCACAGCCAAGATCATGAAATGAAATATGTGAGGCTTTGAAAGACGAAAGCCATGTTGACGGTGGGCTCATTTGGCTATTTGAGCACCTGCCCTGTGCTGGGCACCCACAGACGTGTTATGTAGAGTGACCTGGGCGCTGCTTTTGCCCAGCATTCTATTGTGAAATGTTTCAAAGCTATAGAAAAATTGAAAGAGTAGTACGAAGAAGACCTGTAAACCCTTCACCTGCATTCAATATTTTTTAACACTTTGCTACATTTACTATTTCATGTATGTATATATATATGGAGAGAGACAGAGAGATAGAGACACACAGAGAGAGATAGCTGTCCAGGAAGTATCCAGCTCTGTAAAATATGTTCTCATTATATTAACAATGGCTTGATACTTTCCAGACAGCCCTTGTATATCTTACATATATGATAGATATGTATGATGTGGAAATGTCATATCTATAAGTACATACAATGTTTTTAACCATTTGGAATTACAGAAATCATGACAGTGGACTTCTAAATTCTTTAGCATAAATGACCTAAAAATAAGCACCTTGTCCTACATATCCACAATGCCATATAACCTCTAAGATGTTTAGTATTAATTTTAAAATAATCTAATATGCAGTCCATGTTCACATTTCTAATAATATTAAACCTGATGCTATGTGACAAAGACCAGAATGCAAGATATTTTTGACACGAGTAGTATGACATGGGTGGTGACGTATATTCCTCCCTCTATCTTGTCAAGAGGCAGGCGATGTCAGGGAGCCCACTGTTGGTGGTGCTGCCTGTGATCACCAAGGTAAGATGAGGACTACGCTTCTCCTCTTGTAAAGGATCCGTGCAGTGGTACTTTGAGAGGGTACGAGAATCCTATTCCCCTAAACCTTCCACTTGCTGGTTTTAGCACCCCTTGATAATCCTCACCTGAATCAACTATTACATCGGCACATACCAAAGGATGATTTTTAAATCTATCATTCCCTCTACATTTATTAATTAGCATTCTTCTTTACAGAAGAGCTTTTTTTCCTCATTTTTAGTGTCCCTAATGATTTATAGATTATTTTTTGACTCAATGCATTAAAATCCACTACTGTCATTATTCTTTCTGATGCTCAAATTTTCTTGACTGCGCCTGGTAGGAGTCCCTTTACCCTGGCTCCTGGGTCGTTTTGACACGTACTCATTAGTCCTCCTTGCTTTTAGCACAACAAAGTATTCTGGACTATGCTTGTAATGTCCCTGCTCCAGACCTGAAATCAACCACTTATCTAAGGATTTCTAGTTTCTTTCAGTGAGGAGTGGTATTTTGGCACTGAGATATGTGTCTTAGGTGTGTTCAATGATGCGTTACTGCCCCTAGGCCCTTCAAGTGGGGAGAGCTAGGAAATGGGATTTATCTGCTTTAATCATGAGCTCATACTGATTCAAATCCCACCCCTCAGGATTCTTCTGCACATTCTATACATATATCTCCCTTCTCCCACAGTGAGAATTCTGATTCTCCACATCCACATATTAATATTTTTTCCCATTTGCTCCATCCTACAACACATATAAAATAGTTTCAGAATTATAACACCGATGCCACTAACGAATAATAAAGCTACTAAGTTAGGTTAAAGAATTCAGGCTTTTTCTCCCCTTAGGCTGCATCTCACTAAGGGTATACAGTCAGAGTACTGCATTCAAAAGTTTAACTCTTTTCTCTGTATGAGTATTTCATCAATTTGATACCCAGTTAGGTTCATTTGTTTCCATTTTAAGGCTTGCCTGCCCCCCCTTCTTTTTTATTTAATTTCATTGTTTTAAACATGTAAAACAATGGCATGTTTCAAAAGTCAAAACTCCATAAAAAGGTACAGTCTGAGAAATAATCTTATCACCGTCCCTCTTTCCACACATAAAAGGTAGCCATTTTCTTTCATTTCTGGTTTATCTTCCCTATGGTTCATTTTGCAAAAAGTAAATGACATTTTTCTTTCACCTATTTCTCATATGAAAGGTGGCATCATAGATATACTTTGCATATTGGGCTTTTGTTCACCTAATATATCCTGGAAATCACTCCATTACCCGTTCTCTCCAATTTCTTCATTCTTTTCATAGCTCTATGGTACTTCACTGTGTGGATGGATCTACCATGGTTTATTCAACCACTGTCCACTGGACACTTAGATTGTTTCCATATTTACTATCACAAATAATACTGTGTCAAATAGCTTTGTGCATATGTTTTGTGATACTTGTGGAGATGTATCATCAGAGTAAATTCCTGAGAGTGGGATTGCTGGCATCAGAGGGTAAATGCATATGCAGTTTTGTTAGATGTTGAGGGATACTCCTCCATGGAAGCTGTATCATCTTGCATTTTTACCAGCCATGTAGATTCATTTAATACTAACACCAAATGTGAAAGACCAAGTGGTATTATTTTTCCTAGTTTATAATAAGGAAATTTAGGTTCCCATATAATTTTTAATAATTACATAAAATATAATTGATTATAGTTTAATAACATTGCACATGATATATATTAAATTAATTTATATTTAATATGCTTAATCACATATAATAGATTTATTATTTCATTTAATGTCATACATTTTAAAAAGCTCATGTACTTTAATTGTGGGGAAGACGGACATATCTCAGGCATGAAAGCCTTTATTTTATGTACATTTCAAACGATCCTTATCATGTGGTTTCTCAGGTCACAGTAAGCTAGAAGGAGGCTGCATGTCACTAGGGATGGGTACATATGTAGTAGGAAAATGTGTCATGTAAAACCTGGAATAGAGAAAAGTGACAGGAAAAGCATAAAAGGTAATAACAAGGCAATAAGTAAAGCAGTCCAGAGTCTTTTAGCAGAAAAGTAAAAAGCTGTGTGTACCTCTTAGTAAGTCCTGAAAGCATCGCTTTATTAGAGCTCACTACATTTAAGATGTTTACAAACATGACCTTGAGAGGGTAAAGAGAAACGTACTTATGTTTTTTGAATGCCCACTATGAGCTAGGCACTGTGCTGAATATTCTCTGTTCCTGCGGTCAATTGCCAAACACTATGATGTAGATGCTATTGATACACTGGTGCAGAAAAGGAATTAATAGATACCAAAATCTTACCCGTGAACCCTTCTCTGACCACCTAATATACAATCCCACACCTGGCCACAACCTCCCTAACACTCTCCTTTGTTTTATTTTCTCCACCACATACTTTATATTTATTTCTTTAGCTTATTGTCGGTTCCTCTATAAGGAATGTATAAGCTTTACAAGATTAGAAACTTTATTTTGTTTTGTTCCCTGCTGTGTATTCCCTAGCACCAAGAACAAGGCTGGTCCATAGTATGTGCTCACTAACTACTGTTGAATGAATGAATGAATGAATGAATATCTCACATCAAAGTCTATGCCCTTTTCATGATACCACAGTGTCCCATGTGTGGACATGGTTTAAGAAAGTGGGGATAGGTATGATGGATTTTAACTATATTCAAAGCTGACAAACTGGCTTGCTAGAGCTCATCATTAGCATCTCCTCCAAGTTCAGTAAAACCACATTTGTTGCTTGCAGTCAACCATAGTGGGAATATTTACACCATGGAAATTGGCAAACAAATTATTTTTTTTCTAGAGAGCTGGTTGTGAAACATTTAGTAGCATACCACTGTATAGTTCAATTAAAAGGCTTACATGGGATGCCTTATGGTGTTAAGATTTATCTGGAACAAATATTTTTCCTCCAACAAAACTAGAAAATATAAGTAGATATGAATTATCTAAATCTCTCTGACTTTTCTCCATAAGACTCTAGGGGCCCCAGAATTATACTCAAATTATTTTGATTTTTCTTAAGTTAGTTCCAAGCCTTTTTTTTTTTTTTTCTTTGAGACAGAGTCTCACTCTGTTGCCCAGGCTAGAGTGCCGTGGCATCAGCCTAGCTCACAGCAACCTCAAACTCCTGGGCTTAAGTGATCCTTCTGCCTCAGCCTCCCGAGTAGCTGGGACTACAGGCATGCACCACCATGCCCGGCTAATTTTTTCTCTATATATTTTTAGCTGTCCATATAATTTCTTTCTATTTTTAGTAGAGACGGGGTCTCGCTCTTGCTCAGGCTGGTCTCGAACTCCTGAGCTCAAACGATCCGCCCTAGCCTCCCAGAGTGCTAGGATTACAGGTGTGAGTCACTGCGCCCGGCCCCAAGCCTCTTTATAAGGAACAAAAGGCAGCCTACCAATAAATATGGCACCTAAGAAAAATGGAGAGGCCTAAGAATGACCTAGACAAGGAAAGAAGGAAGGGAAATTCCTGTTGACTTGTGCAGGCTCTATGCTTGTATATATGCTGCCTTGTTACTTCTCATATCAACTCCCAAAGTTCACCATTATTAACCCCACTTTTCACATATGGAAATGGAGAGGAAGAGAAGAGAGGAGAGGAGAGGAAATGAGAGGAGAAAACTTCCCGTGATAACACTCTGTCCTCTTTTGTGTTGAAATGAAAATTTCCCTTAAATTACCACCTGACTTTAAGGCACAAGAAAACATCTGGTTTAATTACAGTGAATTTGCATGAACCCACTGACAAGAAGCACAGTTAAAATTAGCAAGTTTAGTGTGCTTTTTTTTTTTAAGAGAATGAAATTATAAAGTAATTAACCTTTGTTGTAGAACTCTGTCAAAAGGATGGAAAGTTCCATGCTGTTAGATAGAAGAAGAAATGAAATTTTGGAAAGGGAAAATGCGGATTCATTAAAGAATTATAAAGAATAAAAGAGTGGAAAAGCAGCACAGAATTAGAAGATAAGACAAAAAAAAGGAATCTTTCGCCAAGAAGTCTTTTCACCATGAGAGAGAGAAAGAGAGAAAAGACCTAGTTTAATCAAAGGACAGAGTCTACTTCATTGAAAAGGATATCTTGACCCATGGAATGGCAATGTAGTGGGTAGAAAGAGACTTGGTCTGGGCTGAGACATCCTGACTTTGCCACTGACAGATACCATGACTACCTTTCAGCCTTCTGGACCCACATGTCTACCAGGTGGTGAAAGAAAGGTGTGTTCCAGAAAATACTTTGGAAACAAAAGGATCTGAGTTATATTCAGGCTTCCTTCACTGCTTTGTTATGCAACCTTGGTTAAATAACTTGCACCCTGCACACTTTAGTGTCCCCATCTATAAAATGGGGGTGATAATACTACCAGCCTCTTTAAAGAGGCTGCACTACATGAAAGTCTGTATGTAAAACACTTAATTTACAATTTGCCAAGAGCTGTGCTAAGTGATGTGTGGCCAACATCAGACATAGTAGACAGCTTTTTATTTGAGGCTCTTTAGGAAAAACCAAATCAGAATTGATGCAAAATTTCTGTTTGCCATGACCAAGGGACCATTTTTAAATAACTTCTAACCCCTCTCTAATCTCAGTTTCTAACGTCTCATTCTGACCACATCTCTCTTTCAATTTATTCCCTCCAGTACTATAGCTCCAAAAATTCAACCCACTAGCACCTGCTACCCATTCATTGTGCTCACTCCCTTCTATACCAGCCTAAACTCCTTGGCTGGCCACTGGAATCACTCCCTGGTATACCTCAATTTCTTGGCTCCATTCTCATTTCCCGGTATTCACAATCCTGGTTCCATCTGATTTCCTGCCTATTCCAGGTCTTCTCTGGAAGTTAGGTCAAGATGTTTACAAGGAACCAGCAAAAAAGACCAAAGAGGAGGAGCCACTGAGGAAGGAGAAAACCTAGAAATGTGTGATGTCCTGGAGGCCAAGTGCAAAAAGTGTTTTAAGGAGGATTTAACAACCAACTGTGCCACATGTTGGTTGGTATACCCTACTGCACACTCTAACTTTGAAGCCAGAAGCACCACTGGAGCAGGCTTTTAAAATTGCCCAGTAATACTGTGTTTCCCTGGTCCATTCTTCTAGTCTCCCAGAAAATATTTCTCCCCTGGTTTCAGACTTCTAGCACCTTCACTTGTCCTCATGCTCAGTTGATGACCTTGGTGCTTAATTGACTGAAAAAATTCAAGCCAAAAAGACTCCCTCTAGCTCTGCTCACCTTGCTCATATATTTGAACCTCCCCCCCTTTTCTATGGATGAACTATTTGTTTTCTAAACAAAGGCCCATTTCTCCACTTAATGCACCAAATCCTACTTCCTTTTCCCTGATCAAGGTCATTGCCCAGCAATTGTCCCCTTTCTATCCTACATCAAAATTTCCCCCTATAACTGATCATATTTATCACCTTCCACACAGATGCATTTCTCTCATCTCTAAAAAACAAAACCAAAAACACCCAGTTCTACCTTCTCTCCTCAGCTACTGTCCCATCCCCTCTTCTCTATACACCTGTTTTTTTCTCCTATTCTCTCTTTAACTTACTCAACCAAAGTAACTCAAATTCCTAACATTTCACCAAAACAATTCTTTCAAGGTCATCTGTGACCTTCACATCACCGAATCAAATAATCATTACTCACAGAGTTAGATCTTCCTACTTAACCCATTTGGCAACATGTGGCACAGTTGGTTGTTAAATCCTCCTTAAAACACTTTTTGCACTTGGCCTCCAGGACATCACACATTTCTAGGTTTTCTCCTTCCTCAGTGGCTCCTCCTCTTTGGTCTTTTTTGCTGGTTCCTTGTAAACATCTTGACCTTATTGGCTTACTTTTGGGGACTCTTTTCCTTTATCTGTATACCAGAGGCTGGCCAGATCCTAAAACATAGGCTTTGTGGACTGGACAATCGGTACCAGCTATTCAACTCTGCCTACTTGTAGCAGGAAAGCAGCCAGAGACAATAGATAAACAAATGGGTATGGCCGTGTTCCAATAAAATTTTATTTACAAAAACAAGCAGCTGGTTGGATTTGGCCTGAGGGCCATAGTTTGCTGACCCTGTCTCCACATTCATTTTCCTAATTATTTCCTCCAGTCCCTTGGCTTTAAAATCCATCTATATGCTAATAATTTCCCCAGTTGCTATCGCCAGGCCAGACCTCTCCCCAGCCCTCCAGAGTCATTTGTCCAACCTTTCTTCAACCTGTCCACCTGGATTGCTAATCAGCCTCTGGAATTAGACAATTCCAGACTGAGCTCCTGGTCATCCCTCAACTACCACCAAACCCATTCATCCCACTGTCTTCTCCGTCACAGTTAATGGCAACTCCATTTTATTAGTGGCTCAAGCCAAAAACCTTGACTCTTCGATTTTGTCAGACCTGAGGCCCTGGATGCCACAACTCCCAAGAAAACCTGTCACCTTTTATTGTCTGTGATTGGCACCTCCTGACTTTGTACAGAGCAGCAGCCCTGCTCGCTCCCCACATCTGGTCCATTAGCATACCTCTACGTCCTTCTTTCAATATATATCAAAACTTTGGCCACTTCTCACCGCCTACACTGGTCCAAGCCACTGTGCTCCCCAGCCTGGATTACTGCTGCAGTCCCCTAAATGACCTTTCATCTTCAGCCCTGGCCCCTGCATTCTTTTCTCAACACGGCAACCAGAATGCTCTTGATCAACCATGAGGCAAATCGTATGACCCCTCTGCTCCAGAGCCTCTGATGGCTTCTCGTGTCCCTGAGATGAAAAACACAAGGCCTTACATTGGCTCATAAGGCCCCAAGTGACCTGAATTCCCACTTCTGTTTGCCTCTCTGACCTCAACTCCTTCTACTTCTGCCTCACTGCACAAATTCAGCCATTGTTCTCCAGTATATCAGGTGTGTCCCTGCCTCAGGACCTTTGCATTTGCTGTTCCCTCTGGCTAAACTGATCTTCTGCCACATAAGCAGGGCTGGTTCCTTCTGCTCCCTCTTTATTCTAATGTCAGTTTTCAGGGAGTTCTACTCAGACCATTCTATTAAAAACTGGAAGCCTCCCACACCACACTCTTTGTCCCTCTTTCCTGCCTCGTGCATCTCCTTAGCAATTATCCTCTGACATGCTGCATATTTCACTATACCTTTTATTCTCTGTCTTCTCCCACTAGAATGCACTCCACAGAGACAAGAATTTTCCTTTCTATTTTGTTTACTGCTACTTCCCAAGCACTTAGAACAGTGCCAGGTAGATAAATAAGCACACAATAAATACATTATGGAATGAATGAATCCTGAATCCTCGGAGACAAAATAGATTTTAAAATTATTTACCATAGAAGTCAGAAGATGATTGTAGAAAGCTATTTAACATCTTCAGCAAGCCATGAGAAGATATGGCTGCTATGATTAGCAATAACATCATTCAGAAAGAACAGACTGAGGTAAGGACACCACTGGAAATAGTAACATTCCTAATGGGCTCTGCAAAACAATCAAATTAGTGATCTCCAGACTACCCTAGAACCATTCTCAGAGAATAAAATGAGACCAGGGGAAGGAGCAAACACATAGAGTATTTACTTTGTGCCAGACACCTTGCTAAGCACTTTATGTATATTAACGTGTTAAATCCCCATGAAGACCTATGAAATAGGTAGTATTTTTATCCTCATTTTAAAGTAAGGAGAGTGAGGCACAGAGACTTTAAGCAACTTGCCAAGGTCTTCCAGCAAACAAGTGGTGGGGACAGGACATAAACCCAGACAGCCTGGCTTCAACCCATGGTCTTTTTGTCATGCCACAATACTGCCTCCTGTGTCTAAATGGTGAAAGTAAGAGTTTTGATTCAGGATGGCAATCTGATCACTCTTCTTAAACTACTTTCCTAAAGAAATATAGAGAAAAACACCTTACAGCTGCCCTGAGATCTATAAAAGGATGCTGAGCCCACACCAGGAAGAATGAATGCAAAGCATCGTGGGGGAGGGAGACCTAAATGGGAAAGAGATGGCTGAGCTGAGATGTCTTGGAAAGAAACCCCCCTGGGGCACAAGAGGAAGAGATTTCCAAACCCACCTGCATTCATACCCCTAACTCTGACTGCCCTGCACTAAAGGGAGGGGTGCGCCGGGAGTGCGCAACAGGAAAGGGTTGGTGTCATGGGCATTTTTATTTCCTAGTCCATGGTGCAGAGGACCAGAGCTCCCACCCCAAGCCTGCATCCAGGGCACGTGGCTAATAAGGAAAGAAGATGGCTGCAATGCAAGGCTGTCATTGGAAGCAGCTGCTCCCAATAAAGGGAGGGGCAGTGTTCCTGGCAACTAACTTTAAGCAGTCTTTCAAACATCTAAAAATCTCTCTCTCCGCAGAGAATCTTCCTGCTGCCTGATTATTTCCCTCCCTTAACGGCTCCTCATACCACTGCCCTACAAGACAAGCAACCTCTAACCCAGCTAAGTAATGCATACGTATGTCTAAGTTCTCCCTTTCCCTCTGAGTTGGAAATATTTAAAACAGGGACTCATGTAGTCATTAGCAGAATGACCCCTAAGCCAGACCATCACATACCACTTCTTATAAGGTTTCAAAAAAGAAAGGTTACTGGACAGATGAAAAATGCTTTCATTCTTATTAAAAGGGACTAATCTGATAATGCAAAGCAAATGCCTCCTAAGAATTACAGCAAGAAAGAAGATTTAAAAAAAAAAAAACACTAATATGCATGCTTGCTAAGAGTATCTAAATAAATGCTGGGGTAGAGTATGTTCATGGAATGAAAGTTAACGTTGTAAAGGTTTGGGTTCTCCCAAACTGATCTTTGTAGAAGAGTTTAGCACTATTTACTTTACTTATTTTATTTATTTAATAACAAATTCTATTTTGCTTAGGGATGTGTGCTTAAGGAGTGAAAACCATAAAGAAAAATGAGGTCATGGTATAAAGTTGACTACTGATAAATTAATGAGATGATTATTTGTATTATGCACTTGTATGGTGCTTATTTCACAATAATAAAGATAAAATGAGGATGCTATATATAATTTTATACCAATAAATTTGAAATTTAGGTGATGGGGAAAAAATTCTGGCAAAATATAAATTAAAGAAACCTAACTCAAGGGGAAAAAAATTCCTATATAGTTCTACAACAAATAAAGAAATAGAATCAGTAATTAAAAACTTACTTTTCCAAAAAAGAAAACATCACATCAGTCCCAGGTAATTTTACAAGTGCAATCAGAAAAACACTTAAGGAATTTGTAATCTCAATCTTACCTACACACTTTCTGAGAGAGGAAAAGGAAAGAACACTCCCCCCCTCAACTTATGACAAGACTGTAACCTTGATGTCAAAACCGGACAAACTTATTATGAGAAAAAAGAAAGCAGATGCAAACACTCTAAACAAAATATTAGCAAACAATCTAAAAATATATACAAATAAGAAAAAGAATTGGTTTATTTCAAGAAATCAATATTGGTTTAACTTTAGTAAATCCATTTATGTAATTTGCTACATTAACATACTAAGAGTGGGGAAAAACATATCATTACTACAATGGATATAGAAAAAGCATCAGTTAAAGCTCAGCATGATTTTAAAACAAAATATCCTTATGTACCAGAAATAAAAAGGACCTCCTTAACCTGAGGAAGGATAACTACAAAAAAACCTATAAACACCATATTCAAGGATGAAATAAAAACATCATTATCTTTAAAATTGGAACAGGACAAATACCTATCATTATTTCCATTAAATTGTATTGGTGTCCCTAATTGAAGATAAGAAAGTAAAATGAAGTTAAAAGATTGGAAAAGAACAAAAGTATTATTAACTAGAGATGCTACAATTATCTACATAGATAATCCAAAGAAATCTGCACACAAATTATTAAAACTAATAGGAGAATATAGCATGTATGCCAAGATATCAACATTAAAAAGTCAATTGAATTTCTATTTACCTAACAAATATATGGTATTTTCTTAAAGACACCACTTACAATAGCAATAAAAATATAAGATATGTAGTAAAACATTTATCAAAAGTTTTCAGGATGCATGTATAAATGTATAGAGCACTAAAAGACATTAAACAAGGCCTAAATAAGAGTATACCATGCTCATGGATGGGAAAAGCTAATATCATAAGGACATAATATTATTTCTCAATTGATCTATAATACATGCAATTCCAATACAAAAATAAAACATTTTTTGAATAGGTACAAGCTGGTCCTAAAATATATATATATATTTGGAGAAAAGGTAAGAATAGCTAAGACAGTCCTGAACATGAAGTACAAAGTTGTAGGCCTTGTTCTACCAAATATCAAGACTTACACATCATTATTAATTAAGAAGGTGTGGTATTGACACACGGGTAGTCTAAGAGAACAACTGAACAAAGTGGAATTTAGAAATAGATCCATACATATGTAGAAATGTGATAGAAGGTAAGGGTAACACGACATAGCAATTGAGTAATTAAAATTTTTTTTTCCAGTAAGTGTTTCTAGGATAGGGAGGAAGAATTGAAATTGAATTCCTTCCTCACATTATACATAAAAACACAAATGTAAATGGGTTGAGGACATTTTGTCAAAGGTGTGCCTTTAAAACTTTTGATGAAAATTTAAGAAAATATTCCTATGACCTCAAGGTACAGAAAGTATTTCTTAATTAAGACTATCCTTTGGGATTATTCAGAAGCAGATCCCACGGTAAAGATTCAAATGGAAGTAGTTTATTCAGGAGGTGGTCTCCGTGCACACTGGTAAGGGAGAAGGAAAGGGAGACTGGCAAGGGAAGGAAGCCAGTACAAGATGTGCTATGGAGAAAATCACCATGTGAATAACTGGGTTTTGGAACAGTGTCATTCCAAGTGTGGTTTAAGGATAAGCACTCACTTACTAATTGCTTCTGATCCATAACAAGATAAAAAGGAGGAGGTTACTTTTTTTGCATTTTAATTTCAATTTTACTTTTGTAGTAATTAATTTTCATTGTATTTTATGATGGTATCAATCCATAATGGGTTAGAAATCACTATCACCATCACCATCACCATCATCATCATCACCATCACTGGGGTTTTTAGTGTTTGAGATAGGTTTCAAAGTTCTAGTAGAACAGGGTGTTTTAAGGCATTAACTCTCTGGCTCTTCTTGCTTGCCCTGTATGGAGACTACATTTGCCCCCACAGCATTTAGGTAAAGTAGCAAGTGTTTTGCAGTAAGCATTAGTAGGTTATGGTCAGGGCACCACCAGTGTCTGATGTCTGATACTGTTTGTCTTTCTCTCTCTTTCTCTCATACAAGAAATGAAAAACTCTGATAAGTTTGACTACATTAAAATTAAGAACTGATCTATATCCAAAGGTAATATTAAAAAAAAGGCAAGACACAAACTGACAGATTTTCTTTTATAACACAGATAGCCAATAAAAGGATCACTATCAAGAACCTCTACAGATCAACAAGGACAATCATGGCCAGAAAACATTAAAAGATGCTCAGCCTTTTTAGTAAATAGGTAAAAGCAAATAAAACCTCAAGGAAGTATCATTTCACATTTATCAGATGATTTAGAACTTTAAAACCAGATAATACCAAGTATTTATAAAGATGTAGAGAAGTGGAAACGTTCAGAGCATTGCTTGGGGGAGAATAAACTTGATACCACCACTTTGGAAAACAATTTGGCATTACTCAGTATAGCCAAAGACAGGTATGCCCTTCAGTTTCCATATCCTATTACAAAGTGTACCTTAAAGAAATCTTATATATGTTCAATCAAATGTACAAAAATATTCTTACAAACTATGTTCTAAAATAGCCCCATCTGGACACAACCCTAGTGTCCATCTACTGTGGAATGGTGGGTTAAATAAGGATATATTCATGAAATGCAGATGATATACAACTATGTGTGTCAACATGGATGAATCTCAAAACAATGTTGAATGCCAAAGGCAAATCATATACTAAAAAATACTCCATCCACATGTATATAATGGAAACCAAGAAAAACCAAAGGATATATTGTTTTGGGATACATATGTTATATGTTTATAACTACAAATAAAAATAAAGAGAATGTTTAATGTAAAATTCAGGATAATATCTTTTTTTTTTTTTTGATGAGGAAAGGAGAAGAAGTCAATGTGGATGAACATACAAAGTGCTCCAGTAGTACAGCGACATTTTATTTCTTAGAATAGTGGGCACATGTATGTTTATTTCATAATTATTTTTTAAACTATTCATACATTATTATATATACACTTTAATATAATGTAAAACATTAATAATGTAAAACATTATAAGAGAAACTTTTTAATATGATTCAAAAAACAATATGAACTAATAAAGTCCTAGAAATACAATTTGTAAAAAAGAAAAAAATATATTTTTTTAATTGAGGGACATAAAAATAACCATTAATAGATAAAAATTTATACAGGATTACTGGGTAGAAGGACTCTTTGTTACAAAGAGGTATCCTTTGCCCCTCCCCCCCAAAAAAGAGTAGAATGCAACTATAATAAAAATTCTGATGGAAGATATCTCAAATTGTATAACATTATTCAAAGTTATTCTGGAAAAAATAAATGGGTAGTGATACCTCAGAAAACTTTTCACAAGTAAAATAATAAAAAGAAGGCCTTGTTCTACTAGGTATTAAAACATGTCATCTCAACACAACAGAGTGATACTGTCACAGAAGAAGCTATGATTCAGTGAAATAGAACAGAAAGCCACACAACGTATGTCAGAATATAAAATAATTTAATATGGTGATGATAAGATGGCATTTTAAATCACTGGGGAAAGTTTTGACTGGTTAATTAACTGTCCTAAGAAAATTGTAAAGAACAACAGTTAGATTTCTAACATGTATAATGTACAAAATAAATTCAGATGAGTTAAAGTGTTGGGGGCTGAAAGAAAAAGATAGGAATAAATCATAAAATAAATAAATTATAAAATAATTATTCATGTGTATTTGTTATTCATCTGATCGGGAGTGAGAAAGGATTTTCTCTACATTGGAAAGACCAAGTGGCCTAGTGCTACTAGCTTCAGATTCATTGTCACAACCTCTATCAGACAGATCCTCCTCAACTTCCATCAGATAGACTCCCCTCAACCTCCAGCAGATAGACCCTCCTCAACCTCCAGCAGATAGACCCTCCTCAACCTCCAGCAGATAGACCCTCCTCAACCTCCAGCAGATAGACCCTCCTCAACCTCCAGCAGATAGACCCCCCTCAACCTCCAGCAGATAGACCCTCCTCAACCTCCAGCAGATAGACCTTCCTCAACCTCTATCAGACCCTCAGACGAATGGGTAGAATCTGCATGTCTCTATTCGGCTCACTTTCTTCTCAATGATTACATCTTCTCCACTCTTCTCAAATTCTTTTTTTTTATTTTTAATTTTTAATTATTGTGGGTACATACTAGTTGTATATGTTTATAGGGTACATGTGATGTATTGATGCAAGCACACAATGTGAATTAATTAAATCAGGGTAATTGGGGTATCCATTACCTCAGACATTTAACATTTCTTTGTGTTAGGAACATTCCAATTCTACTCTTTTAGTTATTTTAAAGTATACTCTGACTTATTGTTGATTATAGTCATTTTGTTGTGCTATTAAATAGTGTTCATTCTATCTAACTATCTAACAATATTATTGTACCGATTAACCCACTCTATTCCCCCCACCCCATGCCTGCTGCCCTTCCCAGCCTCTGGTAACCATCATTCTACTCTCTGTCTCCATGAGATCAATTGTTTTTAATATTGAGCTCCCACATATGAGTGAGAACATGTGAGATTTGTCTTTCTGTGCTTGGCTTATTTCACTCAACATAATGTTCTCCAGTTCCGCCCATGTTGTTGCAAATGGCAGGATTTCATTATTTTTGTGGCTATATAATATTCCATTGTGTATATGTATCACAATCTTTATCCATTCATCCATTGATGGACCATTAGGTTGATTCCATATCTTGGCTATTGTGAATAGTGCTACAATAAACATGGGAGTGCAGGTATCTTTTCTTTTTTCTAATTTCAAAATATAATATTGTGGAGGTACAAATGTTTTTGGTTACACGGATCACTTTTGTAATGCTTGGGTCAGGGTTATAAGTGTGCCCATCACTCAGATAGTGTTTATTGTACCCATTAGGTAGGTTTTTCTCTCCTCTCTTCCCCTCTTCTCCCTCCTTGATTTCCACTGAGTTTTACTTCCCTCTGTGCACATGTGTGCTCATTGGTTAGTTCCAATTTAATAGCAAGTATATATGGTGTTTGTTTTTCCATTCTTTAGATATTTCACTTAGGAAAATGGTCTCTAGTTCCATCCAAATTGTTGCAAAAGGCCTTAATTCATCCTTTTTCCATGGTACATGTACCACATTTTGTTAATCTACTCATGAATTGATAGGCACTTGGGTTGATTCCACATCTTTGCAATTGTGAATTGTGCTGCAATAAACATTCAAGTGCAGGTGTCTTTTTGACAAAATGACTTCTTTTCCTTTGGGCAAATACCCAGTAGT
This sequence comes from Varecia variegata, assembly GCA_028533085.1. Lineage (NCBI taxonomy): Eukaryota > Metazoa > Chordata > Mammalia > Primates > Lemuridae > Varecia > Varecia variegata. The sequence continues at coordinate 177,430,559 of CM052436.1, forward strand.
GGGATTGATGGATCCAATTGTAGGTCTACTTTTATTTCCTTGAGGAGTAAGGCATGAAACCATAAGAGTTCTAGAAGAAAATGTAGGAAAAACTCTTCTAGATATCAGCCTAGGCAAAGAATTTATGATGAAGACCCCAGTGGCAATTACAGCAACAACAAAAATAAATAATTGGGACTTGATTAAATTAAAAAGCTTCTGTGCAGCTAAGGAAATAATCAACAAAGCAAATAGACAACTTACAGAATGGGAGAAAATATTCACAAGCCATACATCTGATAAAGCACTAATAACCAGAATCTACAAAGAACTCAAGCAAATTAGCAAGAAAGAAAACAAACAATCCCATTAAAAAGTGGACAAAAGACAGGAATAGAAGCTTCTCAAAAGAAGATAGACAAATGGCCAATAAACATATGAAAAGTGCTCAATGTCACTAATCATCAGGGAAATGACATTAAAACCACAAGGAGATATCACCTTACCCCTGTTAGAATGGTTTTTATTAAAAAGTCCAAAACAACCGATGCTGGTGTGGATGCAGAGAGAAAGGAACATTTATACACTGTTGGTGGGACTGCAAATTAGTACAATCTTCTCAAATTCTTGATGCAGCTTGTCTCCCACTATGCTTTGGGTAGATGGCTTCACCCCCCCACTTCTCAAGAAAATAAAACCATTAGGACCCTTAAACTCCTCCCTCCAAAGCATCTTCACGTTTTCTTGCTCTCCTCTCACGGAGGGAAATGTACCTTCTTTCAACCCAGCCCTGCTCCTGCCTTTTCAGGACCTTACCAATATCAGTTACCCCTCTCTTTTCCACCCTTCTACCTCTTACCTCTATTTGGGGGTTTTCCTGGTGCCTTGAATCATGCCATAATCTCTCTTATCTCTGGTGGGGGGTGCTATTTTGGCTCCATATCTCATCCTGCTCTTTTCTGCA
>CM052436.1:177432001-177488999 GCA_028533085.1 Varecia variegata
GAGTGTGAGGTTGCTGTGAGCTAGGCTGACGCCAGGGCACTCACTCTAGCCCGGGCAACAAAGCGAGACTCTGTCTCAAAAAAAAAAAAAGATCGAATTGAGCCAAATCAGGAGTCTTTATTAGCTGGCCAGCGACTACTCTCTGCACCGCCCAAAGGCGGCACAGAAAGCGGCAGTGAGCCTTTGAAACAGAAAGTTTTTATATTGTAAGTTTGTGGGTGGAAAATTATTAAGACAGAGCAAGCACGTGTACAAAAAGCCTTGAGTAAGCATTATATCATTGGTAAGCATCTTATCTTTGGTGTAACAGATCTGGGCAGTTTGGGCTCTGGGCCATATCTTGTTCACGCAAAACATGAGTGTTGTAATAGCTTCGCGCAAAACGTGGGAACTGTAAGCATTTTACACAGAACATGGGTGTTGTAGTCACTTAGGAATTTCTGTGTTGGGGGTAGCAAGCAGGAGCAAGCAGGTTTTACAGAAGCAGAATGGCAGATTAATGATTTTTCGGTACAAAACTCAGACTGTAACACCCTGCATCCCTCACCTGCTGGCTCCTCCTGCCCATGAGCATCTTTCTCCAAGATCTGCCGTCCACATCAGCCATCAGAGGAACCCACCAAACACACAGCCCAGCGAACACAGGCAGCTGTCACCAGCCACACAGCTATTTAACACAGGATCCAGATGCTCCCTGACCCCTCCTGACCTCTTTAGCTTCCTTTCTGGCCCTCTCTTCTTTCCATTTCTTTCTTTTTTAATCTGCTAAATAATTGCCCAAGTAACCTCTTTCCGTTTCCATGTTCTGGAAGCACCACGCTGCTTATTGGAAGCACCTTCCAGAAATTGCTCTTTGCCTCTGAACCCTTGTGCACATTGATACTTTGATTTGCCTTTGAGGTCCCCCCAACCCCGTTTTCTGGGGTAAAGTCTGCTTACCTCAATCATCTCAACCATTGCCTCTTTTCTTTTCATTTTCTGGCTTTATTGAGGTGTACCTGACAAATAAAAATGGTATCTATTCAAGGTGTGCAGCATGATGTTTGGATATGCATAGACATTGTGAAATGATTACCACAATCAAGCTAATTAGCATAGGCATTGCCTCGAATAGTTACAATTTTTTTTATGATAAAACACTTATGATCAACTCTCATAGCAAATTTCAAGTATACAAAACAGTATTATTAACTATCCTCTCCGTGCTGTACATCAGATTCCCCCAAACTTATTCATCCTGCATAACTGAAGCTTTGAACCCTTTGGCCAGTGTCTCCGCATTCCCCCACCCCCAGCCTGGAGGGCGTTATGCTAAGTGAAATAAGCCAGGTCCAGAAAGACAAATACTGCATGATCTCACTCAGATCTCACTAGAATCTAAGAAGTTGAATTCATAAAAGCAGAGAGTAGATTGATCATTACCTCTTTTCAAGATTTCCTCTCACCTCCTCCAAATGGTTTATGCACTCCTGCATGTAATATTCCAGATTATATTTGTCATTGCAATGACTGTATTACATACAGTGAACTTTGTGTGAGTGTGCATGTGCATGTGTGCATGTGCACACCTGTGTGTGGATGTGTGTGTCTCACACTACACCTCAGGGCAAGGACTTTGGCTTACTCATCAGTGTTTCCCCAACATCTAGAACTGTGCCTAGCACAAAGTGGATATGCCATGGATATTTAACTAACATGTAACTTTATTTGGCCTTTTTCCCCCCAAAAAAACCTATCCCATTTTAGCAGGAGCAGTTAAGTTCCTTAATGTCACAGAAATATGGAAAAGGGAAAGTATCTCTTGTTTTCATCTTGTTCTCGTCTATTTGCCCAAATCCATCCTCTTCCATGCACATATCAGAGACATGCACCTCTCTTTAACTTAGGATTATTATTGAAACCACCTGATACCTTGATGCCATCCTAGATTCCCTCCTGCATTCTTGTCCTTGGGAAGAAAGATGTTGCTCAGGACTGTTTCATATGTGTGTCCTCTCCTGAAAAAAAAAAAAAAATGCCCATGGCTGTAATGGCAAAGTTTATTTCCCAATGCCCAGGGGCACTGAAATTTGCTGTAATTTCACTACATTTGATGTGGTTTGAGGGCTGCCACATCCGTCCCCGTAGAATAGGCAGTGACTCTGAATGACACCAGTTAATCATGAAGAACTTCAGTTGCATGCGTAAATAAGTAAATCATCCCCAAATTAAGCACAAAGCAGGTCATCTTGCTGTTTGAGGCTTTGAAGACACAGAACCCCCCGTTCTGCAAATCCCCTCAGACGAGTATCACTCAGTTGGAGAGTCAGAGGGAGCCGGAAGCCCTTCATTACCAGACAACCCTGGTGTTTTCTGTGTGGGGCTCCAGTATACATTGGTGGGAAACTTATATCCTGACCCATAAGAGTCCTAGGATGACAATGTCCTTGGTGTAACCTTGAAATCTGTGATCCTGGCTTTATGAAGTTTCTGTCAGTAAATTGGGGGTATTTTTTTGCACAGAAAAAGGACACCTGTGACATTGGATTCCAGCTGAGAAAAGCAAGGTTCTGTTGATGTTTAGAAAAACTTGAGTGTCCAAAGCCATGGCAGAAACAGAAATGTTTGCAGGGGCAAAAAACCAAAAAGCTTACAGATTGGTCCCTTCTGCATCTCGACAACATTTGATTAGTTCAGCAGATGCCAAATGAATAGAGATTTATTGGGAGCTGTTAAGTTGAAGTTTAGCACAAACTTTAAATTTGTGTAAAAATGGTAGCTGTTTATATTAATATATATAATGTAATATTAGTAACAGGAAAAAAAACCCAATTTCAGTTACTCAGAATCTCACATTTTTCTCATGTTTCCTTCTAGTCCCTGTCTATATACATATCAGATTTTTATATCGTGGCAATTATTGCATCTTTATAATTTTAAATGCTTTTTCCTCACTTAAAATGATATCATAGTCAGACTATTAGCATTTTAATGGCCACATAATGTGCCATCAAGTGGCACTACCATGATTTATTTAACCACCCCCTGTGACATTCACACAGCCTCCAATATGTCTCCAGTATAAATGAGGCTTCCATGAGCATCTTCATGAATTTGCTTTTTCCTGTCTTTAAATTATTTCCTTTTGATAACTTTCCAGGGTTATGAGGGTGATGTGCACGAGCATAGCCCCTTGAAGTTTTTCTGGGTTTATTCTGTCCCCTTGAGTAGGCATCGCTCTGATCGCAGGGGCTTCGGCTGGAAGGAGCCTGAGGCCAGTGAGAAACCTGGGCAGGAGGGAGACCAGGTCTGAGGCTGGGAGAGTGACTTCTCTCTCTGTCTCATATCTCACTCTGCCTTCCTCTTGTAAAGACACCTTTCATTAGCTTTAGGGCCTACCCCAAATCTAGCATGATCCCATCTCAAGATCCATAACTTAATTTCATCTGCCAAGCCCCTTTCTCCAAATAACGTCACATTCACAGATTCCAGGTGGGTGTATCTTTGGGGGCCACCATGCACCCCACTGCAGGTAGCAACACCTTTTAGAAGGGGTGTGTGTGTACTGGGGTGGGGGGCTTGCTGGAGGAAACACCACACATTGGTACATTTAGAAGAGAAGGGAAAACTGCAGCTCATTTTCCAGGAAAATGGAAGGTAATCAGACCCTTCCTTTTTGAGCATTTATATGGGGTCTACTTGACTCCAAGGGGAATCAGAAGAAAAATAAGGGGTAGTTCCGGGTCCCCCAGGAGCAGACACCCGGGCTGCTGCTTTTGGCCCCATGCTGGGTGAGCTACGTGTGGCCTAGGGCAGGGTTGGAGCATTTAAGCTCAACAAAAGGCAGCAGTGAAATCTCCCCTAACCAATCCTGATCCTTCCCTAACTGAGGTCCAAGACCTGCCCTCAGGGTCACTCCACTCACCGCCAGGGGCCTCCTCCACAGTCCCCACTCCAGACAGCATCCCTCCAATGCCCCCAAATGTTGTAAGGTCTGAGGAATCCAGACACATGTGGGTAGAGTTGATTTCAGAAGTGCTTAACTACTGCCAGTTTATTGGGCCCTTCACACTCTGGGGACAGACCCAGACAGAGGAAAGCAACCCCCCCCATAAAAGGTGGGGACATTGAGGAGTACTTCAGCACCTTGGGCACCAGCAGCCACGCCCGCTGGCTCAGGTTCATGGGCAGTGCTGGCCAGCAAGGCGAGCTGAATCCCTTGTGAGATAAGGATAATGAGGAAAGGGGAAGAGAATGTAACAAAACATCAACAGCGATTAGCCCGGGATGAGAGAATGAGGCAAATTATTTTTCCTTTATGATTTGTTTGCTTGCTCTGTCTCTGGGTTTTCTAACAGGCATGCATTTTGTTGGTAATCAGAACAAAGAAGCATTTGTGTGGGGCTGAGGGCGCATGAACATGCCAGAATAAAGCACAAGAGCTCAGACATTCATCTGTGCAGAAACTAGCTCAGCTTTCCTTGGTCATAATAACTGTGAATTTCAGAGATGATAGGAGCTGAACAGTCATATTCAGGCCCTCAGATACATGTAGTCACATAATGGCTCACATATTCTTATCAAAACTGTGCCTGTTGGTAACCAGGACACCTGTCACAGTTGAAGAGAGACAGACAGACACACACACACAGAGCAGCCCTGTATTAGTTTCTTAGGGCTGCCATAAAAAACTACCACACACTGGGTGGCTTTAAACAACAAAATCTTATTCTCTCGCTGTCCTAGAGGCCAGAGCTCTGGAATCAGGGAGTCAGGAACACACGAAGGCAGGCCGAGGCCACATAGCCATGATCACATTTTCCCCGGCTATACTTTGATGTGCGTGACCAATCACCCTTGAAAACCGCAGCCCCCTCCCTACACACAGGCTGGGTGTGGGCAGCAGGGAAGCTTCCGCTTGGGAGGGCCCCATCCTAGATCCCAGTCCTCCTGTCACCTCTCACATGCCCTGTTCTGTTGGTCCTCAGCTGACCCTCCACGGCCAGAACGGGAAGCAGAGGGGGAGGTGACCAGAACCAGGGCGGTAAATAAGGGACTGAGGAGAGGAAACCCTAGGACAAGGGGAAGAAAAGAGAGCCAGGGGAAGAAGGAGTCCTTGAAAGTTCCTCACCCCAGCCTTGTGCGCCAGCGTTCAGAGTGTTGGCGTCCAAACCACGTGCCAGCTGGCAAGACTGCGTGGAGGGGAGGCTTAGGGTCAGTAGAGCAACGTTCTAAAAGGAGGAGATGGTTTAAAGCAAAGAGATGCTAAAATAGGGGGACCTATTTTCCCCCCCAAATCTATCTCTTCCCTGCTGCCCCAGTACCTGCAGCCAACTAGAAGGTCCTCCCCCTTCCACTCATTGCTGAGCCTTGTTCCTGCTCAGGCAAATTATGTGCACGTGCAACTGGGGGTGAGCTTTATTCCAGGCCTGGCCAGCTGGGCTAGACCTCTGTCTCTGCCACACATTGGGGAAGGTGGACCTGCATGTACAGTCGGAACGCTGACATGCTGGAAATCCGGGGCTCACCCATGATAGGTGCACACAAATGTCCTCACAGCAAAAACCAGGCTCATCATGGCCGTGACAGTCTTTCCCTATAGGCAGTGTCCCATGGGAAGTCAAATTCATTCATTCCTTTGCTTGTTTATTTATTCAGTATTTGTTGAGCACTTACTATGTGCTGGGAACTGTTCTATGCAGTTGGGACACATCAGTGGACCAAACAGACACAAATCTCTCTCCTCTAAGAGCTGATGTTTTAGTTATAATGGGAGGCAGTTCTTATGCAGGCTTGATGAGCCTTTGTCAAAGACAAGAGGAGACAGGAGATAAAAGTCTTTAATGGCCTCCATTTCCACGAGGTGGGGTGTCCTCCAGCCCGGACAACCTCTCTCTCGGACTGGGCTGGGGTATACGCTGTGGCAGGGACATCTTGTGACTCGGCCGGGTCCCTGTGCTCCTAGCTGACTACATGCCTCCCAATCTAAGCACAAATATCTCAGCCCTGCCTGCACTTGAGAGCCTGGAAGCCCCTCTTTCTCATCTGTGTAACTTGCATCTCTCTGCTCTGCTTCGATTGGGACATTGATTTTGAGGGCAAGCTGATGGCCGCGTCCCTTTTGTCTTTCATTTATTGGCTGTAAACCGCACATTAATGGCTGCTGGCTAGGTTAAGTTTTTCCCTGTGTATTTGTTAACCGTTTATATGTTATTTCTGAAACACTGTTTTCTAACTCTTGTCCTCACTGTATGGGGGAGACCTAACTAAGAGGAAGAACATGATCCATTTTGGAGTCCTAAGCCTGGGTCTAACTCAGACTGATAATTCTAAGTCCTGTCATTTTAGACCAGCACCGTCCAGGAGAAAAATAATGCCAGTTGTGTACGTAATTTAAAATTTTCTAGTAGCTGCATTAGGAAAAAAGAAAAAAAACTAAAAAAGAAACATGTAAAATTAATTTTAATAATATATTTCAGTTAATCTAATGTATCTAAAAAGGTATCATTTTGGCATGTCATTTAATATAAAAATATTAATACGTTTTACACTTTTTTATGCTACTATTTGAAATGCAGTGTGTATTTTCCACTTACAGCACACTTCAGTCTGGACTCAGTAGACAAATTTTGGTTTCCTCATTTGTACAGTCAGGACACCAATGCCTGCTCTGTGCCGCCGCGATGATAGAATGCGTTTACGTGTGAGAACTCCTGGAACACGGCCGGGGATCGATAAGTGCCAGGCTTTTCTTATCTCATATTATTCATCAATTTGGGGTGTGTTGCACAGGGGTTAATGTTTGCCTTAAACTATAAACGAGCTTCTAATAGATATGAGTTTCTCTGTTATTTTTGGTTACTTTGTTCTTTTTCTCCAGCTGTTATTTTCCTTTTATTTCTAGGAAGATTACTTTCTGTGGTGTTTCCACCCCCCCATGAAAAAAAATAAAATTTAAATGTGAATGTGACCTTATTTGGAAATAGGGTCTTTGCAAATGTAATTGAGTTAAGATGAGGTCATACTGGATTAGGGTTAGGAGGGGTCCTAGTACAATGACTGATATCCTTATAAGGGGAGGGAGATTTAGACACAGAGGCAGACAGCCGGGAAGAACACCCTGTGACAAGGGAGGCAAGATTGGAATGAGGAGTCTACAAGTCAAGGATGCCGAGGATTGTTGGCAACCACCAGAATGAGGAAGAGACAAGGAAGGACCCTTGCCTAGAGCCTTCAGAGGGAACATGGCCTTGCTGACGTCTTGATTTCAGAGTTTAGTCTCCAGAACTGTCAGACAATATGTCTCTGCTGGTTTAAGCCATCCAGCTTGTGGAAGTTTGTTACGACAGCCCAAGGAAAGGCATATACTCTCAGTTGACTGTTTCCACTTCCTCTCTGCCCCGTTCATTCCTCACCCTGCTGCACTTGCACTTTGCCCCAGCATTCATTGACACAGTGCTGCAGGAGGTCATTCTGGCCTTTGCATTCCCAGTTGCAAAGTCTTGAATGTCAGACTGCCTGAGGTGCTCTTGTCCCCTAACCTACATGCTGGAGACGCAGGACCAGGGAAGCTTGTCAGTCTCCAAGATTCTGAGCTCCACGTGGCATCCTGGAACAGAGAATGTCTCTAGACTTCAGGGTCCTCATCTGCACAAGTCAAAACTTTCTTCTGGAAGTACACCAAAGGAGTTGGTCTGACCAGGGAGCTCCCTAAGGGCTTCACAGAGCAGTCTGCACTGAAGCTAAGCCTTGGAGAATGATCAGGTGGTTTGTTTGTTCAAAAAGAGGAGAAGGGATAAAGAGGAATCCTCTATTTATTTGTGTTTGCAGAAGGAAAAAAATGAAATGACAAGAGATGTTCAAGAAATAGGGAGGAAGAGCATATGTGTGTGGCTGCTGAAGGGGAAGGTGGCAGGAGGCTGCTTGGGTAAAATCCAAGAAGGGCAGATTGTGGAAGGGCTGGGATGTGGGGTTGTCTTGCCTGCAGTTGTGTCATACCCAGTGGTTGGTAAGATTTACCTGGAATCTGAGCTTCATTCAGAAACAAATTTGAATTATCACTCAAAAATACAAGGATCTTTAGGAGGTGCCCAATCCTCTCTCAGGACAAACTTTGGTAGAGCTTCTAAGGCAGGGCCCATTGCTTCATGATGTTTAGCCACCCTTTGTCCTTCTCCAGCTTCTCTGGCCCCCCGGGGTGCATCGTAGGCTTTGGTGACCTTTCTTTTTTACTGTAGCACAGACACCATGACGGCGACATCCCTAAGACTCTAAGTGAAAGAAAGAAGAAACACACCCACAGTCCCACAGCCCAATAAATCAAGCTGTTTTAACTCCTTGCCCACATCTGGGAAGAATTTTTTATAGTTATTATATTATAGATACAATCTGATAACATACTTTCTTCCACTTAGTATTATGTCAGAGATCTTATTTTGTTCACATTGCTAGTCTTTATCATTATCTTATTCAGTGACTATGTACTATTTCATCAAGTTGATGGACCCTAATTTACTTACCCATTCCCCTATTATTGGACACTTTTCCTCTAATACAGATAACACTATTATCTCTATAACCAGTGGATCAAATGCTGACAAGGCAGACACAGCCAGAGTTGGTCATGAATTATGCATAGGGCCAGGTTACAAACAATCTCTTCTGTTTAACTTAAGGGCAGAAAATAGGGGAACCATGGGTCCTTGAGGGGAGGGAGGACCTGAACTATGAGGCAGATGAGGGAATTTTCAAAGATAAATACTGGGATTTGATGAGATTGGAAAGTACATTTATTTCCTGTGGCTGCTGTAATAAATTATCACTAACTTGATGGCTTAAAATAATAAACATTTATTCTCATGCTGTTCTGGAGGTCAGAAGTCTAAAATCAAGGTGCCAGCAGGGTGAGATTCTTTTGGAGGATCTGAGGGAGAATCTGCTCCTTGCCTTTCTCCTGGTTTCTAGTAGATGCTGGCGGCCCTGGGCTTTGCCTGACTTGTGGATGCATCACTCCAGCCTCTGCCTCGGTCTTCACATGGTCTCCTCCATGTGTCTCCTCTCCTCTTCTTTTATAAGGACAGTTGTCGTTAGACTTAAGGCCCACTCTACTCCAGGATGGTCTCATCCTGAAATCCTTAATTACATCTACAAAAGCCCCATTTCCAGATAAGGTCACAATTCCGGGTTCTGGGAAGCACATAACTTTTAGGGGTCACCATTTAACCCACTACAGGAAGAGAAAGCAATTAGATTCATGAACACAATTATGCATTACAGGTTCATGTTCTATACCTGTTGCCCTATAATTTCTTTACTCAACAATATATTAACACTATCTTTCCGTATCAATATATGGAAATCTCTTGTGTTCATTTTTCTTGATCATGTGGACGAATAATGTTTCACCATGGTAAATAATGGTAAAGACGGACATCCTTATGCATGCATCAGTCCCACTTGTACACTATGTTCAGAATAGCTAACTAGTTGTCCTAACACTATGATCAAATAACTTCTTTTCTCTACAAACTTAAGAAAAAAAAATACACACACACACACACACACACACACACATTTGTATATGCTAACATTTGTTGAACATTTCCTAAATGTCCGGTTCTATGTTGGCATTTTTATAGGTTATTTCATTTAATTATATCAAAAACATCTGAGGTCATTATTATTGTTATACTGTTTTTCTTCCCCATTACAAAGGAGAAAACTGCTACCCTGAAAGGTTAAAGCAACTTGCCCATGGTCCCATAGCTAGAAGATGCAGAGTTGGAAATTGGACCCAGTCTCCAGCTGTTTAACCAGTAGGCTTTACTGTTGCTCTTTATGCTGAATTTATATATATTTTCAGCTCCATTTCTGGACTCTATTCTGTAGTATTGTCTCTTGGCCTGTTCTTCACCTATTACTACACAGTTTTAACTTCCATTCTTTTGCAATGCATGACCAATATCTGATAAATCTCTTCCCCTTTCTCTTTTGCAAAAACTTCCTGGGTATTCTCACATATTTATTTTTCCAGATAAGTGGTAGAGAATTTTGTTAAATTGGAATAGAAATCCTATTATATTTATATTGTACCTGCATCAGATTTATAGATTAATTTAGGAAGAATTGATACCTTTACAATATTGAATTTCTTACGACTCCATAAAGTCTTTTATATTTCTGAATAGAATGTCATAGCTTTATTCACATAGCTACTTCACATTTCCAGTTACACTTGTTCCTAAATTTTTTGCTGATAACTTCTATTTAGAAGATTTTTCTTGCATTAGATTTTCAAACTGATCATTACTTCTATTACATTTTCTGTGTATTGTACATTGTGAAGCTACTGACTTTTTATATTAATTTTGCAACCATCCACATTAGTCAAATCTTCTATCTCCTTTCTAATATGTTTTTCAGCTGATCCACCAAGGCCGACTTGCAAATAATAACCTTTTTTACTTCCTTTTAAAAAATAGGCATGTCTTTTATTTCAATCTCTTACTTAATTGCTTTGGCATTTATATCTGGAATAGAGCATCCTCATCTTGTTCTGAATCAAATGGAAATGCTTAGATTATTTCAACATTAAATACGAAGCAAAATTTGAATATGAGATATTTTTCTCTTTTATCATGTTAAAAAAGTAGCCATTTTTTTTTCCATTTTCCAAGCCTTTTCTCAGGGATGGCTATTGAATTTCTTGAAAACCCCTGTAAGTATCTACTGATATTCATCTAACAAATATTTTTTGAGTAGTGCCAGGCATACTGTAGTCAGTAAACAAAGTCTTTACCCTCATGGAGAGTGATGGTGCTGCACTGGTGGGGAGGTGACATTTCAAAGCAGATAATCCAAGAAGGCTACTTCTCGGTGGAGGCTTGAGGGGAGGTATGAATGCAGTGTGGGGTGAGCCGTGGGCGATCTTGGGAAAGAGATCAAGCAGTAGGATCAGAAGTAATCAGGTGATTTTTCTCTTGGACCTCTTAATGTGATAGTGAATGAATGCATTTCCCAATACTGAACCATCTTGCACAACTGAAATAAATCTCATTTCAGCACAATGTAGGGTTATCTTATTGGGTTGCTCAGTTGACAATATTTAATTTAGACTTTTTGCATCCATATTCATAAAGTAAGTTTGACCTGGGGATTTTTGAGCCTATCTTTGTAGTTTTGCCTTTTGTGTTAGACTGGGTTTAAAAAGGAATTCCCAAATTGTCTTTCCTGTTTAATGTCTTAGTACCAGTTCACTGATAAAGGAATTGTTTGTTTTTTAAAGAAGCGGTCCCCAACCTTTTTGGCACCAGGGATCAGTTTCATGGAAGATAACTTTTCCACAGACTGGGGTGGGAGGGATGGTTTCTAGATGATTCAGCACATTACATTTATTGTGCAGTCACACCTCTCTGCTAATGATAATATGTATTTGCAGCCACTCCCCAGCACTAGCATCACCACCCCAGCTGCACATCAGACTGTCAGGCATTAGATTCTCATAAGGACCACACAACCTAGATCCCTCACATGCACAGTTTACAGTAGGGTTCTCACTCCTATGAGAATCTCATGCCTCTCCTGATCTGACAGGAGGTGAAGCTGAGGTGGTGATGCAAGTGATGGAGAGTGGCTGTAAATACAGATGAAGCTTCGCTGGCTGGCCCACAGCTCACCTCCTGCTGTGTGGCCTAGTTCCTAACAGGTCACAAACTGGTACAGGGCCATGGCTTGGGGGCTGGAGACATCAGCCTTAAAGGACTGAAAATACTTTCTCTTAAAACTAGATGTCCTGGTGCTTTGGGGAAGGTGTCTTAGGGGCAATCAAGTAACTGGGACATTCTTATATGTTTTGGTTTATTTTATGATTATTAATTCATTTAAGTTTTCCATTTGTTTTCAGTCAACTTTGTTAGTTGGTGCTTTCTTGGAAATTCATCCAGGTTTTCAAATAGAATGGTGATAGGGTTGGGCAAAATTATTGTGCCATATCATTTTAATTTCACATTTGTTCCTGATTATTTGCCCTTTCTCATAAATGATTTTGTGTGTGTGTTTAAATTAAGTTTTTAAAAAGCATTATTTACATATAGTAACATTTACCATTTTTAGCACAATTTAGTGAATTTTGACAAATGTATGCAGTTGTATAACCACTACCATCATCAAGATAAAGAATTTTTCCATAATGCCAAAAATTTTTGCACACCCTTTGTAATTAATGCTGCCCTCCCCCCAGGCCCTGGAGACCTCTGGCCTGATTTCTGTGTCTATAGCTTTTCTATTTCTAGAATGTCATGTAAGTGGAATCCCACAAGATGTAGCTTTTTGAATCTGATTTCTTTCATGCTCAAGGTTTATCCATGTTGTTGCATGTATAAGTAGTTTACTTCTTATTTTCTGCTTAGTATTCCTTTTTATAATTGCACCACAGTTTATCCATTTGTGAATGGAAATTTAGGTTGTTCCCAGGTTTGTCTACTATGAATAAAACTGTAAAGAATATTTGTGTACAAGCCTTTGAATAGACATATATTTTTTATTTCTCATGGATAAATATCCAGGATTGGGTATGATGGGTCATATGTAAAGTATATGTTTAACTTTATAAGAATCTGCCAAACTGTTTTCCCAAGTGATTGTACCATTTTGCATCCCCGACAGTAGTATGTAAGAGCCCCAGTCACTCCGTGTCCTTGGGAAGACTTTGCGTTGTCTTCTTTCCCCAACTTTGGCGATAATAGGTGAGCGCATGAGTGGTAAGATCTCATTGCGGTTTTACTTTGGATTTCCCTAGTGAATAATAGTGTTGGGCATTTTTAACGCATTTATTGCTCTCGACATATCTTCTTTGATGAAGTGTTTTTTTCAAATCTCTTGCCTATTTTTTAAATTGATTTATCTTCGTATTCCTGAATTGCAAATTCTTTTATATATTTTGGATGCAAGTTCTTTATCAGATAAATGTTTTGCACATATTTTCTGCCTATCTGTGACATCCTTTGAAGAGCAAGAGTTTTTAATTTTGAGGAATTCAACTAATCAATTTTTTTTTTCATTTTGCATCCTTTATGTCGTATCTCAAAATTCTTGGCCTAACACAAAGTCACAAATGTTTCTTCTATGTTTTGTTCTGAGTTGATTATTGTATATGGTGCAAGGTGTGGGTCTAGGTTCATTTCTTACATATGAATGTCTATTCCAGCACCATTTATTGAAAATATTACTCTTTCTCTGTGTTATTTTTTTCCTTAAATGTTTGGTAGAATTCCCCGGTGAAATCCTCTGGGTCCGGATTTTTCTTGGTGGAATGGTCATCTAATTCTTCTTGAGTGAGCTCTGGTAATTGGTATCTTTCAAAGAATTTGTTTATTTCATCTGTGCTGTCAAATTTATTGGCGTAAAGAGCTTATAATATTCCCTTTTTTTTCCTTTTAATGTCTCAAAGATCTGTGGCAATGTCCCCACTCTTATTCTTGATATTAATGATTTGTATCTTTTCTCGTTTCTGTCTTGATCAATCTGGCAAGAGGCTTATCTACTTTATTGATCCTTTCAAAGAATCAGCTTTTCATTTCATCATTTTCCTCCACTGGTTTTCTGTATTCAGTTTCACTGATTTCTGTTCTTATGTTTAGTAATTCCTTATTTCTGCTTCCTTTATATTTAATCCGCTCTTTCTTTCTAGTTTCTTAATGTGGAAGCTTAAATTATGGATATGAGAACTTTCTTGTTTTCTAATATAGATATTTTAATGCTATAAATTTCTTTTTGAGTACGACTTTGGCTATATCCCACTATCCCACATAGTTTTCAATCAAGTCAATGTGCATTAGCTTTCCTAGTGATTTATTCTTTGATCCATGGGTTATTAAGAAGCTTTTGGGGTAATTTACAAATATTGGGGAACTTTCCTTATATCTTTTTCTTACTAATTTTTAGCTTAATTTACTGTAGTCAGAAAACACATTTTCTGAGATTGCAGCTATTTTAAATGTGTTGAGATATGTTTTTAGCACAGTATATGGTCTATCTTGGTGAATTTGCCAGGAGCATGTGAAAAGAATGTATATTTTGCCTTTGTTGGGTGAAGTGTGCTGTAATGTTACTTTGGTCAAGTTGGTTTATACTTTCCTCAGGTCTTCTCTAGTCTTAATGATTTTCTGTTTACTTGTTCTATCAATCAATGGAAGAGGAAAGTTTTCAACTATAATTGTGGATTTATATATTTCTTTTTCCAGTTCTATCATGTTTTGTTTTATGTATTTTTGTTGGTGGTGTATTTTTGTTTTGTTTTATGTAACTGTTGTTAGGTGCCTTTTATATTTCTATTTCTATAGATTTTATTTGCTATTGGCTCATCTACATTATTATCTAGGTGGAAATATGTTTGATTCCCAAGAGATTCAATCTTGAATATATCTTTTAAATCTATTCTTTTGTTACTTTTCTTTTGTTAATTCCTCCTTCTGCTTACCCCAGGATTTTATGTTATGATTTTTTCATCAATATTTTGAATTAAATGCTTTCAATAATTTATTTTCACTTTTTCTATATATAATGAAACATGGAAATATGCAGTTTTGGCAGCATTCCCTAAGTTTTTGGATGAAACATAATAGTTACTGTTCTTTTCCAAAATTTCTGGAACAAACTGAGGTTCTGACTTCTTCTTTGAATCAAATTTTGATTATATTTTTAAAATTTTCCAAGAAGGTTGAGTTTTTGTTTGTTCTTACTTTTGTGATTTATTTCTAAATTTATTGAGTTGTAGTCAAACTTAGACTACTCCATTTCTAGAATTAAACAGGTTTCTCTTACCCAAGTAGGTGGTGTGACAGCAGCTACAGATAATAGGTAAAAAATACATACGTGTGGCCATATTCCGATAAGACTTCACTTACAAGAACAGAGGGAAGGCTGAATTTGGCCCATGGCCATGCCAGACCTGTCCTGAAGGGACCCAATAAAACTCTAACTTGCATCATCTTAGTTCTTTTATATTTCCTTTAACATTTTCTTCTGAAACTAAATCAGAAAATGAAACCAACAAAAAATATAGTCATAATTTGTTTAAGATTGCTTCACCTTTCAAATATTTTACCTTTCAACAACCAATTGACATTTTTATAATACAAGAAATTATTAATATTTCAATTTGTACAAGAAATACTTTCAATTTGACATTACTTTGGAATTTGTTCAAACTTTTTAATTGCAATGTTGTACGTCCATTTCAGGACAACACAAACTTAGATTTAATAGATCCATCAATGGTATGGTCTGAATGTGTTCCCCAAATTTTATATGTTGAAACATAATTGCCAATGTGATAGTGTTAAGAGATGAGATCCTTAGGGGGGTGATTAATGGGATTAGCATCCTTATAAACGAGGTGCTGGGGAGCTGTCCTTCCCTTCCCATATGTCAGGATGGCACAAGAGGCACCATCTTTGAAGCAGAGAGCAGCCCTCACCAGGCACCAAATCTGCCCACACCTTGATCTTGGATTTTCCAGCCTCCAGAACTCTGAGAAAATAAATTTCTGTTGTTTATAAATTACCCAGTCTTAGATATTTTATTATAGCAGCAGGATGGACTGAGATAATCAGATCATCTTTTTCCTTATAATTTCATTTTTCTATTGCAAAAATGGATTGGTCAGTTATCAGGTTTAATTCTGTGGTCACCCATGTGTAGACAGTATATAATTTTCTCTTAACATGAAAAAATATTCAGGATGGATTGTATACAAAGAATCCAGTTTCCTATCTAAGAGAGGGGTTAATTATTTTGGAGAGATTATTCTTCATGTGCCTTGCAGAGTCCCTAAATATATTTCCCAACTTTGTTGCCAGTAGAAGTCATTCTTTCTTAATTTTATCAAGAAGGCATCACCTTATATATTAACCAAACTTCTTCAAATAAAATAGATTGATGGATTCCACTGAACTGAAATTTCACCTTTGTCATTTACTATGCGCTCATATAAAATTGGATCTATTCTGGCATTTCTATGTTATTCCACTGAATTATTTTCTGTTTCTGGGCCAATAATGTACTATTTTATCTATAGTGACTTTATTGTAAGATTAATAAAGAGAAATAGTGGTTTCTCCTACTTTTTGTAGTTTTCTTGGTTTAGTTAAGCATATAGTATTCCCTATACATTTTAAAATAATTTGGTAGTTAAATTCATGAGTTAAAATTATAAAGATCCTGAACGAAATTGTGTTCCATCAATGTATTGGTTTTGGAAAGACTGACGTATTTATAATGTCAAGTTTGTTCATTCATATATGTGGTGTTTTTAAAAAATTTATTCAGGATATGTTTTTATATCTTTCAATAAAGTTTATTATTTGTGTTTTAATATATATTTTTGTAAGTCCAAAACCATTCCCATCAAATGTGTTCTTTCTTATATTATTTTAGTCTTTATTATGAATAGGATTTTTTTGTGTGACTAATTATTACTATTGATTTTTATCTACTTTGATGGATTCTAAATTCCAACCATTTTAAAGTAGTCTCTCAAGTTTTGTGAATTTACAGTCACATCATTTGTAGATAGATGCAATTTTGTCCCTTCTTTTCCAATATTTTTCCTGAGTGTTTAATTTCTTGGCTAAGTGCATTGGCTTAAACCACTAAAATAATATTAAATAGAAATGGAGATGTTAGGCATGCCTGTCTTGCTCATGATTTTAAAGAAAATGGTTTCAGTATTTTACCCCTTAACAAGAGGTTTACTGAAGCTTTTTTTTTTTTTTATAAAGCCTTTACTATATTTAAGTAGGGCCCATCAATTCCCATTTCAGTTAAGTTTTTTATTAGGAATATCTACTGGATTTTATCAAATGTATCTTAGCATCTACATCAATGAAGACCTCCTCTGTGATTAATACCTGGAAATTTTAACTCAAATTGGCTTAAGCAAAAAGTGAATTGGATCTTATAAGTGAAAATGCCCAAGAGAAAGCTAACTTGAGGCCAACTTGATACAAGAGCTCAAACTATGCCATTAGGATCTGGTAACTCTTACAGACTCCCCCAGCCCTCTGTGGCCCCTTGCTCTGCTGCAGCAACTCCAGAACTCATGTGCATTTAGCTTCAAATCCAGTGGGGGTGGGGAAAAGATAAGTATTCCTAGGGTTCCTTGAAAGTGTCTATTGCATCTCACTGGCTTTGGCAGGGCTATAAGCTCACCTCTGAATCGGAGAATCATTATAATCAGAGGAATGTGATGTGCTGATTGCTCAGATGCAAATCACAAGCTCCACCCCTGAGCTGGGTAGAGTCCATCCAATCTACATCTGCTTAGAGGAGAGGAGCAGGTGCATCCCTAGAGGACAGCTTTGGCTTCAGTCACCAGAACAAGGGAAAATAGCTACTGGGTGGCACAATAACAGATGTCACTTCAGCATCTATTGATTCAACCATATGGCTTTTCCCATTAATTTCTGGTTATAATACATTGTCTTGATATATTTGCTGATGATGAACCATCCCTGGAATAATCCTTGCTTAGTCATGGCTTATCCTTTTGATGCACTGATTGATTCCATGTGTTTAAAATTTTCCATCTGTATTTATAAGTAAAATTGATTTCTAGTTTTATTTTTTGCATTATCTGCATCATTTTTTTGGCATGAAGATTATGTTGGATATATAAAATGAATGGAAAAACTCTAGTTTTATATGGATGGAAATAATTTAAATATCATTAGAATTATCTTTCTTTAAAGGATGTATTTGAAAAGTCATCTGGAGAAAAAGGATCTAGACATTATGTGGTTTTTATGAAAGATATTTAAATAACTTTCTTAAACCATTACATGGCTTTCTTCTCCTTGGTTGAATTTTATTTTTTTTCCTAGAAAAATTATCACTCCCTCCATTTTCAAATTTGTTGCTATGGTGTTATATGTTAAAATCTTCTTAAATTTAAATTTAACCTCTTTCCTATTTATGCTTATGTCACTCTTCTCTTTTTTAATAATTTATATTCTACTCTCTTTATTTCCTTCACCAAAGGTGCATATTTTTTTCCAAAAGGCCAGCGTTGGTGTTATTTATATACATATTTTTTATTTTTTATGTCATTATAACTTTTTACTTGGCTAAAAAAAGTCATTATTTTCAGCTCTTATATTCCCCTAATTTTATTTAGTTATTTTGTTACTTTTTTCTAATTTATAAAGTTGAAATACTTGGGTCACTTTACTCTGGTTTACTTTTAGCTACTTCCATGGGTTTTGGCATGAGATAGTCTCTCTTTCTTTTTGTCATTACTTTTTAGATGGTTTACAATTTCCATTTAGATCTCCTATTTGATCTAGAGTCTGCATATTTAGGATAAAGCTTCTTAGCTTCCAAGAAATTAAAGTTTTCACTTTAATTGGATTATATTATGAATAGAAATGTGACCTATATAATCACTCCTGTAACAGAATGTATTGTGATTTTTTTCTTAGCCAAATAATAATCAGTTGGTATACATAGATGCATATATGTATATATATGCATCTCAAGGACATAAGAAAAGAATGTGTGCTCCTAAGACCAGGTTTTTTAAGTGCATAAGTGTGCTGTATGATACATTACATATTTGTATATATATTATTTTAATTGATCCTCTATGTGCATGATTTTTTGTTTTATATATTTGGTTTCTGTGTTGTTTATGACTGTTTACACCTTATATTTTTCAAGGCATGAATTTCAAATATTTTTTTCAATTCCTTGCATTTGAAATTTTTTCTTGCTTGTAATTTTTTAAATCAATAAAAAATTAGGATTAGAAGAATTATTACATGTGATGTAGGATAGTTTCCTGGTTATACTAATGGGGAAAATGAGGCCAGGAAAGGAAAAGGGGCTTGCCTAAAGTGATACAGCCAGACTTTGGTGAATCTGGCCTCTTTCCACCACACCACATCCTCCAAGTTCCCTGTGATCAAATTCTTTCTATATGAAACTACAAGAATAGATGATCTGGCCAGGCGTAGTGGCTCACGCCTGTAATCCTAGCACTCTGGGAGGCCAAGGCAGGCGGATCATTTGAGTTCAGGAGTTCGAGACCAGCTTGAGCAAGTGAGACCCCATCTCTACTAACAAAATAGAAAGAAATCAGCTGGACAACTAAAAATATATAGAAAAAATTAGCCAGGCATGGTGGTGCATGCTTGTAGTCCCAGCCACTGAGGAGGCTGAGGCAGGAGGATTGCTTGAGCCCAGGAGTTTGAGGTTGCTGTGAGCTAGGCTGACCCCACAGCACTCTAGCCCAGGTGACAGAATGAGATTCTGTCTCCCAAAAAAAAGAAAAAAAAAGAAAGAAAAGATGATCTGATATAGGCAAAAAAATAGAAATAATGACCAAAAAAAGAGATAATTCCTGTTTAAGAATGAGGATTTAATGAGTATTGGAGGGTGTTTGAAGGTGATCTTCCTCACTCAGTCATTCAAAGACCCAGGTTCTTTCTATTTGCTGTCTTCTCATCCCCTAGGACATTCAAGTCTTCTACAGGATGTGACTGGCTGACAAGGGAGGAGAGAGAGTGATGGCTTCCACATGGGGTCTTGTGAGCTGGGCCTAGAAGGGGCACAGTAATTTTCACATGCTTTTCATTGGCCATAACTCAAGCATAGGACCACAGCCAAGTGCAAAGTTATGGCTAGCTGTGTGTCCAGGATAAGAAGTGGGCTTGGTGAACATCTAGCCAGGCTGTACCATACCATGTCCTTGGCTGGAGAACAGCACTGAATTTGGATATAGAGGAAGAAGCTCAGCTGATCCTAGGGCCCCTGTTGATCTGGGGAAGAGGATGAGGTTCCAAGCTGAGTTTGGAGAACTGGAGCTTTTGTTGGAAATTGGAACAAAAATCCAGAGTGCCTGGTGGGATAAAGGAGGTGGACCCCCATACAATGGAAACAAAAGAACCCAGTATTTCTCTAGGTACAAAAGGCAGCAGGTCCCTGCTACAGGTCACCTATACCAACCAGGCTGGTGTGAATGGGGCCAGACCAGAAGGTTGAAAGAAGATCCTGTGGGGGCTGGTGTGAGGAGGGGAGTGGAAGTGAGCAGGCAAAGACCCAGAGGTCCCCAGCCCCTGGCACTTTTCTGCAGGACTTTGTCTATGGATCTGGTCACAGAACAGGGTATCATTCCCTGTTATCCCAAGGTATCACTTATGATGCTTGCATATTAAAGGGAGCAATCGAAGACTGAAAGTCTTCAAGGCAGAAAGGAATTAATTTATCTAATACTAAAATTTAACCCTGAGGTCAAATTTTAAATCCCACATGTCCTAAAAAGCTCATCTGCAAACCATGTCACTTGGCGCTCCCATGTTGTTAGTAAAAGTAACTATCTGTCAAGCACTTGAGGAAGGTATGTGTGTGACTATGATACCCTTCCCAATACAAGTTTAAAAAAAACACTGGTGCTTACAAAGCTAATCATTGTGGTATCATTGATAATTGTGAAAGAAAATAAAACTACTGCAATACCAACAAATAGAGAAATGTTTAGGTAAATGATGGTGCTTGCATATGATGGAATATTATAGAATCATTAAAAATGTTTATGAGGAGGTTCAAGAATCAAGGATGCAGGTTTATGTAATAGAAAAGCAAAATGTGAAATCGTATATGCAGAATGACTGAAATAAATAGGAAAAAGGAAAAATAGGGGCGGGTGAGCACATGAAAATATTTAGAGTGGCTGTCTTGGGTAATCTAAGGCTTTTTCCCCCCTTTTATGTATTTCCTAAATTCTGTACCATAAGTATTATGTTTAGAATAGTGAAACAAGCACCTTCTTCAAATTGTGTGATTGTCATAGCTGCAAGTTTTAGCTCTTCATGAGACAAATGTGATAGCCATCCTTGCAATACCCACATATTCATGCATGAACACATACAAGCACACGCCTGCATGCACACACACACACACACACATACACACCACAGTCCCCCGAGACAGCCAAGACACAAGAGGCATGAGTAGCAGCAGATGTTCTTGCAAATCCTGCAAGTTCCTCAAGATTAAATGCCTTATAATCCACATTGAGCATTATTATCTCTTTTGCTTTGTTGAAAACCCTTCCCTCTTGTGTGCTCACATCCCCTTCCCTCTCTGTCGGGTAAATGCTGCATATTATTGGATGTAGGTCGTTGGGTATGACTCAGTACCATTCAGAACTGGCTCAATACTGAAATCTTTGCTATCGCTGACTTTTACTCCCCTGCCCCGGCCCCCAATGCTCTATCCTCCATGAGCAAATAGGGCATCCTTCTGAGGACGAGCATGTAAATTTCTTTGCATTTTTCACAAACATGTTGGTTGCATGCTCACCTCCAGCCTCTTGGGCCCAATTATCTGAAAATAGACTCTCATCTGTTTTAGCCCAGGCTTGGTTGGTTGCAAATAATAGAAACCCGCTCCACCTGGCTTAATCAAGACAGGAAAATTTGCTGGGAAGGTACAAGGATAACTCACACATCTCAAGTCAGGGAAGCTTTGGAGAATAAAAACCCAGAACAGAAACTGAGGCAGCAGCTGGGTCTATCTCTGTCCTCTCCATCCTTCCCCCTTTCTCCAAGCCCCTCTGCCTTCTCTGCAAACCTGCTTCGTTCTCCTGTCTCTCTTCTCAACGCTGCCTCCTCCACATGACAGAATGTGCCATTCTAGCCCCTCGTCATAGTTTTTAGCCCGATGAAAATGAGAGGAAACCATTTCCAAATTCCTACAAGGAAGGGTCTGGTTGTCCCAGGACAGGACAGGCGTCCACTGGCTGTGACCAGTGGGGTGCACTGGAGTCTCTGGAAAACAAAGACACCCTGCTGCCCCAGCCAAGCAGCAGTTGTGAAATATTTTAAATATGATCTTGAAATGTAACAGTGAGTCCATCAGTTCCAATGGCTTAGGGCTTGTTCCAGTGATCTGTCTCCACTGTCTGGTGTCTGGACAATGACAATGACAATGATGATGCCTGGAATAATTTAACATCCTTAGTTAAGCCTGTGCTGGGCACATCCGTTATAGCATGTGATTCTCATGATGGCACCGCTAACCTCATTTGCTAGAGGAGGGAGGTAGGGCTTCCAGAGAACAATGACTTGTCCAAGTTCACATACGCTGCATCATCTGCGGAGATGGTGTTTAAACCCAGCTCGGACTCTCAGTTGGGTTCCTCTTCGGGTGCTCCATGGCTGCCTTTCTGTTATTGCACGTGGATGTGTGTTTTCTCATGTGTAAAATGGTGGTTAAGAAATAATACTTGTGCCAGGTACAGTGGTTTATACTTGTAATCCCAGCTACTCATGTGGCTGAAGTGGGAGCATGGCTTGAGCCCAGCAGTTTGAGTCCAACGTGGGCAACATAGCGAGACCTTGTCTCTAAAATAATAATAACCATAATACTTATATTTTCCTTATAGGTGTGCTATTATGGTGAGATGGAATGGGTTGGGAAGAAGCATTTTGAAAACTACAGAATATGATATAAATATTATCATCATTATTATCACTTTTTCCACTCACCTAGCTTCCTACCACCCTGCCAAGGATTACATTAA
Source organism: Varecia variegata (assembly GCA_028533085.1). Lineage (NCBI taxonomy): Eukaryota > Metazoa > Chordata > Mammalia > Primates > Lemuridae > Varecia > Varecia variegata. The sequence goes on from CM052436.1 coordinate 177,454,560, forward strand.
GCATTGGCTTGATTTGGCAAAACTTTCCCTGTGTATTGTTTTGTCATGGAATATTCAGAATAGACAGTGGACAAAGGGAGAGAAAAGGGGAGTAAATCAATAAGCTTCTGAGACATTAAGTCTGCAATGCATTAAGATGTCAACCCTGATAGTGATTTTCTTAAAAATAAAGGTTGATTTTTTTTTACCATCTTGACATTTATTTTTTAGTTATTCCAAATGGAAATCTAAATCCACTTATCTGCTTATCAAAACTGCTTCTGCTCCTATATTCCTGTTCTGGTAAAAAGTAGACCCACCACCCCAAAGCCAGAAACCTGCAGGTGTCCTGGACTCCACCCTCTTCCTCAAATCCCACATCCAACTGGCCACCAGATACTGCTTCCTTCCCTGCCAGTATAGCTTCTTCTGTTAAAAACCCAACCATTCTTTGCCCAAACTGTAGAAATAGCCCCATGCTGTTTTATCGTCTTCCTTTAATTCATCCTCAAGGTTGCTACCAAGTTTCCAAGATGTGCATTTGATCATGTCACTTCACCGGCTCAAAATCCTTCAGTAGTTCCATTTTCTAAAGCCCAAGCACTTAGTGTGACTTACAAGACCCTTCCTTTCTCTTCTCATGCTTGGACACAGAGTGCTTGGCATACCCTTAACACACGATGAGCTTCCAGTTCTGGCTTTTGCAAAGAGAATTCCTTCTACAGGGATGCTCCTTCGTACTCTTTCTGCCCTGTCCTGTCTCCATTATCCAGCAAGATGTGCTCTTAGATGGTGCGTTTCCTGACCCACCCAAAGAGGGACAGTTCTGTCCTCATCTCGGCTCCCCAGTTTTGCAAATATCTTCATGTTGTCCTTTCCGGCAGACATGTCAGTGATTTAAATACCATCTCTTCTCCAGGCTTGAGTTCCTTGAAGGCAAAAATTTTACCTGTCTTACTTATATATCTAGGACCTAGCACAGGGTCCAGCAAAAGATGATTTCTCAGTAAAAAGTATTTGAATAAATGAATAAATCAATCAACAGTGTTCATTTAGTGTCATGCTTGCTGAGAGGAAAAGAAGCCAGATTGAAGTCCCATATGATTCAAAAAATGATGTCCCTGAATTAAACACTGGAAGAGTTTTGCCTTAAAAGTCAGTGATCGGAGGCCAGGCTCGGTGGCTCATGCCTATAATCCTAGAACTCTGGCAGGGCAAGGTGGGAGGATCCCTTGAAGTTAGGAGTCCGAGACCAGCCTGAGCAAGAACGAGACCCCATCTCTACAAAAAATAGAAAAAATAGCTGGGCATGGTGGCATGCACCTGTAGTCTCAGCTAGCTGGAGGCTGAGGCAGGAGGATCGCTTGAGCCTAGGAGTTTGAGGTTGCAGTGAGCTATGATGACACCACTGCACTCTGCCAGGGTGACAGAGCAAGACTCTGCCTCAAAAAAAAAAAAAAAAAAAGGTCAGTGGTCAGTTTTACTTCACATTGGTGTCTCTTTATTAAAGAGAAAAATATAATCCAGCCTGGTAATGTCCATGGCTCTGACTTGGGTTAAAGACAACATGAGGTGTCTTAGGACCATGTCAAACATTGATGTTGGCAGTACTGATGAGTGCATTCCAAAGCGGACCAGGCTGTGTTTTCTTGTCTGCCTGGAATGACCATCTGGACCCAATTGTTAATGTTCAATCCAATTTGTTGCTAAGGCAACCAAGTTACAGGCCATCCTCAATTTACAAGAGGTGATATTGCCAAAGTCATCTTATAAGCCTGACATTTGAAAGACGCAATACATTCTTCAGGGTGAAAAGTGATGTAAATGGTGGCTAGAACCTAGAGAATTGTATTTAACCCATATTGTTGTAGTGCTTGTGCAAGATGAATCAGTAAATATCTATCTTGTCTCTCCCAGGTCACAGCTAGTCTCAAAGCAATCCGGCTGCTAGGGAAATATCAGCCTCTCTCTAGTATTTCTCAAAACTAGTCTGAGCTCCAGGACATCCTGTGTTTAATCCAGAGATTCTGAAACCTGGTTGAACATCTGGATTACCTGAGAAGAATTTATTACAAGAGTCATTGGGCCAACCCCAGACATGTCCCATTAAAATCAGAATCCTTTGTGTGCTCTAGGAACATGTGTATTTTTAAAGCTCCCCCTCCCAGGTGGTTCTGGTGCTATTTGTAAACCGCTATCCAGACTTCTTGGACAGCACTTCCACTTTCTTCTCCCTTGGTCTGGCATGGGGGATAGCTTCTCATACCTCTGTCCAAGCTCAAAGCTGCAGTTGTGTGGGTGATGGTACCTCTAAAGGTACCATCATTCCTACTTCCAAAAGGATGACCTTGGGTGTCCTCAGAAGGTAAGGATACTAGCCTGATCATGACATCTGGATAAGTGCTACTCACACTCAGGGGAGCTGGCTCTATATCTCCACAAGGGAGCCGGCTGATAGCCTGAACATGGAGACCAATGCTGTTATGTTTACCAGCTCAATTATCAATATCATGGGAATCCATTTAGAAATCCTTAAAATAGCTCTTTTGCCCCCTTATTTTGCTTATTTTTGGACTCAAGCATGAGTCCCTGGGAAAATCTGTATATAAGACACCAGATCATACTCAAGGTAACTTCCTCCAGACAATATAATCTGTGATCACTGGCTATTATGTCATTGCTGTGACTATCTTTGCTCTTACAATAAAAGTCAATGATGAGCCACTATATCTTTTTTATGTAACAAAGCCCCGGTGTGGTGGACCCACCTCACCAGTTTCCAGAAAATTCTAGACAACTAAACCCAAACATGAACCTAGAAGGCCTATTGAGTTTGGAGTCGGGGAGGATTGAATAATTTCTTACTGATAATTGATCTATTACATTGCATAGGGTGTTATAATAATGGTTCTCAATAAATCACACTTTCCACGTCTGGGTCCTTTGGCAATGTGACACTGCCACTCTTCCCAGCAAGCGGTAGAGTCTAGTTCTCCATTCCCTTGAATCTGTGCTGACTTTGAGAATTGCGTTGGCCAAGAGAATGTGGTAGAAGTGATGAGGTGCAAGTCTAGAAACTAGGTCTTAAAAGGCCTTGACTGGAAACATCTGTTCTTTCCCTCTTGGCCCCTGAGGCCACCATTCTGCGAAGACATCCAGTCTGGTCTTTTGGAAAATAAGAAATCAAATTAGGAGAATCAGAATGCCCCAACCAGTAGTCAATACCAACTGCCAGACAGGTGAGTGAGGCCATCTTGGGACCTCCAGCCTCAGCTGAGCCTCCAGGTGACAGGTGCCACATGAGTGATCCCGGGCAATTCCAGCAGCTCAGATTTCTAACTCACAGAACTACGGGAAATGATAAATTGTTGTTGTAAATCACTAAATGTTGGGGTACCAACAGATATCTGATTCAGTCCTATGTTTTTTATATTAATAAATACATAAATTTAAAATTGAGAATTATTACACTTAGCCTATCCGTGCAGGGGTAATTATTATTATTAAAGTTGACTTCCTTCCAGAATTTTAATATTTAAATAAAGACATATATAGAGTTTTTGTTCTTGCAAATGCACCATTGGAATTCTAGTGTATATGCTATTTTGTAACTTGCATTTTTATATAATAATACACTCATAATTTTCCAATCTCATAAATAATCTTTTATATCATTTTAATGATTACATAATACTCCATTGTTGAGATGTACATAATTTATTTAACCGGCTCCTGTTACTGGCTAATTTTTGGCTGTTATACTCAATGCTGTAATGAAAATCCTTGCACATAAATCTCCCCACACATAAATGATCATTTTGTTAATACGTTATGGATATTACTGCTTCGTTTTTGGCAATAAAGGAAAAAACCTCACTATTTTAATTTTATTTCATTAACCATGAGTTTAATCAGATTTGTACATGTCTATTGGCTATTTCTATTTATCTGTTATTTTATTAACGAATTGCCCTTTCATATATGTAAATGCTTTTTTTTTTTTACAGTTTATTGTGGGACATACACAGACACACACACACCCCCCTTGAGGCAGTGTACCACAGAACATGGGCCTTCAAACCACACCTGACCTATTACCTCTGCTACTTTCTGGTTATTTAACACACACTATGTTAACTACATTTTTCAAGCCTCAGTTTCCTCAAATATACAACGGAGATATTACTACCTATTTCTTTGGACTGTTGTGAGTTAGATGAGGTAGGAAAGTGCTGAACACTCATGCAAAATAAATGTTCAATAAATATTGCTTTCATATATATTTGTTTTATAAAATCAGAGCCATATTTTAATTGTTATCTTTTATAATCTGTTTTGTATTTTAATTAACATGATATTTTCATTCATTTGACAAATACTTTCTTGAATATGCACCGTAGGTCTAGCTTTGTTCCAGACATCAAATAGCAGTGGGAAAACAGACAAAATCTTGCTTTTATGGAGCTTACAATCTAGTTGAGAGAGACAGGTGATAAAAAAATATTTAGCAAATCAGATGGTGATGATAACTATAGAAAAACATCAAGCAGGATAATGGAGAGAGGGTGTAGTGGCTATCTGTGTGTGAAGGACATTTTATTTTCAATAAAAGCCTGGCTCCAAAGGTGGCATTTGAACAGAAACCTGATGGAAGGCAAATTTCTGTCCAGGGGAAGATTGCTGTAGGCAGAGAGAACAGACAGTGCAAAGGTCCTCATGGGAGAGCATGATTAGTCTGTTTCAAGAATAATAAGACCACTGTGGTTGGAACAGAGTAAGTAAGGGAAAGAGTGGAAGAAAAAAATTGGCTTTTAGTTTAAAAGGGTCATTTTGTCCACTCTGCTGAGAATAGGCAGAGGGTGGGCAAGGGTAGAAGCGGGGATACTTGTGCGGAGACAATTGCAACAACACAGGTGAAAGATAGTGGAGGCTCAGACCAAGGTGGAAGGGAGTGGTGAGAAGTGTAGAATTCTAGATGTGGTTTGGAAGTAAAGCCCATAGAATTTGGCAACAAACTAGATTTGGGATGTGAGACAAAGAGAGGAATCAAAAATGACTCCGAGTGTTTTGGACTAAGCAAATGGAGTTGCCGTGAGCTGAGATGGGACAGATAGTGAGATGAGCAGGTGTCAGAGAAGAGATTAGGGTTTAAGTTTGTGATATGTTAAGTTTCAGGTTCCTGTTAGATATTTTACATGAGATGTCAAGTAGGTAGCTGGATATACCAGTCTGGAGTTCAGGGGAAAAGTCTAGGATGGAGAAGTTAATTGGAGAGTCAGCCTATAGATGGAATTTGCAGCTGTGAAACTGAGATTACAGGGTCTCAGTGTAGACAGAATAGAGAGACCCTAGGACTGAGCTTTGGATTTTGAAGGTGGGGAATTTGGGGCAGAATCGGCAAATGAAACAGAATTATTAGCCAATGAGTTAGGAAGAAAACCAAGATGGAGCAGGGTCCAGGAAGCCAAGTGGAAAAAGTATTTCAAGGAGAGAGTGATTAACTGTGTCAAATGCTGCAGATAGTTCAGGTAAAATGAGAACTGAGAATTGGCTATTAGATTCAGCAACGTGAAGGTCATGGGTGACTTAACGTGAGCAATTTCTGCAGAATGGTAGGTACTGAAATCTGATCAGAGTGGGCCCCAGGGAGAGCAGGAGAGGAATTAAATAGAATGATACAGGGGCAGAGACAGTAGCTGGAGGTGTTCTCTGGTCACAAGGAGGGAGTTTTATGTATTTTTTAAAATGGTCAAAATATTAGAGCTAATGAGAATGATCCAGTGGGAAGGAAGAGGGTAGGCAGCGCTGTTGGGATGTCTTTTGGTGAACGCGAGAGCATGAGTCTCACTCACACGTGGAGGAATTGGCCTTAGACGCAGCATGGGTGGTTACTTCGTAGAAATAGGAGGGGAGGCCGAATGAATGGGGGTGAGGGATGAGGCTGTCAACTGGACGTAGACCACGCTGGAGCCGTGGAACTTCCATTTTCTCAGTGAAATAGGAAGCAGGGTTATCTGCTAAGAATAAGGCGTGGGTGGAGGTGTTAGAGGTTTTTGAAGATACTCTGTAAAGTAGAACTAGTTTTGGAGTCTGGGAAAGAAACTAGAAGTGGGAAAAGTAAAAGACTGCCAGGAAATGCTAAGGGACCCCTGGAGGTTAGCAGTTAGTGGTGGAGGGATCACAGTGAGCCCCGTCTGCGAGGTTCAGTGCTTTCCTCGCAGTTGTTGGGCAGACTCAGAGTAGATGGAGAGTTGGATTTCATCAGAGTGTTTGTTTTGACAAGTGACTTTAGTGAAGGAAGAGGGGCAAGGACATTTTGAACATTCCCATTATCAATATATTTATATCATTGTAATTTTAATGGTTTTAGGGGATTCTGTAAATTGGACTCAACCTATTTAGCCAATCTCCTCATCTTGACAAGTAGTAGATTGATGTTTCTACTTGTTCGTTATTATGTTGAACCAAGAATGATTCAATGAATTGCCTTTTATGTCACTCATTACTCACAGTTTCTGTTGTGTCTTTTGAAAATAGTATTGCTAAACAATCAGTATAATGATCAGAATATTTGCTGCTACAACTAACAGAAGTAACTCAAAATGGCTTAAACAATATGGACAATGTAATGCATCATGGTTTGGGAGGCATATTATCAGATTTCCTACCAGAATTGCACCCATTTTTTTCCATCCTCACTCCAACTTTCAGTAGTGTAATTTTTTTAAAAGGACCTGTAGCATCTTCATAGACTGTGCGTTTTTACCCTTCTGCTTATTAATTTGGGAGCAATCCTGCCCCACTAGGCATCCTACAGGTTATGTTCACAACTGTAGTCCTCCCTGACTCTTTCAGTGTTATTCTGTTGATATCTACCATCCTGCTGTACTTGCCTTGCACTTGGGAATACAGACAATCAGAATATAATGTGTCTTATACCTTCCTAAAAATCACCATGCTGTGCAAAATTGCACAATAAAATCACAGGGCTTATGGAAAAAGCAGTTAGGGACATAATTGATATTCAAAAACTTTATCAGTGACAAAAAAATAAGAACCTAGTAAAAATGGTAGCATAGTTTTACCTATAATAGCTAAGAAATACATAAATACTAGAATAACTATGGTAATTTACCTTGAAAAAGGTTTGGGGTCTGTGTGTAGAAGTGGGCGTCGGGTTGTGGCTGGTGAGTTATTGTGAAGTGGTGGGAGGAAGATTGTCTGCAATGGGAAGGAAGGTTGGAACAGGGGATGTGGCCGACACACCTCGTGATCTGAGGGGACAGGCAGGTGTTTGAGGTGTGTGTGCATGTAGGCTTTGTGTGTTTTCCTACACGGTTGGTTCATCTGGGTGTGGTTTTCTCCAGTTACCTCGTGTTTCTCTCCTGTGAAATGACACATAATCAAACACTTGTGTTATGTTCAAACATACACATTGATATGTTCAAAACCAGTGGTATAATGGAACAGACTGTGCTGACTTTGCCATTGAGGGGGTTCAGAACATGCTACCCCAAAATATGGCACCTTGGCATTTGAACAAAGATCAGAAGCAGGAAGCTCACTGCCCTCCCCCACACCTCAAGCTTCTTCCCAGAAGCACGTCATAAGACCCTTGTTCCAGAGGTGTCCTTCCCATACCCGGAGGAAAGGAACATCCTTATCTATGAAGACACACGGACACAGAGGAATCTGAATAGACAGATCTTGCTAAATTCCCCCAATTTATTACCATTAGATAATACCCTCTTTGTCCAATCATACTTCTGCACAGCTGTCCACTGTAAGCATAAAAATACACAGTGTAAGCATAAAAATACACAAGTTTCTGTTTCACTCGGCCTTCATTTCTGAAGGCTCTCTTGTTGCACAAAACTTAAATAAGTTTGTATGCTTTTCTCTTGTTAATTTGTCTTTTGTTATAGGTGCCTCAGCCATGAACCAACCCAGCAATAGGTGAGGAAAGAAATCTTCTCTCCCCTACATCCGTCCACGGCCCCTCTATCCTATCCATCTGCATCCCAGCTCATGAAAGTTCTTCCAAGTTATTTGCACCTGCATGGTAGCCCCTCTGAGTTTTCAGGGCCCTTGCAGGCTTTTTCTTATCTTTACATTGTGAAGTCCTGAATCTCTGGAGATGTGGAGTGCACTGAGCAACTGTGATTATGTTGCTATTTTTTTAGAAACCAAAACTAGTTCTGTCTGCCTCTGTAGCTCCTCCCTTCTTCTTATGCCAACCCGAGTGAACTGTGAGTCACTGCAAAATGGCAGATAGTTTTTTTTTTTGTTTTTTTTTTATGTAAAGATGTGGGTTAAGGTAAGAAAAATGAAGTAGATTTTTTTTTTTTTGAGAAAGCACCAGAAGAAAGATTAGTAAAGTAAACGCCCTCCACCAGAAGAAAATGTCAGCCTCTATTTTCTTATCAAAACCTATTATTTTACTTCCCCCCCTACTTTCCTGATATATGTTAATAGCCCTCTTACCTTTCAGGTTCTTAGTTGACTCACAGTTAGAACAGAGGGAGGGAACAAAGACATTTCATGCAAGGTCTGAGAAAAGGCAGGAAGAAAGGTTTGTCTGTGTTAGAACTGAGAGAGTTTACGTAAGATCGTCGCCGCTGGAATTAGCTGAAATGGAAGCAAGGCATGAGGGAAAATGTAGAGCCTGTTGGGAGCAAATTAACCATGAGGGCGGAGAAGTGGCACCGGGTAGAACAGTGGGATAGAACCACTTGAGAGCTACAAGCAATCGAGAGAGAGCGCGGGGCAGGTTGGCAGAGCGGACACAGCCTGGTGGCGAGGGCAATGCACCCTCTCTGGCCACGGCCCATCACGGCTGGACGGGAAGTGGGTGCGGTGGGGCCCTGGGCAATCCGCTGTTGACTCGTGCAGGGCATCCAGCAATTAGCAGCTCTTGTGCTGAAGGGAACCCAGACTGTATCATCAGTGATTAATTTGCTTATGCTCAGCATCTTGAAGAAAAAGAAATCCGATGGCATTTACTTGTGTGACGGAGCATTTGCATCTGTTTCCAATGCATATGACTTGCTCGATGACACACAGGAGTGAGACATGATCAGATTTCTTCTATGTCACTGAACTGAGTGAAACGTCTCGGTGTCCAGCGGTGTGGCTGGCAGCACACCCAAGCCCAATTGCTGTTGCATTCCCTCCTCCCGCTCTTTGGGGCTGACCCACTCACTACAGGAAGGCCCAAGAAGGGGCCTTTGGTTTCTCCAGGTTGCTTGTGAGATGGGAGTCGTCCAGGCCCAACGTGCCCTGGAACATTTGCGGTTGGTGTCCACTTCCCACCTCTCCACACTTAGCAGCCAGGACCTGAGCTGCGGCTCTGATTCCTGAGGCCGCTCTGCTTGGTGCACAGGTTGTAACGTCAAGGGATCATGTTTGTGTTCTTGCAACTCAGATAATCTCCTCCAGCCTTCCAGGCTTCTACACTTGTGTTCATGGTCAAGCCATGCCCCTTTCTTATATATTTCTTATGTTTCTGCTGAAGCAAAAAATTCTCTTCCTCCTCCTCTTGAGGTGTAGTTAAGGAATCTGAAAGGCAAACTCTTAATTCTTCCCTTGGGTGAAAGAACCCAGAACTCACAATTAAAAGGACAATTGCCTTTTAATTCTTATTTTAAAGAGTTCACAGAAATCCCCTCCCCTCTTTCCTCTAAAAAAATCTCCAAATACCTCTTAAGTTATTCAAAACTCAGCCCACTACATATTATTCAATTTATGTCTAATTGCAGCCCTTAAAAGTGGATATTATTCTGATTTTAAAAGCAATAAAAATAGCTAAGTAACTTATTCAGGATCAATTATTAATATAAATGTAGGAGTAAACTTAAATAAAAGAAGTTTTCAAACTCAAGTCTGACTCCACAACCCAATTTTTTATTCCTACATGGCAACTTCCTGGTCAGTACTAGAGAAAGCCCCTGCTCTCTTTAGTTACCTTTCTCCACCCAGGTAAAACAACAAACATCTATTATCTTTAACTGTTTGTGGGAACCAGGAATCTGAGAGTTACTGAGCTGGCAGTTCTGGCCCAGGGTCTCCCTTGAGGTTGCAGTTGCAGCCCAGATGTCAGCTGGGGCTGCAGTCTCATCTGAAGGTTGGCCTGTGGCTGGAGGATCCACTTCTTTTTTTTTTTTTTTGACCCAAGATTTTACTCTGTCACCCAGGCTAGAGTGCAATGGAGTCATCATAGGTCACTGCAACCTCAAATCCCTGGGCTCAAGCAATCCTCCTACCCCAGCCTCCCTAGTGGCTGGGACTACAGGTGTGCACCACTGTGCCTGGCTAATTTTTCTATTTTTGGTAGAGACAGGGTCTTGCTCTTGCTCAGGCTGGTATTAAACTCCTGGCCTCAAGCAATCCCCCCACCTTAGCATCCCAAAGTGCTAGGATTACAGGCGTGAGCCACCATGCCCAGCTGGATCCGCTTCTAAGTTAGTACATTAACACAGCTATTAGCAGGAGGCCTCAATTCCTTGTACCATGGCAGATGGCTCGCACTCGAGTAAGTGATCCAAGGAAAGAGAGGAGGAAATCACTGTGAATTGTATGACTAGCCCTGGAGGTGGGAGGAGGCTGTATGTCAGTGTGAATACCAAGAGTTAGGGATGCTTGAGGACCACCTTAGAGGCTGGCTGCCACAGGGCATTTACTTTGGTCAATTTTAATACTATGTATATCTGTAGCACCATGTTGACAAGTAATTTCTGGTCAATACTTTTCAATTAATCAATTTTTCCAACTGAAGTGGTGGAAATGTGGGTAGTTTCAGAGGGATAACCCACCAGTTGATTGTATTCCATCTTTTATTATGTGTTGGTCCATTCATCAAGTCTTTATTGATCACCTACTATCTGCCAGGCACTGGACTTGCTGCTGGGGATACAATGAGGAGGGGAAACAAATCCTGTCCCCACCCTCCTAGTATTGTCAACTGCACAGGTAATGAAGCTATTAATATTAGACAAATGCATTCAGACTAGGTAATGTATGATGGACAGAACTTTGTTGGCTCATGGTTCTGGATGATGGAAAGTTCAAGATCAAGGGGCCGACATCTGGTGAGGGCCTTCTTGCTGCATCAGTTCATGGTAGAAGGGCAAAGAAAGGGGAAGAGAGAGATCAAACTCACGGCCTCACACCATTTTATAATCAGCATTAATCCATTCGTGAGGGTGGAGCCCTCATGACCTAACACCTCCCATTAGGCTTCACCTTCCAACACCGTTGCACTGGGGATTAATTTTCCAACTTAATATACTTTTTAGGGGACACATTCAAGCCACAGAAATGAGTAATCACACACATGGATATATCCCGGCAAAATATGATGAGTGCTATGAAAGAAGGGTTTAAGTTGATATGAAAACATAAATCATGGGGGACCTAGTTTAGTTTGAGAATCAGGGAAGGCCTTATATCAGGATTCTCAACCTTGGCACTATTGACAATTTGGACCGAGAGTCCTTTGCTGTGAGGACTGTCCTATGTGTTGTAGGATGTTAGCAGTATCCGTGGACTCTACCTATTAGAAGCCTTACCATACCTATGTTGTGACAACCAAAAATGCTTCCAGATATTTCCAAATGTTGCCTGGAGGGCAAAATCTCCCCTGGTTTAAGAACCTCTTCCCTATAGGAAGTTTCCACATAAAAAGTGTTGGTGGAGTCGGGTATTTCAGGAGGAGGAAAGGTTAATGAGAATTTTATTGACAGATATTTCCAAATAGTAAAACAAAACAAACAATAGCAACCAAAAAACCATGGTTACCTAATTTTAATTCTCAAGTTTAAATTCAGATCAGACTTGTATGATTTGTTGGCTTCCCTTTAACACCTTCACTGCCATGAGAGTTGTATGTAACTTGCTCTAGTTTTGACACTGGGGCCACGTGAAGCATATATAAAACCTTACTTGTTGATGTTCTTATTGTTGCAATTAATATTGACAGTTTATTTCCAAAAACATGGATTCAATGAAGTCAGTGAATTTCATTTTTCTATTTATGTTTACCTTTAAATTACACTCAAGGTTTTCATTCTATTTTCATCATAAAACACTGTGGCCCCAAGGAAAAGCTTCTGGGTTTTTTGTGTGGCAGTCAATGTGTTAAACAGAAATTCACACCCTGTAGCCAGTCTGCTTGTGCTGAATAAGGTGTCTCCGTATAATTGCCAAGGAAAAAACAGGTCTGGCCTGAAGCTGTCTTCCAAAATGTATTTTAACTTATTGAATCTCCAGGCTGGTTAAAGTTGTTTGGCCTTCAGTCTGCTGGTTTATATCACTGCCCCAAGCAGGGTATTATCACTCAGAAATACATGGCCTTACTTTTATTGGAAAGATATTTATAGGTGCTGCTTATGCTCTATATGAATATGTTTAATGTAGAGGGAGTATATAACCAGGCTGGGTATAAAGTCAGATTATTTCCACCAAGACTTGCCTTATTTCAATTTTGAACAGATAAGAATTAGCTTGTGTGCTTAGAATCCTGAAATCTTGATTAAAAAGGAACTTAGAGGATCTAGTGGGAAAAGCATGGGTGGAATACAGAAAATCTGGAGTCACATTTGGCCTCAGCTCTATGATCTTGGACACATAAAACAGCTTCAATAGTTTCATGTGTAATGAAGTAATTCTCACCTTGAAGGATTGTTATGAAGATATGTAAGATACTAGCAATGTCAGGGAAAGGTCCCCCTTTTGTCAGATTGTCCAGTTCAACTCCTCTTAAACATCCCCAAGAGATGGCCCTCTAGAAATGTGGGGACCAGCCTGTCCTCGGATCGTCCCCATCCTCCACATCCAGGGAATCTTCAAAATCCCTCGATTTTACCTCTATGTTTTAGTTAGGCCCCCATAATTTCATTTTTAGATTCTTGCAATAGTTTTCCAGTTATACAATTATGGCCAAAGACAAAATCTAACCATGCTGGGTATAAGTCAGATTACCTGCACAGTACCTTTTATTAGTCTTACAAGATCCTAAAATTTAGGCTCCAAAATGGGATTTAGGCTCTCCTGTCTAGCCTCATCTCTCTTAGACCCTACGTCTTTAAGACCAAACTTCTGATGAAGTCCTGCATGTTGTTTCATATCATCATGTCTTTTCTATATATGTGTGTATATATATATATATAGAGAGAGAGAGACAGAGAGACAGAGACAGAGACAGAGACAAGAGTATGTGTGTATGTGTGTGTAAAATAATAGTTTTCCACTTTATTCAAAGTTTTATACGTGTATATGCAGGGCTTAAAGTAGATTCATGTGTTTTTGTTTGTTTTAGGAAAAAAGCCAGCTATTTATTTTATTTATATTGTGATAAGAGCAGTTAACATGAGATCTACCCTCTTACCAAATTTTTATAGTACTGCATTATGCTGTAGGGACAGCATAATGCAGTTACCTAACTGCAACTGTAGGCACAATGTTGTACAGCAGATCTCATTTATCTTGCATAACTGAAGCTTTGTACCTGTTGGACAGCAACTCCCCATTTCCCACTCCTCCCAGCCCCTGGCAACCGCCATTCTATTCTCCGTGTCTATGACTTTGACTAGTTTAGATACTTCATATAAGTGGAATTATGCAGTATCTGTCCTTCTGTCCTCCAGGTTCATTCGTGTTGTCACATATGGCAAGATTTCCTTCTTTTTTAAAGGCGAAATAATATGGATTAAAGATTTCTCACACCTGAAGCTGTAAAACTCCTAGGAAAAAAACACAAGTAGAAAGTTTCATGACATTGGTCTAGGCAATGATTTTTGGATATGATCTCAAAATCACAAGCAACAAAAGCAAAATTAGACACATGGAATTACATCAAACTAAGAAGCTTTTGCAAAGCAAAGGAAACAATCAGCAGAATGAAGAGATGACCTACCAAATGGGATAAAATATTTACAAACCATATATCTTATGATAAGGGGTAATATCCAAAATATATAAGAAATTCAGGCAACTCCATAGCAAGAAAACAAATAATCTCATTTAAAAATGAGCAAAGAACTTGCACAGACATTTCTTCAAAGAAGACATAAAATGACCAACAGGTGTATGAAAAGATGCTCAGCATCACTAATCATCAGGGAAATGCAAATCAAAACCACAGTGGGGTCTCTCACACCTGTTAAGATGACTACTATCAAAAAACAAAAGATAACAAGGGTTAACAAGGACGTGGTGAAATTGGAACCCTTGTGCACTGTTGGTGGGAAGGTAAAATGGTGCAGCAGCTAAGGAAAATAGTATAGAGGTTCCTCAAAAGATTAAAAATAGGACTATCAGATGACCCAGAAATCCCACTTCTGGGTATTTATCCAAAATAGTTCCAATCAGAATCTCAAAGAGATATGTGCATTCTCACATTCATTGCAACGTTATTCTCAACAGCTAAGGCAAGGGAGCAACCTAAATGTCCATTGATGAGTGAATGGATAAAGAAAATGTGGTGTATTCATCATGCCATTTTAGATGTTCCCTTAGATGGAAATACCCTCCCACCCTTGTCCAGCCATCAGAATCCTACTGATTCAACCTCAAGGACCAGCCGCCTGCCAGAGCATCTTCTGACCTCCCACTTACCTCCCTTCCCCCTCCATCACCTTTTTGCTTTGACACACCTTGTTCATATTTCTACTCTGGTGTGTGTGACACTTCAGTGGCGTAAGTATTTGTTTATGGGTCTGACTTCTCCATAGGAGAGTGAATTACTAGAAAGTTAGAGACACATCCTATTAATCTTTGTGTCCCCAGCTATTATCACTGACCCTGTATTGGTCCATGCTCCATACATATTTGATGAATGAATCCACATTTAGCTTGAAGCCCCACAGTGATGGGAACTCACAACATTGAAAGGCAGCTACTTGATTTTGACTGTGTCCCTCAAGTCAAGCTCATACTGTTAAATCTTCCATCTTTATTGCATATCTACCTCCCTACCCCTGCTACCCACTGATATGCTCAGAAAGAGTAGATATACAATCCCTCATCAAATCGACTGCCATTTCATTACTAGAATGCAACCAACATCGCATAGCAACAAAGTTTTCTCTTCTTGGAGAATTCTTCCAATGATTCTTTGTGTGATATGATGTCCAGGTCCCTCACTACTGTATCTCCCCAGGGGAGATCTGTTGTGGGTTTCCAGCACCACATCTAGAACTAAACCCAAGATACTCAATGGGTTCTGACAGCATGGTGAGCCTTTGTCCTAAACATGATATTGTGATATTTGTCTTAGGGGACAAAATATAATATGCTTGCACTTATTCCTATATTTTCCTATTATATTATAACTGTAATAGTAACTAACACTAGTGGGTTCTTTCAATATACCAAATGCTGCAGCATCAATGTGAAATTGGTTCTTCACTCTGTACTCTCTGGACTCAGCTGTTTGACCATCCTCTTGTCCTCCCAGATAAACCAGAAGCCGTCTTGGTGAAGCAGTCCCTCAAGGTTATCAGCCAGTGTGGCCTAAACACAGTTGTTGATTTTTGTCTATCTCTGCTTAGCAGTGTTCTTCTGCCAACCTGTCAAGAATAAAAACACATGAACCCATGGTGCACACAGTCACATAACCACAGATTCCAGCGTCCAGTCAAGGCATCAAGAAAGCTAGAGTGTCCCACCTCAAAAATCTCTGCTAAATGAACTCACTGTTCAAGGGTCACTCATATCTGAGGACTCTTATTCCCTAACTCCATTGCCACCCTTTTGGTCTTCAGGATGACTGTGGTTTCAGATGTCCTAGGCTCTGTCCAAAGTGTTAGTATTTTAAACCATCCAAATTATACTTATAATCACTCACATATATTAAGCACATTTTAGATAACAGGAAGTCTTTCCAGCAGCTCTATGAAGCAGATTCATTTTCAAGTTGAGAAAATTGAGGTTTAGGGAGATTAACTGACTTGGCCAAGATTATATACCTATTATTAATATTTACCAGGAGAGCTAGGATTTAAACCTGGACATGATTCCAGTGCTCAAACTCCTAAATTCCACACTACATTGTCTTCTGAATCAGTTTACTCTCATACTAAAGGGATAGCTGGGGATCCTGTCACTAATGATGTAGCTGGAAGCCTGGACCAAGGAAAACCTACAGGAGCAACAATGAGCACCTATGGGTGGGACCATTTATGCATGACATGAATGGGGACAAAGACAATTGCAATAGTATTATAGTTACTGTCCTGTAGGATTTCATCTAGGTGCCATGACAGCCCCCTCTGGCTCTTCTTAGACCCACGACCAGACCCCGATTGTGCCTATGCCTATGTGAGCTACACATGTGTCTCAGCTGCCACATGTGTAGCCATTCTTTGTGCTGCTTTGTCCCCCCTTTTCCCCTCTTTTCCTGCACAGACCCTGAATCCACCTCCATGAAACTCTCCATCTGGCCCAGGCAACCCATCCTTTATGTCCCAGTTCCACTAAGACCCCTGAGAAATATTGCCACGTGATGTGCAGGGATCTGGAGGCAGCCTGCCAGTGGTGTGCCCAGGCAGGAGGCAACGTGGACTTCTGCTGTGGTCAGAAACATGTGGATGCTTTAGAACTGGCTCTAGTCCAAGGAGGAAACAGGGGAGCCATTTCACTCCATAGGAAAATCTCCCTGAACTCCATCCTCTCAGCAAAGGCCAGCTCGGCCCCAGAGTCCATCAAAATTTCAATTTTATCAAAGTCTCCTCTATAGATGCCATTTTATGTGCTATTAAACAGAACAATGCAGCTCACCAGTAAAATCATCTGCAATAACAGCCCATTAAAAGCTTTCCTTAATATGGAACTTTCTAATTAATGTAAATGGGGTGCAAAGCTTGGATAGCCAAGTTGATTCTAATGTTCAGAAAGTAGGTAAAATAGGAAAGGGTCTTATTTTTCATTAGCAATGTATTAGGGAATCTAATGAAATCTTTATGACTTGGATATATTACCAAAAAAGTCACAATTGCTTTGTTTCCTGCCTCATTTCTCTACCACCTTTCTCTCTATATATTGCTATGTTACACATTAGATTTGAGAAAATAGAATTTTCTTCTCTACAAAAAAGAAGCATGGATTTTGTGTCTGAATACTCTCAGGTTCTCAGAGTGTTGATGGTGAGAGGGAGCCCAGCAAAGATTAACGTCATTTCCCAGATGTCTAAGTTGGACGCTAAGCCCCGAAGACAGTTGGAGACTATCTGGTCATTTGGTTCTTTCTCCCTTCTGTGTTTCTTTTCCTTCCTTCCCTCCTCCCTCCATTTTTCTTTCCTCCTTCTCTTCCTCCACTTCCTCCCCTCCGTTTGCTTTCCCTGAAACATTTATCAAGCACCGTATCTGTCAGGTTATGCTAGATGATACTGCAATAGCAAACCAACCCCCAAATCCGAAAGCTTAAACATCAAATACCAAAAGTTTATCTTTCACCCATACTGTATGTTAAAACATCCAAGTTTATTTCTCACCTGGGTCAGCAGGGGGCAGATTCACTCACTGACCCAGGCTTATGGAGGTGCCACCATGCTGAACATGCCAATCGTCGTGTCAGAGGAAAAAAATAAAGTGGAAAATTGGGCTTTGGCTCTTAAAGCATCTACCTGGATGTAACAGGTCACTTCTGCTCAGATTTTGTTGCCAGCACAAGTCATCTGGCCATGCCTAACTTCAAAGGGTCATGGAAGTAGCATCCTATAGTGAATCTAAAAGGCTCCCCTATGAGCCAACTAAAGTAATAATTTATGATAATATCAAAATGAATTAGAAACACATCCTGCTGTCAGGGAGCTCAAATCCCAGTAGAAGAACCAGAACAAACTCAAGAAACAGCATGATAAGTGATGTGAGAGGCTGTACTAAGAGCCCAAAGACCAAGTGGACTCATTCTCTTTTCCCTCTGCTGGCCGCTTCCTGCAGCTTCTTGTGTGACTACCATTGTGGGGTTCAATGTCCAGGTGGGAAACCCACACCCTGTCCCAGATCCCCAGGTAGCTGTCTTCAGTGTTACAGATCCTTGCCCCAGAGACTGATGAGAAAGAGAACTATGTAAGACCAACCAACCCAGGCAGGCTTGAGGCTAAGGGAAGACCCAGGTTCTTCAGTGTCTGAGGCAGCACAATGGGTGTGTGCTAAACCTGATCTCTACCTGGCTACAGGTCAGTGCCTGTTGCATCTCAGTGCCAGGGAGTCAGCCATCTTGGGGACAGTGCTGTATCACATGGAGTAGCGGCAAAGCGATTTAGAGCAGAGATCGAGACTCCACAGGGAGCTGAAGAGTGGGCTAGGGAAACAGAGGCAGGATCCCAGCAGAGGGCAACACTGAAGTTCAAGATTTTTCTTAATCAGCCTACACTAGCAGTCTGGCCCAAAACCTTTCTGCTGAAGTTGGGCTTAAGTCCTTAGTGGACCACTAGCCACACACATTCACCCTACAGGCCATGGGCAGGATTGACTCTGGATCTCATGGGAGCAGGGGATTAAACCTTAGAGAGTGAAAAAGTCCTTGCTTTTGGTGGGCTTGCTAGGAATGGTCAGACTTCATAGCCTTTACATCCCTCTGCAACAGGCCTTTTAAAAGCCCAGACAATGCTCTGGCTGGCTTTGGAATCACGTTCCAATCAGCTTCACAGAATTGTGAAATTGATTATCCTGCTGATCTCACACAGGCTTTGGAGCAAGGGGACACCTTAATTCTTTGTTGAGTTCTACACAGTGATTCAAGGAGATTTTAACTTTTCCATTCATCCCCAAGAGGAAGGGAGTTCAAATTACCTTGAAATTACAATTTAGGGGCATCAGGCCTTGACCAGTCTGTTTCATTTTCCCAATCACTCAGCCAGGGCCAAGGCTGAGAAAGAAGGTACCTAGCATATTAACTCCTTTTTAGAAACAAAGAGAAGAGGTGGCACGAGACACTCCTCCCACCACCCCACACAGGCTCAGGCAGCTCTGGGAGTGGTGAGAGTGAGAGGTGCCAGGAGGCATGCAGTAGGTGCCCCAGTTTGGGTCTGGTGGTTCTAGGTCTCCCCACAAGATGGCGATTGGGGTGTCATAGTTAATTGAGTTATGCCAATACACTCTCACTCGTTTTTCTTTGCTTTCATCTTCTGTCATGAGTAAGCAATTGAGATGTTTCTATTGCTGCAGGGAAATAAATAGAACTTGGCCATGGATTTCACCAGCCTAAGGGGTCAGGGAAATCTTGCACTAAAGGAGCCTGACCTGAGACTTGAACAATGACCAGGAGTTAGCCCATTGGAGAAAATGGGAGTCCATCACAGTCAGAAGTAACAGTGTATGACAAGGCACAGAGGCATGTTACTAGAACAAGACTGAGGGAGATGTCTTTTGTTCCAGAATGTTTGTAGAAGCACAATTCACAATTGCAAAGATGTGGAAACAACTGCCCTTCAGTACATGAGTGGATTAATCAAATGTGGTATATGTACACCATGGAGTTCTACTCAGCCACAAAAAACAATGGTGATCTAGTACCTCTTATGTTATCCTGGATAGAGCTAGAGCCCATTCTACTAAGTGAAGTATCACAAGAATGGAGAAACAAGCACCACATGTACTCACCATCAAATTGGTATTAACTGGCACCCTAAAGAGATGAGTGTCTACAAGCAGAGGCAAAGGCTAATGTGGTAATAAAATGTGGGGTTCCTAGTGCAAAAAGTGGAACTGTGGGGGCACAGTAGAGGCACTAAGTGGGAAACGCTCAGCTTAGAGACTTGCCAGAGCAAGTTAACTCAGTGTTACCTCGATCAACTTATGGGTGAATCCACAGGAAATCTAATTTTCCTCCAAATGAGGCTGGTAAGTATTGAGTGCTTACTAGATGTCAGAACTGTTTTAAGAGTTTTGCATGAATTATCTTATTTAATCTTTGTTCAGTCTGATGAAGTGAATACCATTAGTATCTACATTCTACAGGTGAGGAAACTGAGCCTCAAGAAGTTAAACAATCTGCAGTAGGTCACAGAGCTGGTAGATGGTAGGACGGAGATTCACATACAGGCAGTCTGAACCCAGAGCCCATGTCTTAACCACTGCACCGTGCCGCCTCCTGTGATCTTAGGAAAACAGAGCTCGTTCCTTCCTTTGTTCATACCACAGATATTCACTGAGTTGCAGATACACCCCAGGCTTTGTGCCCAGTATTGGGGATATAGGGTTGAACAAGATGGAAAGTTAGATCTTCATATAGAATACCCAGTCTAGTGGGGAGACAGAAAATAAGTGAACAAGTAACACAAAGGGAAAATATCAGATTGCCAAAAAAAAGAGTAAAATCAGGCATTAGGAGAGAAAAGACCAGAACTTGAAAAGATCTTTGATGCCATACAGCCCAAATTCTGACTTTTACAAATGAAAGAATTGAAGTCAAGAAAAGAGGAGTGATCTGCTCAGAGTCGTACAACAAACTGGCATCAGGGCAGAGAAAAGAATCCAAGACTCCTAATATACCCAAGAGATATTCATCTGGTGCCTCCTCTATGCCTCCCACTGTCCCAGGCACCAGGAAGGCAACGCTGAACAAGACCACCATGGTCCCTTCCTTTACCCTGTGCTGCCTGGCTGTCTGAAGCTTTGCGATGCACACTTTATTTCATCAATTGTTGGTTCAACTAAAAGGTTTCTGCTGTGCTCAGCTCATGGCAGGAGAATCTGTACGAGAGCATTTTCTTTGCCCAAATCTCCCTGCCATTGGGAGAAATAAGGTTCAGGGGCTCATGACTTCCTCTAACTTCCCAAAGAGGAAAAATCTTTATTATATAAAATAAGATGATTTCTACCCTGCCACACCATTCCCTTGAGGCAATCAATAAATACAGAGTGGATTATCTTTTTTAAAAAGAGAAACAGAGAAATAGCAAAAAAGCAAAAGCTCAGGATTGCTTTAGCCATTCAGGGTCTTTTGTGGTTCCGTAGGAATTTTAGGATAGCTTTTTCAATTTCTGTGAAGAATGTCATTCAAATTTTGGTAGAAATTACATTAAGTGTATAGGTTGCTTTGGGTAATATAGACACTTTAACAATATTAATTCTTCTAATCCATGAGCATGGGATATCTTTCCATTTTGTGTGTGTGTCCTCTTCAATTTCTTTTTATCAGTGTTTTACATTAATAGTTTTCCTTGTAGAAATATTTCACTTCTTTGGTTTAAATTATTCCTAGGTATTTTATTATTTTTTTGTAGTTATTGTAAATGGGATTGGCTTCTTGATTTCTTTTTCAGATTGATCGCTGTTAGCCTATAGAAACACCATTGATTTTTGTATGTTGATTCTGTAACCTGCAACTCTACTGAATTTGTTTATAAGTTCTAAGAGTTTTTTGGTGGAATCTTTTAAGTTTTCCTAAATATAAGATTATGTCATCTGCAAACAAAGACATTGGCTAATACTTCAAAGGTTTCCCTTCTTGTGTGTAAAGATTTTTCTTCCCTTCTTGTCTTGACAGCCAAGGCCAGGGGCATGTTGCCTGGCTGACCCTTTAGCTTCCCACATGCCCTGCTGAGGTTCTACTGCCCCGAGACCCCACAGGGCAGGCTGCGGAGGCAGAAAGTAAGGGATTGTCCTAGGTATGATTCCCACTAACACCGCACAACAGGGCTGCTGGAGATCTATTAAAGGGGCATCTATTCTAGTGGTCTTCTTTGAATGTAGAATAATTCACAGGCTGTCTCCAGGAGCCTGGCCCCTCCCCTGCCACCTGTCCTTCCCTTTACATATACTAACTCACTTAATCTTCACAACCACTGTACAGGATAGGCACCATTACACAGATGAAGAAATTGAGGCACAAATGTGTTAAGCAACTTTCCCAAGGTCACACAGCTAGTAAGCAGAGGATGTGGTATTTAAATCCAGGCAGTTGGCTCCAGGGTCTGGATCCTTAACCGGTAAGATATACTACATCTGTTACTCCTCCTATTCCGTTCCCACCTCTGCCACCAAGATAATCAGTCCTGCTATCACTATGACCCCTGATGCTACTTATGTACTATTGATTATAATGATAGTATTTTTTACTGCTGGTGCTGTACGGGTGCTGCTGCAGGATTTGGAATTCTGTCACTGCTGGTTCTGCCTATAGTGTTATGTTTGTGAATAATAGCACTGCTGCTACTACTTCATGCTGGCTCCCTCTTTCTCTTCCTCCAGCCTTCCTCCGTCTCCTACAACACCACCAGTATTTATTGCCATAGTCCTAGACTCTGCCATGTCTTCCACAGGCATTATTTACAGATGGGGAGCTGAGGCTCAGAGCTAGGAAATGTCCCCTCCACAGTCACAAGGCTGGCAAGTGGCAGCGCAGAGTTTTAGGTCTAGGTCATTTGTTTGAAGTCCAGTGGTACTTTCAAATGGATACAAAGAGCCTGCGGCTGAGTCTATTGGTGTTTAGAACCTCGCTATGTCCATTGATTGACAGCCTCAGAAACAGCACCTGGAAATGTGTTAGAAACGCAGAATCTCGGGCCTTGGTCCAGATCTACTGAATCACAGTCTGACTTGGTCCCAGGTTAAAGCTGGCAAAACTCTGGTTTAAAAAACATGCATCCACTGTGGCATCAAATCCTTAGGGCCCCCTGTGAAACTGACAGAGCAGATTATTCTGTGCCCGGTTGGGTCAGAGCAAGTGGCTTAGGACCAAGAGTGAACAGCAAGCTGGTCTGGCAGCTCCCTTTCTGCAGGGGGCAAGGCAGAAGTGTCGTGAGAGGCAAGGGTCTAGCGGGGGTTGTATGGAGCCAGGCAGACAGACGTCAGAGGTGAACCTGGACAGGTAGCCTTCATACATAGACGTAAGGAATGATATTTGTTGATGTTATAGACAACTTGGTTGGCGGTGGGGGGGCATGTACATGCATGCATACGTGTTTGTGTGTGTGTGTGTGTGTGTGTGTGTGTGTGTGAGTTCAGTGAGGAGTGACAGACCAGTGTCTGCCAGAGGGACTACAGCTTGAGCATCCCCCTCCACCAACCAGAAATAAACTGCTTGTTGAAGGAACATTTGATTTGGGGATTCCTGGAGTTTGCACATATCCTGAGCCCAGGGGCCCACCTGGGCTCACAGACAGGTCTCCTTGGCTTTGCTCCCTTCTGCCTGCTATCCCACCCAGTGCCTGACTCCTGTCGCCAGGAGTGTTCCAGGCCAAGGCTACCCAAGCACAGGTGAAATGCAGGGCTTTGCTGAGAAGCAGTCGCAGTGGGACAAGTGGCCTTCATCCAAGTTATCAAAGGAAGGACGTAATTGCAAAACGCACTAAGAGACAAGCAGCCAACAGCCTCACTCTGTCTTTCTGTGTATCTTCTCTTTACACGGATCCAAACTATCACCAGCGTGTTCTTTCCTTAAAAAGGGAAATACGATGATGTCAGTCTCTGGCTTAATCCCACAGCTGGCATCCCACGGCTTCTGTCATGAAGCTCGGGCCCCTTATCACGCCTTTCAAGACCTTTTACTCTCCGACCCCACACACCACTCTTGCTCATCTCCCCTCCAGGTTCCGTTGCGCACAATTTCTCACCACTTTTCATCCTCCCCAGGCTTTTGTTACTGGGGGTCTTTTCTCAGGCTGTGCTTTCGGTCTGGAATTCTTCACCCCAATCTGCCCTGGAACTTCCCTTACCCCCATTTCATGTCATGAACGATGTTAATGTCTGCCCAACACCAAAGTCTGGGCTCTAAACCACTGTACCTCCCAAATCTTCCCTTTCAGAAGGGGCTATCGAAAGGGTGAGGGTTCTCGGGGGTAAGGGTTGGGGTTAGGGTGTGAACTTCTTCCCAGAGAGGCTACTGTTTGTGGGCAGGAGCACCTTGGCATTTCTGCTCCAGACAGGAAACTGGACTGCCTGGTGGGCGGGGACGGAGCAAAAGATACATCTACATCGTGGAGCCACTGATCACTGTCATGAAGTGCAACCAGCTGTGGCCCGGAGAGGGCACATTTTTCAGGGAAGTTCCCTTAGGGACAGTATTCCTTAATGTGAGGCCCTTAAGAGTGCCGGAAGGGTCGGTCAGTGTGAGGATATTCTTTTCTGATGACGTTTCTGAGACGGTTTTGCACTGAATCAACTTGAAAATGTCTCTCCTTCCGCTGCTGGAACCTGTGGCTGCTATTTCTCCTCTGCAGGGTGGGAGCGTTTCCATCTTTCATCGGGAAATCTTGTATCTTTTCAGCCCTGTTCATCACAGTTTTCTCATCTAATTGGGAAT
Organism: Varecia variegata; assembly: GCA_028533085.1. Taxonomy (NCBI): domain Eukaryota; kingdom Metazoa; phylum Chordata; class Mammalia; order Primates; family Lemuridae; genus Varecia; species Varecia variegata. The sequence goes on from CM052436.1 coordinate 177,478,785, forward strand.
GCAATTTTCCCCATCCACTGTGACAGTTTGCTCTTGGCAAAATTCAGCCTTTGGATCCTGGAATGACTTTAATTGTATAGCTTCCACATTTCTTCCCAAAGAATTTTGCTATCTTTATACCCTCCCATGCTGCTTTAGTTGTTGTTTGTTTGTTTAATTCAGATTGCTTGTATTTTGACAGCAATGTTGAATGATAATGGTCTGAGCCGGCACCTCCTTCTTTGTTTCTGACTGTAATGGGACTGTGCTGACTTTTTCACCACTAGAAGTGAAATTAACTGTTAATCACTGTCTATGATTCTCTTCACAGCACCCATCATCCACTTCGCTTTTATTTAAATAAATAAAAATCTATCTATTTATTTGGTTGGTTTACTACCTGTCTTTGTTTGTGCTGCTGTAACAAAAGACCACAGACTGGGTAATTCATAAAGAATGGATATTTATTTCTCACAGTTCTAGAAGGCTGGAAAGTCCAAGATCAAGGCACTGGTAGGTTTGGTGCCTGGCAGGGACTTGTTCCTTTCTTCTAAGACGGAACCTCGAATGCTGAGTCCTCCCATGGCGGAAGGTGGAAGGGCAAAAAGGGGCCTTGGTTAGTTCCCACCAGCCTTTTATAAGGCATTAATCCATTCGTGATGGCAGAGCCATCATGACCTCATCACCCCCCAAAAGGCCCCACCTCTTAAAGCCACCACATGCGGATTAAGTTTCAGCATGAATTTTGCAGGGGACACATTCAAATCTTAGTGCCAGTTGTGTCTCATTCTAGGATGTAGCTTCCATGGGGGCAGGGCCTTTATCTTGCCCTTCCTTGTGCCCCCTGGTACGTGGTAGGCACTCAGTAAATGATTGTTGGATATATGACATGATTTTCCCTCCCATTAAGAACACCTTTTCCCCAACCCCAGGTTATAAATACCTTGCTTTTGCTTCAGAAATTGATGTTGAATTTTGTCAAATTAATTTTGGAGCCTTTTAGGATGAACTTTGAGCTATACATAAGGTTAATTATATTGGCAGAATCTTAATTTCCTTAACAATCCTTGAATTTCTGGAATAGATTCTTCTTTGTCATAGTATATTATTCTTTTAAAATTGACATGCTGCTCTATAGTTTTTCTTTGGTTCCAATTCTGCTCTCTGTGTCAGACTCTGGTGTTACTAACTTCTTGTAGGAGACTTCCAGCCGTGAGATCAGCCCCCAAAAGGAGATTTACAACCCCATTAGCCATGCGTGAAACTGCTCATTTACTCTCACTCTAGCCAAACTTTGTAGGGCAGTGCTTCACAATGAGAGCTGGACTTGGAATCAAACAGCTTGCATGTGAAATCTGACCTTTCGTTTCCTGGTTTTGGTGTATCCACAGCTTTTTTCTCCTCCCTGCACATGGCATAACACCACGCCACCCAGAAGTGTGGTCTAGATCAAGTGAGGTCTATATTTTGCAAATGGCAAACCTCTATCCATAATTTCTACTATTGCTATTACAAATTAATATCGGTATCAACAGGTTCATTTAAAGTCTGGAGTTGCTGCTGCTGGCCACTGTTAGCGTCAAGGCTTTTAAAAGCATCAACACAGCAGACAGGTCATTTGGGGACATGACAATCAAAAAGGAGTGGATTCTGTCCCCTCCGAGAGTTCCTGTCAATGGCAGGATCCTGTCAGTTTACAAATAAAAATCTAAATATTTAGAAACCCTAAGCTCCTGCATGAAAATAAGGATTAGAAATGAATATTTATGAATGGATATTTCTGTAACTCTCTTCAAAATGCTTTCTTCAGTGACACAAGCCTGTCACTCTTTGGACAGAAGCCAGAGCCCAGCCTGACAGCATACCACTAGCTCCATGACCTTGATCAAGTCACTCACCCTCTCTGAGGCTGTCTTCTCAGTGGTAAAATTAGAAGGGCAATACTTAACTCATACTGCTACTGTGCAAATTAAATAACACAATGTGTACTGGAGAGCCTAGTGTAATGCCAGGCACCTAGTAGTTACTCAATAAAATGTGAATATCCTCTGTATGCTCTGATTTGGCTGAGATCTTTGTCATTTTTCTGCCCAGAATGTGGCGGAAGTCTCTGTGTTGTGTTATATTTCATGTAGACATTGTCTTAGCCCATTCAGGCTGCTATAACAAAATGCCACAGACTGGGTAATTTATAAAGAGCAGAAATTGGTTTCTCACTGTTCTGGAGGCTGGAAAGTCCAAGATCAAGGTGCCAGTAGGTCTGGTGTCTGGTGAGGGCCTGTTCCTTGTAGATGGCACCCCCACACTGTGTCCACACATGGTGGGAGGGGAAAGGCATCTCTCTGGAGTCTCTTTTATAAGAGCTCTAATCCCACTCATGAGGGCTCTGACCTCCCACAGACTGCACCTTTTCATACCATCACTTTGGGGATTAGGTTTCAACATATGAATTGTGTGTGGGGAGAGCAGACACAAACATCCAAACCATAGCAGACATCCTCTAAATTGAATTAAGGACCCTTTATCGGAACTGAGCAAATCCTGACTTCTTTTTAACTTAGTCACCCTCCAGCCCAGAACTCCTATCTCCTGATCAACTCCTGTGCTGATCTGTCTTTAATTGTCTCTCTTTGATTGGAAACATAGCCAAAGTCTGATGGTTCTTCTCATCTTTGAAGGTCGGACCCTCTCTTCAATCATTACATCTTACATTCTTAGAGAAGCAAAGGACGTTTGGAGTCTCCTGGTGCAGCGTGTCTCAACCATCTCCCCCTGCCCCAAATAGCCAGAAGACTAGCTATATAAAAATCTCAGGAGTACAGAAGGCTTGCTAAAAATGTTGATGCCCTGGCCACATTCCAGACCAACTCACATGGAGACTTAGTTCTAGATCACCTCCCATCGGATCCCTCTAAGTTGATCCCTGTCTTGCTCCCTGGTTCACATAGATGGAGTAAGAAGGCTAAAGCCTCGCAGCCCACCTGGACATAATTGGCAGTGCTTGTCTTGATGAAAGCACTGACTCTGCAATTACTAGCTGATAGTTGGAGCACCTAATGTTCCTTCCCTCGAGCCAGGGACTGGGCTGAAAAATACGATATAATGGTGAGATTTCAGACACTAGACTTGGCCATTTGAGGCTGGAGGTCAGCCCTGGGAACTGAACCTGAAGCTTATTCAGTATTCAACAAATATTTATTGAGGGTCTACGCTTTGTCCTAGATTCTAAAGATATTGCAGTGACCACAGCCAGCATGACCCTTGCTTGCATGTTGTTAGCGTCTAGTTGGAGTGGTAGGTATTAATCAAAGCAGCAAACAAATGAATGTGAAATTGCATGTGTAATATAGGCTGTGAAAATTCACAGGTAGCTTGAGGGGAGGATTTGAAGTAGAGTTTTGATTGCTTTTTCTCTTTTTCTTACTCTGTAAGTGATACTTTGGCTGCAGACGTCAAGATGAGAGTGGAAAGATGGTAGAAGCAGCAATGTGAGACCTAACACTGAGTTATCAGTGCTTATACCCTGAGTCATAAAAAAAAATGTTGACAAATGGTTTTGATGCCCTGATTCCTGCACCAATCAATGGTAGACCCTGGCCTCTGGGTCAACCCAGCCTCGCCTCCAGCTGTAACCCCTGCCCTGCAGGGCTGCTGCTTTGCACCACTCCATAAGGCACCTGCCCATGGATACAATGTGAATAATGCCCCCAAGAGTTGTTCGGAATGCTGCTTTTAAGAGCTATCATGGCACATTGGACTTGGGCAAAGAAGGCTTGCCTGAGGAAATAACAATAAAGCCTAGAACTGAAGGAAGAGAAGGAGTTGACCAAACCAAGAGAGGGTGCAAGAGCATACTGTGTGAGGGAACAGAATGGCCATGAGCCCCATGGTGGGAGATGCAGGGCCAGTACCAGGCACATGAAGAAGGTGAGTGTGGCCCTAGTGTAAGATCCAGGGTTGCGTGGCCAATGAGATGATGGGACAGCTGCAGTGTAGATCCTAAGAGCTATGGGAAGCCATTGAATGACTTTAATGTTTTCACAGTAATAAAGATAGATTGCATGTATTGAGTGGTTACAATGTCTAGGCATTGTGCTTACAATGATGTGCAGGATGTTCTAAGGGCTTTACAAGTGTTATATCTCAGTTAATCCTCCTTCTAACCCATGAAATAGGGACCTCATTATCCCCATTTGATAGATGAGGAAATCAAGGTACCAAGATGCTAAGCACCTCACCCAAGGTCTTACAGTTAAAAGGTGGCAGAGCATGGGAATCTGAGGCAGGAGGAACACTTGAGGTCAGGAGTTTGAGACCAGCCTGAGCAAGATGGAGACCCCGTCCCTACCAAAAATAGAAAAAATTAGCCGGGTGTGGTGATGCGCACCTGTAGTCCCAGGTACTCGGAAGGCTGAGGCTGGAGGATCACGGGAGCCCAGGAGTCTGAGGTTGCAATGAGCTATGATGATGCCACTGCACTCCACCCAGGGTGACAGAGTGAGATTCTGTCTCAAAAAAAAAAAAAAAAGGTGGCAGAGCTCACATTCTGGATCACTGCAGGAAGATGCTGCCTGCTTTTGAGAAGGGGCAAGTAGGGGCTGGTATGATTCTTGAGTATAGCAGGGAAAGATCCAGCCCACCTCCTGATGAGAATACCCACCCCTCTGCCATGGACATGGCCAGGCAGCATGGTATGCCTGAGTACGCATGTGGCTCCAGGGGAAGACTTGACACCTGGCTCAGGTTCTGGCCCCTGAACCTGGCTCTTATCTGGAGCTGGTGCCTGAGGATTTTGACAAGGCGGAGAAGCCCTTATCAGCCCACACAGCTGCTTCCTGGTCTGTTTCCCCCAGGGAGTTACAGGGCAGTGAAATGAAGGTGTTGACATCCAGTTCCACTCCCTGGACGAGCTGTGCTGCCTTGGGGATCACCAGATCCCCACATGAATTAATGTGGGTTGGAGTCTGCACTTGGAATGAATCCATGGCTCGTAGCGGGTGGGTTGCAGGACTTGGGACAGGGAAGAATGGACCATGGACACAGGGAGAGGAGGGGACCCGGAGAAAGCTGCTGAGCTAGGGGTGCCAGCAGCTTTTGGCTGTTTGCTGAGGGCAGAACAAGGAAAAGATTGAAGATCTAATGAGGTGATAATTTAGGTGAGATATTCTCATCAGGGAAAGATACTTTTAAAGAAACAAAATAGCTCAGATTGGTCTTACAGAAAATCCTGGGCGGTGGGTGGGAAATGACTTGGTATCGTGGACGTGCAATTGGAAAGTGCAGTACCAGGTCTTCTCTCTTTCTCTTCCCCATTGTCTCTGCTTCCTGCTTCCTTTGGTGTGTCTGCCCCATGCCCTTTTCTGCACACTGGCTTTTCTCTCTGCTTGGCTGTTGCTTTCCTTCCTGCTACCTCCCTGTCTTCAGCCTGCAATGGGGCTAACTCTGGCCCCCACCACCTCGGGGCCTTTAAGCTTCAGCGCCTTTTTGTTGAGCAATGGAGTGCAATTTTGCTGGTGTGTCCCTGGCACCATTATCTCTATAGACTCTAAAATGGCAATTGTAATAGTTCAGAGACTGGGAGAATTAAGTTTCAACACATAGGTTCAGGGTGGAAAGGGCATTAAAACTCCCCAAGGGCATCCAGATGTGAAGGTAGGTAGTGCATCCCTTTTCTTAGGATCCCGTTTGTCGTCGGAGTGTTCTCACAGTTCCTGAATTCTTTCTTCTTTGGAGACAAAATCTGGGACCCTGGAGTGTTTGTCATTGAATGACACAGCCAGATTCAGAGAAGACCAACCTTCTCCCCTCCTCCGCCCACACACACAGGTGAGGCAGCCCAAGGCAGTGTGGTGGGGCCACTGCATCGCCCCACCTTAGCCTAAGGATGAACCCAGTAAGACAGTGATAAGGTGAGAAGCTAGTATGCGCAGGTCTCAGCGGGAGTGTTTCTATATTTGTATTCAGAGCACTTCAAAGAATATTTCAATTGCTATTATTTTAGCAAACGTCTTTCATGCAAAATGTGATGTTTTTCAATGAAGGAGGCTTTATCTGAATCAATGGGATGATTCTTTCCACCTCCCACAGGAAACACTCAGCACCTTTTAGTTACACACCTTCAACATGCTAAGGAGCGCGTCTCTGAGTTGCCTTCCTCACATCTGGGGATTTGTGAGCTCTGAATCTGAGCGGAGGCTGGAGTTCTAGCTGTGAATCTCATAAAGAGTTCATGTTTCTTTAAATATTGCTCCAGCAGTGTGCCTTGTCTCTGAAGCTCTGCTCGGCCCTAGCCCTGATCCCTCTACTTGAAGAGCAATGGGATTTCAGGGTCCCTGGGAGGCTGAAACTAGAGGTTACTCCTGCAAAAGTTCTGGGAAGTCCCCCCTTCAGAGAGCACAGCTTATAATAATCTTTGATGTCTTCAAATCAAGCTCCACACTCCTGAGGTTTGGGGATGGCCATACTGGGTGAGCAATGGTCATCTTACATGCCCCCTCAGCACCCTGAATTTTGTGTTCATTTTCCCTGCCCTGGGTGTAATTCATGCCCCACCCCCATTCTCCCCACACTCCCTGAGCAGGGGGCCTGCAGGAGGCCTTGTGTAGAGTGCTGAACCAGGCAGCTAGGCCAGAAGGCAGGGTCCAGAGACAGGGCTCTTCAGCATCCTCTGGGCCCTGAGGGTATGGAAGTAAGACCCACATACCACCCTGTTCCCCCAGGTGCCTGGGGCCCAGAGCCTGGGTGGAGGAGTCCTGGGAGGTCCTGGGCCCCTGCATCTCTGCCCTGAGTTGGAGCAGTTACCTTTTAGGACAAAGTCCCATCCCCTCAGCCCATTCTTACCCCCAGGTTGGACTCTGTGGCTGGTTCTCATGACTTGCAGTGGCCCCCAGTCCACCAGACCAGACTCCTAAGTCTCACAAGGACTCACAGAGGTTTGTGCAGGCCCTGTAGACCTCTCTGACCCCACCTCCCACTCTTCCCTCCTGGAAAGCTCTTCTCTTATATGTCCACTCAGCTGACCCCTCTACTGTCACCTCCATGACATCCTGGCTCAAATCGCACTTGAGTCTGTTTGATGCTGCCGCAGCCCCATCTCCCCAGCTCTCTGTACACCTTACCCTGCTCTGCTGGGTGTTTCCTTTCCTTTTGTTCACTAGAGCACTTATTATCTGCTAACATAACAAATGAATGACATATTTATTATGCTTATTGTAATTTTCTCCTCTCCTCTTACCTTCCTGGCAACTATAAGGTAAATTCCAGGAAGGCAGGGATCTTTATTGGTTTGTTCACTGGTGTATCTCAGGTGCCTAAAATATTGGCTAGTTTTTATTACTGCCCAATAGATATTTGTGGACTCCAGTGGAATGAGTCTGCAGTTTCCCTCAAAGACCCTCTCTCCTGTTGTAAATTCAAGTCAGACCAACCTACTTGGTATTTGACTCAGTGCTGAGCATTTCCAAGGCCTCTTATATGCGTGGACACATTTCAACTTCACGAAAACCCTTTTTTCTTGATGTTGGAACTGAGTCTTATTGAAGCCACCCAGGTGCTAGGCATCCTAGCCTAAAACCAGTCTGCCCACCCAAGATCAAGGTCACACTGTTAATCAAGTACACATCGTCTTTCATAATCCGAAAGTTCTTCCTTTTGTTCTCCTTGAGTCTTTAGGATATAATTCAAAACACTTCCTTTCTATTCTGAATGCTCTTCCCAAATGAAAGGTGGGGGAAGGATTGTATCTGTCAAGAAACACAAGAACCAAAAAAGTACACTGTATTATCAGGCAAAAAAAAAAAAAAAAGGCAAAATCCCAAAGTCATTTTCCTTTCCAGTTTGTAGTTTAGCTTCTCCCTACAGTGGGTGCCTAATGAGGCGTGGCTCTGGAAGTCCAGGCAATCAGACCGCTTACTTCCTGGGTTTCACTCTGCAATCCCCAGCTTAGGAGACCAAGTTTACAGCCTTTGAAATGAGCTCCACTCACGTGTGCTGCGTAGTCAGTGTAATCAGGGGAGGGGCTAAGAGCGGAAGCCAGCCCTGTCTGAGCCCAGCTCCGTGTTCTTGCAGCACTGTCCAGAGGCAGAATCACAGGGTGAGCGAGAGGGACCGAGCTCCTGTCTCCAAAGGTGTTCCGGATTCTTTCCGGGTGACCCCTGGCACTGCCTGTAGGGCCATGTCTCACTCAGATGGGGCAGAAGAAGAACTGGCCAACAATGGTAAAGTTGTGGATAGCAAGTTAGAGCTTCTTGGGAGCCACAGATGCAGAAACAGACCCTGTTGGCCAGTGGGAAGGGGGGCTGGGAAGGAAAGCAAGAGCCACGGTCTCTCAGGAGCTGCAGGAGAAAACCACGTAGCCCACAGTTAGCAACCTCTCAATCCCGGGGTAGACTGGGACTGGGGGCAGGGAGCAGTTGGATCAGGTAGCAGGTGTCTCTGCAGAGAGGACAAGCCTGGCCACTACCCTTATGCCAGTGGGCACCCAGGGTAGAGAAGAAAGGCCTGGTCTGGGTGGTAGAGACCTAGGTTTCCCTCAAGCGGGCCCGCTGGACTTTTTACATCAGTTAGGTGTCCACGAGGAGAAGGAAGGCACTGAAGTTGTGGTCCACAAGGTCCTGCTGCCCTAGGCTGGGCTGTGGCCAGGCTGAAAGACAGAGCCCCTCTGTCCGGATGCGAAAGCTTTGGGAAGTCCCCAGAGCAGGAGGGAGTGGTGCACGGGCAAATAACACATCTTCCTGGCAACTGCCTGCAGGTGAGGCGGGGGCCTAACTCCTGGGCACTGCCCTCAAAGTGGGAGGGGATGTGTTGGAAGCAGTCGTCCAACTCTGTGGCATCAGTGCATCAGTGCCACACTTGGCACCAGTGGACACTCTCCAATAAGAACTGCCTCATTTAGTGCTCATTTATCCTCATTTTACAGATGGGAATCGAAGGCTCAGGGTTGCTACTGCTTACTCTAGACCATGCATTCTTCGTGGGGATGTCATCATCCCCAAGAGGTGAAAGTTGGTTCTTGGCAGTAGGAGGGTGGGAAAAAATTATCCCTTTCTTAGGCATATGCATGATATGCATAAAGTACACATATAGCTATACTGATATGCATGGGGTCCGTATACAGCTATACAACTTATCTGTAGAATTAAAATTTCATGAGGGCACAAGAGAGAATAAAAGGTCTAAATCAGAAAAAAGTTAAGAAACCCTGGTCTAGACCAGCATGTTCTGGCCACTAGCTACAAGTAGCTGTCGCACACTTGAAATGTGACTAGTCCGAATCAAAATGTGCAGGGAGTGTAAAATACACCCTGGATTTCGAACATTTAGAAGAGATAACAGAATGTAAAATATCTCCTTAATAATGTTGTGTTGATTACATGTTGGAATAATAACATTGTGGATATGTCGGGTTAAATACAATATATTACTAAACTTAATTTTGCCTTTTTCTTTTTACTGTTTTCTGTGTGGATCCTAGAAAACATAAAGTCACAAACGTGGCTCCCATTCTATTTCTAGTGGGCAGTGCTGCTCCAAAGGACCATTTGCTCAGAGAGAGCAGCAGAGGGTTTACACCCAAGTCTTCTGACCCCCTCTGCATGTTGCTGTCTTATCTCACAGCTGCCTCCTTTAAGAACCATTTACTGTGTGGCCTTTGGCAAGCCTCTTAACCTCTCTGAGCCTCAGTTTCCTCCTGCCCCAGGCTCCTCTGAGTACTTTGAAAACAGAGGAACTCCCTCCACCTGTGAGGTTCTACTCTGGACCTGCTGTGAGCCTGGGGTCACTGCAGGATAGGTGGGTGTGGGGTACCCAGCGGACCCATTTCACCAGAAATGACAGTTCCATAAATTCAGTGTCACCTGCTATGTGTCTGCTTCTGGGGAAATACCACAGGGGCAAAGTTAGAAAAAGAGAGCTCCTAACCTGAGATGAGCAAGTTAGAGAGGAGGTTAGAATAAATGATCATTTTAACCAAGAAGGGAGAAAAACAGAACTAAAAAAATAAGATTTTATAAAACCTTCCCAAAATAAATAGGGGCTAATAAAACATCTTACAAATGCTTCTTTGTTGGGTTGAATTGATGCTTGGATCTCCAATATGCCCACACTTTTATTCATTTCCTATGCCTAATTTAGTGGAGGAAAAAATCAATTCTATTTTAATTTCATGAGAAAAATGCTAAATGAAAGGAAAGCACAATAGAGTGAAACTTCAGCCTTCGCTCCCCCCCCCCCCCCCCC
>CM052436.1:177489099-177551895 GCA_028533085.1 Varecia variegata
TCTTAATTTTGGCCCCTATACACCCAACCCTCTAGCCAGAATCTCTTCCCACCACTCCAAACTCCTGGCATGTCTCTTCCAAACTCCTGGCAAGTCTTTTCACTTCATCTGATCCTCTAACATAGACTCCCAGAGCAGAGTTTCTGGTCTCTCAGATCTTGGAAGCAAGACTAACCATTCTTAATGATGGCAAGAGGGCAGAGGTTAAGCAGGTGGATTCTAGATTCATGCTGCCTGGGTCTAAGCCTGGCTCTGCCTCTTAGCATCTGTGAGAGCTCTGGAAATTTATTCTCCCTAAGCCTTGGTTTCCTTACCTGTACAATGGGAATAGTAACGGTGGTAGCCTCATAAACTTAAGAGGATTTTTAAAATTTCAAAATATTGGGGGGGAGGTACTGATGTTTTTGTTTACATGTATCAATTTTGTTATGCTTGAGTCAGGGTTATAACTGTACCCATCACCCAGATAGTGTTCATTGTATCCATTAGGTAGATTGAAGTGAGTAATGCATGGAAAGCCCTTGGCAGGCAAGGCAGCTGGCAAACAGTGAGTGGTCCTAAATGTTCACTCATATTGTCATTATTATTGTAAAAAATTGCTCCAAGGATGTGGGGAGCAGAGAGGTGAGCCTTTAGCTTCTGACTTTGTGGTTCCATGATTCCAGATTAGCCAATCAAGGGGTCTTAGGACACATTTTTTTTCTGTTCTCCTTTTAAAAAGTATTTAATTTTAAAATAACTTTACACTTACAGAAAAATTGTGAAATGCATGCAGAGAATTCCTATAGACCCATCACCTGGCTTCCCCTCATGCTAGCATTTTACGTAAACACAGTACAATGATTAAAACCAAGAAATTAACATTGATGAATTCCTCAAACTATTAATACAATATGATTAGCATTATAATCTACTGACATTTGAATTTCATTTATCTTGCAATTAATGTCCCTTTTTCCGATCCGGGATCCTGTCAACGTTCCTCTGTTCCACTTATTTATTGTTCCTTAGTCTCCTCCAGTCTAGGACACCGCCTCAGTCTTTCTTTCTCTTTTATGACCTCGGCACTTTTGAAGAATACTGGTCAGTTGTTTTGTAAACTGTCCTTTAATTTATTTTTTTTCTGATGTTTTCTCATGATTAGATTGAGATTATGCATTTTGGCAAAAATACCACACAAGCGATATGCTAGTGGTGCTTTTACCTTTGATCACGTGGTTAAGAAGGCAGAAAGTATTTGTTGAGCACATACTCTGTTTCCTTTTGTGGATACAAAAGAGTATAAAATGTTGCCCATGCTCTCAAGAAACTTTCAAGTCTAATGAACAAATGATGTTTTAGTTACTACTGCTGGTAACAAACCACTCCAAAATTTAGTGGCATAAAGCCACAACCTTGTTATGCTTACAGATGCTGTGGGGTCAGGAATTCGAGAGGGCTATCAGGGATGGCTTGTTTCAGCCCCACCATGTCTAGGGTCTCAGCCAAGGAGACTCAAATGACCAGGGGTGGTGGCCAGACAGCTGAGAACTGGAATCACCTGTAGGCTTCCCCGCTCAGCAGCCTGGCGCCTAGATGACTGACTGCACTCAGCTGGGGCTGTCGACCCGAGTGAACGTGCACACACGGCCCCTTCATGTGCCCTGTGTGAGCTCACACATGGCGGCCCCAGGGATGCACACTTCTTACACAGCAGCTCAGATGCTGTAGATGTGGACTTCTCCATGGACAAGTCAGGAACTGCACTGCCTTTTACAACCCAGTCTTAGAAGTCACAAAACATCACTTCCTCCACATTCTGTTGGTCAAAGCAGTTGCAGGTCCTCTAGGACTTGAAAGCGGGGGGACATAAACTCCACCTTTTGATGAGAGGAGTGTCAAAGGACCTGTGGCTATTTTTAAAAACCACCCAAAATGGGAAAAGTACCAAAAGGACTGTCTATTTATACAGATTTGGAAACTCACACCCAAGAAAACAAGACCTTCATCAGCTTGGGCCTCATTAGTTATTAAATACATAATTTTTGAGCACCAACTATGTGCCAGACAGGCGTGGACCCAGCTTCTGGGGAAGCTAACCAAGCCCCTCCTGGGGGAGGCAGACTCAGACAGACCCACTGCAAAGCCTTGTGATCTGACAGCCTCCCCCGAATAAATCCCTTGCCCTAGAAACTGTCCACACAGGGGTGTGCACAGAAAGGCTGAGGGCAAGGTGGAAGGGTGGGGTGGAGAATGCTGGGCTTTAGCATCAGAATGACCTCATTCCAAATCCAAGCCGTACAACATTCAGGATTTGTTACATTTTCATTCTTAATCCTCATTTATTCAGTAAACCTTAATGACTCCTTCTCTGTGCCAAGCTGGGTGCTTGGCAATTATTACAATAAATAAATAAAATCCAGGCTTTGCCCTTAATGAAGGGTTTTTTCCAGGCTGCTTCTGTTAGAATGGCTGTTGATGTGGCTGCAAGGTTCTAGGGAGCAGGGTCATAGGATTATTTCAGTTCTCGAATCTCCATGCCCAAAGCCAACTGGAGAGGAATTGGTCATGCAATTTAGCAACTTAACCAGGTTAAACTTAGCAGAACAAAAATCAGCTGAGTGTGAAGTTGGAAGGCAAGCAGCTTACATTCGGAAACCCAAGAAGTATTGCCATGCAGACTAAAAGCCACTGGGAATAGCGCTAGACAGACTCATTAGGCAAGAAGGTTTCTGTGAAAAATAACAAAATCATAGCACCCAGGACACCCCAGCATGAGATTAAAAGCTGAAAGGGGGTTTAAGCTTCACATTATTAAGCTGCATTATGATAGTTTAGCAAGAAAGAGCTTAGAGCCATCTGAGTTGATGGTGGCTCTGTTATGGGACTCTGGCTGCATTCTTTGAAATTTAAAGCAGTTGGACAGAATGAAACTCAGAATATCCTTCCCATGTGGGGCAGAGAAGGGGAGGCAAGGAAACTGGGAGGTAGCCCAGTGTTAAGGATCGGAGGGGCCTGAGGTGCTGGTGGAGGGAGAATCTACCGACAGAAACACACACCAAAGTCTGTCTGGGAGCTGAGGGGATGGTGGACAAGAGAGTGGGGTCCTGATATGCACATAAATGTTAATTCTTGTAATTATCACCCACTGGCCAAACTTGCAGTTTGGGTTGCTGGATGGTGAACACTAAAGACCCTGGGCTGGCTGCACTCTGAGCTTGTCTCCCAGCGTTTGATCCCAGAGCCAACAGGAAACCAGCTGAAGTCAGAGAAGAGGATACTGATGGGAAACAGCAAAAGCCATGTTGGACAAATAAGCTGACTCCCCCTTCTGCAACAGCTCTCTGATCCGTGGCGACCAAAGGAGTCCACGCTAGACTAGGGCAGCTCCCTGTAGGGCTGCAGCAGGGCTGTCATGGCAGCAACTGTGGGCACGAGTCCCTGTGCTGGCAGCGCTGGGCAGGGAGGGCACCCAGGCAGCCCTGGCACAGACAACCACACCCACAGGCTGGGCCTCTGGCCCTGGAGCTCAGCACTGGGAACCAGGGAAGCCTGTCAGGCACTGTCCAGAGACTTTGCCACTTCATCCATTTGTCATGAGAGCACTTTGGCTGGTGAGGTTACAGAATAGAGTCTTGGTCACTCAACTCTTGGTAAGTGGTGGATCTGGGTTTCAACACAGGTCTGCAAGACTAAAGGCCAAGTGGTCTTCCCTCCCCCCAGGCCGAGACCCACGCTCCTTGCCTTCCTGAATGTGCGCAGCGTCAGAAGCATGAGGCTAGTGAAGACACGCAGGTCTTCCCCAGTGGTTTCCAGCTGCAGGGGGCTCATCCCCCTCCAGGTCTTGTGCCGTGTATTGGCTTCATCTTTCCCTACATTCCTAGGGACCTCATTTTTCTCCAGCCAGGACTCCACAGCTCTCAGAGTCACTCCATTCACCTTTTCTCCATCCTCTCTGCTACTGGGCTACATCTGGCCTTCTTTGTCATCTGTCACCTGGATGAGAACCAGACCTTCCTAGGGTCCCCTGTATTGTTCCAACAGTCAGTTTAATCCTTCGTCCCTTTGCTTGAGAATGTGCTTCTCCGAATTCAACATGCAGGAGAGTCACCAGGAGAGCTTGTGAAACACAGAGTTCTGGGCCTCAGCCCCAGACATTCTGATCAGTAGGTCTGGGATGGGCCCATGAATCTGTATCCCTAACAAGTTCCAGGTAGATACTTGATGCTGTTCTGTCTGCAGACTGCACTTTCAGTAATGCTGTTCTAAAACACAAGTATGACCATGTATCTCTCTTGATCACCTACCTTCCCCTTTAAATGGCTCTATATTACCCTCAGGATAAAAATCTAAGCACTTGAGTAGTCCCATAAAGGCTTCCATGCTCTGACCCCAGCAAGGATGCCATGTGTTGTTGCGTAATTTGTCCTCTGCACAAAGCAACACAGCCAAGGGGATGAAATTTATTAAGCTCTTGGCTGGAGGAATATAACTAGGTATTAAGAAAGGCACCATCAGCTCACTGAAGTATACGGGGATGAGACTGAGGGGAGCCACCTTTGTCTACTTTACATGAAAACACCCCCTAGACCAGCAGTGGTCCTGCCCCAGAGCATCTCTCCTGCTTTCTCTTGCCTTCACTCTACAGTGTCTATCACTTCCTCCACCCTTCTCCCACCCACCTCACCTGCTTATCCCCTTCATGCCCTGTGGGGAAGGCTTCTGGCCCCAGAGACTCAATCAGTTTTCTGTGTTAAATGCCTTCCCTTCCTACGAGCAGGAATCTTACTTGCCTTCCCCACTCATTCCTGTGGCTCATACCTGCTTTCCTCACTGGACTGTAGCTTCTGAAGACTCCCCAGTGCCTAGCACCTGGCTGAGCACCTAGTCAAGAACTCAGTGAATATTTGCTGTAGATTCTATTCTGCAGCCGCAAAAGCTCTCAAAGGTGCCAAACCCCGCACACCATTTGTTGTTGTTTTGTAAATAATTTATTTTGTAAATTTGTATTTATATTTGTATTTAAATTTGTATTTATTTTGTAAATAGTTTATTTAAAAAATATTATGAAAATATTTTATTTCATAAATTTACAGAGAAGTTGCAAAAAAATAATACAGAGTTTTATAACCTTCACACAATTTCCCCTAATGTTAACATCTTACATAACTATGGTATATTTATCAAAATTAAGCATTCCTGTTCAGTGAATTATTATGAACTAAACTTTAGACTTTTTTCAGATTTCCTCAGTTTTTCCACAGGAGTCCTTTTTTCTCTTCCAGGTTTCCATGTAGCATTTATTAAATAGTTGTCATGTCTCCTTATTCCCCAACCTGTAACCGTTTCTCGACCTTTCCTTGTCTTTCTATGACCTTGACACTATTTAAGAGTACGGTTCAGTACTCAGTCTGAATTTGCCTGATGTTTTCTCATTAGTGAACTGAGGGTATGCAGAAGAAAACCACGGAAGGAACGTGCCCTGCTTACCATGTCCTATTAGTGGCCACGTGATCTCAACAAGACTTACCACTAGGGATGCTAACCTTGATCGTGTGGTGAAGATGGTGTTTTCCAAGTTTCTCCACTTTAAAGCTACTATATTTTTTCCCTTTCCATCCCCCATTCATTCGAAGTGAGTCACTGGGTCTGGCCCCCACTCAAGGAGAGAGGAATTAGGGAAGAATATCAAAGAATTTCTGGACTTACGGTAAAACCACAAAAGTAACTCATGAATCGGGGGGAAGATACTTTGAGACTGTGCAAATATTGTTTCCCCGCCCATGTTAGCATCCATCAGTGCATCCTGCCTGTGGCAGCTGCCACTGTGGTGCTCCAGCAGTGACGTTCTGGTTCCCCCCGGCAGGCGGTTTTAGAACTCCTCTCCTTGGCAAATGCCACCTCTTAAAATTCTTTCGCCTAATTCCTCTTTTCCCTAAGTCCCCAGCTCCACCATGCTCAGCTGTGGCTGCCTGGCTCAATCTCCTGGGCAGCTTTAAAAATGTATCAGTGCCCAGGCACTTGTATCCAGAGAGCTGGGTATAACCGCTCCTGTGTGGAACCTTGGCACTGGTATGTTTGAGCAGGTCCCCTGAGCACTGTATGCTCTGCCTGGTCTGAGGACCACTGGCCTAGCCCAGCGCTCTCACAGCTTCTCTGGAAGGCTGTCCTGTCTTTCTCTGGCAGAACCAGTGACTCTCACAGCTGCGCTCCCAAAGGACTTGGCTCCCTGTAATTTCCACTGATGCCTGTGTTTGTCCACAAAGTCAGGGACTGTGTCTTCTCCATCTATGTCTCCCCTCCCCAGAGCCCAGCACAGAGTCTAGCACAAAATGGGCTATCGGTGAGCATTTGTGGATAGAGACAATGAGCAAATCTCAATAGAAGCAAAATCAAAGCAATCGCTGCTTGTGCACAAAAGCAGCAGGTGCTCACACTCATGCTGGCTCCACAGTCTTAGAAACACCAGGAACAACAGGATGAGTATCAGTCACAGTCACTCTTCTGCTGGCTTTATAGTCCTGGCTTTCTAGGAAAAACACAAGGGCACCCTGGCCCAGAAGTCACTGGCACTTGCATTGCAGACGTCTGTGGATCTGCAGTGCTCTGTGGAAGAAACGGGTTCATGCTGTATTTTTAAGTTGTCTGGAAACCAAAGGGCCAACAACACACTTTCCAACGAGAGGAGATTACCTTGAGCCGGTCTCTTTTTTACCAGTTGCCTCTGAGGCCACCAAGATGACAAAGACCATGGCCTGCAGACACTTTTGCTGTGGATTGAAAAAAGGGAGAAAATATTTTAACCGGTTGTTTTGAGCTTAAAGAAAAAAAAATGAATTTAACCCTTTATTTGATAAACCAACCATGTTGATCGATTTTACCTGTGGCCTTGTTAAAATTTCACTACGTTGAGACTTGCAGAGTATGAGCTGGAAGCCACTGGAGAAGGTCAGGCGCAGATGGGATGGATAACGTCGGCACTGACCCTCCCACAGTGTTTAGGATGAGGACACACATGTAGTAGCAAGGGGGGAGGGTGCTAAGCTGCAGGGGATGCTTCTGGAACATCAGGCTGTGGGTGGGCAGGCCTTGACTCAGTTTACACTACTGTCACTGACAGCTAATGCTGCTGCGAGTGTTCTCAGTGTTTTTAAAATTCCACTTGGTTGTTGGCTTAATGCCAGCTTGCCTCTGATCGTGATGCTCACGTGAACTTCCTGTTTTTAACCTGACATGTGTATCACTAAGTAATACGAGTACTTGGTTAGTTTGATAAAAATCATAGTGAGTTTTCTCAAGTTCGGGCCATTTCTTTGGGAGTGATCTCTTTGAATAAACTTCTGGTCCTCTGGGGCCACCCTGTGTTTGTGTCCCCTACCACACATGGCACTGACATTCACGCACCGGCCCAGAGATGGGGCTATGGTCAAGTGAAGGCAGCAGAGGCAGCAGAGAACACTTAATGTCCTAGGGGGAGGTGTCACCACCTGTCCTTCTAGCATGCTGCCCAGATGGCACTCCTAGCCGCTGCCCTTCCCCCAGTTTACACTTTCACCGTGTCACCTTTCTTGGCCTCAGTTTCCCTAGCTGAGGAATGGGAATAACCAGAAAAAAAATCCATACTATTTTTTGAAGATCAAATGAGATACTTTTTTTATAGGAGGCCCCCCTCTCAGTGCCTGGCATGTAGTGGATGTTCCAAAAAGGTGGTTTTTGTCATGATTGCATCTTCCAACCACTTGTTTCTGAGTTCTGTCCATTTCTCTCATCCCCACTTTATCTCATCTCTTCCCTTAGCCCCCACGTACCACCTCATCCTCTAAACCTGGATCTTGTCACCTGTTCTGTCTGCATGTGAAACTTGTATTTTTACCCCATACCTCACCCAGTACCCAGAGCACAGCACAGCTCAACCCAAGCAGGTTCAGGAGACAAACAAGCCCTTCCTGACGGGACTCTTTGAGGGAAATTCTTTCCTTCTGTTTACCCTGCTCTCTTGCCCTCTCCCTGCAGCCCAGGTGGAAGAGCCACCTGTTCTTCTCAAGATGTCCCCTGGTCCATTTCGGCGGGAGCCTTGGTGCAGAAGCTAGAGCCACCTGTGGACTCGGCTTGTCTCCCAGAAGTAAAGAAGCTGCATGTGACCCCGCAACATAAGTTAAAACCAAAAGTAAAATTGGAATTAGCATTTTATCCTTGAAGAACTGGAGGCTCAGAGAGGTTAAGCCAATTACTCAAGCCACAGAGCTAATATGATCATTCATTTATACATGTAAGGAGATGAAATGTTGAACAAACACCAGATAAGATCCTTGCATTCTTGGAGCTTAAAGTGTACTACAGGGGTCAGCAAACTTCTATAAAGGGCCAGAGAGGAAGCGTTTTAGGCTGTGTGGGCCGGAGGGTATCTGTTGCAACTACTTTCACATTCTTTGTACGTGAAAGCAGCCATAGATGATACACAAATGAATGGTGTAGCTGTGTTCCTATAAAACTTTGTTTACAAAAACAGATGATGGGTGGTCTTTGGCTTGTAGGCTGTATTTTGTTCAACCTCGGGGCCGGTGGAAAAGGGACTCATTGTTGAAATACTTGTATGGTTACATGTAAAGTCAGTGGCTCAAAGGAGACATATGTGACTCTGGGAACATAAAATAGGAGAATCTGAGAGTCAGAGAAGGTGCCCATAAAAAGGGTTATATCAAGTGAGGTCTAAGTATGAGGATTCATGAATTAGGCAAAGGGGAGACATGGAAAGGAAGAGGTGTTCCAAGCTGGCAGAACAGCTGGTGCAAAGGCCCTGTGGCAGAACAGGCCATTGCTCTTTTCAGGTATGGAAATAAGGCTTGTGGTGCAAGACGGAGGGCAGAAGAGGGCAGCCTATGCAGTGATCTCATTAAGACCCCAGGTTAAGAATGGGATCTTCACCCTAAGAGCTATGAGAGACCATTGTTCTTATGACATGATTGGAGTTTTATTATGAAGTGCTCACTCTGGTTTCTGGCTCCGGATCCCACTCTGAGCAACCAGAGTGGGAGGGGGACACCCTTGAGAACTTTATTGCAGCCAGAGCTCATCCCTGGAGCCTGGGGTTGATGTGCAGCTCAGCACCCTTCCTTCCACTAACCCTTTATTTTATGTTCGCTATTCTAACAAATCTTCCCTTCTCTCTACTTACAAACGAAGATTCATATTTCATTACGCATTTACGACCACAGCGCCATCCCATTCCATTTTTCTCACCTTTCTTCTTTCCCTCCCCAGCCCCGATCCCCCACTAACTTCGTAAAACTTGCAAGTTAAATTTTTCAAAGACTGTTTCTGACAAAGCAGTGGGAATTAGATTTGGTGAAGCCCTTCATAAAAAATTGAAGACATGCTATATTAACATACATTGATTTATTCATAGTGTTTCATTACAAGTAAGTGAGGATCCTGTAATACCAGGGAAGGTTAGGAGAGCAGGGGAGCGCGGTATATTATATTGACAGCTCGGTGGAAATTAAGTTGCTTTTGGATTGAATTTGGAGCGCAGGAAAAGAATTGGCTAGTAAATAAGGCATGAGTTTTACCTCCCAGTGTCTGTATATCAATGTAGTTGCCACCAGCCCCGGCAGGGTACAGGGACAGAATTTTGAAAGAATGCAAGGGCACGTCCTCTCCGCTGGGATGCTGGGGTACTTGCCACCAGTAGAACCCTCTGATCAGCCCCCCTTCTCTGCCAGCAGGGAAAAGCAGAATCCAACCTCACACTGAAAGCTCCACTTGCCCACTGGGCTTTGCTTTGTTTAAGCCTTTTCCCACCCCAGGCCTTTGCCCAGGCAGTTCCCTCTGCTCCGAACCTAGAACGCTCTTTCCTCTGCTCTGACTCCCTATCATCCTTCAGGTTTGAGTTTTGCTCTCTCCTGAGACTCTGACCTGAGCACTTTGTCTTAGTCTGACAGTTCTCAGAAGCAGACCCTGAGACAAGGGTTTGAATATGAGCAGATTGCTGAAAAGTTAAAGAAATACCAGTAAAGGAGTAGAGAGTGGTAAAGAGAAAGGAAAGTCGCTAATGATCAGGGTGTTTTCAAGCCAGCTACCTTTGGAAACAAGTGGAGCTGAACCCCTCAGGGAAACTGGGGTGCTGCAGGGGTATCAGTGGGGCCTGGGGAAAACATATACCAGCTCCCATCCATTGCTGGGGGTGTTAATGACCCAACGCTCCCAGTGAGCACCCGTGGAGAAAGTCCTCAAGTGCAGAGAGGCAGATGCTTGCAGTGCTTGCCTCTGAGAAGGGCTGGGGTGACAGAGTGACTGGAGGGACTGCTGTGGACAGGTCCACCAGAGCAACCTAGAGCTGGCGGCCACCTGCACGATGGATGCACGTGCTTGTGCTCTGATTGCGAAAAGCCCAAAGCCTTCAGCTCCCGGCGTTTCTCTTCCTGGGCTCACTCTGCTCCAGGCAAAGTCTGGCCTCTCTCCTTGATGACGTGGCATCAATTGTTACACCACTACTGCTTAATACAGAAGACAGAAACCACCTCTTTCTCCAAAATATTTGCTGCCCCTGCCAGAAAAAGAAAATCACTTAGTTTTGGAGTAAAGTTGGTATGGTCCCTTTTCTGCCTGGGTTTGGCCATCCTGTAAATATGGGACATTCTTGACTGAAGATAAAGTGATGTCAGCTGTCTGTATCTGGCTTACCTCCCTCAGAACAGAAGCCACCTGAGGACAGAGCCTGGCTAGTATTCATTTGGGAGCCCCCAGTGGGGCACAGTGCAAGGCCTAGAATACAGGAATATGCAAGGAATGGTGTGCAGCAAATAAGTGGATGAATGAATGGATTCTTCAACTGATGAACTGTGTCTCCAGGCCAGACAGTGGGGTATAGAATAAAGAGCACAGGCTTTGCAGTCAGACAGACCTGGGTTTAGTCCAGCGTCAGCAAAAGATTATCGAATCAGCGTGAGAATGCATGATTTGCAGCTATACATGCCAACATGTATGAATCTCACAGACATCATGCTGAGAGAAAGAAGCCAGACACAAAAGAGCAGATACCATAGGATTTCATTTTTATAAAATTCAGAAGCAGTCAAAGTTAGTCTATGCTGTTAGAAGTCAGAGAGAGGTGATCCTTGCTGGCTGTAGGCAGGTAAGGTTGGAAGGAAATGGGAGTGGAAAGTCTTGGACCTGGTAATAGTTGGGTTCTTGATTATAGGACTGTGTCCAATTTGCAAAAATTCATCAACCTGTATATTTTTCTGTATGTATATTACACTTTAATAAAACAGCTCTGATGGAAAAAACTAGGTAAGACAAACGAAAACTCCTATGTTTACCACTTAACAACTGTGTAGTTTAGAGACATGACACTCAAAGTGTGATTCATGCAGCCAATGCCAGGCTACCAACTGCAGGTTATTTTCACCGCAAGGTAAGTGCAGAAATTACTGAGAGTGAGCACTTCCAAACTTTTATAGTACCTTGACATTGCTGTGACACCCAAGCATGCGATCAGTGAACAGTGGACG
Organism: Varecia variegata; assembly: GCA_028533085.1. Taxonomy (NCBI): domain Eukaryota; kingdom Metazoa; phylum Chordata; class Mammalia; order Primates; family Lemuridae; genus Varecia; species Varecia variegata. The sequence continues at coordinate 177,500,592 of CM052436.1, forward strand.
GAAATCATTCTACAGAGTGTAGACCAGTTTGGTTATTGACAAAACACACATGATAAGTCACGTGGGGCTTGATCTTTGAATTATTATCAGTCTGCAGTGACTGGAAAACACTATAAATAAAGCTTGCCATAGATAGTTTGAAAAGTGCTGATTTAATGCAAAATGCTTCCAGTTGAGCCTCAGTTTTCCCATCAAAAAATGAGAATAACTATCTCCGTGCCCCCAAGGTTTTGAGGAAGACAACCAAGATAATGCACGAGAAAGTATCCATCAGCAAATGCTATTCAAGTGGAGTATGGGACCCGTGATCTGCATTTTTAACAAGCCTTCTAAATAATTCTTATTGGGATGCTACACGTGGACTCTGCCCAACAGCCGCACTGTCCAATACGGTGGCCAGCCACACGGGGCTACCGCACTTTTGAAATGTGACTAGTCCAAATTAAGATGTACTGTAAGGGTAAAAGACATACCAGATTTCTAAGACTTAATATGAATAACAGAATATAAATTACCATATTGAATTTTTTCATGTTGATTACAGATTGAAATGATAATATTTTGGATATATTGGACTCAAGATATATTATGAAAATTAAATTCACTTTCTTTTTTACTTCTTTTGCTGTGACTACTAGAAAATGTAAAATTGACGCATGTGGCTCACATTCTGTTTTTGTTGGACAGCAGTGCTGCAGCACGTCGGCAGTGGAGTATTTGGAGGCTGGGATAATCTGCAAAGTGGGTGTAACAGGGAGCTTAGCAGAACTTGCTGTCCAAACTCAGATGCCCTCCCCTTTCCCCACCCTGGTGCTCCTCCAAATGAGATCCATGCAGCTTCCTCAGTGGGGTCTTTACTTGTTTCTTTGCTGACTTGTCCTACAGATCAACTACAAGGCTGTTGGCTCACTGGACCCAAGCGCTGACCTCTCCAGCCAGAGGGGAAAAGTGTTCAAGCTCCGGAATGAAACTCACCACCTCTTTGTGGGTCTGTACCCAGGGACCACCTACTCCTTCACCATCAAGGCCAGCACAGCAAAGGGCTTTGGGCCCCCTGTCACCACTCGGATCGCCACCAAAATTTCAGGTATCTCTTTTAGGAAGGGAAAAGGAAGAAAGGTTGTTTCACTCCCCCCAACCCTTTCTAACTTTCCTTGAAGAGTCAGAGCCAACTGTCACCATGTGGTATTGGAGTGATTAGGATGATGCAGTCCCTAGTGGGTTACCCTTGTAATCTCACGAAGAAAACCTAGATGATGAGCTTCCTAAAGTGTAAAAACCATATTAACTAGGTGGCAAGCCACCAAATAATTTGCCCACAGGATTGCATTAAATAGTGTGTGTATATGTGTGTGTGTGTGTGTGTGTGTATTGTGTGCAAATTGGTTTTTAAAATTTATTTTCAAGAATATTCTTTTTGCCAATGCAAGACATAGCACAGATTCTGAAATGTCTGATGAATGAGTGGATGAATGAATGAATGAATGAATGAGTGTCCAAGCTTGCAGACTGCCATCACCACTCGGGACCTCTCCACCACGAGACAGCATCAAAGCAGAATTATCTCAGAACCCTTTTTACAACTTTCATTTTTCAGAATATCTATGGAATTCTGGTTTGCATACATACATATTTTGCACATGGTGTTGCAAAAAAAAAAACACATGTTTTTTTGTAGCTTAATGTTTTCATTCATCCCATAAGCATTTCCCATGTTGCTACATTGCTTTCATTATAATGTTTTGTCAAGTGGATGGACGTAATTTAATTAAACATTCCTCTGGCTGGATATATTTGGTGCTTCCATGTTTTTGTAAAGTATCGCTTCAATAAATATGTTACAAAATAAAGTTTAATTCGTTGGTTCAGATTATAACTGTGGGATTAAATTCAGAAATTGAAAAACTGAATTAAAAGGGATGTGGATTGTAATAGCTCTTAATACAAATGGCTAAATTACCTTCCCAAAGGATTAGATTTATTTTGCACCCCTATATGTTGGGTATGGGGGGAGGAGGTCTCATAAAAAAAGAAGGTAGAGGTGAACTAGTTTATTTTATGTATAATTTGCATTTTAAATGTGCTTAACAAGGTTGACTCTGCTTTCATTCCTTTGTTAGTACTTATAACCCCGGCGTGAATCTATTTATTCAGTGTGGGACTTTTTGATTCATGTGGTTTGCTGGCTACATCATTGCTCCCCTTCCCTGGACTCCTGCCCTTGAAAGAACCTACTATGGGCTGCGAGAGAGTCAGGGCCTCCTTTGCTGAAAGACTGGGAGGCTTCTCATCCAACCCCTTTGCAAACTTCCTGCCTCTAGTCACCCTGCGTCTTTAAGGACGGCACCAGGGGAGGTGGTGAGTGGGGTTTGGGACCTGCGCTCAGCTCACCTGTGCTCTCTGTTCCTTGCCCAGCTCCATCGATGCCTGAGTACGACACAGAAACCCCACTGAATGAAACAGACACGACCATCACAGTGATGTTGAAGCCTGCTCAGTCTCGGGGAGCCCCTGTCAGGTGAGGCGGGTTCTTCACCCGGAGTTTGCGGTTTCCCTTCTCTGCGCCATACACACTTCCAGTGGAATCATGTGACTGGCTGTGCCCGTGGGCAAGACTGGCCAGGAGCAAGGCTTCCTGGAAGCAAGATCGGCAGCATTAATGCCAGTTTAAAGACTCTGGCCTCTGAGCCAGGATCTTGTTACCAAACAGTGGTGTGTTCAGAAGGAACATGCTGAAAGGGACGTGAGATGGTCTGGGAGAGAACTTTCTGGGACTCACCTGGCAAATGTAGTTAGTGGGGTTGGGGACCCAGAACATAGTCTCCTGGCAAGATCATCTTCCCATGTGTGACTGCCAGTAACAGACAGATGGACAGACTAGCTGAATTCTGAAAACGATCTGTTCAGAGATCACAACTGGGATAAGACTTGGGGGCTGGTCCAGTTTAGGGATGCAGAGTGCAAGACTCTCACAAAGGCATTTGCCATCAAGGTTACACTGCTGTGCACACCTGAACAAGAGGTTGCTGGAGTTCAGGAAAATACTGGTGCCCAGGTGGCAGAAGCATCTCTGTAGCTAAGCCGTGCAGTGCAAGTCCCTGGTATCGGGAATGAGGCCAGCTCTTTTAAACAAGCTACGCTTTGCACAAGGGCAGCAATGTTGACTGCTGGATTTGCTCAGAACTCCGGGCAGCAGGACTACAATCCCTTGAAATGAAGCAGAGCATTGGGTGGAACAGCTTTCAAATTGGCTCGGTTCAGTTCAACAAGCAGGCACTCAGTACCTTCTGTACCAGGAATGAGGCAGGGCACAGGGGGTAAGAAACGATGCATTCATTCAACAAACATTTTCATTAAGCATCTGTCTCAGGCACTGTCTAAGCACTTGGAATATGTAGTGAACTAGCCACGAATAATAAAGTCCTAAAAACAGACACAGGGACTCTCAAATCAAGTAGGTCTACATGATGCAGCCTCTCGCAGCCATGCATGCTCATTACTTGGTCCCGTTTACCCAAAACACATGGGTCTTCAATTTAAAAGAGGCTGTGAGCTTCCACTTCATGAGTGAGCACTTATTGTGTGTCTGTCACTGTACACGATGCTACTTGTATTCTCCGAACGTTGCAATAACAGTCTTCACATTCTGCACACATAGAAGTGGAGACAAGCAGAAGCTAAGTGAGTTGACCCAGGCCACGAAGCAAATAAGTGGTACAGGCAAAATTTAAGCTTAGTTCAAATGACTCTAAGCCGACACTCATTTCACTATACCACACCACCTTCCTAGGAGAAAGGTGTGCATGATAGATTTTGCTGACATTTCCATCCAAAAAAAAAAAAAATTAAAAGAAATGTCACTGCTCAAAGGGGAAATGGTTGGTGTCTGGAAATGTGTGGCTGCTCTTCTTCCCAAGGCTCTGCATCACTGAGGGTGGGTGTACACTCAGCTCCTGGAATTATTTTCAGGCTGTTGCTTGGGCATTTTGTCAAGAAGGGGACGAGACTAACCAATGCCACCCAGCAAAATTTTCGGGACAACTGCAATGACAGAAGTGGAAATATCACAACAGACTTCAGTTATTTTGACCTTTATTCACCTTGAACCCTGGGTACTAGGGTGTGCACGGGGAAGGCAGTTGACCATTAGGCCATTCAATAAATATTTATTGAGCATTTGCTATGTCCGAGGAAGGGAGCTAAGCAATGGGGTTATAGCAGGAAACAAAACCGACACATCCCTGCCTCTCGAGGCTCTGTATCTAGTAAGTGTGAGGGTGGATGGGGCATTCGCCAAACAAGCAGAGGAAATCATGAAAGCAGCAAAACAAGTGAGATGATAGGAAGGCAAGTGAAATGATTGCAAGGAGCAGTAGACTGGCTGGAGGATAAGCCCCACCCAGGAAAGTGGAACAGTGTGGAGGCCTGCGGGTTTGGGAGGTGGAAGCATGTGGGAAACAGCAGGAACACTCTACGGCCCCAAGACACAAAGGGCTCGCTAGATGCACTGGATCACGGATGCTTTGAATCACATTTTAAAGTTGATAGTTTCCTGAATTAGAATTTACAGTACTTCCGTGGTATTGTCTGACCCTCTCTTAGCTGGTGAACAGCTGACTGGGAAATACCATCACCATTTCAGAGGAGGGAACTAAAGTCTAAGATGTTGACTGGCTCAGTATATAGGTAAAGCCATAGACCTAGTCTCCCGACTCTGAGCTCCAGGAAGTTTTGAGTTCCCCTGCCTGACACATCAAGTGATGACCAGATGGCCCTTTTATGGGATGCTACAGAGTAAACATCCAACAATGAGGGGGTGAGGGGTGGGAGGGTGACTTCTCAGGGCTCCTCCACCTCTGCCTGTGTGGGCCCAGCTGTAACGTGTGAGCCCCAGCAGCCTGTTTCAAACAGACTCACACCTGAACCTCCTTCTGCCAGCAACGCGCCGACCCTGGCTGAGCCCGACTCCAGGCCTTGCTCTGCCGCTCGCTGCTCCTTGGAAGGCCTGTGGGCCTGGCGCTGCCTGGTGGAACTGAGTGTGCAGGAGGTAAGAGGGGAGGCAGGGAGGACCGCAGCCACGTGGGGCTCCCGCACCCTCATCCGTCCAGCCAAACCACCTCAGCAGCTTGGCCTATTTTTCTAATACTCCACAATGGAGATTTATTGCTTTTGCATTGCTTTCCTCAGGCCCTCAAAGATTTATTGGTTTTTAAGTGACAGAATCCCAGAATTGTTTAAAAGATCAATCAAATAGTGACTGGAATCTAATATTCAGCTCCAAATGGAACACACCAAGCCTTCTTCCCCCACGCCCCACCTGTCACGCTGATGTATCTGTAGTAACCTTCACAGGAGAGTAACTTGGCCGTGAATTAATCACCCATCACGCAGTCCCTGAATTGAGGCTGGGGGCAGAGCCCCAGCTTCTGTAGCAGACCCCCCCGACCACCCGCAGGCTTCCTTGGAGATGTCCTTTGTCCCCCCTCCTTCCCCTCCCCATCCAATCAGTCACTGAGCTTGTCCACTGGACTCTGGAATCAGCTGGGGCTGAGCTCTCCCCTCCCCTATCACCACTCTCCAGCCCCACCCCCTGCACCTGCCAGGGGTGCTTGCTATTTGTGTGCCACAAGCTTTTTTTTCTTCAATCCATCCCCTGCTGAACCGCCAGAGTGGTCCTTTGGAAGCACAAATTGGATCAACTTAACTTTCCTGCTTAAAATTCTTAAATGGGTGACTGGTTTTCTATCGCATTGGGTTCAGGCTTCTTAGCATGGAATTCAAGGCCCATCAGAATCTGGCCTTAACCTTGTTTCCAGTTTCATTCAATTTCCCTCTGCCCCTTTACCAGGTTTTACTTGACAGTGGCCTGCGTAGTTCCTTCGTGGTTCTTTCTCGAGCATTTAATTGTGTTATGCATTTGTTTGTTGGTTTTCTTGGCTTATGCTTTTTACAGGCCCCTCAACAGGCTGTAAGCTCCATGAAATCTGAGAGCTCGGTGCTATTGGACTCCCTTTTCATGGGATGAGGTCTGGCATTTAGTAGGTGCTCAAACAAAATAATTCATTACTAAAGTATGTAATTAATTAATTCAGCAAATCTGTTTTGCCCACCTGGTAGATACCAGGTGCTGGGACTATGGAGAGGTACATTACGGACCTGACCTTCAGCTGTCTCCTATTCTGTAACAGAGCGCTGTCCAGCAGAACTTTCTGCAATAATAGAAATGTCCTATATGTCTGCGGTCCACGATGGATGCCACTGGCCACACACGAATAAGAGCACTTAATGTAGGGCTAGTACAACTGAGGAACTTGTTTTTATTTTATCTGATTTAAATTCAAGAGCCACATATGGCTAATGACTATGATTTTGCACGGTACAGATCTACAGGGAAGACAATCAAAAAAGAAAAAATGCCCACGAGCCTGTGTGCTTGGTCAGAGGTTTCCATGAGAGTTCAGTGCAGAGGCATCCATCATCAGCCTGGTAGGTTCAGAAGTTGGGAGGGCTTCCTGGAGGCAGTGTTGCCTAAGCTGAGACCCAGGGAATGAGGGGGAGTTAGTGAAGCAGGGAAGAGTGTGATGCAGGAGGAGGAAGCAGCATATGCAAGAGCCCCAGCAGGGAAGGTGCAGGGTGTGTTCAGGGAGGTACACCAGCTCTGTGGGCAGGCAGAGATATAAGGAGAGAGGCGAAGAAGCAGGCAGGGCCTGGATAAGGAAGGTCTTTACTCTGTGTTTGGACTTTGTCTAGAAGGGTGTGTGGACCATTTGGCAGGTGGATGCCCAGTGTTTTGTCCTTCTCTGAGCAGTTGGGCCCTAGCCCATGCCATTCTCCCTGCCAAGCATGCCATTCTCCACGCCTCCAACATCTGGTTCAAATCTGGCACACCCAGGACCATCACCATCCTTGCAGCAGAATGCGCCAGCTCCTTCCAGGCTCCCACTCTGTCCTGGCCACCCCTGTGTCAGATACTTGGATTTTCAGTCTTTACCAGAATGTGGCCTTTCTGAGGGAAGGGACGGGGTCCCACCAGCAGTTCCTGACTCAGACCTGAGACCCTTACACACTCCCTGCCACAGCTGACTTCCCAGTTGGATGCACTGGAACAGGAGGGGCTCCTGGAATCAGATCCAACCTTATCCAATTGCCCCACTGGGTGTTCTTGGACCAGGTACTTATTTTCTCTAAACCTCAAGTTGCTTGTTGGTAAAGGGGAACACCTATGTCGCAGATTATTTTGAAGGTCAAAGAAGCCAAAGTGCATCAAGTGCAACTGGTAGTTGTCCAACATGCTCGTTGAGTTTGGCCAAGCTGTTGAGGAGAGGTGTGGCTCTCAGCCCTGGGTAGCCATGGGCAGGAGTGCTCTCTGAGCTCTGCTGCAAGCCCATGCCTGTCTGCTGCATATCCCCTAATGCTCACATGAGATCTACCGTATGTGAAGTGCTGGCTAGTGTGGGACACATCAGGGAACCTGTAGCTATCTCTAGGGGTGATATCATCCCCAAAACAACATCACCTTAAGCACAGCTCTCTGGATTTGAGCATCTTTCAGAAACACAAAGTTAAGCAGGCAAGGCTATGATGTCTTGCTACAGAAGGCTAGCAAACCCAGGGCTGGGAACAATGCCCTTGGAAGATAATTCTGCTGTTCAGATGAGAAATGAAGGTGACCCAGGTGAAAGTGGTTGTGGTGATGAGCTAAAACTTGAAAGAAGTAAAATGAGCATGCCCTGGTGGTGACTTCCCGATGGGGTGGGATAGTGGGGTGTCTGGGATGACTCCCAGTTTTCCGGCTTGGCTAGTGGCATAAAGAATGGTGCTATTCTCTGAACCAAGGGATGCTGAGGGAGGGAAGAGCCTGCGAGACACTGTATCCAGGAGAGGCCAGTGGTGGTGAAGGTGGTCTGGGAGCCGAATCGAGGGGTTGGGAACCAATGGGGCAAGGACAGACTGGGACCTGATATGTGGTCCAGGAGAGTGCTGGGGACCTCTGAGGGACCACCAACAAGGTCAGGTCATGTGACCTGCTTTCTTGGACTGCTGGAAGCATGGTGAGCAGGGCATGACAGCTCTAGCATGGAGGACCAGAGGTATGACAGACTGAACACTAAAAGACAGTGGAATATGACAAATGGCTTCCAAAGGTCATTGCAAGTTCTTGTCACTCCCTGATGAGAATTCATGATCCTTTTGAATTTGACAGGTGCAGCTAGTTAAGACTGTAGATTCTGAGATGCACAGTGATTAGCTACAGTACAAACTGGAGATCTGGCCAACTTTTAAAGAAGGAAGAAATTTTATTGGGAAGAAAAGCAAACGATTGCCAAATTTCCTCCAGGATTCCTTTAATAACTGTGAAGCCCAGAGTGGGAGTGCACAAAACGATCAAAGAAGGGTTTTTGCTGGTCCATGGAGCTGTGGGGAGCAAAATTGGAATCATTACTGCCTGAGTCTCAGATACCAGCATATGATGGTGTCCAATTAGGAAGGAGAAGTGAAAATTTAGAGGATTTATTAACACGGGGCAGCCTGAGGAGTTTGTGAGTCCCTGTCCACACTGGGAGAGATGAGAAACTATAATTACATTCAGACACTCTTTCTTTAAACCTCATTTATTCACTTAGTCTCCCAGCTCTCTGGGCCACCTTTGCAGGGGTCTGAAGACGAGGAGTGCTGTGTGTCCACTTTGGTGCATTGAAGGCGGCAGCATGGATAAGAGGTGCTCAGACAGGATCTGCAAGAGGAGTTAGCTTTGTAAGGAACAACACTTGTAGCCAGGCCTGAAAGCATTCTGGGATGTCACCACACCAGACTGGGGAAAAGGAGGAGCCAGACGCAAGAGTCAGCGAGCAAAAATGAGGAATAATGGGGTGCATGCCACCGTAGACTTCCTCTCCACGGGGCTGTCCGACAGTCTAAATATGGCCACTAAAGGGAGAGATATTAAAGGGACATGTAACTACCACCAATGAAATCACCCAAGGAGACAGGAGCCAGCTTGGTGACAGCACAAAGCTGCCGTTAGAAAGATCATTCAGGAAAACAAAAGGGGAGAAGGGTGATACCCAAATAATTTTGGTGGGTCTGCATTCACTCCAGCTTGCCCTACCTGTACTTCAGGTCCCCTTCTATAAGGACCCAACAACCCAGCTTACCACGAACTGGCTCTGGTGTTGGGATTCTGGATTATATTATTTATGCTCAAACCAAGGAAGAAAAACAGGTGTTTGGGGAAGAAGAATATTTTAAATGGAGCAGTCGACGGAACATGAAGAGCGAGAGTGTTCTATTTTGGACTGTCTGCCATCTGGAGAGCTGCAGACAGGGACTGTTACTGGCATGAGGGGAAGGAGAGTGGTTGTCATGTTCACCTCCTACCAGAGGGACTATTTAAACTCCAAAGTCTGGAGTGGTGGAGAGGCGTCTGAGCAGGGGTTTCAGATCTGGGCGCCGTTAGCATCCAGGTGGTATTTGATGCATGGGAGGAGTGGATGACCTCATCCTGGAGAGTGTGGACTAGAAGGACAAGAAACAAGGGCAGAGCTCCATGAAACTCCATCAAGGAACCGCACAGGAGATCGGGACGGACTAGCTAGAGATGAAGAAGGAAAACCAAGGCAGCCTAACTTCATTTCAACTTTTCTTTTCAAATAAGAGAGCCAAAGGAAGAATGGGATTAAAAAAAAAATCAAGTGGAGGAATGTTCAACATTTGTGGTTTAATTTTCTCCAGGAGCTCCAAGCAGCTCTTCTAGCAAAAAAGAATAACGACATAAGTTGATCCAGAACTATGGAAAAAGGAAGATGATGATGTCACCAAAAGTGCTTGAAAGTGGACCACCTGGTCTATGCTAAAACAAAACAAGAGAGAGAGAGAATGTGAAGGTAGATATGCAGGTAACAGAGATACTGGGGACCAGGCGGCCTTGATGCTGTTGAAAAATCTGTGTGGGGTGGTATAGAACAGTCTGGAAAGACAGAAGGTGGTATTTGGAAAATAAGATGGTCAAAGGTAAGATGCCAATAACAGAACCCTTCAGATAATACAGCTCTGGGTGTGACCATGTTGGCAGTGAGGGTGGACAGACAGTAATAGATTCAAGGTGAAGGTCATTGGAGCCAAGTATTTCAAGGAACAAGAGGCCAGGCTGAGGATGGAAGGGCCATCCAAGTAGATGTAGTTCTTACAGCGCTAACCCTCCTGCCCTGGGGAACTGGTGAAATTCTTTGCAAGAGCAACAGTGACTCTGCAAGGTGCCTTCTCCCGGTTCTCACTTTTTCTCCAACTTTCTTTTCTGCTGACTTCTACTTCTCCCACTGTTCTGGGCCCCATGACAGTTTGTGTCACTGCCTTGTCTCAGATCTTCCGCAGCTGATAACTGATGGCTCTCAGTCTCTGTCTGCATCTGCCCAAAGGTCAGACTTTGAAGTCTTCCTCCATCAAATGCGTTTCTGGAGCCTGATCTATTGATGTTCTTCTGAGTTAGCGTGTGGCTCTGTGCCATGTTAGAGTCCGGGAGGTTTGCTCTTATCCAAGAAGCATTGTGCACAATGCCTGCTCCCGCTGTTTAGGGGATGCTCAGAGAGTTGCCTCCTCTCAGCAGCGGTAAGAGAAGTGATCCTGAAAACTCTGTCTTTTGGGGAGGAATGGAACAACATGAGATTAGAGTCTCCACCAGTAGGCAGGAGAAATTTGTGCTTACTCTCCCACAGTCCAACCCATCCTGGCTGCATCTGCTTAGAGTTTACTGTTTAGTGCATTTCCACTTAGGCGTAGGCTCATTAAACAATTTATAAAAATCATAAACATATAAAGTAAGTAGTCATGGCCAGGGCAGGAGGTAGCAGCCCCAGTAACACAAGAAGGATTCAAAGGCAAGACTTTAGACCTACCCTGTCTCCTCCTATAGCCACTAGCTACATGTGCCTATTTAAATTTAAATTAATTAAAATTAAAATTAAAACTTCCATTCATGAGTTGCATTAGCCACATTTCAAGTACTCAATAGCCACATGTATCCAGGGGCTCCCGTATTGCCAGCATTTCCATCATGACAGAAACTTCTACTTTACTGCATTGCACTAGACTCTAGGAGGGCGGGTAAAAAGAGGTCAGGGCCCATGGTTGATTTCAAAGAGGTTACTAATGCAGGCATTTGGGGCCACAGGTAAAGGCCAGGCATCCTGTCATGAGAAATGAAGAATCTAATGGGGGCTTAGACACAAATATAACATGTCAAGTCCCCAAAACAGAGTGAGACTGATGGCTGGGCTGACTTGTTCCCAAGAGTGTGACCTACTGAGCCAGACTTCCCAAATTCCACTGCATCACCCCCACTGCGGATAAAATGTGGACAATGGTTTAATCCCAGGGTTTGCAAACTTTGGTGAACATCAGAATCACCCAGAGAGCCAGGAAACATGCAGATTCCTGCCCATCCCCAAGGGCTAGAGAATAGGGCCTGAGAATCTGCATTTTGAGCAAGCTCCCAGGTAATGCTGATCCTGCTGGTCTTGGACCACACTTGAGTATCACTGGTGTTGCCCACCGGTGGCCTCAAGTGTGAAGAAAGGAGCTGGTACAGGGAACCAGGTAGTCTCTTTTATGGCACCAATACTGGCTCGTTTTTATGATATGGGGAAGGAGTTGTTTTGCATTTTACTGTGGAGTTGCCCCTGTTGTTTTTACAGCTTTTGTAACTCCAATGTCTCTTTTGGTGGGTGTTTCAGCATGAGAATAACCAGTTTTAGCTCATATGAGCTGAACGAGAATCTCTGCCAGCTTATTTCTCTATCCCTGCCCATGTGGGGGCTAAGAACACACCTCTGTTTTCCTATGATGGTGACAATGACTGGTGTCAAAATAATTCATGTTGTGTTGTTGCATGCTGATCGCTTATCTGAGTATATCACTTGTATGCAGATGTTGGGGCTCAGGTAGAAGATGGATGTTTGGTGAGGCTGAACATCAGAAGCTGAACAAATCTGTATTCTTTTGTGGAAGGCTAGAGCAGCCTGGGAGAAACAAATCCATTTCCAACTTTCACTCTATAAAAAGTTCCATATTTTCTTAGATCAGACAAAATATATTGAGTGCCAAAATGCTGCAGCAATATGGGCGCGTCACTCAGCTGGGTTGGAATCTGTATGCATTGTCCCCCCGGGCCAGTTTTGATTATGTTCTTTTTCCTTTTATTGCAGTCAGCAAATCTGAATTTGCTATTGTGGGGAGAGCAGGAAGAAGAGGGAAAAAATGAAGGTTTTTAACCTTCAGAAAGTTCAGAGGTTCAGTCTGAATAAGCACAAAAACTTCCAGTATGCCTCTGAATTCCTTGAATTTGCAGAACTGCTCAGAATCCCAAGAGAACTACCTTGCACGTAGGATTCAGGCCCTGCTTTGTGGCTAAAAGGCAAAGCTGAAATTATAAGAGAAGAGCAGAGTTAGAGAAAGTAGAAAGAGGAATCAATGTTTTTTTTAAAAAAGGGGAGTTTGGTCCTAATCCAGACTAAGTTTCAGCCTATTGTTCAATTTCTTCAATTCAAAGCCATCTGCTTCCCACGGCTCTCAGATAACGTCTCCCCTGCCAGGACACCCTGTTCCTGCTTAATTGAAATTAGTTTCCAAGAATAGTTGTCCAAAGCAGTTTCCAATGGTGGGAATGTTTTGAAAGTCACAATAGGAGTTGAAGCTTTGGGATGCAGATGTTTAAAGGCATCACGTGGTCTGCAACGGCCATCACATTTCCAAAACCAGGAGTTCTCTTTGGCCTCTGCCACTCACAAATGGCTCCTTGGAAACTGGCACCATTTCTCCATCAGGGACCTCTGATCCTGCAAGTATGAAGGGAAACAATCACTTCCATTCAGGTTTAGAGCAATGTGTTTCCCAGGCTTAATTATACCACAGGTATATAAATTACAGAAACATGTTAATGCTCCCATGATTAAAATTATAGAGTGCCTAATTGAAAAAGCATAAACTGAATTGAAGAATTCCTAATTATAGTTTGCTTTGAGGTGTTAATTTCCTCCATAATGATTGCATAATTTTTTGGAACCTGAAGAGGTGGCCTCTGCCTCAGCACGTGGGCTCCAGGCGGATGGGAAGGGTTGTCATCTTTCAGTTCAGGAAGTTGACAAGGGAGGCTCGGTTCAGGTCTGGAGTGTGGGAGAGCCTTGGAAGGGAGCTTGGGAGGGAAGTGGCGCTGGTACAGACATCACACCAAGGTTCTACCTAGGGGGCTTCAGGACCAAGTCAGATGAGGAACCCTGAGAAAACTTTTCCCACCTGCCTTCCCCTTCCCTCTCCAAAGTCTCAACATTTTTCCCAGCTGGTATTGGTAGAATTTTGTGCCTATAAAATTTTGTTGTTTGCAAAGTTTGGCCCCAGATGAGCAATATTACCTGGAACTTTGTTATAAATGCAAGTTCCCAGGAGCCACCCCCCACAACCTACTAAATCAGAAGCTCTGTTAAAGCAATCCATGCTTTAACAAGTCCTCAGGAGATCCTAATGTTAGAGTTGGAGAAGCCCAGTTCTGGGGAGTGGGTCACAGACACTCAAAGTCACAGCCCACTGAGCTTTGTTGAGCTCCAACTCTACATCAGAACCTGTGATTGGTGGCTTCCGAAGCATCCTTTCATTTTGCAATCATGACATTGCACCGAAGTAGAAAAAGTGATCCCCTTTTCTCAGGAGAGAAAACTGAGATCCAGAGATGATGGCTCACTCTTCTAATACTGTCTTTAGGAGCTGCTAGCCTTCCTTGTAGGTTCTCATGCAGACTCAAATGCATTATGTTGTCATTTTATTTTTCATGGTTGTCATATAGTTTTCATCAATATCTTTGCTGAGAAATGGGCTTTCTGAGACATCATAAGCGAGAGGCTGAGGCACAGCTGAGAATGACTTCCAGGTGAGGCATGACATTGCTAATGCTGAGTCTAACTGTAGAGCCAGGGTGTGGGCTCTTACGTGTCTGTAATTAATGGCATAGATTGTTAGCATGCACTCTTCCTGAATAGCGATGTGAACTCTGAGAATAAAAGGCTGTGCCGCAGCTCAAAAAAGAAACTCTTTAGTTTTTGGAAGAAATTTCCTTTGCACAGTGACCCAAGCAGCTGTGAGTCCCTTCATCCGGGACCCTGGAGGCCACAGGGGGTTGTATAGAATGAAGATGCACTACATGTCCTTCTCCTCTCTTTAGAAGTCCCGGTTCTTTCAGGTTTCTGATTCCTAGTCTAAACACACCAGGGACTTTGTGTGTATGTATGGTCTCTTTTAGCTAATACATAGCCATCTGAAACCATAAACTTATGTTCTTGGTTTTTAAAATTCCATCAGGTTTTTGTGTAATCCCCAGCCATTCCCATATGGTTGAAAATTTGGGTCATTTCCAGTTTTTTGTTGTTATAAATAACCCAGTGATAACAGATTTATTCATGTGTTTCTTTTGGTTTTATATCTTTAAATAGGAAAAATCCACAGAAATGGAATTATTGAAATGAATAAAATTGAACTGTAAAGTATTGAGCCTACTCTAATATGCCAGGCACTGACAGCCAATTCATATACATTAACGTTTTTTTATTCTTTAATTTTAAAAATCTCCAAGTAACAAATACACATAGTGGGAAAATCAAATAGCCAAACCATTCCCTATTCTACCATTTACAACGCCCCAGTCCTGTGCCTCAGAGGCAAATGCATTTTAATTCTTTGCCATTTCTTCTGGGAATTGGCATGTTGCTACATAATGTGCTATTTTAAAGTTATTGATTGCAGACATTATCTATTTACTTCCTGCTATGATAGATGAGAATTTGGCTGTCTTAAATCATCCAATACCTCCCTTCTATCTTTCCAGTTAGTTAAACCACTGTTTTTAGTTAAATAAATACACCATCACTAATGTTATAATTCCATAAAATTCAGAGCCAAATGGCATGCTATTTTTATTATAGTATTATATAATTAACAAAGCTTACTAAGTGCCAGACACTATTTTAAGTCCCTTACAAGTATTAACTCAGCTAATTCTCAGAAGAACCTTATGAAGTAAGAACTAGTATTATCCCTATTATACAGATGGGGAAACTGAACTACTGAAAAGTTGAATAACTTGCCCAAGATCAAGCAGCTAGTAAGTGGCTGATGTACTAATAGAATTTGAATATAATAGTCTAGCTCCACAGTCTGAAGCTCTTAACCATTGTGGTATACTACCTCTGGTTACTCTTTCTATCTCGTATAGTTGTGGGCTTTTTTGTTTAATTCATCATAAAATGTATAATTATTCTCTTTTCCTCAGACAATATCTTTATTAAACCATCCATATATTTTCCTCCCACTGGGCTCTATCACTTCTGGTTTACTATTACTCTGTTTTTTCCTTTTTATTTTTTTGTCTTTTGTTCTATTTTCTAGAAAAATACCAACTCTTATATTGCCTTTGTTTATAATTTCCACAATCATGATTTTTTTTTCTTTTAAGAGTTATTTATTGCTCTCTGAATTGTTTTTTTCTCATAGTATCCATTTCTTGTTTAGAGAAGCGATCATTTCTCAAACTTTTCTCAGGATACAATTTTGATTTGGGGGAAGGGAGATTTCCTGACTCCCACGTTCTCTCTATTTCCTTTAGAGTCATTTCTTCCCCACTTGCATTGGCTGTGCTCCTTCATGTCAGAAGCATTTCTCACCTAGCCAGTGAGCCAGTGAGTTAGTATTTCAAAGGGAGGGGGACTGCTGTGGTTTTGGAGGCTGAGGCATTCAAATTCTAAGATGAAACCTCCTCTTATCTCCTGCCTGAGGGGTAAGGGGCAGATAGTTCACATCTCATGTTCAAGGGTTTGATCGATACCCACATTTCACTTCTTTCACACTGTCCGTACCTGACTGCTCCAATATCAGAGTCTCTCTCGAGATCTGTGGGGCAAAGCAACTCCGTTCTTGTTCACCAGTGTCATTATTTGCAATCTGACTTTATTCCACCACACCAGCTACCTCTTCTCTGACCATTTTTAGTCTTCCTGAATTTTGTTAAAATCTTTCATCCACTGAACCCATCTCCTGTTCTCTTTTTCCTTGTGAATTTATATGCTTTTTCATTTTTTACTGTCATTTTAGTGGGATCTCGGGGGAGAGAGGAGGTAAATGGAGTGCATTAAATCTTCTACTTTTAACTAAAAGTTCACTTACATTATTATCTAATCCAGCTCTCACAATAATAATTGATGGAGACATTATTATTGTCTTCAGTTTTTATAAATGATATCATTTAAATAAATTAAGGAAGGTCACACAGCTAGTAAGGTTCAGAGCCAAAATTCAAGTTTAATGCTGATTCCAGAGATTATGTTCTTTTTACTCTGAGGTCATAAAAATGTTTATGAGTCTTGAAAGCCATTGCCAAAGTATTTTCCCCAATTTGATGAATCAGTTAACACTCTGCTGGAATTACGTAATCCTACCAGTTCAACCACAACTTCACTGAAATGGCTTGTTATTATTTACATTTACTTTTACTAATTTAATGCATTTTAAAGGGAACATATTGTCATTTTGATTTGCATTTCTTGGCTTACTGGCAAATTAAAATATTTTTCCATGTATTTTTATACTATTAACATTTCCTCTTTTTGTAGGTTGTCTTTTTGCATCCTTTTCCCATTTACCTATGGCAGTGGTTCTCAACCATGGTTCATTTGTCCCCCAAGGGACGTCTGGCAATATCTGGAAATGTTTTTATTACAACTGGAGGTGGTGATGCTACTGGCACCTAGTTAGAGAGTAGAGGCCAAGGGTGCTGCTGAACAGCACACAATACACAGGACAGCCCCCCGACAAAGAATTATCCAGCCCAACATGCCAATACTGCCAAGACTAAGAAACCCTAAACTATGGGGATCTTGATAGTCTTCTTCTTTTTTATACATATGTGATTAGATCTTTTTAGTCTCCAGACCCTCTTACACTCTTAACAGTTAAGGAAGGTGCCAAAGAGCCAGAGTTTTTGTTTATGCAAGCTTTGTCTATCAATATTTGACTGTATTAGAAATTAAAGCTAAATTTTAAAATATTTTAATTCATTTAAAAACAATGCATATTAATATAAATAATACATTTCTATTTTCCAAAATAATAAAGTTAGGGTGAAGAGGTACATTTTAATAATTTGCAAGTCTTTTTAATGTCTGGCTTAGTAGAAGATAATTGGATTCTCCTGTCTGTTTTTGCATTTAATCTGTTGCCATGAATTATTTTGGTTAAAATATATAAAGAAAACCCAGCATCCCACAGATACATAATTGGAAGAAAAGGAGGAATATTTTAATAGCCATTTAAGATAATTGTGTATATTATTTCTTCATATTATACCAAAATTCTGAGTGGTAGTTTTCTAAAGTTTAGTTGTAATGAAAACATATCGGTGAATTTGTCATACTCTGTTACATTAAAATATATCAGTCTGTCTTGTACTTTGAATGGATCTTTTATCCTTTCGTGATTTTGCAACACTATGCAATGGTCATTCAAAAAATATTCACTGGATTATAAAAAATCTTCCAAATGTTGTTACATTTCATTATACTATATCAAAATATCACATTTGCTTGTATACCACCAATACCATCAATAAAGCTTTTAAGTATTGGGAGCATTTCAAGTTCAAAGTGGCAGATACAAGTTTTCCAAATTCTTATTTTCACTTGAAAGCTCACCTATGTCTTTGACAACAGCATCTGTCAGTGTTCCTTAAAGTGTCAGATAGGCTTCATTTTTTTTTTTTAATGGAGAGAATGTTTACTGGATATCCAAATGTGAATAACCACAATTTGTTAGTTATTCTTTCAAGAAACAAAAAAAAAAGAGGCCTCAAGAAAAACTGGCTAGTTTGGCATGCAACTCAAACAATCACAGAAACATTTTTCCTAAAGAAACCATAGCACTTCAACAAACAGGAAACATAATTTATGAATACTGCCCATTGTACCATATGAACATTAAAAAGACTGTACTTGAAGATTGAGATTTAATAAAATTTACACTTTTTACTTCTTCATCAAGGACCTTGGCATTTTTGTTGGGAAATTGGCATTTTTGTTTTTTACAGTGATGTGAGGTGGTGAAGAATATAATATAATAGGTACCTTTGGGTACCACTGCCTTGATTCATGCTAAGGCACTGGCAGTTTTACCCACCTTTGCAGTGTAAGTATCAACACTGTGAAAAAAGGCAAATAAAGTCTCAGTATTACCGTTAAAGTCATGTTATGTTACAGAATAACTGAAAGGGCTGAGTAACCCCCAGGGGTTCCTAGACCATGCTCTGGGGACTTCTGGATTATACTTAGGGTAAGACTTCTCCTGGAAACAGAAGGTCTCTAGAATTTGTTGTATAGAAGAATATTGTGGTAAGACTGTTCGAAGTTCATATTCCCAAGTCTCACATCTAGAGATACATAACAGGGCCCCAGAATTCACAGGAAATTCTGTTGTTGAATGGGGACCTGGCACTTACAGTCACCTACACATATGTCATTTTCACCTCATTGCATTCCTACAAACAACCTCAGCAGCAGGGTACATTTTCCCATAGGAAAAATGTTTTAATTGGTGTTGTAATTCTTCTCTAGCATTTATTTGCCCTATCTGGTACTAATATGCCAGGTATTATGATTAATTTAATGCTTAATTAGTAATCATTCCATTTACCTTTTTAGAGCTTAGAAAGGCTTTTTTAGCATAATTTATTTCAGGTGGTCTTATAAAAAACTGCCCAGGGGGCTTTCACCTGACACTTTCCTGTCCTTGGGCAAGTGTCTTTGTTGCAAGGAGAGACATCCAGGCACCCTATTGGTTACAGTAGCATCTTCCTCTGCAAAAGCATCACTATAGGTTCTAATAGTGAAGTTAGAAACCTGAATGCCCATCAAAGCTAGTCTCGTTCAACGTCATTGTTTTTGTTTGCTCCTCTTACCACATAAGGTGACTTTAGAAAACAACAGTGACATTTCAACTGAGAACTTGGCAGGAGGGTGAAGGGGTTGCTTCACAGGATGTCTGAGGATTAGGAGGCCTGGGGTGAGGGAAACAGCCTGACTCTTCACTAGGGTACAGAACAGGCTTCAGAATGTTTATTACAAAGCAAAACAAAACAAAAACCAGGAAGTTTTCCAGTCCCCTGAAGCGTTCTATTTCACTTTACTGCTTTTCAAAGCTTAATGTGCAAATGAAATAACCTGGAATGTCTTAAAGTCCAGATTCTAATTCAGTAGCTGGGGTGGGGCCTGAGATGCTGCATTTCCAACACATCCTTAGGTGATGAGGATGCTGCAGGTCCATGGACCACTGAGGCGCAAGGCCCTGCACATTCTGCTTCTCTGAGCTAGTGTGGGTTAACGCCGTTTGAACACCTTTTGTTAAGTCTGCATAAACTTGTTTAAAGTGTTTGTTTAAATGAGCTATTAACATTACCTAAAAGAGCTATCGGTCAGCTGTGATTCTAAACTAACTCAGCTCTCCTTCATACATTACTGGATTCTCGATTGCTTGAAATTATGCTTTTCAACATGGACTCAGAAAATAACACTTCTAGAGTCAGGTAGGGATGGAATATATTTAGTAAATAGTAAATAGTCAACATTGACCAGCAAGGTAGAAGTGTATTAAGCATAGATTATTCCATGTCACATGTATAGAGAAATCCATCTATCAATTAAAACTATGATACTACAGCTATTTTTAATACATTATGTTAAAAAATCATTTTCAAAGTATTTTCATGTTCCTAATTATCTATGATCCTCCTCATAATACTGAGGTGATTTCGTACCATTTTATTTTATCACTTTATTTTGAATGACATTTTATTTAGATTCATCACAAAAATAATACATGCTTATATAGAAATAATAGAATATTTTTAAAAAAACATCTGGGATATCTATTTTATTTTTCTTTACCGAATTAAAAAATTAGACTTTATGTAATTTTGATCCTCCCTGACAATGTTCCATCCTAATTTTGCCACATATCATGATAGCTATTATAATACCATTTTAATGATGGGGGGTACTTATTCTTTTGTTCCTCCAAATAGTTAGCATAGTTTCTCTGCACAACTTACTGAATGCTCTTTCTAGTCCTACTGACCTGTGATGCTGCCTTCGTGTGTATGTCTGTACCCCACTATATTCTTGGTCTGTCCCCACTATTCCATTAGATCTGCCTCTCTGTTCGTCACTGTGTCTGCACCACCCATTTTAATATAGCTTTACAAAACATTTTAGTATATAGCCCTCCTGATGTCTCTTGTTGTTCAAAATGTTCTTAGCTATTTTCACCCACTTACGTTTCCCTGTGAATTTTAAAATCCCTTTATCCTTTTTCCTAAATAATCCCCAATGGGATTGGTTTAAATTATATTAAAACTATTGCTTCTCACCATCAAATTGGTTTCACTGATCATCACCTAAGAGCACATTTAGGAATAACATTAATCGGGTGTCCGGCAGATGTGTGGGGGGAGGGGATGGGTGTATACATACATAATGAGTGCGATGTGCACCGTCTAGGGGATGGACACACTTGAAGCTCTGATTCGAGGGTGGGAGAGGGGGCAAGGGCAATATACATAACCTAAACTTTTGTACCCCCATAATATGCTGGAAAAAAACCTATTGCTTCATCTGCAATGGTTATAGTAATATGAACTTTTCCATACTTAAATGGGGCAAACCTCTCCATTTATTTGAGTTTTTACTATTTCTCAGGAAAACTGCATTGATTCCATCATGTAGATTCCATCCTCAGCTATCCTATTAACATTGTTTCTTACTAAGTGTGTTGTATCTTCTGCTCTCTTTCCCCTGTTATGTTTGCTAACTGTTTTTTCCCTGAATAGCTGGTATTCAGGGAAATTTTGTGTCCGTGTGTGAGAGAGTGTGTTTGGTGTGTGTATTTTTTATCCATCCCATTTGCTGAAATCTCTTGTGAGTTTCTTTAATTAAATTTTATTATCTTGGTTTACCAGCTAATAATCATACCATCTATGAATAATGAAAATTTTGTGTCCTCCTATTCCAGTTGCAATCACTCTTATTTTGATTTTATATTTTTTGCATTGGGTAGAGCTTCCTGGGCAATGTTACCAAATAATGTTAATAATTGACCTTTGCATCTAACTCTCGATCTCAAAGACTAGACCTCCAGCAAATTTTTCTTATGTGTGATAGTAATTGTAGATTTACAACAGATATTTTTTTAAACCTGGTAAGGAAAAATATTTCTATTCTATAATTTATCTGTATGACATTTCTAAAATAAGAAATGAGTGTCTAATTTTATCAAAAAGTGTTTCTGGAATCTACTCATATGATCTTATTGGTTTTTTACTTGGACTTATTTATGGGACTTTTTTTTAGATTTTTTTAATTACTAAATCCGTCTTGTGTACCTGGGGTAAATGACCTGCTTATCAGAAGCCAATTTACTAGCATATTAGAGGAATTATTTGCAACAATTTGGGATACTTTCCCTATTTTTTTCTGTCTTATGTAATTGTTTCTGTAACATGGGAATTATTAGTTCCTAAAAGATTGAAAGAACTCATTGGAAAAGCCATCTGGCTCTAGTGTTGTTTATTCTAATTTTCTTTTATGGAATGCATAATTAATTTATTGTCATTCTTTTTTGTTTAATAACAAAGGCTTTTCAGATGCTGAAAACAGGTTTGGTCCTATCCCATAAGCATTAAACATCATTGTTCTCATTGTAATAGTTTCTAAAGAGTATGAAATTGTAGCTTTGATTTCCTATTTGATATGAGAATTACTTAGGAAAGTTCTTATTTTCCCCAGTTGGAACTTTTTATTTGTTTAGAATTTTTGTTTAATAATTTCTGGTTCTATCTCATTATACATAGAGAATGTAGTCTACCCCTTTACTTAATTTATTGATTTTTATGTTTGTCCCTTGTCATTTTTGTTCTCCATACCTAATATGATCTCTTAAATATTAAAATATTATTTTCTTCTTTGTCATATTTTCTGGGACTAGCTTTTCTAATTGGTTATTTTTTATTCTGCATTCAGACATTCCAAATTTACATAGAGACACATCAATCTTTTGCCTTTTGTGAATTGTGCTGTTGTTAAGCTTAGAAAGATATTTTTGAATCAAGATTATCTTTTTCCTTGATTGCAAACCTACAAGATGTTGCAAGAATGATACAATAAACATCTATGTATCCTTCCCTTCGATTCACCAGTTGTAAACATTTTTCCATATTTGCTTTATCTCTCTTTATCTCATCTCTCAAATGGTTGCGGAGCCATTTGAGAGTTAGTTGTAGTAGTCATGATACTTCAAAACCTAGTTTGTATAATATCTTTTAAGGAAAAGGTGAGTTTCTTACATAGCCACAATATAAGCATCACATTCAGGAAGGTTTAAATTGATATAATACCAATATCTAATATGCAGCTCATATTCAAATTTCCCCAATTGCCCCAATTAATTGTCCTTCAAGGCTTTTGAAAATTCAATCCATGATACAATCAAGAATCACTCGTTATATTTGGTTGACATGGGTATCTTGAAATTTTTTAATAAATAAATTAAGTTCTGAACTATTGGAACCCAATGTGGTTTCATATATGTGATGAGGTCTTAAATATAACTTTTTCTCATAATTGTGGAATTTTCCTGATACTATTTATTGATAAATAAATTTTCACTTTTCCCTTGATTTGTCTTGCTTGTATTCCTATACATAAATTTCTCTCTCTGTTTTCTTTCACATACAAAAACTCTGTATCTTACATACAAAAACACACACACACACACACCCCATCCCATTTTTATTTAATTTTACTCTCATACCCATGGTTTAATTATTATAGCTTTATAGTATGCCTTAAATCCAGTAGTGGTTTTTCAGTCTCATTCCTTTGTTTAAAAAAAGTTACCTATATTTCCTATTTTATACAAGCAAACAAACAAACAAATCTTATTAGAATTGCCAAATTAAGGTCATCCATATCTTTAGGGCACACAGATATCACCTAACTAGCCCATATTCTACACAACTTGCTTTTTCCCAAAGAAAACAATACGTCAATTTGTCAAGAATTGACATTTTTATAATATGCGATCCTTCCCTCCAGGACTTTGACATTTCCGTCCATTTATTCATCTTTAGTTCAGCACAATTATTTAACACCCCCTCTGCCAAACCCTGTGCTAGGGGCTGGAGATATTCTTTAATATTGGATACCTCAGTTGAGTTTATTTTTCCTTCCAATGTCAATCCTGTGCATTTCTTATTTGTGTTATCCTTAGATAGTTTTAAAGGACTCTATTCTAATAGGATTTTTTCATTACATCTTGCTTTTTTTTCATGGTGTACAGTTTGTTTACCTCTGTCTTCTGTCAAACTACTTTACTGAATTCTTTTATTAATTTTAAAAGTCTTTCAGTTGATTCCCTTAGATATATTAGGTCACAGTCATATTATCTACAAATGATGATGAATTGCTCTCCTTTCTAAAATGTGTCTCTCTTCTGTTTTGTGTCTTATTGCATTGGTCAGAATTATCCCATTTCAGATGCCAATTCTAGAGGTAAAGTGACTTGTTCAGCATGTCAGACAGAGCAGCAAGTGGTAAAGCCAGAACTTAAACCTCCACCTTGCTTTTTAATTTGGTGCTGCTTTAGAAAAGTTGACCAAACAAAGGTCATCTACCCAGACATTGCGTAACTAGGCCTGTATCTATCCAGTTGCTTTTTCCCAAAGGAAAGTTGACAATTGCAGTGCTTACAGTCCTCTTTTAAAAGGACTGAATCTCATAGGTGTATTAGATGATGATAAATGCTATGGAGAAGAATTAAGCAGGGAAATGTATTATAATAAGGTATGTTGTGGGTTTGGCTTGTTAAAGATGTGGAAACACCCAAGTGCCCATCAATACATGAGGGGATTAATAAAATGTGGTATATGTATACCATGGAATACTACACAAAAAACAATGGTGATCTAGCACCTCTTGTATTATCCTGGATAGAGCTGGAACCCATTCTACTAAGTGAAGTATCCCAAGAATGGAAAAACAAGCACCACATGTACTCACCATCAAATTGGTATTAACTGATCAACATTTACTTGCACCTATAGTAGTAACATTCATCAGGTGTCGGGCAGGTGGCGGGGGGAGGGGATGGGTGTATTCACACCTAATGGGTGTGTTGCGGCACCGTCTGGAGGATGGACATGCTTGTAGCTCTGACTTGGGCGGGGCAAAGGCAATATATGTAACCTAAACATATGTACCCCCACAATATGCTGAAATAAAAAAAAAGATAGAAAGCTCAAAATGCATACATACATACATACATACATACTTACAGTGGTCAGTTAAAATTTCACTGGCAGAGGTGAAGAGGCAAGCCTTCCAAGGGTTGCTGTATCCAAGGGAAGAGCTCTCCAGGCTAAGGAGATAGCAAATGCAAAGACCTTGAAATGGGAGCACATCTGGGGTGTTTAAGGAACAGCAAAGAGACCAGTGTAACTAAAGAATTAGAAGAGTGAGGTCAGAGAATTCATAAAAGCCGGCCTTGTAGACATTGTAAAGATGCTGCTTTTTACTCTAAGTAAGGTTGGAGCCATGGGAGGGCTTTGAGCAGAGATGTGTCATGACCCAAGTCATGTTTGTAAAGGGTCACTCTAGCCACTGTTTTGAGAATAAATTGTTGAAAGCAAGAATGGAGGCAAGGAGACCAGTTGGGAGGCCAGTGCAATAATCCAATCAAGAGATGATGGGGGTTTGGTCCAGGGTTGTAGCTGTGGAGATGATGAGAAATGGGCAGATTGAGGATGTACAATCTATTGAAATTGGAGCCACAGGAGTTGTTTATGGACTGGATGTATGGCCTTGGGAAAGAAAGAGAGCCGTGATTAAGGGAAAATATATGAGGTCAATGGCCAGGTCTCCTGCATTTTGACTTAAAATATATTCCAAGCCCAGTCCACACTCAATAAAAGCTAGTTATACTTCTTCTAAATATTGGAGAAGAGGATGTGAAGCTCTAGCCATCAGCAGATGGTTGTCTGGTTTCTCTTGGTAAGATTTCTTTTGCTTTCATCTGAAAATAAGGAAAACTTATTTGAATACTTGTGTTGAATTTTTATGATTCCTTTATACAACATATTTTTCTTCTTCTAAATTTCTACACAAAATCTACTTTTATTAAATGTATCAAATGCAATTAAATCATAGGAGAAGGGCCCACATGGAAAGCAAGACAACTCTTTGGTGTCTAATTCAGAAACATCGTAATAATAATACATGCAGCAACTGTGATGGCTCCAGTGAACTTTTATAGAGTGCTTTCTGGAAAGCACTTTCTAGACATACGATGTCATTTAGTCCTCACACTACCTTTGTAGGATCCCCTATTCTCAGAATCCTTCTCTGGCAGAGTTCCTCTTTGTACCCTCACTTCATTGGATTGCGGTAAACAGTTAATATCTGTCTCCCCAGTCTTGGTTCTAAGCTCCTGGTACCCAGGGAGCAGGTTATATTCAAATTTTCACCTGCTATACTGTAGTCACTGAATAAATGTCTGATGAATAGATGAATAAATGTATAAAAGACAGACAGATGGGGCAATAGGTGATACAGCTAGTCAGAGGCCAAGCAAAGATCCATGTACACACACTGACAATAAGCTGCCAAATGTATACCTCTGATTTCTTTGTCTCCTCTGGGAGCTGTTTTGACTAGGCAAATAGTGAATAAAATCAGGAATTCCCGGAGCCTTGGAATAAAGGTTGGCTAACTAAGACATATCTTTGTAAATTTCAGCTCATAGTTCTGAGTGACCTTTAATATGGGGAATGTAATTGCAAAACGAGATTCTGTTGGGGATTACAGGGCTCACACTTTTTTCTTAAGCCCGTCTTGTCCAATAACACCAAGGATTTATCATAGCATTTTCATATTAAAATTTGTGCTTAGTTAAATGCTACAGCAAGACTTTTGAAGGCAGACAGAACATTCAAGATTATTCAGTCCATTTCTCTTATTTCTTTAACAGCTTTATTGAGGTATAATTTACATACTATAAAATTCACCTGTTTTAAGTATACAATTCTTTTGTAAATTTCTAGAGTTGTGCAACCATCCCCACAATCCCATTTTACAACATTTCCATCATGCCGTAAAACCCCCTGTGCCCATGTACAGTTGATTCTCATCCTCACCTTCAGTCTCAGGCAATTACTGATCTGATTTCTATCTCTATAAGTTTGCCTTTTCTTGACATTTAATATGAATGTAATCATACAATATGTAGTTTTCTGTCTCTGGCTTCTCTCATTGAGCATAATGTTTTTGAGCTTCGTCCATGTTGTAAAATATAGCAGTGGTTTGGTTCTTTTATTGATGAATAATATTCCATTGTATAGATATATCATATATCCATTCTCCAGTTGACTACCATTTCACCAGTTGATGGGCATAGCAACATCATTTCACATTTTAACTATAATGAATAATGTTGCTATAAACAGTTGTATACAAGTTTTTGTGTGGACATAGTTTTCATTTGTCTTGGGTAGATACCTAGGAATGGAATGGCTAGATTAATGGAATTTTTATGTTTGCCTTTTTAAGGAACTGCCAGACTGTTTTCCAAAGTGACTCACCATTTTACATTTCCAATAGCAATGGATGATGGTTCTAATTTTTTTTACATTCTTGCCAACACTTGTCGTCTATCTTTTGACCGATGACCATTCTAGTGGGTATATGTGATGGTTTCTCACTGTTGTATTAATTCATGTTTCTCTAATGATTAATGCTGTTTACCATCTTTTCGTTAGCTTATTAGCCATTTGTATTTCATCTTTGGTGAAATGTCTAGTCAAATATTTTGCCATTTCTAATTGAGTTGTCTTCTTACTATTGAGTTGTAATGAGTCATTATGTATATTGGATATAAGTCTTATCATACACATGATTTGGAAATACTTTCTCTCAGCGTGTGGCTTGTATTTTAATTTGTTTAATGGTGTTTGTTGAAGCCTAACTTTAAAAAAATCTAATTATATACATTTCATTTTTTTCCTCACTAATAGATCATGCTTTTGGTGTTGTATCTGTATACTTTTTTTCTAATCCAAGGTCATGAAGATTTTATTCCATGTTTTTTCTCCTAAAAGTTTTATATTTTTATCTCTTACACTTAAGATACAGTGTGAATTTAAATTAGATTTTTGCTTGTGGATATTCAATTGACCCAGTATCATTTGCTGAAAAGACTATCCTGTTACTGTATCTTGGCACCTTTGTCAGGAGTCAATTGATCATAAATGTAGGAATTTATTTCACGTTCTCAATTCTCTTCAATGATCTATATGTCTGTTTTTCTGCCAGCACAAAACTGTATTGATTTTCGTAATTTATGAAATTAGAAACTGTAAGCCCTGCAACTTTGTTCCTATTTTAAAAATTGTTTTGTCTATTATGGGCCCTTGCATTTCCACATTCACTTTAGTATCAGCTTGTTAGTTTTTGCAAAGTCTCCTGGTATTCTAATAGGGATTGTACTAAATCTGTAGATAAATTTGTAGATACAATTGCCATCTTAACAATATTGACTATTCCAGTCCATAAACATGGAATATCTCTCCATTTATTTAGATCTTTTTCAATCTATTTCAGCAATGTTTTTAAATTTTCAATGCACAAGTATTTAATTTCTTTCATTAAATTTATTTATAAGTATTCTTTGATGCTATTGTGAATGAAATTGTTTGCTTAATTTAATTTTTAGATTGCTCTTTACTAGTGATAAAAATACAACTGATTTTTATATGTTCATCTTGTATCCTGTGATTTTGTTAAAATGGTTAATTAGTTCTAGTTGTGTATGTGTGTGTAGGCAATCCTTAGGATTGTCTACATACAGACTCATGTCATCTGTGAATAAAAAGTTTACTTCCAATGTGGGTGCCATTAATTAAAATTAATTAATGAAATTAGTTAATTAAGTTTGTCTTATTTCACTGGCTAGAATCTCTAGTACAATGTTGATCTTACATTCTTATCTTGACCCTGATTTTTTGAGATAAATCATTAAGTCTTTTACCCTTGAGTATAAATTAGCTTTATATGTTTTGTAGATGGCCTTTATCAGGTTGAGAAGTTCCTCTTAACCCTACTTTCCTTTCTGTAGTACTTTTTGTCATAAATATATATTGTGTTTCATCAAGTGTTTTTTCTGCATCTATTGCAATGACTATGTGGTTTCAGTCCTTTATCCTATTAATATGTAAATTAGTATAGCCTCTATGGAAAACAGTATGGAGATTTCCCAAAAAACTAAAAATAGAACTACCATTTCATCCAGCCATCCCACTACTGGGTATCTACCCAAAGGAAAAGAAATCATTATACCAAAACATACCTGAAATTGTATGTTTATTGTAGCACTATCCACAGTAGAAAAGATATGGAATCAACCTAAGTGTCTATCAGCAGATGATTGCATAAAGAAAATATGGTATATATACACAGTAGAATACTATTCAGCCATAAAAAGAATTAAATCCTGTCTTTTCTCACATGGATGGCAATGGAGGCCGTTACCTTAAGTGAAACAACTCAGAAACATAAAGACAAATATTGCGTGTTCTTACTTGTAAGTGGGAGCTAAATAATATGTACACATGGACATAGAGTGTGGGGTGACAGACAATGAAGACTCAAAAGGGTGGGGCAGTGGATGATAAGAAATTACTAAATAGGTACAACATATGTTGTTTGGGTGGAGGATACACTAAAAGCCCTGGCTTCACCACTACAGAATATATCCATGTACTTACACTCTTTAAATTTATATAAATTTTTAAAATATGCTATTTTGCATTAACTGATTTTTGGATATTAAACCAACTGTATTCCTGGGATAAATCTTACTTAATTATGATGTATAATCTAGTTTATACATTGCTAGATTCAGTTTGCTAATATGTGGTTAAACATTTTTGGATCACGAAAGAGCATGCTGTGTCATTTTTCTCTTATTGTATATATGTCTCTGATTTTGATATCTTGGCCTTATATGATGAGTCAGGATGCATTCATTCCCATGCTATTTTCTGGACAAGTTTGTGAAAATTGGAACTATTTCTTCTTTAAATATTTGATAGACTTCACCAGTGAAGCCATAGAGGCAGGACTTTTCCCTGTAGAAAGAATTTTAATTACTAATTCAATTATTTAAATTGTTATGTAGGTCTATTGAAATTTTTAATTTTTCATGAATCAGTTTTAGTAAGTTGTCTAATTTATCTGTATTGTCTATGTTTTTTGGCATAAAGTTTTTCATAGTGTTCCCTTATAAGTGTTTTTATTTCTGTAGGGTCAGTAGCATTGCCCCTTTTTTATTCCCGATTTTGGTCATTTATGTCATCTCTCTTTTCCTCTTGGTCAGTATAAAGAGTTTTCAATTGTGTTGTTCTTTTCAAAAAAACTACTTTGGTTCATTGACTTTTCACTCTTGTTTTTATGGTTCCTATTGCATTGATTTCCACTCTGTTATTTATTCTTTTTTTTTTTCTTTTTTGTGCTGGTTTGGGTTTTACTTTGCTCTTGTTTTTCTACTTTCTTATGATAGAAACTTGTATTTTTATTTTAGATCTTTCTTCTTTCATAATGTAGGTGTTTAAAGCTATAAATTTTTCTCCAACCACTCCTGAGACAGTTGATATTGACACTGTTGTCCAGTTTAATCATTGCTTTTGGGGGATAGAAAGTGCCAAGGTACTTATTCCCTCATTCAATAAGGTCTACCCCATAATTTTTAGCTATGAAGAAACTGAAGCATATGCAGGTTGTTTTAAGTTGGATTCTCTCAAAAGCAGACCCATGGACAAAAGATTTGAATATTAAGGGGCCATTCCCAGTAGAAACCAGTAAGGGACGGAGGGAAGCAGGAAAGAGAAAGTGTAGAAGCCAACCGAGTATATGGTCCTGTGGGGAGCTTTGGAGAGTGGATTACCCCCTTGAACCTGCTCCCCTTGAGGAAAAAGAGCAGGAATTTTTTCACTTCTGCTCAAGGCAATTACTGGAAAATACTATTCTAGAGCCAGGTAGATGTGGGTTGGGGAAGACCAATACTTAACTTCTCAATCCCTCTGTACTAGTGAAAGAGGCTCCAGTAGTTTTAAGATAACCCTTTGCAGAAGTCCTTGGTGTCATCTTTAACTGAAAAGCACGTAGAAGATGGGGGATGAATGGATAGAAGCAGAAACAAGGATTAAGAGAGGCAATAACTGTATTCGCTTGCAAGGTTAAGTGACTTTCCCAAGGTCATACAGTTATGTATTAGCAGATCTTGGGCTAGAAAATAGATTTTTGTGAATGCTAATATTGTCTTTGCATCAACTTTATTAAAAATCCACTAAAGATGTGTTTTGTAAGTCTTTGCTTACTGTTGATTAACCTTTTCTTGATGGCTAGAGCTTTCATTATATATATATGAATCAACTCTAATGCCAGTTGTTACTGTGTAGACCTTTACTCCATCACTGTCCTGGCCAGCACAGGGTGCTGGGGTAATCCAGAAAAATACAGAGACAAAGAAGCATCCTACTGTCTTGAGAAATTGTATTAACCTTGTGCAGAGACCACAGAAGAAAGGACAAAATTCAATGAGCCTCAGTAGGGAGTGTATTTACCCATGTTCCTGTGGATCACTGTCAGGGCCGTGAACAGCCAAGACCCACGTGTTCCTGTAGATCACTCACTCAAGTAACTTTTAGGAGAAAAGATATATATGTAAAGCATGTAATCCTTAGTCAGCATGTCAGAGGTAAGACCTTAAACTTTGGGCTGTGCTCAACAATGCCAATGTTAAGGGCTTCTTAGTTAACAAGTTTGCTAAATCATCAGTCCTCCTAGAACAGTTAAAGATATGCAATACTGGGAGCATTTTGTATATAATATTAAAATTGCATGTGCAAACCAATCAAGTTGGCTGTAAGATGAATATCTATAGGAGAAAGGCTTTCTCCCATTGATTTTCAATATTAAATCAGAGGTTGTTCTTGCAGAAGAAAGAACAGGAAAAGATTCACCAGCATTTCATGGATAATTGTACATTATAGTGGTTTGATAGGGGAAACCCTTTTTCCCCTTTTCTTAGCTTTTCAAATTTTATAAAGTGCTATTGTATTTTCCTTGATATTAAAGAATGTTTTTTGAAAAGTAAGGTATTTGGTGGGTAAAATAAAGATGGTGGCATAACCTTCAGTGTGATAGAAAGCAGAACAGCTTGTGGTTAAGATCAAGGGTCCAGGACTGCCTAGGTCCAAATCTTAGCTCTGGCACTCAAATATCAGTGTGACCCTGGAAAAGATTTTGAGCCTCTCTGTGCTTCAGTTCTCTTATTTTGTCAAATGGCAATAATAGTATCTGCCTCTTAGAATTGTTGGGAAGGTCAAATGAGATAATGGATGGAGTGAGCTTAACATATTGCCTAGTAGAGGGTAGGTATCCAACAAACATTTTCTGGTGAATGATGGCATCATTGCCATACACAGGAGAGGGAGCTACAACAGAATGGGGGACAAAGAGCTATGGGAGCAGCAGAAGAAAACACTAGCTCTAGTTTGCAAGTCAAGAGAGGCTCCTCAGAAAGGGTGACATTTGTTCAAGGTCTGGATTGGATGAGGAGCTCTCAAGATGGAGAAAAAGAGAAAAAAATGCACTGTGGGCAGATGGAACAGCGTATAGAAAAACATCGAGGCATGTGGTGAGAATCGATGTGAATGTGCACTTAAAATTCATTTTATAAATCTTTGTAAATTTGTTTTTTTAAAAAAAATACTTAGTGAACAACTGTTACATGTTTAGCATAGTATTAGAAGCAATGAACTAGACAGCAAGATCTCAGACCTCGTGAAGTTCACAGTCGATTTGAGGGCAGACAGTAAATAAGCCAGTAAGCAAATAATCAAACAAGATATGTTTTAATTGTGATAAAAACTATGGAAGAAATAAATCAAGAGATGGGATATACAATGACTCAAGAATACTAGCAATTATGAATTAATGCTTTGGTGAACTTAAAATAACTCAAATCAATGATTTTCAATGGAGTAAAAATGCAGGAGGGGAATGCTACTGTTGGGTATACAGGTATAAATATCAGAATAAACAAATAAATATCAGGGAAAAGGTATAAATATCAGAATCACCTAGGTTTGTGGTTTCATAGCTGCCCATTTAACTGTAGAGAGCTTTAAAAAAATACTGATGCTAAGGTCCCACCTCTAGAGATTCTGATTCAGTTGATCTGGAGTAAGACCAAGGAATAAGCATTTCTAAAGCCCCCTGACTGATTATAATGTGCAGCTGCAGTTGAAAACTACCAATCTTGAACAACTCCCTTAAGATTCTGAAATGACTGTTCACTGCCTTGAAGATTCAGTGGTGGAGAAGGCAGCATGATTGATGAGGGTTACCATATCCCTCAGCTGAGCAGTACTGGAAATAAAGGTTGAAAAATACCTTTCCAAAATAGGTGTCTGATTTTTTTTTTTTATGAGTCTCACGCAGTCGTTGTTTCCAACTGCCGTGTAGGAGCCACTGTTGATGCCCACCCAGACCCTGCCATCTCCTCTGTCCTGCAGTGTGTTCCTCCCCCAGCTTCCATGTGCTTTGATGCAAATCATTGCCAGGTGTGAACTGCTTTGGAGCTTTGCCATTAGGCTACCAGAACCACCTTGTCTCACCTGCGCACACAACTAGGAGTGCCTGAGAGTTTAGGTCTCTCTGGGGTAGCCCATAGCCAATGAAATGAGACAATCTCTAGGGTAGAATTTATGCTCCAGAGCTCCCTATAGGATCAGGCTGAAACTGAGACTTTGCCTCATATCACACCCTTGCTTGACATGCTCCCCTTTTCTCTCCTGCTTCCCTCACTCTCTTACTGGTTTCTTTCTTCTGGGACCTCAATACATCATTTGTATTGAAATCTTGGCTCAGGGTCTGTTTGTGGAAGAACCTGAACTAAGATATGCCTCTTTCTGGGAGAATATGGACTAAAATGTGCACCTTTCAAGGGTGGGGCAATCTTCACTTGTGAGCTAAAGCATGCACTCCATCTGTCACCTGACTTCAGCATTCTGAAAGGATACAGCCCCCAGCTAAAGACTTCTTCCCTAGATATAGAAAGGGGGCCACGGGAGTTGATGAAAAGATGACTCTGATAGGTCCCTGGTGAATCTGGTCAGAGAGGCACGAGTCACCATCTAAACCTTTAGCTTAGGAATCAGAGGGAGTGAGATGGCTGAGCGGTGGCGTTTTCCAAAGCCAGTGGGGAAGTCCTGCAGGTGTTTGCCTCAGCCTGCAGGAGACGCTCAAACAGAAAGTACAAACTCCCCTTGGCCTTGCAGAAACTACCTTATAGTGAACAAGATGGAGTGGCGACAACACAGCTTTCAGAGCCCTGCAAAAAGAGATGCACAGGATAAGTAGTGCAAAGAAAATGATCATAAATGCCCATCTTCTCATTGGGAGAAATAAAAAACGTATCAGGAAAGGAGAAAATGTATGAGTAAACGCTCTGTGCGGTAAGGTGAGCATTTTAAGTTATTCTTCTCTCATGCTATCAGGATTTTCCTGCTAAAAAATTCCTTCTCTTTATAAACGATCCTGAATAGTTTATTGCAACCACTGTTTTTGAGCTGGAGATATGACTTTTGTGGGGTTATTCTCATTTAGGTCTCATGTTATCATTACCAGCAAGCTGAAAAGAGCATGCTCTTAGATAAATGTATTCTCAAGAGAATGAGGATGAAGTTACTACAAGAAATAAATACCCAGTTTCTTGTTTCTTTCTGTCTCCCTTTCCTAAACGGTATGTGTCAGGGAAAGGAAACTTACACAAGTGCTGTTTCTTCTCTCCCCCTCTTTAATCAAAGTCCCCTGATCTTTGAGAGAAGCTGGATTCACTGGCAAACAGATTTATCTGACAAAATGATTTACATCTTCCTGGCTGCATTGCAGATTTGCCTCTGAATGGAAAAGCTGCAGGTGCAGTGGGCCTGAAGGAGTTTCTGGGTATACTTTGGCATAATAATCCCAATCGTATGTGAACCATATGTTGACGACACAGCTGAAACCCAAAAAATATCCTCTACCGTTCTTTGTGATTTCATATGGGGTTGGATAGGATGGAGCCAAGCAGTTTAGGCTGCCAAGTTAAAAAAAAAACTTGGAAGGCCCCTCATACATTTTGTTGGTTTGTGGGGAAAAAAGGAAGGTGGAAAAAAATGAAAGATGCTGAACCATGAATGAAAAGTTAGGGTTTCCACTTTTGCTGTAGTTGGACACTCATAGGTCACTTTACCTCTCAGTCCCAGCGTCCTTATCTGTGATGTGGCTGTTGAGTTTGAATGACAAGTGGATCCTCAGTAATCAGATTGGTAGGGCGGAGGAAGTGGTAGGATTACAGGCTGACTCCTACAGAGATGTCACGCCTCCCACTATGGGCCTTGGTAGCATTCAAGTGTTCAGATCTCAATGAGGACTCGTCTTCTAGGTTGTCCACAACTGCGGAATTTTATGCCAGTCATGGATAGTATGAGGCCAGCCTTGTGGTTCTTCTTGATTTATCCCATCATAGGAGATCCAGAGCCAATAGAAAGTGTTTCTAGGAGTGGGATAGATCCTCAAGGAAGCTCCCAAGGCTTTGAGGTCTCAATTTAGGGGGCAAGAGTGACAGAAGGATTCAAGATAGAATGAGAGGGCTGGCTGAAAACACAAGACAAAGGTCTTGTTGTGTGGGCATAATCAACCCAAGTGACAGTTAGGAATAGACTGGGCCACAGGAGAAAGCAGGGTCCCACAGCTCTCTCCAACCCCTGGTTCTGGGAGTGAGGCTGTTGGCTCCTCCTGAACTGGTTGGGGACACGAGGGCTAGATGCAGAGTATCCTCAGGTGCTGTTGCAAGCCTCAGCAGGAAGGCCCAAGAGGTTGTCTGCTTCATGAAGTCACTCCTTTGCTTTTTATTAACTTTTGCCTTTTCCCTCACAGACCAAAGTCCCATGAGTAATAGACTCTCAGCTGGTTGAGCTACTGTTAGAACTCTAGCCAAGTTCAAAGTTTTGCTTGAGATGATAGTTATATATAAAGCAGTGCAGATCCTGAAAGCTCTGTTACAAGCACCCCTCCGTTCCCACCCTACAACTTCTGGGTTTGGGTCTTAGGTCCTTGTGTTGCTTTTCAGTGACTGCTTTGACCTTAGCTGTCCTGATAGACATAGAAATTTATGCAATTGACAATGATCCCAGAGTTGAGGAGTAAGTGAGTATTGAAGTCTAACTTAACTTAAACATTTATGGACTTCAACTGGCACTAGGAACATACATAGATGTCATGCATTCTCACACACTTTGGGATGTTAGACCCACTCAGATGTCATACACACTTACTTAGGAGTCTAAACACCCAGGTTAGCTATAATACATTCATTTGGATGTTGCATTCAGTCATTCTGAGGTAGACACCCAGGTGCTACAGATCATCATTTGGACATTGTGAACACTCAGAAATAGCATGCACCCCCTGAGGGGTTGGGCAGATTTGCTCACATATTACTCACATGCAGCCTGGGCTTTCAGATTCTCATTCAGATGTATATATAGGGACAACAGGAAAGCTCATTGAGCTGCAGCTCACCTCCACTCAGATATACTCATCACAGGTGCTGCTCACCTCCACTCAGAAATACTCATCCCAGGTGCTGCTCACCTCCACTCGGATGTACTCACCCCAGGTGCTACTCATCTCCATACAGATATACTCATCCCAGGTGGTGCTTACCTCCACTCAGATATTTCATTCAAGTGTGGAATACATACACTCATACCCATCCTTTCCCATTTGCATGGCTAACCATTCCCATGCTCAAGGAAATTCAGGGGAATACTTGCCATATTGATTGTGTCACATTTTCTTGGGGTCACTCCCTTCATAGCCTTTTTTCCTTAATGAAATAGTCCTGTGTTTCTGTCTTCTCTCAAGTTGTCCTTCTTACCTAAGTGTCTTTAGATGGATAGTCTGATTGAAGGATGGTAGCCTGCACCACGTTGCATTTTCATAAACTGTGTGTTACTTCGCTATGCTCTCTTTAAATGATTGGTTTGGGGCCCCTGCTGCAACCACCTCATTAATTCACAGAAGTCTCCCGTGGGCACTCACTGGGCAATTGATCTTTTGTCTTAGATCATGGCTCCCAGAGAGCTGTGCAATAAAGCTCTTCTAAAAGTAGAGCATTTGTTCAAGAGAAGTAAAAACTGTGGGCATTCCAAGAGATGGGAAAATGTTATCCAATTCCTAAACTTTAGAATGACTTTTACAAGGAGAGTCTACATATTGGGTGTGCAGTTGATATTCAATAAAGTCTCAGTCTACTCTGTTCTCAGTCTACTCTGTTCACACTCTACCATCTTTTTACATCCTTCTAAGTTGGAGGGAACAATATGAGATCACTAGATAGGTGCTCAGGGGAATCACTGTTTATCTGATTAGCGTTTCTGCATCCAGTCAAATCTGGTTTCATGCTTACCTTCTGTTTTAATTCAATCCAGTTTGATTCATTTGAACAAGCATTCATTGATCCCTCGCTGGGTGGCAGGCATACTGCTGGGCAGTGTGTGTGTAAGGAGAGTGATGCAGAGATAACGCCTACTTTTCAAAAGGTCACAATCTCGCCAGTGAGACATTAGCCCCATCTCATATTATTGCAGAAGGAAGAAGATAGCAATTAGTGAGCTTAGATAACGAAGATACTGGGCCTGGGTGGATCTGCACAGGCTTCACAGAGCAGGTGAAAGATGGGCTCAGCCTTTAGGGAAAGGCTTCCACAGAGGTGGCCAGGACTGGAGGCCACTTCAGGTGGAGGAAGCATGAGATAGTGATGGCATGGGGTGAGATCCAAAAGATGTTTGTGCACTAGCTTGGGGTCTGGAGTAGCTGTAATGAGGAGAGCATCATGAGAAGACCTTCTGAACAGAAGACTGAAAGCCAGGCACAAAGGGCTTCAAATGCCAGGATGAGGGGTTTAGATTATATAGTTTGGACAGTGGAGAGCCTATGAAAGTGTTTGAAGAGGAGCAATGCTATATGATTAGAAAGATCAATGGATTGACAGATTGCTTGATCAAATAAATTAATGGTAAAGAAACCAGTTGAGTCCAGGTAAGAGGTGGATAAGTGTCCAACCTAGGCATTATCAGTGGGAGGGGAAGAAAGAGGTGGGTCAGGTGCAGCCTTGCAGAAGTCAGATCAACAGGGCTTGTTGATTCGAGATGAAGAGTGAGAACTAGGGAGCTAGGAACTGAGGATGAACGGATGAACCCTAGATTCAGGATCTGGCCACTTGACAGAAGGCGCTACCATTCACTCAGAAAAGAGATGTAGAAGAAAGAGCAGGCAGGTTTTAAGGGCTGGGGCTGAGTTGAGTTTTGGACATGTCCAGTATGAGCTGGCTTTGAGACATCTAAATGGAGATAGAGTTCTACAAAACAGTGGGTTTGAAAATCTGAAGCTCAGGAGGGAAATTCAGTTGTAGATAGACGTAATGAAGATGTTTCCATACAGGGGAAGTTGGCTTGACACTGTGAGAACTAACAAGCTCATCCTTCCAGACAGTTGCTCATCTATCTGCCTCTCCTCTTTCCTGTCCAGTGTTTATCAGCTGGTTGTCAAGGAGGAGCGACTTCAGAAGTCACGGAGGGCAGCTGACATTATCGAGTGCTTTTCAGTGCCTGTGAGCTATCGGAATGCCTCCAGCCTCGACTCTCTACACTACTTCGCTGCCGAGTTGAAGCCTGCCAACCTGCCTGTCACCCAGCCATTTACAGTGGGTGACAACAAGACGTACAATGGCTACTGGAACCCTCCCCTCTCCCCGCTGAAAAGCTACAGCATCTACTTCCAGGCGCTCAGCAAAGCCAATGGAGTAAGTGTGGCCACATGGAGGCCATTCCTTCCTTGTTTGAGTTTTTCACACTCACATATGATGAGGCAGTGTTGGCTCTGGAGCAGAAGTCAGGAAACTAAGTAAGGCCCTCAGGCCAAATCCTGCCCCATGCTTGCTTTTTTAATATAAAGTTTCTTTTTAAATACAGCAATGCCTATTTATTTACATATTGTCTATGGCTGCATGGATGCTTAACAGTAGAGTTGAGCAGTTGCAACAGGGACCGTGTGTACTTCACAAAGCCTAAAATATGTAGCATGGCCCTTTACAGAAAAACTTTGCAGACTCCTGTGTTAGAGTATGGAGAAGGTGCTTTACTTGAGCAAATCACGTGGTTTGAGTCTCAATTTCTTCATATAGAATAATAATACCTATCGATTTGTTATCTGGGAATACACTAAGCATGTTTCAGTTGAGTATTGTATATTATTACTCCTTTATGGTTACCATTAGTCACATTAGAAAATAGTTTTTCTCCAAAGACAAGGTAACCATTTTTAGGTCAAATATTTCTTTGGTCAAGGAATGGTGCCAGTCATAACATCAGAAAATCACAGGGCTGGAAAGGATCTTCAAGATCATCCAACAACCCCCCTCAAAAAAAAAATGCTTCAAGCAATATTACAATGTCACAGTTAACTGGTATTAGTGCTTATTCTTGAATACTTCCAAAGACAGAGAACATGCTTATTTCTGAGGTAATTTTGTTGTTAGGAGTAGGGGTGGGCTGTGTCTCTAAGAAGGCTTTGTAATGTATTTACTTAAATATCTCTTATTGAAGTTTCCACCCATTGCTCTTGGTCTACACTCTTAGGAGCCTAGAGAATCAATGCAATCACCTTCTTAGTTGGTATTCGTTCAGTTACATAAGATCTTTTCTCCCACCCACTTCTCCTCTATACAAACATCCCCATCTGGTCCTCTTTTCTGCAAGCTAAATATCTTCAGTCCCTCTTATAACATAAGTTTGCATTTTCCATGCAGGATGTTTTTCTGGACACAGTCCAGGTTGCCATATTTCATTCAGCAAACATGTAATGAACACTGATAATGGTTAGGCCCTAAGGTTCATATTAATGTTGTATAGTACATGCCCTCTAAGAGCTTACAGAAAAGTAAGGGAGTTTGTCATGTGCCGTGTTATGCAGTGTATCTGGAGAAGTGGGAAGATCACTGGGTAAGGGAAGGCTGAGACAAAAGCAAGATGTGGTGAAGTCTGTGGGGAACAGCCTGTGTAGGCTCTGGGTGGCCAAGACAGAGAGCTTAGTCTGTCAGTGGCAGTCATTGCCTGGTGAGAAACCTGGATTGAGGAGCTAATTAACATTTAGAATGTCCACATACCTATTTAAATTCCACTTTGGTATTTCAGTTCTGCATTTATTACTGGTTCAAGCAACACTCCTTACAGAGTATAAAACTACAAAGAGAAGCTGCCAGACTGCCTTCCACCTGTCCATCTGGCCTTCCCTCTGCAGGAAGCACTCTGATGTATTGAGCAGGAAGACATAAAGACCAGCAGCAGCAGCTGGGTCCCCTCTTGTTCTTGGTTCTCTGCATCCCACGCTGGCCAGTTTATTGGTTCAGCACAACTCTCTAAGAAGGGGTGGCTTTCCCAGCTCTTGGCACACATCAAGAGGTGTGGTTGGGTTTCCATGCTGGCAAGAGGCAGAAGTAGCTATACTAGATTCTTCTCACTGAGATACTCATAAAACCTAGGAATAGAACCCAAGAAACTAGCAAACGTACCCCAGAAAGAATTTCTCCAACCAGAACATGGTTGGCTCTGAACAGAACAGCAGGAGACGCAGGACAAATGTTAGAGGTTTTGCTCCCCAAACGTCACATCATAGACCCCCTCTTCAAGACATGGGGTTTGGCCATTGAGACAAAAAAGAAGTATCCTACTTTGAAGCTGCCTCATGTCAGAAGTAGTTTCTACTACTGCTTCTGAGACGAACAAGGCCATTTAATTATGCATGTCTTCCATTCCACACCAGGTGTACTCTCATTTTGGAACTAAGACTCCCAGTTATGAAACACAAGCATAATGGAATTGGATCAGTGCTTATACCAAGAGTCTTGGAAATGCAGTTGGCCTCACAGGAGAGAGGAAAAGTGGTGGGAGCTGGGCACTCAGAATGCTGCATTTTTCTGGCAAGGGAAAAACTACACACTGTTTCAAATTACCGTCTTTAGTATTAAGTTTTACTGAAAAGAGCTGGGTGAAAGGGTCATAGGAGCAGAATAGCCATTCTCAGTCTGACAAATCTCTGCCTGGCCCCGCTCAGATTTCTCCATATTGTAAAGGGCTACAGACAATGCAGTTAAGCCTGGAGGATTTTTGAGGAGAAAGTGCTATAACCCCCAAATTCTTTATCAGCCAGGTTGTTGTTCTTGTGCAAATATATCAGGAAGACATTCTTAGTATCCAGGGGCTCCCACATGCTCTGCTTCTAATAAATAATTCAAAGAGCAATTGACCAAGCAATGAATCAAAATAAAGAAATCAAGAATAGAGAAATATGGAATAAAAGTCCCACAGTGAGCATGAAACTAATTAAACATAGCATTAAGGCTAAATATTAATAGTGTTCTAAATATGTTATAAAACAGAAGGTTAATGTAAAAAAATTACTTAAAAATGCATAATGTAATGCATAATGTAAAAAATTAACAATTGCGATCTGGATCTATAATTTGCTATTTTGTCAACACAGACTGAGAAAGAGTTGGAGGATTGATGTGTGTAAATAAAAATCTGCTAATTTTCTTATGTTAAGCAAGAGGGAATAAATAACTACTGTTTTATTTTTGATAATGAGAATATTAAAAAATATATAGTT
Organism: Varecia variegata; assembly: GCA_028533085.1. NCBI lineage: Eukaryota > Metazoa > Chordata > Mammalia > Primates > Lemuridae > Varecia > Varecia variegata. Next base: position 177,541,496 of record CM052436.1, read on the forward strand.
TTTTTAAACATAAAAACAGCCTTCCAATCTATCATTAAAAAGCCCAAAACCAACACTCTACAAAGAAAAATGGAGAAAATTAAGGAAACTATAGGCAAACATGAAAATCAGTGACTAAAAAACAAGCCAGAAGACAAAAGCACTAGGTTTGGATGGGGGTGGAGAGTAGTGTTGCTTTGCTCCATTATAAAAGGGAAAAAAATAGCTTGTGTCAAATAAAAACCAGAATTCCTCAAATCAGTATCACTAGAAGATTAAAAACAAAGGATGGAACAAAGTGAATTAAACAGATTAAATGAAAACAACAATGGTCCTTTGTTGCAGGACGGTTGTGGGCCAAGATAGATAATTTATTAGCAACCAGTTTCATTCCTCCCTGCCTACCCTACCTGCAAGTTTTAGTCAGGGCAGGGTAAGAGAATTCTAGGGTCCAGATTTCTTTATTCTATGGATATTAAGGATGGTTTGTCAGCTCATCAGACGGGCTATGAATTCGGCCTTTACAATCAGACTGCCTACCTACAAAACCCTAGTAGCCATGCAACTTTAGGTAAGCTACTGAAAGAATCAGATAGGATTGCTTAACTAAGGAAACATCTATCAAGCACATGCTGTATGTCAAAAGAAGGCATTTTTTTCAGTGCTTGGAAAACAACAGTATGCCAAATAGACAAAAATCCCTGCCCCCGTAGTGTAAACATTCTAGTGGGGGAGAGAACAAAAATAAATAAGTGAAATGCTGTGTCAAATAATTAATATTAAGTTCCACATTAGGAATGTGAAGTCATTCATTCAATGTGGACTATTATTAGCATGAGGAAAAAGACATTATGTAAACTCTATGGTGATCTATGAATGTGGAATATTCTAGTCCACTACAGGGAGTTTAAGTATGATGTGCATTATTAGACATGGCAGGATACGTGCACGTATTTTAATGAAGTGTGAGTTGTTCACAGGCACTTGTGTGGGGAATTTTGATCTGATTAGTAATCTCACATGTGTCCATTGATGCTTTCTTACAGATAACAAGGGAAGTCCCATTTATCAAAGCACTGTCCTTGGTAGTGAATCCGTTAATACCTGTCTGTCTTGTGAATCAGGCTATATTGTAACCATTTGTTTTGGATGCAGCTATATTATACATTCTTAGCATCTTAGAGTTGGGTGGACTTTGAACTGTCACCTGGTCTAGAGCAAAAGCCAAAAAAGAAATCTCCGATAAAGTGTTCTTGGCAAGACATTATATTGCTTTAGCTTGATTACTGCAAATCTCTGGAGTGAAAGGGAGTTGATTCCTTTGTGGAGCAGGTAAAAATATTAGAACTTTTTTCCCTATATAAAGCCAAATTCTATCTCCTTAACTCTCCCCTCTTGGCCACTTGTATTGATTTAAACAAATCAAATCTTTCTTTCCCATGTCAGCCTTTCAGAGAAAGTATGACAGTACCAACTGCCCACCCCTGGCCACCCAAGTCATTTCTCATTGATAGTTAGCATGCAGTTACTTCTTTTCTTTCCCACACGGCATAATTTCTGAATCTCTTTCATCTTATTTACCCTTTACTCTGATAGATTCCTTTTTGTCCCATGCCCTCCTTAAAAGAGGGTGCTCAGAATCTATCACTGTTCTTCAGATATGGTTAGACCATGCCTGCTACATGTTAACTACCCCTCCTGTCTTAAACATTTCCTACGACATTAATTTTCAAACATTCCAAGATGGTTTTCTCACTTTGTGGCCTTGATGCAAGCTATATTTTACCTAAATCTCTCTTTTCTTTATTGTTTGTAAAACTAGTGCCTTCTCATTTTTTCAGACCACAGTTTCAATGTTACATGCCCTGATAACTTTCCAACCATGTTACCTAAGAGCCACCCACCAGTACTACTTACATGTTACCCTTCTCTTTTTCTTAATAACACTGGATATATTTTCAGTTGCCCATTTTTGTGTACTGCATGCCTCCTTTGCCATTCCTCCAAGAACGAGGAACTCTGGTTTGGGTTTTTGTTTTGTTTTTGGTTTGGGGGGGATTTTTTGCTGCTATTAATGTATCCTCCATCCTGCCGTGTACAGTATTTCACACATAGTAGACACTCGGTAATCATTTGATAGATGAATGAATGAGAGTATGAACTGTTTCTTGTCGTCTGTGAGTCTGTTTCCTCACTTATAAATTGAAATAGTACTACATACTTCACACAACCATTTTGAGGATTAAATAAAAAAAGATCTTGAATAATGAAAAGCACCAAGTGTAAGTACAGTCTGAATATCCATTCAGTGTAGAATGAGAGATGTGTTTTTGAGTCATTTTCACCATAAACAGATGAGCCCTAGAGGACTTTCTTTCCATCACAGTAGTAAGATTTTTTTTTCCCCAGATGTCTCATTTCCCAAGCTCCAGGCTCCTGGGCAGCCTTGATTTCCTCCAAATCCTCCAAATGGTACCCAGAGTAGCTGTCTCAGTTGTAAACAGCGGGTGGGTGCAGTTTTGCATTGTTTCTTTCCCACTCTTCCCAGAATGAGGTCTGCTGCATTTACTGTTCTCTGCATCCTCACCACCATTAGCCATAATTGTGAAGTTGAAAGGACAATAATTAACGGTTGGATGCAAAACAAGTGTGGCAAACTCATGCAAGTATCCATCAGAAGCCACCTTTTGTTGGGCAATGCTGTGTTCTATTTACGCAGAGAAAAATCTCTTTCCTTGCCATATCCCTTTCATCATGCAGGGGTGCATTTAACCTGGATGATGCCTCTGCCAAATGCTAAGCTAAATAAGAGAAGTGGGAAAAAGAAGGGTGATTGTTCTCTTTCTCCTACTTCCTCCTCCAAGTCCTGAACTCAGTTGCCTCTTGAGAGCAGTTGGAAGCCAGATGTTGTGTTGAATGGTTTGCCATGTTTACAGTGTAATCACATTATGATAGTTGAAATGATCTAGGTAGGGCTGGATTAGGGGGAAATTCTGTGTCTCTGAATGCACTGGAAGAAATTATATTTAGTTGTGTCCAAGCAGTGTTAAGGACATATTTGCACATGGATGAGTTTTCCATGGCATGGTGGGTTGGAAAAAACTGAGAATTGAACATCAGACAGACCTGGCTTTGAATTATAGCTGTCTTCAGCCCTGGGAACTTGAACAGTTTACTTAACATCTCCAGATGTATAGTGTGATTAATGATCTACCTCTCAAAAGTATGGGGAGAGTAAATGAGACCATGTATATAAAACCATCTTATGACATTACAGCTGTAATATTTGTTCTCTTTTCCTTGTGCTGTTTTCCTGAGATGTCTTTCCTGAGAGGGCAGGGGGTTGGAGCATCCTTGTCTGGCATATCCGAGTTTGTCCAGTAGACTCCCCATGGAAGCACATCCCTTCCTAACTTTGGAGGACCTCAGGACTCTTGCCTGTGTCCCAGCTGTTGACTGCCTTGACTCACCCACAACTCATCCCAGGCTTTATTCTTCTCAGTTTAACTTCTCATACATGGTTTCAAGCCTGACATCTGTTCCTGTTGAATCTTTTGACATAATTGATCTTACCTTTTGGGTATGACATTGCCCTTTCCAGTCTATTTCCTGATTCTCTTGTTAGCTGACTGCCTGTTCACATGTCACATACAAAAATCTCAGATGGACATGGAACACGGAGCTACAGGGGACCCAGACTCAAGAGGGTTAAGAGTCAGAACCATCAGGAGGTCACATGGCAGTTTGGGTCATGGATATTCCATCATGGAGTTTGTAAGAAAGCTCCTATATTGGTTGGGATAAACTAAATCATTCTGTAGTAACAAACAACGACAAAATCAGTGGATTATCAGAAAAAAATACTTTTCATTCCTGCCCAATATCTGAAATGGGTCAGCAAACGATTCTGCTGATTATGGTTACTCAGGGACCCAGGCTGATGGAAAGTCCATATTGACCCAACCACTAAGTCAGAGAAAGAAAAATGTGGCACATAGAATAGTGGCTGTAAAAGTTTCCATGCAAAATGATACACAGCATTTTCACATTCCGTTGGCCAAAGCTAACCACATGGCCATGCTTAATGTCAAAAAGTGTAAGGTGGTTCCTTCTCACTATGTGCCTAGAAGGAGAACTAGAATATTTGAGAACATCACTAATGACCACCACACATTTCCACAATGCCTAAGCTTTGCCTTCAAATTCTTATACTATCCAGACCCACCCTGGAAGCACCTGTGCAATTCTTATCACAAATCCTGAGGACTTTTAGTTACGGAGCACATGCTGTGTTTCAGACACTAAGCAAGGTGGTCTCACCCACACTGCTTCCTTGATTGGTCTCATGAAGTGACTCCATTTCTGTCAACAGATGGATGGACAGCCAGAATACCCCTGGAATCTCACAGACTCTCAGTGACTTCATACCGAAGGAGGGATTTTAGTGGCAGCTTTTTGTCTTGTACCTCCATGGGGAACGGTGAAGACACGTCTGACACTCACTGTGCCAAGGTTCCACTCTGAAGGGCAGTGGTTCTTCCGATGCTGCCATGCAGTATAGCTGAGAGCCTCAGCCAACCTGCTCACCAGGGGTAACAGAAAGCTGTGAAACAAAGGCCTCCACATACCCATTTGCTGACTTGTCACAAAAGTCCTATATTAGAAACATATTTCTGGATTTTATTAGCTCTGCAGATCCCTGTGGAAGTGGAGAGGAGGACTGAATGGGACATTTGGAATCCAAGGTTGTCATCACAACCTTTCTATAACCACTTTGGAAAAGCTCAGGCTGGTAAATGTCCCTTCCCAGTTCTTATCTGTCACCAAAGCCTAGGTCCCATCTACCCATCTACCTGCCTGGGCCTCGTTCCCAGTCCTCAGTGGATTCTGTCTACTGGGGCCCAGCCTACCCCCTGCAGCATCTCTAATTCCAGGCCTCCATTCGCCCATCTGAGCCTTTTCATATGCTCTTAAAAACTCTGGGCTTCTGCCTGAGCTCTGCTGTGCCTCGAACTTCTCTCCTCGGCTAAGGGAGAAATTCCCTGAGTGTCACCTTGTACAGATACCAAGATGAGCTCTCCCAGGTTGATACTTTATTTTTTCACTCCGTTACAGGTCCTACAGCTTTTATTATCATGCTATGAGACCTGAGGGAGCAAGAACATTTTCCTTCCTGTGCAAATATGCTTTAAACTCATTTGGAGAAGGAGATGAAGGTTACCCAAATGTTGACAAGAGATAATCTTGTCAGCCTGGGCCTTGAGAAATAAATGTGCCAACCCTAGTCCTAACAAGGCTTGTGGAAATAACAGCCTAAGTTTCTGTATAGCAGGGTCTTTTTCCCCATAAGGTCCCTCCAAAGCGAGGTACCCCATGAAGCTTGGACTGATTGCCCCCAAATGGTGGGAAAAAATGGGGAAACCTCAGAATTTTAAAACTGTATTCATAGGTTTAAGAAAGGGCTCTGCCATTTATCATCTACATAAAATGAATACTTGCCTGCCAACATCAGTTTCCCCATGCGTCAAATGGGGTTGAGATGTGCCCTTTCATGCTCACTGAAATCTTTGTAAATAAACAATTGGTGTGATAACCCTTTGCAAACTCTTAAGGACTTTTCAAATGGTATAGTTGCTAACAAGAATATATACATATGTAGCATATATGTGTGTGCATGTGTGTATATATATATTCAGCATATGTAAATATACACATGAATGTTTTTGCATGTGTGTATATATTTATGTGTGTATATATATGAGTATGCATGCATACCTGTTCAGTTAAAATAAAGTGTTAAAATTAGCTTAAGAATTGTATAGTGGAATAAAGAGGAATCATCGTGCCAGGGGCCTAGTATAGGTGTAATGAAATGGTACACTATTTGTACGTTTTGAGCTTCCTGGAAGCCAAGGCAAAAAGGAACATGTGGCAAATTTGCATAGCTTCTCTTACTTGATAGAAGGAAGTGTGTATATATGAGACACTAAAGGGGGGATTTATCACATATCAGGCCCTTACATAAGAGGCCCTGAAGAGATACAGGGCAATATCATAAGAATATTTTTGTTCAAACACTTGATTAATCTCTTCTATATCAAGCCTATGAAACCTGAGATTAAAATATTAGAATTTAATACAGACATTTCTACTAAAGGATTTTGTCTGTTTCTTGTGCTGAAAATGGCATTGATGCTATTAATTAATATTAAATGAGATTAATGGATGTCCAAGTATATTTCTCCTCAGCATTTTTGGTGACTATGCATAGCATGGGGTCTTTCCTATTGCATAGGTGGACACTGACCAGCTATGTGACCTTAGGCAAGTGACTTAATGGACACTGACCAGCTATGTGACCTTAGGCAAGTGGCTTAATGGACACTGACCAGCTACGTGATCTTAGGCAAGTGACTTAATGGACACTGACCAGCTACGTGACCTTAGGCAAGTGACTTAAGCTCTCTGAGTCTCTTTCTCTTTTGGAAAATTGTGATGCCCCTAGTATTACCTTTATAAGAATTTTTGTAAATATCGAATGACAAGATGCATGAAAAAATGCTGTCACAGTGCTTGTGTGCAATAAACAATGTCAGTTATCACTCCTAGACTATCAGGGGTGGCGTACATGGGGCAGAGTGGGGAGGGACACTAAGGAAAGAAGGAGCAAAATCTATAGGGGCACAGACTTTTTACTCATCAATCAAATCTGAATAGACTGTGGGCATCATGTGGGAGGAGGGGATTCAGGGAGGATGAACAAAATCAGTGAGGTCCAGGATGTCCAGAGATGCCAGCTGGCATGCTAGATGCATGAACCAGAAAGAGAGGAATGTTGCACTTGCAGAGAGACAAGTGAAGAAGTGGACAATTCTTCTGCCGGCCCTTCCTTCCTAGAGGCTGAATTTTGGTCAAGTTCCATCTTTCACATCATGGCCCTCAACTTTGCAAATCCATCCACTTAATCCATTAGGTCACAGAACTGAGGAGATTGACATGAACCAAACCTACAAGACACTGATGGACATAATAGGCAACGATTTTGTAAAAACTGAATTGTTCGTCCACCACCACCCCACCAAATTATTCCTCAACCTTTCCTATCTCAGTAAAGTCTGGGTTACCTAAGACACCTCACCTTCTACGTCCAATCATCACCAAGTTGTATTTATTCTGCACTTTAAAATTCTTTCCAATCCGTATACTTTTCTCGTCTCTAGTGCTACCATCCTAGGCCTGGATACCACCATCTCTTGCCTGGACGACCTCAACAGCCTCCTCACTCTTCTTCCCACATCCATGATGGCCTGCCTCACACATATTCTTCAATCACAGCACATGTAAATTGGTGCACTCTGTATCCTCATTTAACACGTGAGCAAGCCAAGACTCAGAGGCTATGATTTGCTGAAGCACATTCCAGAAGCAAGAGACTAAGCTGAGTTTTAATCTTTGCATGCAAAAAAATCATGTAGGCAGTCCTGTGCCTTTAGTGCCCTGTTTCATGCTGGGTCTTAGACCCAAAAAGTGGCTTCACAGAGGAATACGGCTCCACTGGAACCAGCAGGAGTCCCTAAAAGATTTCAGATCCCCTCACACACCCATACGTTCCTCTTTCTCCCACCAAACATGGCCAGCCTCGATCTCCCATTCAATCTTGAAACACCTGCTGGCCCTGCCATTTACATCAACAAATAATGAGGGGCTGTACTAGTAACAATTATCATAATAAATTGGCCTTTGATTACATCTGCCACCTGAGAATTTCAAAGACTTTACAAACATCAATTAGTAATTGCAGCTCAACGGATCTCTCACAGACAGCAGGAATCATTAAGTTCAGATAAGACCTGTGCTGGGAAACACGGAGGTCTGTCGGTTCAGACCCGGGGTTGTCAGCTCCTCATAGAAAGTCTAAGCCCCTCTCCATGAGGCCCTGAGGAACCACACTTCTGACATCCCAGTTAGGGGATAGCTTGTACAGCCAATCCATAGCCTCTAAGTCACGTCGTTGAGGAATGGGAGATGTAAAATGCAGTATTGGAAGGGAGCTCGTTTATAGATTGCCCAGTTCTCTTCTTTTGACAGAAAAAGAAACTGAAGTTTGGTATGGGGAAGTGATTTGCCCAAGATCAGAGCCGTGAGTTAAACCCAATCTCCCACATCCGTCTGCATGTGTTTACTTTGCAAAATTGTGCCTTCATTGGTCATGCTCTCCTCTGTAAGGGAATGGTGGTAATCTCGCAATCGTTGATTAAGGGCTCACTCTGAGTCAGAGGGGGTGCACAGATAAATAAGATACCTGCCTCAGGGAACCCACAGTCCATGGAGAAGACAGTCATGAAAACAAATCTATACAATAACCTGTACCAGGAATCACAGTGGCTGAAGACTTGGTACACAGCTGCAAACTTGGAGGTGGAGGGGCAGGGGAGGTGCTTAGGAAAAGTCTTATAGAAAAAGTGACATTTGAGTTGAGTTGAATATTGAGAGTTAAGTGGATATCTTCCAGGCAGACAATGGGGCAGAGAAGAAGGTGTACTTGGGCAGAAGCCCAAAGGTGGGCAACTCCCTGATACATTTGGGGAGATTTGGTGGGATTGGTTCTGGGATATGGAGAGAAGGCCAGAGAGAAACACAGACCAGATAATGGGGGCCCTTGCATGCCATGCTAAAAAGCTCAGAATTTATTCTTTTGAAAACAGGGAAAATTAGAAAATAATCCCAATATCAGTTTATTAAAATCATAAGGTTATGCACAAATATTTGCATCTTTCATGCACTTGTGCACACAAAATCTTGTTCACCCTAGTGAGACGTGCCTAGGGTGTCACTCCCATTCTGCAGGTGAGACTGCTGTGAGTCAGAAAGATTAAGGAATTTGCCTGGAGAATTTACTCAAGGTTACTCACTCAATGAGGAACAGAACCAGAATCTGAACGTCTAACTTTATTTGTTATTTATGGCGTGTTCAATATGTGCCAGGTACTACACCACCAACGAAAGGGACAGGCAAGTCTCCTGCTTCCAATGGACTTACTTTCTGGTGGGAGGATGGAAAGTGATAATTAATGAATATACAAATAAATAGTTTCATATACTGATGTGGGAGAATTGAAAGGAGTGACACGATAGAGGCAGATGGAGAGTGTGGCAACTGAGTAGCATCAGCAGGGAAGGCATCTTTGAGCAGGTGGCATAGAACAGAACTCACGTGATGAGAAGGTGAAGGTCTCAAGGCATTGCAGGCAGAGGGAACAGCAAACATAAAGTGTCTGAGGATGAAGTAAGTTGGGCATGTTTGGGGATCATAAGCAAGACCACTGTGCCTGGAGGAGAGGGGTGGTGAGTCAGAGAGGACAGCAGTGTTTGCTTGGGTGGGACAGTGAGGGTGAAGGGAGGGAGTTGGGTTTTAATCTTCAGTCCACTAGGAATCAACTGGAGAGTTTTAAACCAGAAGTGGTGGTACCCAACTTGGGTAATTAAAAGCTTACTCTGGCTAATGAGGAGAGGGAATTAGTTACAGGGGTCCAGAAAGGCTTCAAGTGGGGTGGTCAGGAAACTATTGCAGTTATCCGGGCAAGAGACGATGGTGGTTTGGACCATGATGGTAACCACAGGGACCAAGAGAACACAATGTATTCAAGATGTGGGAAAATATGTATTGTTCTCACCTTTACAAAACATGTTGTTCGGAAACCTTTCACACGTGCACGTAAGTACAGAGGATAGATAATAGAGTGATCTCTGTAAGCCCATCACTCAGCCTCAGCAATGACTGACCCACAGTCCATCTTGTGTTATCCCAACTCACTCCCTCTGTTCCACCAAATATTTGTTAACTCCGTATTTCGGGTAAGTTCAAACTCACAAAGAAGTTTCAAGAATAACATAAAGAATGTTCATAAACTCTCTGCCTGGATTCCCTAATTGCTAACACTTTACCATAGTTGCTTTATCGTTCCATTTTCCCTCTCTCTCTCTCCCTCCCTTTTTCTCTTTTTCTCTTCTCTATCTATAAATCAGTTGATCTATCAACTCTTTCTATTTATTTATTTATTTATTTATTTACTATAGCTTATTATGGGGGTACAACCATTCTGGTTAAATATATTGCCCATGCCCCTCCCAACCCCCCGAGTCTGAGCTTCAAGAGTGTCCATTCCCCAGACAGTGCACATCGCACTCATCATATAGGTATACACCCATCCTCTCCCCCACCCCCATCCCCCCGAATCAAATCTTTAAGCGTGTCCATTCCCCAGACAGTGCGCATCGCACTCATCATGTAGATATTCACCCATCCCCTCCCCCCCCTTCTGATACCCAATTGGTGTCATTCCTAAATGTGCACCCAGGTGTTGATCAGGGAAACCAATTTTCTGGTGAGTACATGTGGTGCTTATTTTTCCATTCTTGGG
>CM052436.1:177552395-177575318 GCA_028533085.1 Varecia variegata
ATTCTCACTGGAGTTAAGTGATATCTCATTGTGGTTTTGATTTGCATTTCCCTGATGATTAGAGATGTTGAACATTTTTTCATATGTTTGTTAGCCATTCTTATATTTTCTTTTGAAAAATTTCTATTCATGTCCTTTGCCCACTTTTTGATAGGGTTGTTTGATTTTTTCTTACTGATTTTCCTGAGTTCTAAATAGAGTCTTGTTATCAGTCCTTTATCTGATGTGTAGTATGCGAATCAAAAGACAGAATACTGAAACAACAGGAAGACTGCCAGTAGCTGAAACGAGATTCAGCATTTGAGGACTTGAAGCAACCTTAGAATGGCCTGCCTACGGCACCAAAGTGGCCTTTTCTACCTGTTCTCTGTCATTTGATTGATGGGGAAATTGAGCCACAGAGAGGGACAAAGATTTACTCAATATTGCACAGCACTGGCAAAGCCTTGATCAGAAGCAGTTCTCAACAGAAGCACAACAGTAAGGATATTAGGTTCTACCCCAAGGTGATATATATCCTCTGTGCAGATTTTAATCTTGAATGGGAGGTGGGACATGAGTATGGTTAAAATAATGGAGAAATGAAATCGTATCATCTTGTCCCAGTATAAATGACAAACCTAGAAGTAGGGTATAGTAGAAATAGAACAGGAAATACACTAATTGTTTTCATTCCCCAAAGCCTTATACAATCTGAGAACAAAGAAAGTACTCATTTCCTGTTTACTGAACTGTTTGGGGACTTGAACACATGCACACTGGCCAGACCTCCCATATGATGGAGTTCAGGTGTCCAGTGTATTCCTCATTTGCTGACAGTCCAATCACGCAGAAGGTCAAGAGAGTGACTCAGGGCTTTGTTATTCTGTGCCTAATTCTAACCAACAAAGACAAATTGGTTATGGAATTCAAGTTGTCAGGAACTTAGGAGAAAGCAAACATGTCCGCGTCGTGTTTGTCAGAGTCAGGGAGAGTTAAGTATCATCGGACATGCACTCTAGATTATAAGAAACAGACTTTAAAAAGTGTAGGGCAGATAGGGGGTATTAGAAAATGGCTTGTTTTCATGCACAAAGCTGTAGAAGGAAGGTGATTCTAAGGAGAGTTAGAAAGTTCTCACAATTGGTGCAATGAACAAAACAAGGCAGTAGAATAAACCACTGCAGCTACCCAGAATTCTCTTTAATGTGACCACATTTTAAGAGAACAGTCCCACAAAATGCAAGTGAGTATTCACCTTTGTGGGGAGCAATTGACCAGAAGGGGCATGAAGGAGATTTCTGAGGCACTGGTGGTGTTGGGTGCTGGTCATAGATGTGTGTTTACATGGTGAAAAATTTGTTAAGCCATATTTAAGATTAGTATACTTGTCTGCATGTATTTATCAGATTAATTGTACAACAGTTACTAAGATTTAGTATATTTCCTGCAGGACTTATTTTTTAATTAAGCTTAGATTTAGATGTTAGTTGTAACAAACAGTTGCACTTTGCTTTATTTATTTAATATTTTCTTATGTATATCATTCCATGCTATTGCATGGCCTTCACAATCATTTTCGTTAACAGCTTCATATTAATAATATTCCAATATATGGATAGACTACAACTTTCTTTACTTTTTTAATCTGTTTTCTTTTATTTTTAATTTTTTTAATTTTTTTTTATTTCAGCATATTACAGGGGTACAAATGTTTAGGTTACATATATTGCCCTTTCCCCACCCAAGTCAGAGCTTCAAAAATGTCCATCCCCCAGAAAGTGTGTGCTGCATCCATTAGGTGTGTATATACCCATTCCCTTCTCCCCACACCCATCTGCCCGACACCAATGAATGTTATTATTATATGTGCACTTAACTGTTGATCAGGTAATACCAATTTGATGGCAAGTACATGTGGCACTTGTTTTTCCATTCTTGTGATACTTCACTTAGTAGAATGGGTTCCAGCTCTATCCAGGATAATACAAGAGGTGCTAGTTCACCATTGTTTTTTTGTGGCTGAGTAGAACTCCATGGTATACATATACCACATTTTATTAATCCACTCGTGTATTGATGGGCACTTGGGTTGTTTCCACATCTTTGCAATTGTAAATTGTGCTACTATAAGCATTCGAGTGCAGATTTATAAAATGTCTTTTGTTCTTTTGGGTAGATGCCCAGTAATGGGATTGCTGAATCAAATGTTCTGCTTGTATCTCTTTGAGGTATCTCCATATTGCTTTCCACAGAGGTTGCACTGGTTTGCAGTCTCACCAGCAGTGTATGAGTGTTCCTATCTCTCCACATCCATGCCAACATTTATTGTTTTGGGACTTTTTGATAAAAGCCATTCTCAATGGGGATAGGTGATATCTCATTGTCGTTTTGATTTGCATTTTCTTGAAGATTAGAGATGTTGAGCATTTTTTCATATGTTTGGTAGCCATTAGTCTATCTTCTGTTGAAAAGTTTCTGTTCATGTCCTTTGCCCACTTTTTGATAGGGTTGTTTGATTTTTTCTTGCTGATTTTCCTGAGTTCGATATAGATTCTAGTTATCAGCCCTTTATCGGATGTGTAACATGTGAATATTTTCTCCCATTCTGTAGGTTGTCTGTCTGCTCTCGTGATAGTTTCCTTGACTGTGCAGAAGCTTTTTAATTTGGTCAGATCCCATTTATTTATTTTTGTTGTTGCTGTGATTGCCTTTGGGGTCTTCTTTATAAATACTTTGCCTAGGCTGATATCTAGAAGAGTTTCTCCAACATTTTCTTCTAGCATTCTTACTTTTTCATGCTTTACATTTAAGTCTTTTATCCATCTTGAATTAATTTTGTGAGTGGTGAGAGATATGGATCCTGTTTCATTCTTCTGCATGTGGCTATCCAGTTCTCCCAGCATCACTTATCAAATGGGGCTTCTTTTCTTCAGTATGTATTGTCTGCTTTGTCAAAGATCAGATGGCTGTATGAGGATGGTTTTATATCTGGGTTCTCTGTTCTGTTTCATTGGTCTATGTCTCTATTTTTGTCTAAATACCATGCTGTTTGGTTACTACAGCCTTGTAGTATATAGCTTGAAGTCTGGTAATGTGATGGCTCCAGATGTTTTATTTTTGCTTAAAATTGCTTTGGCTATTGGGCTCTTTTCTGGTTCCAAACAAGGTGCAGAATTATTTTTTCTAGATCTGTGAAATATGATGTTGGTATTTTGATGGGGATTGCATTGAATCTGTAAATCCCTTTGGGTAGTATGGACATTTTAACACTGTTGATTCTACCAATCCATGAGCATGATATGTTTTTCCATTTGTATGTGTCATCTGTGATTTCCTTCCTCAGTGTTTCATAGTTCTCTTTGAGAGATCTTTTACTTCCTTGGTTAAGTATATTCCTGGGTATTTTATTTTCTTTGTAGCTATTGGGAATGGTATTGAGTCTTTGATTTGACATATAGACTGGACTATTGCCAAGTGTCCTTTAAGTCTGTGCATGTGGATGTATTACTGCTTGTAACTAAGTTTCCCAAGGATGCCCTTGTTCCATTTGCTCACTCATGCAACTGAACCAAACACGCTGCGTACCACAATGTACCCACTAAGTGTCATTGTTAAAGTTGTTGGGTGCTAGACAGTATCTGATATGTTTATAAAGTGGTTCTGCCGAGGGAAGGGGTTTGTGAGGTAGTAGTAGCCAGGAAATGAACCAAACAATGTATGCACCTAGCCTGAGACGAAATAAATAAATGGAATTAAAAGGTGATTTCAATGGGGAAAAAAATGGAAAGAGCAAATTTAAATTTGCCCTTTTTATATATATATTTATATATACAAATATAATATAAATATATATAATATATATAAATTTAAATTTAATTTATAATTAAAAAGACATATGCATGTATGTATATGCATATACATGTATATTTTCTTTATATAACAACTTTATATAACCCACAACTAATTAACTGATACTTCATTTTTGTTGTTCACAGGAGACCAAAATCAACTGTGTTCGTCTGGCTACGAAAGGTATGTTAGCATGTCCCCCCTTGTCTGTCTTCAGCTGTTCTTTAGCCATTTCAGTAATATTTTCCCTCTAGCCACACAGGGAAAATTTAGGTAACAATGACAGAAAACAACAAGAAAGAATTGTCATTTTCACTGGGGTCATTTGCATCTAGACCGTACATCCTAGGATATATATTAGTAGCATAGTGCCTAAAACATAGTAAGAGCTCAAAACATATTTACTAAATAGATGGATGAATGGATGAATAGATGGGTGGGCTGGTATCAGTGGAGTGATGAACATAAATTTACTGAAATATTCTTCTGCTATATATTTTCATTGTATTTGGATCTGTGTTTACGTGAGTGTTTTTCTTTAAGCATGTCTATCCCATCTTCTGGGTTTTGTACTTCATTCAATTGGAATATGCCTTTCAAAAATGAGGTGATTAGTGTTGGCGCCTTTAATAATGAGAAAACAAATGCTGCTTTGTTATGTTGTTGGCATTTTCAACACTTATCCCCCAAACTAAGGCAGCATTGTTCAGGCTCATCACTTTTGTTTTCCTAATTATAATTGAATTGCCTGGCTCTTTCAACTGGTACATGTTTCTGTTTATTACTTTTTTAAAAAAACAAAATCAATGAATGGTTTGTTACCATTTAACCTCTTTTAAGGTTGAATGGTTAGAAATCAGGTTTATCTTTTTGTTATAGAACTGATATTTTTAACAACAACCCCCCCATACACACACACCAAAATAGGGCAATTCTATTCTGTTTCCTGCATATATTGATAGCATATGTAGTTTCATAGATTGCTTCTAAGGAGATAAAAATTATAAATATAAGTAGACAAATAACCATAGATATAAACTATAAACAAAGGTAGCACCCAATTATATATGTGTATGTATGTAAGTATATACACACATGCACCACCCACATACACACTCATATGGGTGAGGGAGGGGAGACAGAGAGACAGAGAAAAAATATCTGTGGCTATTGGACAAAACATGCACCCAGACCTACCACACATGACTTTTACAACCCTAAAGAAAATCAGCTCACTATGTAGACACAAAAAGGAAGATGCAGGAGGAAGGAGAAGGCAGAAGCACTGAGGATTCACCGTGATAAGAAGTCGCTCTGATTTCACATAAGTCATAGAGGGCGGCATGTCCCTAACTTGTTCCCTCTCAGGAACTCAGGCTACTGGATGGAAAGAGATAAAACACTCTCTGTGAGGCAAGGAGAATTGATGGCCTGCAAACAAAAGTGACACAAATCACAGGCCTTGGCAGACTTTTCTGCTGAAGAAAACAGATAATGTAGAAGGAAGAACACCATCAATTGGGTAGCACCGGGGCCCTAGACAGCAGTCAGGACAGCTGGGTGTCTGCAGCTTAAACAGGCAACCAGAGAGGGAAGGAAACTCACAGAGAAACCTTCACCATGATATGCTTTGTGGCTTCCTGATAGCTTTTGGCCTCTAGACCAGGAAGAGGTCAATGCAATGACTCTGCACTCCGTGGGGTATGTGGGATTCTAAGGACACGCTCTAGGATGTAAGCCCTTTGAAAGGGTAGCTTTCTGGGTCATATTTTCTAAACTGGAATTGGGGAACACATGACCTGACAGGCAATAGGTACAGATGGGGACAAATGGGAGAATACCTAAAACTATACTTTCCTGGCAATTTCAGGACCACTGCCCTCAAAGGCATGGAAGCCCACCACGCCTGGCTTCCCCAGAGTTGCATTGCTGATGTGAAGGAGAATTGCAGTGGCATTTAAAGAATTAGACAGAAAAGCTCTCTGTGCCCCCTTAGCATAAGGGCTTCTCCTCTTGCTTGGTCTCTAGGTTACTATGTTCCTTCAGTGGTGTGTGTGCAGGTGAACTGTGCGTGTGAAAGGGCAGGAATGCATGAATGGGCATGAGTGCCCAGCTGCCCAAGCCAAGGCAGGACTCTGAGAGGTCAGGTATTGGAGAGTCCAAGCATATACATCCTGGCTTTCCAGTTTAGTGAGAGCCAGCACTTCAGCCCAAAGAAACGGGGCCCCAGTAATACTTAGGAATGGGGCAGAGAGCTAGGTAATGCAGAATGCCAGTCAACCACCATTCAGCACCACATCAGATGAGAAGGGTGCTTGGGGAATGCGGAGAGAGGGCAAAGGGAAGGAGACCTCTGTGTGATTAGTGTCCACTCAGTGCCAGGTGCTACAATTGGAATATCTAGGGTCGATTAAAGGCAAACCTTATTTAACTCCATCCATTACCCATGAGAAGTTTGTATCAAGGATCTAAGGCCAGGAATCAATATTTGACCCATCTCCCCGACTACCTAAATCAAATTCCTTCTAGGTAGGCTTGCTGGAAACAGTATTCCTTTAACAGACGAAAATAGTGGGAATCCCACAGGGGTATATAAAGTCCCTGAGATGGGCCATTAGCCCTTCCCAAGCTCTTCCATCTCTCTGTCATCATGGACTGCTGACAGCATCCATCTTCCTGAGTGTGCTCCCATGCCAGACTCGAGGCCAGTGCTCTGATGAGGGAGCAACTTGCTGCTGTCCTGGCCCTGACCCTGAGAGTCCATCCAGTGGGGCCAGCTGTGTGAATCCTGCAGAACCAGAACATTGCTACTTGGAATAGCCCCAAGCACTCGTTCAGTGTCATTCTGATCTGCCCCCAAGCCCAGTGCCACTTACATTAGACACGCATCTGACTCCAGCATGTGTCTCTAACCCTTGACTTTCGGAATGTTGCTACTAATCATCCGGGATCTAATTTAGTGCTGTTCAGTTTGGAAGGTTGCAAAGCAAGGGATCTATATTAGTTTTCTGTGGCTGCTGCAAAAAGTTCTACAGATTGGGTGGTTTAAACAACAAAAAATTATTGTCTCGCAGTTCTGGAGGTCAGAAGTCTGAAATCAAGGTGTCAGCAGGATTGGTTCCCTCTGAGGACTCCGAGGAAGGATCTGTTCCATGTGTTTCTTCTAGCTTCTACTGGTTTGCTGGCCATCTTTGGTATTCCTTGGCTTGCAGAAGCACCACCCTGCTGTCTGCCATATCTTCACCTGGCATTTTTCCTGTGTCCTTGTCTATGTCCAAATCCACCCCCCCCTTTTTTTTCTTTTTAAGAGGCACGGTCTTGCTCTGTCACCCAGGCTGAAGTACACTGGTGCAATCGTAGCTCACTGCAGCCTCAAACTCCTGGGCTCAAGCAATCCTCTCACCTCAGCCTTCTGAGTAGCTGGGACTACAGGTGAATGCCACTGTGCCTGACTAATATTTTTTATTTTTTATAGAGATGGGGTCTTGCTGTGTTGCCCAGACTGGTCTTGAACTCCTGGCCTTAAGCCATCCTCTCACCTCGGCCTCCCAAAGTGCTAAGATTACCGGGATAAACCATTGTGCCCACCCCAAGATTCCCCCTTTTTATAAGGATACTGGTCAGATTGGATTAAGGGGTAGCAAAAAGCTAACAAAACTGCCTCAAATCCATTCTGAAGCCCTTTACTTCACACACTCTAACCCTGGGAATAGATCTGCTTAGAGCTGTAGGGAGAAAACCATAGCCAATGGGTAAATAAGCATTAAGTTTTGTTTTTGAAACAAACAACACTATTATCCAGATTTTGAAGAGGAAACAATAGAAAATCAGGGAGCAGAAAAGGTCAATTTAAAAATCAGGTTTTGTTCTTATAGTTAAAACAAGAAATGTGAGAAAGGGCAAGTGAGCAGGGGAAGCATTTAGAACCATTAACAGTGTTGATCCTGCATTTGGAAGGTGCTCCACTTAGGCACAGGTGGAAGATGTAAGCTCCAAAGTGATCCTTGGGAAAGTGGAGCATGTGGAGGTTTGGGGTGCGGGGTACTTAGACTTTGGAGGTGTTGAACCTCAAGTAGAAGAGAAACCAGTTCTTCCTGTGGAAGGTACATCATCCATCTGGTAGAAGATGCTCCAGGCTGCAGCTGCTGAAGGAGGTAACCAAGTATCTCCGTTCATGTCCCTCTGGATGGGACAGGGCAGGCCAGGGAAAAATTGTTTCTGATGTAGTTGTTTAATTCTGGACCATACTCGTCAGTTCCTCTTTGAGAACTGATGTCTACTTCTATGCAAGTCCCCTCACCCACTGATTCTCCTGTCTAGCTAATTCCCCACCCTGCCTCCCTCCCTGCACCCATCTGTTCACTTTTCTACTTTCTCTTACCCACAGGCCCTGCCCCTACCAGTCTTGCCTGCATGATCTGGCCCCTCCTACCCTCCAGCCTCATCTAGGCATCTATCCTCTTATCCATTACACTCCAGCACACTGTCTTCTTTCAATTCTTCAGACACATCAAGCTCCCTCCAACCTCAGGGCCTTTGCTCATCCCACCCTCTCTGCCTGGAGTGCTCTGGCCACCATATGAGTCTCCTTAACAGATTCAACATCTTTCCGACTTTAGCTTAAACCTCACTTCCTCAGAAGACCATCCTGACCTCCAATTTAATTTTTCATTGTCATTATACACTATATTTTTCTTTCATAGCACTCATCACAAATTACAAAGAGATATATAATATATATATTATATATAAATCTGATAGACTAAGTGACAGAAGTGCAAAGACTGTGCGCCTATGTTGGGCACTGTCATATCCCCAGATCTTAGCATACACTGGTGCTCAATAAAATGTGTTGAATGAACAAGTGGATAAACGGATGGATGGATGGATCAATGGATCGATAGATGGACGGATAGATGGATCAATGGATCGATCGATGGATGGATGGAGGGCTAACAGGTTATTGTTCTTCCACGGCCTCAATTTTGTAAAATACATGTGATAGGTCAGGACTATTCTCTTAGAAGCTAGGAGTAAAAGTGACAGAGGCAGGGAGTCAACTGTGTGATCTACAATCCCCACTAACAAGAAGGCCGGCCAGCCTCTGCTTGGGTGCCTGGGCTCCTGCTGTGACAGGGACCTCATCCTCCCTCAGTGCCCATCTTTGAATACTTTAGTTGGAGAGAACCTCAATGTTATGAATCTAAATTGGCTGTTTATTATTTCTGCCCATTAGTCCTTGAGGCCACATAGATCCTTTCTGCCATTTCTCCTTCCATGAAATAAAATTTGCTTCCCCTGACTTGCCTTGGGTAGGGTCAGGAAGGCACATGGTGGCCTGCCTTCCTCCTGTTGGTTGGTACCACTCTGGCCGCCAGCAGACAGTAGCACTCCCATCTCTGGCGCCAGCCGTCACGGGAACACAGCTGGCTCTGCAGACTCCTGCTGGGTGCACCCGAGTGGCAGTTAGAAAAATCAGCTTTGATTTGATTTGCAAACTGAGCCGAGTCATTGAGACAAAATAAATCCAAAACCCATAAAGCCATTTGCAGAGTTGCTTTGCAGAAGACAGCCACAGTTTTAATCTAGTAAACACTCTCTAAGGATCCCGTTACAACAGCCCCCTTGGAGTAAGAGCTGAAAGCTGGAACTCCAGAATAATGAAGGATGGATAAGGGGCCAGTGCCACCAATAGTTCTGTTCTGCCTAGTGGTGGTGATGAACTAAAACCATTGTCCCAACGGTGACAGGCAAGAGGCTTAGGCTACAGTCTTGTGTAAATAATGCCTTGTTTTTCATAAGGGCTAAGCTTGGGGTAAAGCATTTTATCTAGCACTTTCTCTCCTCTCTCCACAGTGGATTCTTACTCCTACAGGGACTGACAGGGACATTAAATGGCCATTTTCCAGTGATATGCCCTCATCTTACCGATGCTAAGACTGGGGCCCAGAGGAGCAGTGATATGTCCAAGGCTTTCTCATCTACAGAGTAACAGACAGGCCACAGGTGATGTGAGAAGCCAAGTTGAGATATAAGAATCATCTGCTATCGGTAGGAAATCCCCACCCCTGTTGATACAATTCTAGATGGAAGGTTCTGTCTTATATAAAACTTCCTTGAGAGGTTGCATGGAATGACAGGAAATGAGAGACACCTGTATTTAAATCCCGCCTCCAAAGTCAAGCTGTTTGACCTTGAACAAGTCACTTGACATCTATGAGTCTATTGCTTCACTTTGAAGCCTGAGATCCTTAGTTGTTTCCTACTAATTATTCAAGAACATAACAGACGATGAACAATGTGAGTTTCCTTCCTTCCTCCATCCTGACTGATTCTCTGATGTGAGACTTGGACACGCTGACCTACTAAGCACAGGTCCTCTCTCTCAGTGCCCTAAGGAAGAAAGCCAAACCTGGACTGTAGTCACTTCCCACACAAGTCTACAAATCCGCCATTTGTCACATGGACACAGGCTAGATCGAATGTGCATAAACTGAGTGGACGGGGATGATGCTGCCTCAACTGTCAGCACTTGACCTTTTCATCTATAGGTCATTGTGTTGAGATGCCATCCTGAACAGCAGTAGTGTATGTTTATTGCCCACTTATAGCATCGTGCTCATTCACTTGCTAGCCTTTGACTCTGGCACTGTCCTTTCCTCATCACCTGCCCAGCGATTTCAGGAGGGACCCGGGACCGCAGCACACCCAAAACTACTATGGCAGCCGGGGTAGGGCCACAATGAGGGATCACTGTGAAAGGAACGGCTGTAGTTAGGTAGTCTGTTGTAAATCTCTTGGATGCTGTTCAGTCTTTAGAAATCCCAGAGGGGAAAGCTCAGGGTGTGTGGAGGAGGGCTGGGATGGGGCAATGCTGTCCTTCCCTAGCCAAGTCCGATGAGATAGAATTCATGAGAATTACACAAATGTCACAGGTTCTCCTTGACTACTGGCCCCCTTTGCTCTCACCCAGTGTCTCTGAGGTCCTAAAATGTCAATGGGATAATACAGATTTTCCTGAAGGTTTTGTGAGAAGACGGAAGAAGGGAACTATATCATAAGTATACCATAAAATAACCAAAGATGACCATTACTTATCCCAACCCTTTCTTTAATAGATGTCTTGCTACAACAGCTGACTCATCTCTCTAGTCTTCTTCTGCCCTCCTATCCGTTATTCTCTACATTTACTCAAATTTCTCACACACACACACACACCCCGACACACACACACACCTCCCTTTTACATACCCTACTCAGGAAGACAAAAGTTGGTGTGACGGAGACCAAAAAAACAAAAGTGAAGACCTGCTCTTATCTTTCAAGCACATACCTGGGGAGTCCCAATCCATCCCTCCCAACTAGAGAAATAAGAATTATCTACTCAAGACCTGAGACACCTGAGTTGACATTAGCTCAGATCTGTTATTCCAAAGAAGGTGCATCTTATAAAGGGAAAAGGAGGCCTTTTAAAATCAGAAGTCAGGAAAGGGGGGCATTTAGGGTAGGCTGGAAACAAGGGTTAGAAATAAAGAGATTAAAGCTGCATTTGAGGTTTTGAACCCCATTGATGAGATCTCAATGTTGTGTTTGAATGAGGGGAGGAGGAGCTTGCAAGAATTAACCACCTATTGTATGCCAGTCACAGGGCTGTGTGTACTGACATGAGGTTACAGTGAGATGATACAAGTAAAGCCTGGCACATATTACACACTAAACAAATAGTGGTCATCATGATTACTCAAGAAACGAGGGCAAATAGGCTCAAAAGCATTAAATAAGGAGCTCAAGGTCCCTCAGAATGGCAACTCAGATTTGACTCCATGGCACCACTTTGAATCTCATTAATAGCACAGACTTGATGAGATTCTGTGGACCACTGATGGGATCCCCATTTCCTATTTGTTAACCCCTTCCCACATCTCTTTTCCGGTGATGATTGATAATGAAAGTTTTAGGGTGTGATGGTCTTTGGACTGTCTCCAGGGGTGTCCAAGCTACATCCTGAAATCTGGAGCAGAAGGTGAGGTGGCTCAAGGAACCCTCAGCTTTCTTAATTTCCACAACACATTGAAGCTAATAAACCAAGAAATTAGTTTGTCTTCAAGGTTGTCTGCTCCAGGGCCGTCTGTAGCCCAGTGGCATCTCTCTGCACTCAGCATTCATTGCTTTGGAAGGAAAAAGAGTCTGAAAGGACGTCTGAGGCACTCAGCATTCTGATCTCCTTCTTCTTTGCATGGTCTCAATGTTTTCACTAATGACTGACAGATACACATAAATTCACTGAGCAGGCCCTGAAACTGTGAAGAGAGAGGGGTCCTCTCATGTAAAAAAAAAAAAAAAAAAAACCTCCAGTAAAAAAGTGATATGTCAGGGGGACCAGGTAATATAGGAGAAAACAAGAGACCTCCACCTCTTCTCTGGCTGGATTAGTCAGGGTGGTCTAGGCTTTGCTGCAACAACAAATTAATACCCAAATCTCAGTAGCTTGATATCACAAAGGCTTATTTGTTGCTAAGCCATCTAGAATACATGTGGCTTCAAAGGACCCCTCAGCAGGGGAAGAGAAAGCATAGAGGTGGGAACTTGGGTCTTAACTATCTCACTTGGAAATGACTCATGCCATTCCCACTTACCTGGCTTTGATGAGGACTAGTCACATGACAGCCTGACTGCAAGTTGGGACTCTTTTGTGTGCCTAAGAAGCAGAGATAGACCAGAGACTGGCACACACTAGTCATCTCTAGCATGATATATAAACAAAAGTAGGATCTTTGTCTAGTTCTACTTCCCTTTGTGTTCTACTGAGACCTGTGATCCATCTCTTTATCTTCTGCTGCTCCACCTACTAGAAAAATCTCTCCCCATCCCTGCACCTGTCCAGCTGTCCTCTGTTCCTACCCCTTGTAACTGAGCATCACTGCTAAGCAGAGCATGGGGTATAGTCCTGGAGGGTGGAGTGGGGAGGCCCCTCCATAGGCCTGCCAACAGAACTAAGGTTTTAACTGGTTCATTTGATCCTTAAAATAACTTCATGAGATACTTACTAGTACCCCCACGTTATAGGTAGAGAAACTGAAATTTAGAAATGTATGTAATTTTCCAAGGGACACAGCTAGTAAGTGAAGAATACTGAACCAGAGTTTCATGTGTTCATTTCATTTTCAATAGACATTTATTGAGTGCAACTTGTATTGATATGTGGCCCCGTGTTCCCTAGAAATTAAGAACTTCATCTTTGGATTTGGACAGTCTTTGATTCTAGGTGGGAAAATGTACTCAACTATTCTGTGCCTCAGTTTCCCCATCTATAAGCCAATGACAATATCACCATTTACTTCGCAGGGCTGATGTAAGATTTTAATGAGCTAATGTATCCAAAGTGCTTAGTGCAATAGGAGCTTGTGGGAACACCAACCAATAAATATATGAGTGCAGTACAATAAGGGCTATGATGAAGGTAAATTCAGGATGCCATTGTAGTGCAGAGAAGGGAAACATAAATCAACTTATGTTCTGCTTTCTCAGACTGTATGGTCGCTGAGACAAGTTGTGAAAGAACAGTGACAATTGTGTTGAATGAGATTCAAGAGTAAGGAAGAAAGGTCTTCTAAGCCAAGGGGAGAGATGTGCACATCACTGAAGGCAAGAGCACATGCTGCTGAACTTGAGTGGGCCAAGGCAAAGGAATGATGGCTATCAGGCCGGTGGGATCAACGTTTGGAGTGGTCAGAGATGAAGCTGAAACGGCAAGCAGGGCCAGGCCACCCGGGGCTCTGTGTAGCCCGGGGTGCATGCGTGTGTGTGTATGTGCATGTGTGTGTGTGTGCATGTGTGTATACATACATAAACTTTGTCCTGAGATAGGGTAACCCTCCAAGGTGCGTAAGCAGACTGCCTTTTGTGGGAAGGACACCCTGGTGGCAGTTTAGAAGATGGATAGGCAAAGCGGGCCTGAGCCAGGGAGAAGGCTGCAGAACCGGAGAACAGTGAAGAGTCTGTTGGAGGAGGCCAGGTGGGAATCCATGAGTCATCTCTTCTCTCAAGCCTTCTGTTTCTTTTTCTGACACGTGAGCTCAACAGTCTTTGTCTTGCCTGCCTCAAAGTGTTGGGGGAAAAAAAAAGATTTAAAAAATAGCTACTTAGAACAGGAGTTAGCAAACTCTTCTGCAAAAGGCCAGATAGTAAATATTTTCAGCTTTGCAGGCCTTATGGTCGCTGTCACAACGACTAAACTTTGTCACTGTAGCTCAAAAGCAACCATACGTAGGAGAATATGTATAAGGATGAGTGCAGCTGTGTTCCAATAAAACTTTGTTTATGGACACTGAAATTTGCATTTTATATAATTTTCATGTGTCACAAAATATTACTCTTCTTCCTCCCGCCCCAACCATTAAAAACTGTAAAAAAACATTCTTAGCTCCCAGCCACACAAAAAACAGGGAGTGTGGGGCCAGATTTGGCCCATGAGTCATAGTTTGCTAACCCCTGATTTAGAATGTGCTTTAAAAATGGTGAAGCTCCCCATATTTTTAAGGGAGACGTGTTATGATTACTGTTTACTGGTGGTTAAATTTTATGGTATTTCACGGCTGTTGATCAAGTTGCCATCTGTGTTATTTTTGAAATTGTGTATTTCCTGTTTAGCAGTTGGTCTGGGATGCCTTACCTCTCTCTCCATTTTACATTAAAAACTTTCTGCAGTTCTGTGGATGAACCACTAAAGTTGCAAGCTTTGATCAACCCTAAGACACCTTTCAACCTTGAGTATGATTTTCTTTAGAGAGGCAAGTGGTGGACTTGAAAGG
Organism: Varecia variegata; assembly: GCA_028533085.1. Lineage (NCBI taxonomy): Eukaryota > Metazoa > Chordata > Mammalia > Primates > Lemuridae > Varecia > Varecia variegata. The sequence goes on from CM052436.1 coordinate 177,567,038, forward strand.
GCAAGAACATTGAAGCCAGATAGGGTTTCAGTGTAGCCTCTGCCAGTGACTAGTTTTGTGACTTTGAGCAAGTTATATAAATTCTCTGATTCACCACTTCTTCATTCATTCATTCATTTATTCAACAAATATTCACCGAGTGCCTACTATGTGCCAGGTACAATGCAAGGCCACAGGAGTGCACTGGTAAATGAGACACAGTGTCTGCCTTCAAGGAGACTACATAACTAAGGAGAAGGCATCCACTTATACTACAGTGAGGTTATTGGATGAGAAAGGAAGAGGAGGGTGTCGTGGGAAGACAAAGGAGGAGGGTTCATCCCAGATTCGGTGAGACACTAAAGACCGTCTAGAGGGAAGGGGTTCTAAACCGACACCTGAAGGACGAGCAGTTGTCAGCTGAGTGAAGGAGCAGGAGGGAGTATGTTCCATGCAAAGTGCTTCACCTGAGTGAGGCTTACAGACTAGAAGGTAAGGGCTGTCGATAATGGGAAGTTGTTTATTATTTCCATTGTTAAACGGGAAAACCAGAGGGGGCAGTGGAGAGAGATGAGGCCAGAGGGCAGGCAGGGAGTTCATCGTGAAGGAGTCTGTACCCATGGTTGGGGTTGGGGGGGGTGATGTTTATTTTGGGGACACTGAGGGTCACTGATGATTTCAGTGAAGGGCAGAGAGCAGATTGAGGGGGGTGAGGCTAGTGGCAGGGAGGCCAGAGGAGGCTGCATAAATAACCCACTTGTAACACAGGATGGCTCGAACTAAGTGGGAATGAAATTAAAGAAAAGGGGGCACCTTCAAGAGCTTTTCTGGGGTACAATTAATAAGGCATGGTGATTGATTATAAGGGGGAAGTCATAAAAAAAGGAAGGGTAAATGGTCTCTCCCAGGTTTCTACACCGAGAAGCTACACGGGTGGTGGCACCATTTACAAAGAAAGAAAAGACTGGGGAAAAGAAGTCTGGGTAGAAAAATGACAGATTTATTTATAATAACTGACCTTTCTAGGTTCTTCTAAGTCTCAGAAACATTGTACGTGAGGCACCTGGAAAAGTACCTGGCATGTTGTGGGTGCTTGATAAATGGTGACTCCTCCTCTTGTTTCATTTTTAAAAATCTATTTCAGGCCCTGTTTCGTTAAACCATGATGTTCCTTTGCTGTTTAGCGTGAGCTCTTCAGAGCCACAAGAATTGCAGTTTTGTTCACCGTTCCGCACGTTTTCATGTGTGTTTCTTTCTCTTCTTCTCTTCTGCATGCTGCCTGGGGACTGGCTTCCTTGTGGTCAGCACCAATGGGCAGCGCCCAGGTGACCCTGGGGACTCCACTCTGCCTCCTCACCACAGGTGACCACCAGAGCCCTGGGCGGGTGGGAGGGGAGTGAGAGTGGCCCACACTCCATGGGTCCTCCAGGCCAGATGCACCAGGGAAAAACTGCCGCCACCTCAGCCCCCATCCACCCACTCACCTATCCACCCACCCATTCACCCATCCATCCATCCCTCTATCCACTCAACCATCCATCCCTTCTGCTAATGCTTACTAAGTACCTACTATGCGCCAGGCACTGTTCTAGGCACTGAGTGTTACACTGATGAGCAAAAGAAGACATGTTCCTATGCCACTGGCTAAAAATCTACACAAATAAGTGTGCAACTGGGAGTAGTGTCACAAAGGAGAGGTGGGCAGTGTTCAAAATAAATAAACACACCTGGAGCCAAGGGAGTGCTTCACAGGGGACGTGACAACTGAGCGGTGGTCTGAGGTTGGGGAAAAGTTGACCTAACAAGTCCGTGATTAGGAAATGAGTTCTGCTTATGATCTCAGGTCTTCCATTTGTCCTGACAAGTTCCATGACTCGTGATCAGCCCCACTTTTCCTATCTGTTAGGTAGGGATAACAATACCTACCTCTCGGGGGCACCATTTGCATTGTAGACGCCACACAGGCAGAGTTCTATGCTGTTGTGTTCTAGACTGAACAGGATACTTCGTGTCAAAGGAGCTGCTATGGGTGTGCCCAGTCTAGAGAAGGCATTTGTTTGGAGGAAACACCAGCCCCTTTCCTCAAGGACATTGTAGGTATAGCTCATTTCACACAAACATGAGCCATTCTTCAGAGGATGCCCAGCCCACCTATGTCAGAGGCTGGTGCCCATCATGGGGCCCAAGAGACAAAAGACAATCTGCTAACCTAGAGATCTCTTTTTCGCAGGGGCCCCTTTCTTGTCAATGGGAAGTTTCTAGGAGATTTCAAACCTTTCCCTGTCACCTCTCTCAAAGCCCTTGCCCAGGCAATGGACTCCTCTCTATTGATCCCTGACTGGTCAGTTTGTCCTGGTGGGAAAGAGGGTGCAGTGGGCAGTGAGGATGTGCGTCTGGCCATCCATACCTCCACTCCTGCCCACCACCCTTCCCAAACTCAGGAACATCACTGCTAGTGGATGTCTTTGGCTGGGGTTCCATGGACACTGAGCCTGAGATGGGGACTCTTATGCAAATTATTCACTGAGGAGTGTTCTCAGGAGGAAGAAAGGGAGGGGGATGAAAGGGGGCAGGGAGCAAAGCTAAGGGAGGATGTGCACACCTGCATTAGCCGGAGCCCGGTGGGGACAGGGGAAGTGTGGAGTATGAGCTGTACCGCAGAGTTGGTCCGACCTGGAGGCAGTGGGACATTTGTACCATGGTATTTGGTCAGCCGTGTGCTGGGAGCTGCCATGGGGGTGCATGACCTCCTGGGAACATGGTTCCCTTTGCTTGATGCCACTTCTCCAAGGAAGAAGGTATCTGTGAGCTGTTTGCCACCACACCCACTGCAGCTGGAGAGTAGATGCCCCAGCCCAGTAAAGGAGATCTGGGCAGAACCTCAACGGCATCCACTATGGCCCAATTTTGTCCCCGCCCTTGTGCTGCCACCTACCACCTTAATGCAGTGTGTCAATGCCGGCACCTCAGGAATTTCATCTCAGCCACTCCCTGGTTATATGACCTGAAGCAAGTTGCATAGCCTTATTTCACCTGCAAAACTATTTATCACACTGAGTACAGTCTATTAAAGATTAATAGACTGTTTTATTTAATCTTTAGATTAATTAAATAAAAGATTAATTACTTAATCTTTTATTTAAATTATTTAATAGATAGCCCTAGAGAGTGCCCTGTGTAGTAGCAGGACATAGTAGGACTTCGCCCAATGCCAGTCCCTACCCTAACACAACCACGGGCCCACCGGCCTCACCCTTCCCCGGGGAGGTGGTGGCTGCAGATGAACAGTGAGAGGACGGCGACTCTCGCCACTGTGCCTACCCCTAATTTACGGAGAAGCATTGCGAGCTGCTCCATTTCTGCCGGGCCATTGTTCTCTGGGCTCTATTCCAGTCGAGCAGTCAGGTAATGTTTTCTTTAAACAGAGCCAATCCCACATCAGGTACATTTGTTCTTACCTCTCGCCTTCCGAGGCATCTGAATGTTCCTCCTCTGACAGGTTTATTTCATTGCGTTCCATTTATTTCCACACGTCTCTCAGCCTCCTTTGACGGGTGAGGCACCTGTGAGAGTTTCTCTCTGAGCAGGCTGTCCCTTTCAAGGGGTGTTTTTGTTAATGTTCCTCCCCTGGTAGCAATAATGGCCGATGTAAATAATAACTGCCCAGGTCTGAGTGATGGGGATATTAGACTTTAAGCACAGGCAGCCTCTTTTCCTATCAGCACCGACTCAGGGAGCTGCGGAACCACATTATGTAGCAGGGACAGGCTGGCGTTCGAGGTGCGTTAGGCTAAGTTCAGCTCTAAGCTCTGCCTCTTTCTGGCCTGGTGATCCCTGGCCAGTTATTTCTCTTCTTTGTACTTCATTATCTTCATCTGGAGAAGCTGGGATAATAATACCTGTGGTCATAGTTAATCACGAGAATTAAGTATGATAACAGCTTTAATTGCTTTGCCCAGCGATTCCAACTAGTTCTTCCGGTCCCATGATGTATGGGCCTGTCCTTCAAGGAATCCATGCTCTGGAGTGAGGTTTCTCAACCTCGGTGCTATTAGCATCTGGAGCCAGAATCATTCTTTGTTCTGGGGGGGCTGTCCTGATGTTTAGCAGCACCCTGTCCTCTAATCCCTAGATTCCAGGAGCATGTCAACTCCAATTGCGACAACCAAATATATCTCCAGACATTCTCAAATGTCCCCTGGGGATAAAATCATCCTCTGTTCAAAAACTTCCAGAGTTGCATTGTTTGCTAGAAATAGAATTTGAACTGTGTATGCAATGTTAAATTTTTTAGATTCATTAAAAAGTAAAAAGAAATGGGTGAAATTAATTTTAATAATTTATTAAAATACAGTTGCTCCTTGACTTACAGTGGGTTACATCCCAATAAATCCATGGTAAGGTGAAAATAATATCTCAAAATGTATTTCACACACCTAACCTTACTGAGCATCTTGGCCTGACCTACCCTAAACACACTCAAAACACTTATACACTAGCCTACAGTTGGGCAAAATCATCTAACACAAAGCCTATTTTATAATAATGCATGTAATTGGTTGAATACTGTATTAAAAGTGAAAAATAGAATGGTTGTACGAGTACTCAAAACACAGTTTCTACCGAATGCATATCACCTGCACACCATCATAAAGTCAAAATCGTAAGTCGAACCATTGTAAGTCAAACCATCGCGAGTCAAAGATCATATGGTCTATTCAAAATATTATTTTAATATGTAACCAAGATTTAAAAATCTGATGAAAGATTTTTGCATTTTTTTTTTGTACTTCATCTTTGAAATTTGGTGTGTGTTTTACACTTAGAGCATTTCTCAATTCAGATGTTAAGTTTTCAAGGGCTAAAATGAAATATAATTCCAAAAAGGTAAAAATTGTGTTTAATGAGTAAACGTGAATTAAACTGTTTTAGTTTTTAAATTTACATTGCTTGAAATAAAACAAAGTTTAATGTTCAGTTCCCGAGACACACCAGCCACATTTCTAGTGCTCAGTAAGCACATGTGGCTCGGTGAGTACCATTGTGAACAGCACAGCCCTAGGGGTGACAAAGGTCTTCGTCATTTTTGCCCCTAGTTGGTGAACAGAGCACGTATGTGTGGAGTAGAGGCTCAGTAAATGTTCAGCTCCCTTGATCCCATTTTCCCCCAGGGGACGTTTGGCAGTGTCTGGAGACGTATGTGGTTGTCACAACTGAGAGTGAGGGGTTATAGGGCAGGGATGCCTCCATTGAGAGAAGTAAAGTACAAACCTCTTCTGGCCAGGATTTGGCATTTTTCTGTAGTGGGTTGACTGGAGGCTGTAGTGGACAAATGACTAGTTAATTAACATTTCCCCGGAGACGACTGTCTAGCCCAGGCCCGCCACTGGAGAAAGAACCCCCCTCCTTAGAGCCCTCCTGCAGCTCAGCCAGGCCTCGAGGGGGTGGTCCGGGCCTCTGAGCCCAGTAGGAGACTGGCAGCGTCCAGTCTGGAGGCCAGAGTGGGTGCACTGAAGGTCACCCCAGGGGCAGGTCTGGATTCGTCACCTTGGCCATGCCCAGTGGCCCACCGTCAACTCTCCACAAGGAGAAGGGCCATGGGACAAGCCTTCATCTAGAGCCCAAACTCTATTCCTTAAAACTGAGCAACCTTGAACACATAACTCAGCCTTTCTGAACCTCAGCTTCGTCCTCTGTGAAATAATAAGGACGAGCCCCGCACAGCCAGGCGCAGGCACAGCAGGGGCTGGCAGAAGAGGAGGCAATCCCAGCCCAGCTCTGGGTTTGAGAAGACGTTGGACACAACTCCTCTTATCATTCCTTTCTTCCTGGCCAACTAATGTTAAAACTCTCTATTATTATTTTCCTGGAAATTCTTTAAGCCAGCGCCTTGCCGCAGTGACAGGATTCAGACTGTCGGACGAACTCTGGGAATGCTTTGCAGCTGCCCCTGAAGTAACTCTCCCAGGGACAGTTTGCAATCCTGGACCCAAATAAAAGGAGCTTGAGCCTTTGAGACAAGGCTGTGCAGGCCGAGAGAAGACAGGGAAGCAGCCCAGCACCCTCCTAGGGTCACTCCCTGGGCCCTCCCAGCCTGGACACCCTGGGGTCTCGGTGGCCCTCCCAGGAAGCTTGTGCCCTCTGGAGGGGGTTGGCGGAGGGTGTGAGAACAGGAGCTGAGGCAAGAGAGCCAGGTGAAGCGCCAGCCGGAACCCCCACTGCGGTGGGACTATGCTTGTTGGAGAGAGGAGGAAGACAGATGGTGGGGACAGGGGCACAGCCTGCCAGGCTGGCTGGCACAAGGGGGCAGCTCTGGGGCACAGTGACATCAGGGGTGTCCAACAAGATGAGGAAAAGAACACCATGACAGCAAACACATGTTACATACTTCCTACGTGCCACGGAATGTGCTGAGTATTTCACATTATTGACTCACTGAAACTCCCCAACGACTCTGTCAAGCAGGGTGCTATTAGTATTCTCGTTTTAGGGATGAGGAAACTGAGGCTCAGGTGACTGAAAATCACACACCTTGAAAGTAATGAAGCTGGGATTCGAACACAGGTCTGTTTAGACATCTGTTATCTTACTCACAGTGGTCTGTGCCCATAGCCACCGTGAGCACCTGTTATGAGCCAAGGACTGGGAAACACTACAGTGGAATGGGTCAGGACTGTGTAATTTGCTAGCTGTGGGACTTTGAGCCACGCCGTTGCCCTATTTCCTTATGTGCAAATGGGAATATTAACAATGGCCAGTTGTTGAGAGGAATAGTGAGATAATACACTTCATTGTCTTGGATGTGCGCTATCACAGTAATGATTCTAAACCCATCTTACAGATGAGGAAACTGAGGTCCAGAGAGGAAGCAGGCAGGCAAGCTGTCCATTGGTAAGACTCAGGCACAACCATCATTCCTGAGAAACATGAGTGGTTGGGGAGATAGGCAAGAGCCCATCAGGACCTCAGGCCTGGGGCACCTAACATGCCAGACAGAAATCATGAATCAGGGCTTCCTAGGGAATCAGGATGCAAGTGGGAGGCTGGATGCAGCAGCTCATCAACCCCAGCAGCTGCAGTGGCCCAAGGCAAGAGCAGGACTGAGAGCTGAGAGCTGAGATGGCTGATATGATGCTGCGGTCCCTGAGCCTTTGACCTGAGCACCCTCCAGTCTCCCTTGACCTAGGCCTTGGTTGGTCCCAGAGCACACATGGGCCAGGGGTGTCCCTGCAGACTAGGGGCAGAGCCACAGCTGGAGCTCAGGGAGGCAGGTGACATCCAGGAGCCGGGAGTCACTGCAGAGGACCCTCCTCAGCACTTCTTGGGGACTGCAAGGCTGACTCTACAGAGCAGGGGCGGTGGCTAGTACTGGGTCAAGTGCACCAGAATACTGTCCTTGTCAGCAGCCTTCCAGCAGATGTTCAAAGCTGGAAGACAAAAGGCTGCTGCTACATCATTCTGGCCCCCACTTTCTGTTACCAGGCTCCCCACTGAATCAAAAGACTTAATACTGAAGAGGGGTGTCACATCCTTATGGGGTGTCCTCCTGTAGAAGGTGAATGTTTATGCCTCCTTCAAATGAACATCTAATCAGGGAGCATATATGACAGAGGCTCTCACCGTGCCTTTTTCTGTCCTGGGATATTCTCCTTAAACCAGAGAGAAATCAGTCTCCAGTCTTGGGTCCAAACTGCCATTAAATTCAGATTCAGAAACCCAGTGTCATCCTTTCCTTCTCTCTCTCCCTGTCTTCAATATCCAATTTATCACCAAATATGACTCATACATCTCTGAAATCCCTCCTGAGCCTCGCTCCCCTTCTTCCTCACTGCTACACCTCATGTCCAAGGCCCATAAAGTCTTGCTTAGATTAGTGTCACAGCTTCCAAACTGGTCTCCTTGTCTTCACATCGGTCCCCTTCCAATACATACTCCCCACTGAAGCCAGAGTGATCATCCAAAAATAAGAATGGGATCCTGATTAAAATGCTCCCAAGGCTGCCCTGGTGCTTTGAGAGAATTAGCCTGAACCAAAGGCCATTTGCTATCTAGTCCTGTGTGTTCTCCATCTCTGCAACTTTGTTTCCTCCTTAGCATCCTGTGCCCCATTCACACTGGCCATGTGAGTGATACCCGCCTTCCCATATCCTCCTGTCTTTGCTGAGATGCTCTCCATCCATGGTCTGTCTGCCACTCACCCTCTGCGATCAAGTTCAGACAGCTTGCCGTCTGCAAGGCCTTCTCTGACCCTCACTATCCCAGCCTGCAACCAGAGGAGACGGTCGACCTCTGCTCCAGGCCA